>CM071144.1:7500000-8750000 GCA_036417725.1 Clanis bilineata | reverse complement strand
ACATATTATAGAGAACAAAGAAAAAATACTATTGGAAGCTTCAACGGCACGATCACTGCGTAAGATAATTGTTAATACCTTTAAAGATAAAAATTGACTGAAAAATATCAAAAGCTATATATTTACAGCCAAGGAAAAGAATGGAGGGAGATTCGCTCAAAAGTAAATCCAGCTCTGTTGAAACCAAAATTAGTGAAGCTTTATGGTCCAGCACTTGATGAAATAGCAGTGGATATGACTCAGAGGTATGATATATGTATAAATAAATAATATTAGTCCTGTAATATTACTGTACCACTGCTGGGCACGGGCCTCCTCTACTAATGAGAGGGGTTAGGCCTTAGTCTACCACGCTGGCCTAATGCGGGTTGGTAGACTTCACATACCTTCGAAATTCCTGTGAAGAAATTCTCGGGTATGCAGGTTGCCTCACAATGTTTTCCTTCACCGTTATAGCAAGCGATGTTTCGCAATGAAAATATACTTAACATAGAAAAGTCAGAGGTGTGTGCTCCATTTTTGGGGTTGGTCTCGAACCTTCGACACTTGTCTCGGCAGTCCGTACCATTACCAATTGTGCTATCGCTGCTTGATATATATGGTATATGTGCATATGTTGAATTCATCATGGCGGTAGTGGAACTAGAAAATGTTTTTGTAAATTGGTCTGTATTAGGAATACATAATATATGTGAAATAAACCTATACCTATACCTATAAGCTTTTATGTTTTAAGACACTTGATGACAGTGTTTAAAAAATTAATAAAATTACTATTAAATGTCTACCTATTTTATAGGTTGTCTCGAATAAAAAACGACGAAAAATATTTAAAATGGAATTTTGGCACAGAGATGACCAAATTCGCGTTGGAGTCTGTAGCGCTAGTTGCATTAGGCACGAGACTTGGATGCCTCCAAGATGATATACCCGAAGACCATCCTGCTAAAAGAATGATGGAAAGCACAAAAGTGATCTTTGAAATGTCATACAAATTAGAGATGTTGCCAAGTCCGTGGCGATACATTGCTACACCAAGCTACAAGAAGATTATCAAAGCGTATGATTCTCATTGGGAGTAAGTATGATAATGGTGTATTTATTAGATTATCCATAGAGCATACTCCATTATTCACCTTATTTCATAGCATTTTTGCATCTTCGCAAATCTCACTCACCATTTGAAATGAAAGCTGTTTTCACAATATCAGTTTACTCTTAGAATGGCATTAACCAAAGGATTTTAACACTTGTATGATCATTAATTGCATGTTATTGATCTAAAGTATCAACGTTATTCGTAAACTATAAATTATACGTCATAGGATTTTATTTCGCATTTCGAAAATGTATATAAAAATATTTTTAGACTAAGCTCAATGTACATAAAACAAGCTCAGAAAGCACTTCAAGAGAGAGGCCATGATATTCCAGACGAAGACAAAAGTGTTATAGAGAAACTTTTAGCAATAGATGAGAAAGTTGCTGTAACTATGGCTAACGAAATGTTATTTGCTGGTATTGATACTGTAAGTACCTACAGAATAAGTAAGATTAGGTATTCAAGAAATTAGGTACCTAATTTATTGATAATAACTAGTTAGCTATTGTATTCCACTTCACTGTAGTGATAAAAGTCGTTCCTGGGATAAAAGAAATCTACGTCACTCGAGGATATAAACCTTTGGAATTTGAAATAAGTTGAGATATCATTCGGGAAAGGCACCCAAATATACAAGCATTATCCGAGTATTTCAAAGATATGTAAATATGAAATTCAGATGTGGTTTGGAGGCTCTATGGACACTATTCTATGTTATTAATGTATTTAATTTTATTTGTTGAAAGTAAAACCGACTATGTTCATTACCAGGTTGGATTTGTGACTACAAGTGTTTTGTACCATTTGGGGATAAATCCTAAAGTTCAGGAAAAATTGCGCGCTGAAATAAGATCAGGCTCTGAAGCTGGCAGCAAATATTTCAGGGCTTGTTTGAAAGAAGCGTTGAGGTTTTACCACGTGGTGCCGGCTAACTTGAGGAGGACGTCAAAGGCGCATGTTGTTAGAGGATATGAAATCCCTGAAGGGGTAAGTTAGCAAATAACAGTGGGGGAGGTAACGTCTGTGATGACTCAGAAGACAATTTTAGTACGGAGTGTGATTTAAGGGCCTTGTCAGTTATTTTTTAGTTGCATTTGTTGATTTTTGGGCCAAAATAGCATGATTTAAAAATCATCGACAATGATGAAGAATATAATTATGATTTACCTAGTATGTAAAATCTTTTAGCGCGATTTAAGGTTGCTTTTTCAATTGGTAATTTTCATATGTTTCTTTCTTTCTACCTGCCCTTATCCCACCTTAATGTGGGGTAGGCGCAACACCTTCTCTAGCACGTTGCAGGAAAGATTTGGCTAAGTTTTACGACCGACTGCCTGCCTGACGTCAACCCCTAAAATTAAAAAATTAAATTTATTAAAAAATTCGGCTTGCCCGACCCGGGAATCGAACCCACGACCTCCCGGTCCACAGCCACAATTTTTATATGATTCATGGATTAAAAAAATGATTGTATATTTCAGATTGATGTAATAGCTCCCAATGAATATCTATCAAGAATGGAGAAATACTACCCTCGAGCAAACGAGTATATACCAGAGAGATGGATTGTTGACAAAAGCGATCCCTTATACTATGGAAATGCCCATCCTATGGTGACACTGCCTTTTGGATTCGGCTTAAGAAGTTGCTTAGGGAGAAGAATAGCAACATTAGAGATGGAAATATTAATAAAAAGATTGATAGATGCATTGAAAGTCAGTTGGGATGGGCCACCCCTTAAGGTTGTGAACAAACTGATGAATACGATTGCCCTACCCTATTATTTTAAGTTTGAAGCTGCTAAGTGATGATATAAAAATTAGGAATCACAGGCTACCATTATAATAATTTGGGTGTAGGAATACTATTATAAACTGTGTCATCGCATCCGCGCTGCGTCCAGCTAAGGCACAGTTACCAGTTTCTGGAATCGAAGAGTCTTTTATAGAAAACAAGTACCTATGCTGTAACATAAAATATACTCCAAATAACACTATCACTCACCTAAATAGGTTGAAGAGTTCAAGACATGAAGTGTATCAAAAAAACGCTATTCACAGAACGACTACAGTTACCTAGCTACTATATGGACTATTAACCATATATTGAATTGAGCGAACAATACCTAACCGCTGCAAAAAGAAGTCAAAAGATACCAGGAAAAATTTGAACTAGTTTTTTACCATCTCTATCTAGATCTCACGTAAAAAATACAACACTGACTACTTAGAACAATTTGTTTCCGGAAGTACAGTTTGACATTATAAGTAACATAACAATAATATACCTGGACAACAATAAAAATAATGCTAAGAATTGTAAAATGTTTTAGAATCAATAATGCTAATGAGTATGTAATGATTAAAGATAGAATACTTCTAAGAAGTTGCTTGGATTATTTTTATCTACATATTTTTAATATGGATCTAAGTTTTGAACCTACATTCCACACCAATTATAATCTCTACAACATTATCATAACTATTTCAATGGAATAATGACGCCACAAACTGACCAAACTTAGAAATTGAATGGTTTTATTTCATTTATAAAAAATAAAAATGTTATATTTATTATATCTATTTCATTATTATTTATAATGTATTAATTATTATAAGGATTTTCTGTATTTCCCCTGTATCCACACTCTGTACATGGTCAACATTTTCCCTCTATTCACTTGAAGTCTTCTATCAATTAAATTTTGTTCTTCTGCAAATCCTGCATTTTTAAACAAATCTATGATTTCTTCTTGTGTGAAGAAATACACTCTAGTGTTGTCACCTCTTGCATAAAAATTATCAGATATACATCTACCTTTCTTGAATCTAAGTTGTGCTAAGTCATAAAGTCCATAATCTCGAAAAACAACAAGGCCACCTGGCTTCAGATATTTGTATATGTTGTTGATGACAATGGGCATCCTAAAACAAAATATTTGTTCTGATAGAGTTAATACTACTTTTTATATTGTCTTATGCAATTTAAATAGTTTATTCTGTGTTTGGATTCCTGTTTTCAGTTAACAGCAACTATCAGAAATAATATACAATCTACAAAATAAATTACTTTCAACTGTACCAGAGTCTTGAGATACAAGCTATGCTTAGTTCAAGACTTATAGAACTATCTAACATAACATAAGCTCACGCCTATATCCCCGAAGGGGTAGGCAGAGGCGCTCTAGCCAACTAGTACACCCACATTTCGCCGAACTTAGCTCCGTCCCAGGTGTGATAGGGGCGAGCCTATCGCCATATCCGGCACAAATAGAACTATCTAAACACAAGATATTGACGTTTTTTGCTAATAAATGGTGATTATTATTATTAATAGACATTATGCAAAGACTTAATCGGGTGGCCAGCCTAATAAGCTATGCCTAAGTATTTGCATATTGATGTCTTATTAAACTAATTCTGAGTTACTTCCTTCCTAACTTTACGAGTTCAAAAACATTATTATATAACAAATATACTTACTTTGTAGGATCAATAGCTGACAACACAAATATCAAAACAATGATATCAAGAGAATTCTCTTCGAATGGCACATTCCAATCTTCCTCAGTAGCATCCAATACAAACACTTCACATCTCTTTGTATCATACAATTCATTTTGTTTCATGATTTCAATTGCTTTTGATGAAAAATCACATCCATAAATAAATAAATTAGGATCTCTACTGTATTGTAAAATGGGGAAAATGGTGTTGCCAACTCCACAGCCAATTTCGAAAATTCGCCGTTTGGTGTTGTCATCTGTGGGTTTTGGTTCAACATCGTGAGATTGATTATTTTCCAGTTGTTCATTGCCTACATTGTTGAATACTCTTACTGGTGCTGACGTGTTGTCTGGAGCTAATTCCGGGAACTCTGTAAACAGCCAGTGACGGTCTTTGAAGAACCTGTAAATGAGAAGAGTAACTTTTTTTACTCAATTTATTATTTAATTATATGTTGGGTCCCGAATACCTGCACCTCTGCTTATGTTTGACCATTATGCTTAGGATTGGAGGATCAATCTCGAGACATAAGAACGACAGTTCGTGTACCGCGCATGCAATACCACTACGCCACTGAAGAAGTACTAAACTTGCTAACAATTTTACAAAAAGCAAAGACAGAAAACTTTTTAAAAAGGTATACTGAATTTACCCTAACTATCATTCTTGTACCAAAAAATGGAAAGCTACCTACTAATCTAATAATTCCTTTGTTAAGACCTGAAAAACTAAATACCACAGGGATATTTATAGTGGGTAACTACATTCTAACATATTTTTGGGTAAAATTTACAAGTGTGGCTATAAGGGTAGGCTGGTAGTAGGTATAGGTTAAAAGTGTAACAGTTATTGTCATATTTCTCAATAAATTTGCCTACCCCTTCGGGGATACAGGCGTGAGCTTATGTTCTCAATAAATTACTACATACATAAGCTCACACCCATATCCCCGAAGAGGAATGCAGAGGCGCACTAGCAAACTAGAACAGCCACATTTCACAAAGCTTAGTTCCACCCCAGATGTGATAAGGGGAGAGCCCATTACCATATCGGGCACAAATTCCAGACTCCAGACATAACATAAGCTCACGCCTGTATCCCCGAAGGGGTAGGCAGAGGCGCACTAGCGAACTAGAACACCCACATTTCGCCAAGCTTAGTTCCGTCCCAGATGTGATAGGGGGCGGGCCTATCGCCATATCGGGCACAAATTCCAGACTCCGGGCTGATATGGAAAATCCCAATATCACTGCCTGACCCGGGGATCGAACCTGAGACCTCAGAACTGTAGTTGTCTCCAGACTCCAGACTGATACTGAAAAATCCACTAGCGCTGCCCAACCCAGGGATTGAACCCGAGACATCAGAATGATAGTCGTACTGCGTATGCGATACCACTATGCCACCGAGAGAGTACTAATAGCTCACCTATTTTGATGTATGTCATAAAAAGCATCCCAATGCTTATCGGCTTCTTCTTCTAATGATTTTATATGATCTTTTGAGAAGTTGACTTGTGAATTAAGCTTTACCTTCTCTTTGGCTAAACTTTCCTGTTCTTCATCCCATTGTACATTGTCCCTGAAATGGATATATTGTTAATGCATTTTGAGATACTAAATACATGTTAGTATGGGATTAAAAGTGAAATATTTCCAGCCAAGCAACCAAATCAAAGATATACTTGGGAAATGTGAATTTAAAGGTCCCTAAACAAATATGAATGTGCAGCATGTATGAAGAATGTAATACGACTAAATGAGGAGGAAGACGTGTCAATATCATAGCAAGTGAAAATCCATTGTCTTTGCCTACCCCTATGGGAAAGAGGCATGAGTATGTATGTTTCTAGCAAGACAAGGTGATTACCCGTCTGTGCACATATCATCTATATCATAAATAGAAATGCTCAAAGTTAATCTTTCCATTCTGTCTCTGTGTTCTATAATTTTATATTCTTACAATAAACTGCAATGTGATTCATCTAGTTTCTTTAGTTCAGCTATTACCTAATTAATTAAAGATAAACTTGTACAATATTAGACAAAATTGCTAATAAATGCAAAAAAGCTATATATTATCATTTGAGTAAGAATGGTATTGATTATGTGAGAAAACACATAAAAAGAAAAATACATAAAATACAATAAAAAGAACTTTATAATAGCACAAATAAATCAAAGAAAGATGTGTTTTTTAGCGATAAGACTTGGTAGCTAAATGAGGAAAGAAATATCATTAACATAGTTTATGTAAATAAGTACCAAGCATTAAATAAATAAACAAGTCTCTTGTCAGGTAAATATCTAGAGCCTGTAGCTGGCTTTTTCCTATGTCTGGTTTTTTCTAATTCACTCACATCTACACTCTTAAATCTTTTAAAATATCTGATGAGAGTCGTAAATACGGTACCACGCATTATGTTTGAAAACTTCGTCAGCATTTTCTAGAAATCTGTTACCAAATTGTGGCCTTTTTTCAGTCGATGATTCGTCCATTGATATCTACGAGAACAAATTAATATCTGATATGCAATTAATTATATTTAATTTCCGTTATTTTTTGTTTAATATATATCATTCACAGCGACCTAACCTAAAAAATATTTGGTATTTTTGACACTTGAGTCTTGAGTTCACAGTTGTTTATTTTATTAGTATGGGCTTCAAGATCAGATGAGAAATTACTAGTGAGTAAAAGAGATAAAGCATAATGTTATGTTGAAGATATTGAAATATGATTATTTGGCTACTTGTAACATTAATTTTGACAGAATATGAGCTTAGTTACTGAGCTGCTAGTGTAGCTAGTAGCTACCTGTATAAATCCAACACTATTATCGATTTAAATTGAACCGATTACATACATATAAAATGTATTTCTCTTCAGTCTAGTAGCATTAAATGGGCATAATTGTTATTTATTGGTTGATTATAATAATAATATATCTATTTTATAAGCATTGAATAATTTTGGTACCTACAGAAAAACAAAAGTGCCTCGTCCCAACTCTCAACCACTTTATATTATGTAAATAATTAATACTTAGGTAGGCATTTGCTAACGGATTCGGGATTCTCTATCAAATCATCAGCTAATCATTTAGGTAGATACTTTTAAAAATAATATAGTTGTTACTTTTTGCCATTCATTTACGGCCGGTCTCAATAAACGATCTCAGTTTAGAGTGCAGATAGATTGCGATCTTAGATTTGCGATTATAAACCAATCAAATCAAGTCATTTGATGGAGTCATATTCAAACTGTATTTTTATTGGCTGATATTTGTAATCTGTCTGCACATTCGAACTGCGATTGTTTATTGGGACCGGGCGTTAATCACTTGTGAATGCAAGTTGCTTTCACTAAGTACTCTTGTAGCTTATGGCCCTTACTTATAAAAACAGTTTAGCTGAGAAAATGGCTAAGAATAGTCTGTCACTTTTTTCCTTGTGTCACATTGTTTGAAAATTAAAGGCACAGACTATTCTGTACCATTTGCTCAGTTAAGCAAGGCCTTAATATAATATGTAGGTAGCCACGCCGCGGGGCGGTGCGGCATTGGACAATATGCCTGGTGCTTGCAACAGTGGCCAAGAGAATAATTTTCGAAAAGGAAGCTGATACTAGTATTATAAAAATACTACCTACTAGTTGTCAATTTGGTAAAAGTAAGCCGTTATGTAGCGATAGCTCAGTTGGCAATGGTAGGGACTGCCGAGATGAGTGTCGGAGGTTCGAGACCAACCCCAAAAAAGAGCACACACCTCTGACTTTTCTATGTTAAGTGTGTTTTCATTGTCAATTATCGCTTGCTATAGCAGTAAAGGAAAACATCTTGAGGAAAGCTGCATACCAGAGAATTCTCCACAATAATTTCGAAGGTATGTGAAGTCTACCAATCCGCATTGGGCCAGCATGGTAGATTAAGGCCTAACACCTCTCGTAGATAGAGAAGGCCCGTGGCCAACAGTGGCACAGTAATATTAGTGTGCTAATATTATTATTATTAAGCCGTTAGGAATTGAGTTATATGAATCCATCGTCACTGGCCTTCAATGAAAATGAGCCGATGTGAACGAATTATTATCACTATTTCACTGTAAAGTGGCACGTTGCTGTTGCGGTTCGCGCGAGTGAGTTTTCCGAAAGTTTGAGCTTTCCCATAATATACCCTCCCCTCCGCTTCTAAATCAAAATTCCGTTCTACTATGACCGACAAAGAAGTCAAGATCCTTGTGGGCATTTTACATAAGTTAAATGTTCAGACTTTGTAGAGATCACTTAGGCACCCATTAGATGACCCTTCTGTTCGTTTACCAGCGTATTACCATTAAAAACGTTTATATTACAGGTAGGTATTGGTAGAACATAATTTAAATTCTAAATATGAAATTAAAATAAACTGAACTTGAATCTTTGGGGGAGGCCTATGTTCAGCAGTGGACGTCCTATGGCTGATGATGAAACTGAACTTGAATTTTATTACTGCGCAACTAGTTAGTATGCAATAATCCACTAAGTAACCACAGGCAACGTACCTACATAATTAGACTTCTTAGTTGTGGCCCAGTGCCACAACATCAGAACCACTCAACAATTAAGGAAAGTAAGCGCTTGACATCCAATTACGTAAAGCTCTCAGCTCTAGATCAAAAACAAATGCTATCTCATCATGAAGTACCGACACTGTTGATTTAAGCATATCCTTGAAAACGTGAATCACCGTATTTATTTCTTGGAAGTTGGAAGTATTTATACAGATAAACATAAGCAGACAGACATTACGTGTAGGACTCTACGAACTTCCAATTTTCTGTCGAATCCGATGTTATTGCGCCATAAAAGACGTTTTGATGCTGTTCCGTGATCAAAGTAAACATCATAAAAACGATTCTACGGGTCATTAAAGACTTTCCACAAACCTAATAGTCGCACGTTGAAAATTTATACCATTTCCTAAATAAAGAAACTTAGCAACATCCATTTTATGTGAACGCACAAACGGTCAACACGGTAATGCAAACTGGAATAGGTATTTGATTGCGTTTACATGTCTGTCGGCCGTCTATATTTTAAACGGGTTTTCTGAATTGAGTGGATTTGGTGAATCACATCTCGGGAAAAACGATTTTATTGTAATGATGCACATTTATGAGTGTTGTCGATATTATTCGGGCGATATATTTGGTTACAGAATCTATTTCTTCAATCGGTTTATTTTTATGAGTATCATTTAGAGGTATTTTCTATCTAATCGCAAAGTAAAAAAATGTTCAATGATTAATAAAAGGATAATGTCCATCATCATATTCAGATAACCATCTGCTTCTTTATCTTCTCTTTAGCAAATTTTACCTTATAGGTAAGTTATAAATAATAATATGAGTATGATAGCTAATGGTAAGTGATTTTTACGCGATATCTCCGCCAAGTGTGGACCGATTTTCAAAATACTTTTTGAGTTTGATAGAGCTTATTTCAAGGGTGGTCCCATATACGAACTAAATAGTCGACTAAATAGTCATGATTGGATTCGAAGTCGGTCCGTTAAGTTTTAAAACGCATGATTATTACATATACAGTATATTGTGAAGTTGTATTCCGAATGTTACCACCAGACAGTGGCGGTAGGTTTACCTATCACGAATTCACGAGACAGTTGTGAAATCGACTGCATAACTTCCACCAACTCACAGAAGTTGCATCGTTTACAGACACACTCGTATGCCTGCCAGTTTGTTGCTTGTTGTATGTTTAATTAAAGCGCTCAGTTTGCCATTGGTTGCTCATATTAGTAGTCGAAAGATGATTAGCCAATCTAAATACGCCTTCGGGTTATGTGAAAATGAAACACTCATTTTGCCTCTTATTATCAGGATTTTCATTGGACATAAAAAACAAACTTCCCGTGAGTGATTTACGAAGCTAAAATAAAATCTGAGAAATAGACAAAAACAAATTGGAAAAAAAAGCCGTTGATATTGTAGTGGCACAATATTAATGTGGCCCGTTTTTTTTTTGCTTGAAATACTAGCAACTTTCATATTTTTATTCTTTCTTTCTTTAGGTACCTATATCTGCCCTTATCCCATCTCAATGTGGGGTCGGCGCAACACACTTTTTCAAACATGTTGCAGAAAGTATTTAACTTAGATCTTACGACTGGCTGCTTGCATGACGTCAACTCCTTCTGAGGGACCCAGTCCTGGACAAATTAAATTAGAAAATTCGCATTGCCAGTCTTGGGAATCGGACCTACGACCGGTTCATAGCCACTATATGCTAATTTCAATCATATTTTTATTATACATATATACATAATATTATATTGTCATAAGCCTAAAAATGTAAAGAACCCGAAGTTGTGCAAATGAAGATAATTAATAGAATTATAAAAGCTTAAGTAAATTGAACTAGAGGTTACTTCTTAGTAATAAGTAAGGTAAATAAAATGAGCTCTTTTTTAGTAATAAATTTTTACGCGATTATGTATCACGCGATTACAAAATTACTTGAGTCAATAGTGGATGCGTAAAATAGAATGGATATAACTTTACATCGGACTGGGAAATAAAAATATATGGAAATAAAAAAGCGAAATAAAAGATATACATTCTATGACTTATTAAGTTAAATGAAATCCACTTATTCCTTTTTAGACCAGACATTAAAAATTAGAATAAAATCTAGATCAACATCACAGTGAGATCTAAAAACAAGCTTTTGATTTTTTGCGTGTCTGTGTGTTCTTAGTCTGGTCACGTACAAGCCACTATAAAGATTATGACTGCGTCTTCATTGTTAAAATAGAGAAGCTTAGTGTCGACACTAAGAATAATAGCGCAGACACCAAAGTAATAATAGTATTAATGTTATATACGACTTTAAATAAAACATTTGAATCATGTAACAGGTGCATTTAATTTTTAGCTTGCAGACTCGTAGAAAAGCAGACGATTTCCGTACAAGAAAAACAAAGTAAGATTATAATAGTACTGCTGTTAGTTGTGGTGGTAACCCCCCAGTCCGGCATTTGTGCAATAAAGACTAAAGACTGTGTAAATCGGTTGTGTAAAAGAATAGATGTATGTATAATAGCCTTCATATCTTATTGAAGAAGCTTGGTGGACTATCGCCAAGACCTTGTCTGTTTGTGGTTTAAATCCTTGAACCGTAAAATACTTACGTAACTTAACGTAAGATACGTACGTAATATTATTATGTCACATTGTAGATTCATTTAATTAAATTATAAAGGTCTGAGATTTGTGCTCGATATGGCTATAGACTCGTTCATATCACATGAGAGAAACATTAGCGAAAATTGGATGCACTAGTTGCGGCCCTGTCTACCCTTTCGAGGATAATAGGCGTAACTGTATGTGTATGTATAATAACTTAAATATAAAGACATCAGTTAATAACATATCACTGACCTCAGTTCAAAAACAGAGTCAACGTTTTGACTTAAAACAATATAATGTATGAGATAATAGTAAGGCACTACAAAATATTGTGTTTTAGTCACAGTCATCATCATCATTATCATCATCAGCCACAAGACGTCCACTGCTGGACATAGGCCTCGTACGACTTACTTACTCGTACGACGTACGTAAGATTTCGTACAGTAGTTTTAGTTAATTTAGTAATTTAAAATACTATCTAATAAATCGCATATTATTTCATATGTAAAATACAATACAAAATGGCTTACACATATCACTCAGCTACCAACCTAATTCCGAGTATAGCCCACTATGTTACGTTAATGTCATTACCAAGGCCATTATAGCAATTTATCTAAATGTGAATGCACTACAGAACCGATACTAAGAGCTTTACAGACTTGTATATTTGCTGTGCGTAAGTTGGAAGTAGGCAGGGACTCGACGGCGCCCATCAACGATCCAGGGATAATCCGGCTCGAAGGACCAACGCTCTCAATAGTTCTAATGCTTTCAGTATCCTCAAGATTTAACGCTTTTCTTCCAGCATTTATCTAACTCAGTGTACTATATTCTGTTGTTTAATACTTGTTTAGCTTACTTTATGAATAAAACTTTGTTCACTTCTTTTATTCATCTCCTGAACAGATACATTTGTTTCAGCCTTGGCCGCTGACCGTCGTTACATAATTTGTATTATTTTTTGTGTTATATACTAGGGTTTGTAAATATATTTAATTTATAATAGCTTATATAATGCCTGCCTCGGTGGCGTAGTTGTATTTCGGCTACCGTTTTGAGGTATTGGGTCGGACAAAGTGATATTGGATTTTTCAATTCAGTATCAGCCCGGAGTCAGGAATTGTGCTCGATATGGCAATAGGCTCGTCCCTATCACATCTGGGATGGAATAAAGCTCGATAAACAATAAAATATTAATTATTGGATTCCTAAATGGTAAATACAATTTAATTGATAAAAAATAAATTATCTTTATTATGTAGTACATACATACAAATCCGTAATGTGAGCACGATTTATAATAAATCCTGTAATAAAATTTTATACTGAAACCATTTTCCAAGCCACTCAAATGAAAACTATTAATCAACAGCTATTACTTAGTGAGACTAGACAAATAAACTGGATAGACGGTCTAACGAGGTAGCGCCAATCGTTTACTCAAAGTAATCTTGATTGGAGCTAAGAGGAGTCTATTTCTAAAACCAGACATCTCTGTAAGCTCCATTAGAGGCACTGGTATCGACAGGGGTGGTGAGGGGGTGGTGCGGCAGAGAGGGGTTTCACAAACAATCCTCGCGGATATTGAACGCCGATGCGTTCGGAAATGCAGCGCTGAGCGGCAAACGCCGCGCCGTCGACTACGGCCTGCGTGCAACGGAACGTTGCTCGTCTCATTGCACGGCAACCAACGTGTGAAGATATGAATGTCCTCATTTTCATCGGGTTTTGTATTCATATAGCAA
Organism: Clanis bilineata; assembly: GCA_036417725.1. NCBI lineage: Eukaryota > Metazoa > Arthropoda > Insecta > Lepidoptera > Sphingidae > Clanis > Clanis bilineata. The sequence continues at coordinate 8,736,454 of CM071144.1, read as the reverse complement.
TATCATTTCGAATGAACACTGATGATTCAATTTTTTGATCGTGATAATGTAATCAGAGAGGATTATTCCGCTTTTGTTATTTTGTTTAATATATTTATTTTTGCAGACTACAAAATGTTAAGATAGACAACGCATCCATTCATTTATGTGCTAGGATACTACAATGTATACACACAAACAGTAAAAGGGGTCAAACTTAAAATACTTCTTTTTATTACTTACTTAAAAAATATAAAAATACTATGGTATTTCACGGGGTATTTATTGAGTAACAAATCTTAGTCTATATGCATCTATAGTTCTCATACGATGAATAACAAATGAAGTAGGTATTAACAAGAAACTTTACCATTGAATTAAAGTTAAGTAGATCCTATGAGGGTTTTAAATCTGATAAATACAAAATTCAGTAACTTAATTCTTATAAACACAAATAAAGAACGTAAAACAATATAACACATAGCCCCTTACTTATAAAAATATTTAAGCGCTGCTTAACTTTATACCATAGGTTGTCCCTTTCATTTTTAAACAATGTAACGCAAGGAAAAAAGTGACTGGTTATTCTTAACCATTTACTCAGCTAAAAATGCTTTTATAAGTAAGGCCCATAATATCTTATAACTTGATGCTTACAAATCAAAGTAGACTCGGCTCTACAATGAATAAAACCGCGATTTTTTCCCCATGTTTAAACCGACAGCACTATTAGTTATACACTCTGTTAGTGAGGGTAAGCGCAGCCATCTGTTGCGGTCAAGTGTGCTCCTTCCGAAGCGGGATGAGCTTCCATCCTTCATGGGCAAAATAAAACGTCTTACTACGTACTGATTTCTTAAGTTTACGCGAATATTATACATTGAAATAAAACTATTTTTACGGATTCTATCACGTTTAGGTTTTAATTATTATTCCCGACGTTTCGAAGGCTTTATGTCTGACCCGTGACAACGAAGACTGCAAAGCCTTCGAAACGTCGGGAATAATAATTAAAACCTAATCGTGATAGAATCCGTAAAAATAGTTTTATTTCAACGTCTTACTACGTATTACGTAATTAAAAAACCCGAACACAGTTTATTTAGTTTCTGTAGTGTAGTAACTTTTGACACTCAATCCTATTTCGTCTTCGATTCGGTTTCATTTATTTACTTAAAATTCCTCCATAATTGAATTAAACCGTGCGCTAATGTCGCGTTGGATTCAAGAACTTGTCATTTGTAATCATTTTTAACGCGACATTAGTGCACTGTTTGACTCGATTTCGGTGGAATTTTTCATCACTAAATGCAATCGAATCGTAGTCAAAATCACGGGGATGATTTGTTCGATCTAGGTTCTAGATAGAGAGATAAACGTAATAAAGGAACCATTTCGTAATAAACGATGTTGAGCAGTTGTAATATACAATAGCAATATAAATATGGTAAATAACTTGGAAATATAAGCAAATAAATACCTACACGTACGTAATAATTTGTTAAAGGTGTAATTCAAAACCAACAGTGAATATCTAATCTCTTTGAGTGAGTTTTAGCTGAAATTGTGTTATCAGGTAACGAGATATGATCCCACGTGGGGCACATCAATCACAGAGTTTATGAAGTTTATTAATAGACACATGTCTCATGAATAGAGCAACGGTGTTTGGTATATATACGTATTATATAATCTTTACGTATTTTTAACACTTCAAAAGAAGGGAGCTTTCATTTAGTCGGTATTTTTTATGTATGGTTACGTGATAACTCCGGAAAATGTGGACCGATTTCAAGATTTCTTGTGTTAGATAAGGCGAGGGTGTCACTCAAATATCACTCAAAGGGTGGTACTCAAGGCAAAAATATGACAATATAAGGGCACTGAGTAGCGGGGAATGACAAGAATAATAATATTATGGCGACTTTGCACTCTAATTAATAACAATACTGAAATATCATTGGTGGCACGTGGACAATGCATTCTGATTTCATCAATGTCGACACCTAATGTGAGTCTATAACTTCATGAACCCGACATTTCTTTGGTCTATAATAGATGTATCGCGTTTAAATTCCTATCTATACTTATCTAATATGTTAGAGCTTAGGTTTTCATTATGTTATTGTATAAATAATCACAATAAAATTATCGCATTTCGTACCACTCGACATGAGCTGGATTATAGCGCAGTATATTTAGGCCAAAATAATATGAAACAGCCAGCCTCAGGACTCAGAACTCAACTGTAGTTAAGCGGCACTTAAGCCGAATTAGAAACTTTATAGGTGTTTTAAAATCCTCGCCGCATCAAAATATAGTCACTATTGTCGAAAATAAAATACAGCTAACTATGAGTAAGCCCTCATTCGCACGAGAGATTTTTCGCGCGCGTTAAAAAGCGTCTCCACAAGTCTGTTCATATGATTGCTTGGAAATAATTTTTGCCTTGTTTCTAATAAGGTGTATTCTACACAACGCCCATAAAAAGCCTCGTTTTAAAAGCGTTTAAATAACTAACTATACTAGAACTCATTTGTTCCATTTAGAGGTAAATGCTTTTTTTCAAGCTCATTGAAAGAGCTCTCGTGCGAATGAGGGCTTACTATACTGTTAAGTTGATTTAGACATTGACATTTGATCTAGTGTATACTTACGTTTCCAAATCTAGTCTAGTCTAGGGACCAGACTCATGGCGATCGTAAACTTTAGGTAAATATAATTTTGTTGCTATTAATTTGTCCATTGATATAACTTAGTATGTTGTAGTAATTTGACGAATACAAAACCTCTTTAACCTCGTAAAGTTATACAGTGGCCATATTTAAAATAATGTGGATAATTCTTTTAATAAGAAAAAAAATAGAGGTTTGCTCAAGACGTTTTTTAACAATGTGTAATGTAATGCGTAAAACGTTCATACTCTCGCCAACGTTACATAATGTAGACTCTGTTATGTATTTTGTTGGAATTGGCTCGATTTTATAAAATTGTAAGGTAACTGCACCCCTAACAGCACAATTATTATGTGTAACTGTGTGCGGACATTGTGTTTTGGCGTACTTCCAACGTCAAACCCTAGGGCGCGGCTTGATATCCCATGCACGATGCGAATAATGTCGTGATCGTAAACAGCTAAGGGTAACAATCACTCATTTGGATAGGATGTCGTTTTTTAAAAATCAGGCATTTACCCTGTTTTTTCTTCTTAAAAATGTAAGCAGAAATTACTTGTCCTAATTATAAATTACTATTATAATATAAGTATTTGTCCAATCAATTTCCCATTACTTTGATGTAACCAAGATGTAATTAAGCAACGTTTATTGTACAAGGCTTCCGATTACATTTAACGTGATTTTTAGGTGAAAAAAACTAAAAATGAACTAACTAAACGATCTTTAACGCTAATAGATAAGAAAAGTTTAAATAAAGTCTTCTTAAATATAAAAAATAAACGCATCTCTTTATTTTATAAGCAGATTCCATCAATTTTTCGAATCTAATTAACATATCAAATTCAACTCAAAAATGATAATGCTTTTATAGGTAACGACATAATTCAAATACTTAATAGCTAAATTATTAAGTAAATTTTGTAACAAACTACGTTCGTAGTTTGATAGGAGTGGGGAAAAGTTTATAATTGAAAACCATTGAGATAATGTTGTACTTGGAAAGTTGGAAACTTTTGCTGTGACTTGTATGGTTTCAAATGAGGTAAACTATTTTAAATTATAACCGCGTCTTTAAATAACAATATGTTACAATCTGTTATGTAAGGTAATAATAATTAATTCGCATTGTAAATAAAACCACAGAGCATTAAGTTTCAAACAAAACACCGCAAAGAGCACTTCTAAAATCATTAGTTTATTAATTGTCATTAATAAATTTTGTATAATTGTGACAATTATGGAAGAGTTGGTAGCAATTAGCGTCTGTTGGAGAGGGTGCTCTTCACAAGAGCCATCTGGCGGGACTCCAATGCGGCTCTTCTTAACACGAGAAAATTCACTTCTCCGGCGTAACTGTTTCACAATGACGATAGTACTTCAAGGAATGAAATCTGAAAATGCTCGAACTGCGGCACCTATTGTTATAAACTTGCGAATAGTTTCAAACGACCCTTCAAATAAAATGGAATTTTCAAAAATAATTCTGTAAATGAAGTCACGCGATTGCGTGTTATGTATTTAATAAACATAACAACAAATTTTTATAGGAGTTTAATGGTGGTAGTTAATATTTTCGTTATAATATCGTTAAAAAAAGGTAAACCTGATAAAGGTCGCAGGAAGTCGCTGGATGCAGGCCGCTTCCAACAGGTCGATCTGGAAATCTTTGGGGGAGGCCTATGTTCAGCAGTGGACGTCCTATGGCTGATGATGATGATGATGATGATCGTTATTTTGTGTTTTATTTACATTTTACATAATAATAATAAACTTTATTTGCAAAAATTTAAGAACACAAACTTTCTTGATGGCGCTGGCTCCTGTGCTAGTACACAGGATAAACCGTATCACAGGAGCTTTAAAGGCCATGGGTTCAACGTCCGTGATGGAACAATAACAATTGGACGTAGATACGCAAAAAGGATCCAACCCACAGTATGGTCGAAAATGATCTGAGTATGCGAAATTAGTCTATGAGGTCTATATTTTCTAAATTGGTTTATAAGGTCAATAAAACTTATTTCTATAAAAAGGAGAACAATATTCTTACAACTATGTCCCAAAACAACAAAATCACAAAATATATTATTAATAAGCAACATCGATATAATAATATACCTAGATGCACAGTTCCATACAAATATCATTGTAAACAGTGTCCTCGACAGACAAAACAAATAAACATCACAAATTTAATTAAATTAACACAAATATGACCTTATAGACGCGGCATAAAGTAGCTTTTTAAATTGAATGTTCAAACGTTCCTATATTCGAATTTTTTGAATTTCTAATCGTTTTTGAATTTGACAATAATTTGACATTATTAAAAGAAACATTCTAGTCACTTGGACAAAGATTGAATGGAGTCGAATAGTTCTTGTATTTATCTGTGAGAAATTTTGACCACGTGGCGTACAATGTAGATGAGAATGGCGATATCTCTATAATAATTTTACTTACATTAAGAGATAGATAGAGTATAAATGTTTAGAAGATAACAAAGCTTATGAGTTATGAATATGAAATAAGCACTGTTTTGCCTTAGCGTGATTCATAAATAAATAAATAACACCCAACAGTCACATACATAGTCCTGGCCCCACACTAAGATCGTCCTTTGCTCTTTAGATTCTTAATAATTTCTTTTAGACTATCATTTCGTTTTCTTAATCTTTTGTTCTGCCTTTTTAAGTTTCGCACTAAATTAGATTTAAGTTTAAATTTTTGGTTCCGTTCTTTCAAATTATCTTTCAAAAATAACGTCTTAGGTGTGTTAAAGATTGATAAAAATTCTGATGGTATTGGTGATCCTTCATTATTTATTGGTTCAATTGCTGGTTCCTGGAAATTAATATGTTTCCAATAAATGATGACGCCACAATTACTGTTGTAGTAATTATGCCTAACGACCGGTTCCAATAAATGATCTCAATCCGGGAATTCAAGATAAAAATGAAAAATTTAAAAATGAAAAATCGCGAGAATGAACCATTAAAATTATTATTTGACAGCGGAATGTTCAACTTTGTTCATGTTGGCAATTTTTTATGATCTGCACACTTTGATTGAAAACATTTATTAGAATTAGCCGCAAATTATTAAATAGTCATTTTACATGGCAGTATGTACCTAGTATATGCTTGCTATTGATGAATTCTGTATCAAATATTTTTCAACTATTACACTTGTACTGCACCCTGCCTCATTTAAACTTGTAGTTACGACAATCTAAAATAAAGTCAATAAATGTGGCAATATTTATTTATTTATAGGTACACCAACAGCATACATATTGTTAAATTAAATAGTAAACATTAGTTAAGGACAATGTAGCTGATGACAATTTATCACCTTTATTTTTGGTACAGCATTCTTTTTAATTTTCCTAATCCCTTTTTCTGTATAATATCCATCGGAATCGGCAAAATGGTCTGAACAAATCACACTTGAGTAATTGGGTTTAAAATTTTCTTCTCTCCTTTCTTCGGAAATAATTTTACGCCATTTATCTCTTACTATTTCATTTCATGGAAATCTGTAATTAATAAAAAAAATCATAAATTTAAAATAAATATAATATATTTCCAAAAAAAAAACGACTCCATATATTTCATTGTTCCAAATCATGATTTCAAAAGGGACAAAATATTTTATTAACTGAATTCGTTAAATTAATTATTTATACACGTTTAATACTTAATTTAACATGATTAAGGTTTTAAGAATCAAGTAAGGGAATTATACTTACTTAAAATATAAAATCCCATGTGTTTTGCGCTTTGTAAGAGTGTTATTTTTGCACTTTTTCACAGAGCATTTAGGCATCTTCACAGACGAACGGTCGGCGCCCGACTGACAGCCAACAAGTGCTTACTTACATTTTAAGCACTCGTTGGCTGTCCCACTTTCTGAGCGTCAACTGTGCATCTAGGTATATTATTATATCGATGATAAGCAAATACAATTTAAACTTTAATGTTCATGATCTCAAAAGTGTCATTTTGCGGGTTGGATCCTTTTTGCGTATCAACGTCCAATTTGGGTCTGAATTTTCCCGTGTTTAGAATTTGTGCCCGATATTGCGCTGTCACGTAGAGACTACTAGAAATAAAATATAAAAGTTATATTTTTAATATTATTTCATTTTATCATCTCTAACAAACGACATACAGCCATTAATGTAATATGTAATGGTTAAAATTTCGATTAATTTGCAAATATCTGGCAACACTCCAATGGGCGCTTATACCGAATATTGCCAACGCTTCTATTACACGCTGCATTATTCTTTTAGTATTTGGGTACACACAAATATTACCTATACCTAATTATATTCTGGAGCACTTCTTTGGTATTAAAGTTTCATATCATTGAGACTTTAATGTATGGGAGATATTTGACAGTTTTTATTCGAAATGTGGGTGTTCTAGTTCGCTAGTGCGCCTCTGCCTACCCCTTCGGGGATATAGGCGTGAGCTTATGTTATGTTATGTTATGTTAATAAAATCTCAGGCTATCGTTTTTTTAACAGATTAAAGTGGTATACAGATTATCACAACTTTTTACCTGAATGAAAAAGGGTAATATTTTAAAAAGTTGCACTGGTGCAAAGTTAAAAAGTAAGGACTTAAATAAGGTTAAATATTACTCGTATTGTTACAAAAACAAAAGCGAAGAGTAGACCTATTATTATACATTTTTCTTTTCATTGTCTTCTAGGAAGTAATTATACTTATGATCATAGAGATTTGTGCTATGAATAAATTATGTTTGGCCATACAAACTCTTATTTATCTAAAGAATTCGCGGAAGAACCCATTAATTAATTAGTTATTCCTTATTTTTACTGTTTCTTTATTACGAGGGTTAATTGCTTGTGACCAATTTATGTTATTTTGTGTATAATTTCTTGTGGTTTCATGTTGATACACGTGTAGATTAGGTCGTTAAATGAAGGATCTTGATTACCTACGCATACAATTTTCGTTTCAATCATTCGAAAATGTTGTACTGTCAAATAAAATATTACTTTTTTATAGAAAATTGTTGAAAGCGATCTAAACTACAAAAATATAGGTATTGTGTATTTGTTAATTTGTATTGAGTATGTAATGTACTGAGATAGGATATATCATTGGTTCCTTGTGTTACCCACAATATGCAATGATATAATATTATTCTAAGGTTCGATTCCCAGGTCGGGCAGTGATATTGGATTTTTCCATATCAGCCCGGAGTCTGGAATTTGTGCCCGATATGGCGATAGGCTCGCCCTCTATCATATCTCAGGCGGAACTAAGCTCGGCGAAATGTGGGTATTCTAGTTCGCTAGTGCGCCTCTGCCTACCCCTTCGGGGAGACAGGCATGAACCGTTTATGTATTGAGTATGTAATGTACTGAGATAGGATATATCATTAGTTATTTGTGTTTTTTTTTCTCTTTATTAGAGTTACCAATGTTAATACATCAGTGCATTTACAATATAATATGTACATAATAATCATGACAGACTTAGCAATGTAACAAATCGATTAAAGGCAAATACAGCGTGCTTTAATTACACATCTATATATATTCAGCAGTGGACGTCTTATGGCTGATGATGATGATGATGATAACATGAAATAATATAACATTATTCTAAGTAACACATCATTATAAGCTAGGTACGTATACTACTGGACATAGACCTCTACAGTATGATCATTAATATAAAGAATATTTTCTCTCCGTTCCTTTTATGAAAAAAGATTTTCTTACCTCTTATTATTACATATTTTGTTTCTTATTTCTCTCATTGTCGCCTGAGACATTGCCAAAATAGAGTTTCTTTCTTTATTTTTACATCTATGCAAAATTTCATCCAAGTCCGCGTATTCGTAATCGTATCAACTACATACCGTAATTCATAACAAATATTTCACACACGTTTAACCTTCGCAATCAAAGTACGTTAGATTAATATTGACTGTGAAAATAGATGTGCCAGACGGTACATATTTATTAAAAAACAAACTGGAATAAAGAGCGTCTTCCTCCAGCGATGGAGTAGGCAGTAGGCACCGAGCAGAGGTCGAGAGCCCCTGGCGGATTTCCAAAGTATTCACAGACTGCGTTGTATATTTGTCGCTTTGTATCGATTTGACTCACTAAAACTGTAATATCTGGTAAAGCGTCGACACCGTCAACTGACCATGGATTTAGTGGTCTGCGTGTCTGGAATATATTACCCATGGTCTTTTGTGGAATATACACTCAAACTGTTGTGGTTTGCACGGTTTCATCACATTTTTATAGCGCGATTAGACGAAGATGTCCAATGGACAATGTTATATAAACATAGTTATGTACAATTAGAATAGATCTTATAATTATAGAATCAATAATAATCCGTTGTATACTCAGTAATAAATACAACATATGAGTAAATAAAATCTTGGATTTGATTCCCAGGTCGGGCAAAGCAAATTTCCTAATTTAATTTGCCCGGGACTGGATCCCTCACAGGGAGTTGATGTCAGGCAGGCGGGCGGTCGTAAAAACTATGCCAAATCCTCTCTGCATCATGCTTGAAAAAGTGTGTTGCACCGACCCCATATTAAGGTGGGATAAGGGCAGGTAGAAAAAAAAAACTATTAAGCCCGATCCGGGAATCGAACCCGAGACGTCAGGACGGTTATCAGACCTAAGTACAACTACGCCATCAAGGCAGTCTATACTATAATAACGTGTAGTAACATTAAACTGACATTTTATTAAACTGACTGTACTATTTCTAGAATTCTCCGCTTTGAGAAGTGTCTGTGGAATTTTCTATCCAAATAAAATGAAATATTCCATGCATTCTTGCAGCGTACGGTTTCCACACGTTCACTGAATACGCAGCGTAAGTGACACGTATTATCTTATAATACAGCTTCCTGATCTCGTGTTGCGATGCACCGTATCTCAATTTTAAGGCGATGTAGCTCAGTCAGCACGTATCTAGTATCAAAGTGTAAGACCAGTACCTAATATCATATAAGGATAGAAGTTTGGATTATGAAAGGTGTTTTAAATATAGCAGTACTTTTGACTATTACTCTATTATTTATTTATTGATTGAGTGGTATAGTCGTAGAGGTCCGATGTTAAGTTATGTCTACATCACTAGGACTACCTCGAACGGTTTGATACCACTGTCTTACAGAAAATCGACGTAAAGTGGATAGCTTGTTGTTACATTACGTTCGGTGAGTGAGATTACTGGAGGTCCAAATCTCTAATTGCTATTTTCTTCCTTTAGAGGTTGCACCTAATGATTCCCATGATTTGATTCACACCCATGATTGTTTGGTAAATGTGAGATATTGGATTACAAATATCTATTGTAATATTGGTGCAGCAACGATAGCTCAGTTGGGACTGGTACGGACTGCCGAGACAAGTGTCGGAGGTTCGAGACCAACCCCAAAATGGAGCATACACAGAGGTGTCTGCTCCATTTTGGGGTTGGTCTCGAGTCAGAGGACTTTTCTATGTTAAGTGTATTTTCTTTGTGAATTATCGCTTGCCATAACGGTGCAGGACGTGAGGAAACCTGCATACTCGAGAATTTCTCCACAAGAATTTCAAAGGTATGTGAAGTCCACCAACCCGCATTAGGCCAGCGTGGTAGACTAAGGCCGAACCCCTCTCATTAGTAGAGGACGCCCATGCCCAGCAGTGGGACAGTAATATTACAGGGCTAATATTATTTATTATTATTATTTATTGTAATGTATACATAGATATTATAATAGCATAAGCTATTAAGCCGCTCGAGATGTGTCTACTCGTGTTGTCAAGAGATCTACATATATGTAGCATGGCTCTACCACTTCTAAATATTATTTGTCCATGTTACTTAATAATATATTGAAATTGACGCATCCAATGTTAAAATACAATTTCCTATATCATCAGCCATAGGACGTCCACTGCTGAACATAGGCCTGCCCCAAAGACCTGCGGCCTGAGCAGGAAAATTTCTGACAACCGTAAATGTATTCGAACTCGATGCGCGTCTATGAAATTTGTATGAAATATTAACCAAATGTCATCAGTGCGCAGCGAACTCGAATACATTTACATTTACATTAGTTTTTCGTGCTCGGGCTACTGATAAAGGTCACAGGAAGTCGCTGGATGCAGGCCGCTTCCAAGGGATCCATCTGGAATTTTTTTATATACCTAATAGTAATTTTGTTGAACCAATGAAAGTTACATTCCATTTACTTTAATCGGTATTAAGCTCGAATCGCATTGTAACTCGACTTGATAAAGTATAGTTTTACACGCTTTATTATAAAAAACTAAAGTAAAACCTGGTGTAATATTTCAAAGAGTAAAAACGGTCTGGCGATTAATTAACTCGGGAAATGGAAAGGTGTAGGTAAAAAGCTACATAATTATGTTTTACATTCTCGAGACGCGTCCACACTCGTAATGCACAAAATCTATCTACGTTATGCAATACATTATGTATACAGAGGACGGGCGTTGTCTGTATGCTCGGCTCTCCACCGAGCTTCAAACTTGAGTGGCCAACTTTGTCGGCCACGCGGTGAAACTTCGTTTTTCATTTAATTTGCCCGAAACGAGTGCAGCTTACAATATTTTCAACGCTTGCAACTTTTGGCTCGGTCCTTCGTTATAAATTTTATAGTTACCCGCGGCCGGTGTTGTTGTCCGTATCTTCACCATCACTTATAAAACCACCCCAACTGTAATGAATTTAGTGCTCGAAATGTCAAGAAACGAGACGCGGCGTCGTTGCAACTTGCATGTCGCATACAGTATTTCTGAACCGTTCGTTTCCTACACCAAATGTCGCGTCGTATGTAATAAGTGTTCTTGTGACAACCACCCAGACACAGTGGCGTAGTGTGGACTAATTTAGACGTGGGCGAGGTCCCAACAGTGAGGCCCGTTTTCTTTCGTTCTTAAGAAAGAATAGATCTTGAGATCTACCCAATATAGAGGTAATGCTTCTTGCGAGGCTCCAAACAAACACGGTTTTTAAGTGACGTTATTTTTCGAGCGTAAAAGTGATCAAATTGTTTAGTAATTTATAGTAAAGTCTAGGGGTTGCCTCCTTGGTCTAGTGGCAGCATATATGGGCTGTGGACTGGGAGTTCTAGGGTTCGATTCCTAAGTTGGGCAAAGCAAATTTTCTCATTTAATTTGCCCGAGACTGGATCCCTGGGAGTAGACGGACGAAAAACTGAGCCAAATCTATTCCGCAACATGCTTGAAAAAGTATGTTGCGCCAACCCCACATTGAGGTTGGATGAGGGCAGGTAGAAAGAAAGAAGAAATAGAGGGGCTTCACGAGGCCCCTTTAAGTGCGAGACCGTGGGCGGGGGCACATGCACACTCCTAGATACGCCACTGCTCATACAGCACAACTTGGTGTTAGCGTAATACAAGTCACCCCATTGGAATAACAAGTCACATAAATATCGTCTGCCGGTCAACCGTATTGCAGGGAGTACATTATTTTTATGTACTCATAAATCTGCTGAAACTACTATTTGTATTAGACGCTGAAACATAACAGTGAACGGTTTTCAATAAACAAGCTTAGGTCGGTGAGGCGTAAGCGCCGACAGTCGTGCAGACTGTGTGCACACTGCACGCCTCGGTACTAACGTGTGGTGGGGGCGTGCGTGTATCCACTGCCCGGCTGGAACGTCTTTCAAAGCCTTTTTAGTGTTCGAGTGCGAGGATCGTTCCGGCAGACGATAAGGAGTGATCTGCGGAAGACAGCGTTGCAGCCGGCATGGCAGCGTGCAGTAGACGCGATCGATAGTGCAGCGAGGCCCGCGCCTGTTGCCTCCCGCCCCCCACGTGCCGCCCACGCGCCCCCACGTGCCGGCGGCGGCTGAAACTTTCGCGATAAGTACGGAACTAGCGCGTGCCGTACGCAATGCAATATTGTTAGCCGGTTACGAGTCTGAAACAGCGGATATTAAGGCTACAGCGACTCTGCCGTCCTGTTTTTTCATTGTGAGTTTCAAATGAACACCAACTTTGCGTTGCATTGTATTAATTTTTATTATCTCACTAACCGCTGCATGGTTCTCGTGGTTATGGCAATTTGAAACAATATTCAGTATAAATCCACTTAATTATATATTTTTTGTATCTGTATTATGAAATATCTTATAACAAGTATTTTATATTATATAGATAATATTTATAACACAAGGCTCTAAAGATTTCCAGCCCAAGTTGGAGGTGGCCTGCATCCAGCGCCTTTCTACGACCTTTATCAGGTTGTCTATCCACGTTGCAGTCTATGGCTAATTATAATAATCATCGGCAATTGACATCTACGTGAGATGTAATTGACTAATCATACCGATTCGACCTATAACTAAAATATTCGCGAATGTACGTAGCGTCAATAATCTTAAATTTGGACATCACTAGCAATAGCTAGCAAGTTAGTAGTAAATAACATAGTTTCCCAAACACATAAATCCGCAGTAACTGAGCGTAATTTCCACCTGCCATGAAATATAGCATATTACATCAATAAAGCATTTTACAAAGAAAATTCGAGGCATTCTAGTTCGCCGATGGGAAGTTCCGCAAGAAAGTTGTGGTCGCGCGACGTCCAAGTTTCACAGTTCCGACCACGCCTCACATACAGTTTGCAGCTTCCTTCCTCCAGATGTGACACACATTTTTTCTCCCTAACTATCTGGTAATATTCGCCGACAATAAGACAGGTGTCGTGAACATTTTTTGCTGATTTAATTCGTAATTTCGATTTTTTTAGTAAACTGCGCTAATTTCCCAATTCTTGCATATCATACTCGTATTATTGGGTTATACTTTGTATCCATCTCAAGGTCATATATAGTACGCAATCTGCTTTTAATATAAAATAACATGAGCAAGAAAATTTAATTATGTTCAAGCTTAACCCCCCAAAGAAACACAGATCATTAGCTGCATATAATAAAGAAGCGTATAAGTTTAGCCTCCGTTTTTAAATAAGGAAAAATGTTCCAACTGTTAAAAAGAACAGGTGAATATCTCCAGCTGTGCTACTTCCCAACAAATTTCCATCAAGTAGACTTAGTTTACCGTTTCTCATAACAATTAAAACTTCCTCGAACGAAACAAACTATGCCCGAAACCAGGAAGAAAAACGTCTCGATCGTGATTTCTTTGACGAAATGTTAATAAATGGGGCGCTTACACCTTATAATTGGGAAAAACTGTCGCGTCGCCCTCTCAGTTACAGATGGGAATAAATCTTTATGTAGTCGGGGATCGGCGGGTGCCTTTAGCTCGGTGTCGGCAACTTATTCAGATCACGCGCCCACTCTGTCCTCTGAATATAAGGAATATAAGGCGTTGCGGCTCATTTATTGTACGTCAAGAAACGCGCGTCGCTACGTCGACTCGCCGAACCTTGCTGTCGTTGAAGAAGCTCAAACTACCCTTAATAATTAATGACTGCCGTCACCTTACGCTAATTTTAATTATGCTCGGGCGCTCTAGGGCAAATAAATAGGTATTCGTACCGTGCTGACGTAGTTTCGAACAACTTTTGCAAAATATTAGTTACGCTTATTGCTGTTTTAATTAGTTAGACAGTGATTCCCTAGACGATTAATATTCTAGAATATTTATTAGAGTAACAACGCGTTGGGTTTTTAGTATAAACAAATTATGATTTTCTGCTTTTGTCTATGGCCTCTATTGAAATGATGAAAAATGTTGGCCATTTTTAAAAGTTGATAAACATTCATTATAGAGGTAATGTAGCCTTTGCTGCAAATAGTATTAATTTATACAGTGGTACAATCAGAGTACCTACCTATCATATTAAGTATTTGGTTATAATAAAAATAATCATAACTTTAAAAACTTAACCAACCGACTTCAAAACTATCGTGACCAAATCACACGATATGTGGGATCACCCTTGAAATAAGCTCTACTGAACACAAATGGAATTTTGAAAATCGGTCAACATTTGGCAGGGATGTCGCGTAACATATGTACATGAAAACAGAGGAATTGAAGAACCTTCTCCTTTTTTGAAGTCGGACGAAAATTTCAAACAAATATTGCGAGGTAAATGGGTTGCAAAATTAATGCTCCGGCCGCTGACCCCTAATCACATCATGGGACGGAAGTGAGCTTAATGAACTATATTTGGTCCATTTTAAATCTCTACGGGAGGCAGAAGTGGGCTTACTCCCCTGCTCTCCAAAGTATTTGCACCTCCGCAAATGTCAAAGAGCAACACTGCCTCGTTCTGATGTCATTAGATAAAAGTAGAGTCGGCCCATTTATGGCTTGTATCAGAATAGCATGTTAATTGGGGTTCTGGCTTTTATTAATAGTTTTCGGTGATTAGTAAAATAGCTCCAGTATGAGGTAAGGAAGAAATCACTATGAGTTTCTGATCCTTCAATGATTGATGGTAAATGATTTGTACCTACAAATGAAGGGTGCTTTGTCAAAAGTCATATAAAGGTATGAGATTTGCACGGATCTCGAATTTTCACTTAAGCCACAGAAGAAAACAATAATCTTTACTTTTATAATGATAATTTAATGAGGAAAGGTAATGAGGAAACCAGCGATAGCTCAGTTGCGAACGGTACCGACTACCGAGACAAGTGTCTGAGTTTCGAGACTAACACCAAGAAAAGAGCATACACCTCTGACTGTTAAGTGAATTATCGCTTCCTTTAACGGTGAAGGAAAACATTATGAGGAAACCTGCATACCCGGGGAAATTCTTCACAATAATTTCGAAGGTATGTGAAACTACCAACCCGCATTAGGCCAGCGTGGTAGACTAAGGTCTAACCCCTCTAATTGGTAGAGGAGGCCCGTGCCCAGCAGTGGCAGTAGGGCTAATATTAATATTATTATTAATTCAATGAGCCCGCTTAATGTGCAGTCCAAATTGTCTTCAACTGGACTCTACCATATGACATTACGGTATATATTACTCTAATGAATAGTTAAGGTCAATACTTTGCCCTTTCTGGGTTCAAATCTATGCTATCCAATTCAAATGGAAGCCCCTTTAAATATCATTCAAGCAAAATCGATCGGCAATACTTCAGACAATGTGAGTGTCTGAGGGCTGTCAGGTACCATACGAGTACCTATTTTGAACGTAGTTTCGGAAACATCATGCATTTTATATTCTTGAGTGGTAGAACCCCGCTGTAGACAATTACGTCTACAGCACGAATGGGCCGGCTTGACTGGTTTGAGACCATTTTTTTTTACAGAAAACCGACGTAAAGTGGCAGTTCGCTGTCGCGTTTCGTTCGGAGAGTAAGATTTCCGGTGGTCCAATTCCCCACTTCTTTGTCTAATCCATATTACCTCCCCTTCCATTTCTTCCTTTTAGGATGGCAACGCACCCATGATTCATTTTGTGTCTTGGATGGCTATGAGCGGTGGAGATCATTTACCATCAGTTGACCCATCTGCTCGTTTGCCAGTCTCTGCTATAAAAAAAAATCTAAATAATATTTTTTTTACCTGCAGCTACAAATAATAATCACAAGTTTAAACTTAACGGACCGACTTCAAATCCAATCGTAACCAAATTCATATGGGACCACCCTTGAAATAAGCTCTATCGAACACAAAAAGAATTTTGAAAATCGGTCCACATTTGGCGAAGATATCGAGTAACATACATAAAAAATATCCGACGAATTGAGGACCTCCTTCTTTTGTGAGTCAGTTGATAAATATCGACTAAGTATTGAAATTCAGCTCACTGTATGAACGTAGCATTTTATTGTAATTCCAGTCAAAATAACGACAACTCTAATAGAGCTCAGCCCGGGGGAATGGAAGTACTGGGGTATAGCCTAAATAAGATACAATGTATGTCATGTATAATAAAATAAAAGTATTACAATAACAATATTATATAATTGATAATAAATATTAAAATATATATATATACAAATATAAATGATTAATGAGAGTGTAAAATAATTCATAATAATATTAGTGTTAGCATAATATAATTAAAATACAATAATCATAAAATAAGAAATAAATTGTAATTAATGAAAATATATGTAAGTAACAGAACTCAAAATTGCCATAAAATAAATAATGGCAGGTGTAAAAGAAATCAATAAAAAAAAAAAAATAGAGCTCAATAGTCGAAAGTTATTCATGTCCTATCGATAAAGGCCTAAAATTGTTTAAAACAGCACATAAAAGTTATTACAAAATTAGTGGATGTTAATATGTTAATAACGCTATTTATTCGATATATCTATGTCCATCTCGTGGTGATAAATGATGCAAGCGATATTCGAGATGAATTATCTGTGTTGATGAATCGTCAGTGTCCAACAGACGGTAAATATACTTCAACATAATATAGTGTACGTGGTATACTTTATAATATAAGTATAATCACAAGTTTAAAAACTTAACAGATCGACTTCAAATCCGATCATGACCAAATTTGTATGGGATCATCCTTGAAATAAGCTCTATCGAACACAAAAATAATTTTGAAAATCTGTTTACATTTGGCGGAGATATCGCGTAACATACATAAAAAAAAGAATACAGATGAATTGAGGACCTCCTTCTTTTTGGAAGTCGGTCGAAAATACACCAAATCTATATGATATTGATCCAAACTAAGATTATAATTATTAATTAACTCTCAAGGCCGCCCAAAATTGAAAACAATGTACACTACCTATATGACTTCTATTCTTTGGTCTCGTGTTCGATTCCGATCCCTGGAGTTTGTGCCCGATATGGCGATAGGCTCGCCCCCTATCACATCTGGGATAGAACTAAGCTCGGCGAAACGTGGGTGTACTAGTTCGCCTCTGCCTACCCCTTCGGGGATACAGGCGTGAGCTTATGTATGTATGTATGACTTATATTATGTTAATATTATTGGTACGAAACACATATATGCATAATACACAGAGGGAGAAAGACAGAAATAGTGCATCCACTTTTCGCCAGGGTTATCGTCCCATGATGTGACAAGGAACGATTCTATCACAGATCTGGAACAAAATAGTTCAAGGCACATAATATACATAAAGCAATTTGTATTATTTAACTTCGGTTACGCTTCAAGAGACGTCTAACCACTGGACTTCCGTTATACGTCTCCAATTAAACTTTGTTCAAAACATTTATGAAGTTTTCTTTAAAGAAACGTTCAAACTTACATTTTGACAAACGAGCTTCGCTAATTGTTCACTTTATGATTTCACAATAGTCATTATTAATATTGAGTCGGTATAATTGTATTTTGACTGCCTCCGTGGCGTGCTGGTATTTCGGTACAACAACGGTTCTGAGGTCTCGGGTTCGATCCCCGGCTCGGGCAAAGTGATATTGGATTTTTCCATATCAGCCCGGAGTCTGGAATTTGTGCCCGATATGGATCGCCATATATCGGCATCGGGGCGTACCTATCGAGGTACGCCCCCTATGACATCTGGGACGGAACTAAGCTCGGCGAAATGTGGGTGTTCTAGTTCGCTAGTACGCCTCTGCCTACCCCTTCGGGGATACAGGCGTGAGCTTATGTTATGTTATGTTATAATTGTATTTAATTTTAACGTTACTGCTTAATCTTAATTCGTTTTTCAAAATGTAATCTATAATTTTTTATTTTAAAATGTAATAGTTTTTGTAACTTTTTATACCATGGCTCGCTTCCTGTTACATCGTGGATGTGGAATAGGCCTGGCAAAATGGATGCTTCTGCCTACCTATCAAGGATAACAGCCAGTGAGTGTCTATATTAATAATCGTAAAAGAATAATATTAGCTCTGTATTATTACTGTCCCACTGCTGGGTACGGGCCTCCTCTACTAATGAGAGGGGTTAGGCCTTAGTCTACCACGCTGACTTCACATACCTTCAAAATTCTCGTGGAGAAATTCTCGATTGCAAGCGATAATTCACAATGAAAATACACTTAACATAGAAAAGTCAGAAGTGTATGCTCCAATTTGGGGATTGGTCTCGAACCTCCGAAACTCGTCTGGGCAGTCTGTACCATTCCCAACTGAGCTATCGCTGTTTTATGGAATTCATTTTTATGCATTAGTTTTTGATTGCATTTTATAGTTACTATACTTAATTACTACACTAGAAGTAATATTTATTTGTATTATACCAATAGTATTGTGGGTTAATGGTATGTAATAAATTGAGACATGCTTATCGTTGACATAGCATAAGGAAGAAAACAACTCATTGTGTATTCGTCTCACACTCCCACACTTCGAGAAATGTCCCTCGGAGGGGTACAAAGGATCTACTTTTAGTAGCTATGTATATAAAAAAATATATATTTAACATAGCAATAGTATGCTAGTGGTTTAAAGTTAATTTCGAAGTATTTAGCACGCATTATTGTAAATAATGAAATAATAATGTGAAGCGATAGGCCGCGGGTTCGATTCCCGCATTGAGACAAATGTTTGTGTGGCACACAGATATTTGTTTCAAGCCTGGGTGTTGTGAGACCGAAAGTCTCTCATAGTCTCTGACACCCACGATACAGGTTGCACCTAGTGTGGGGTCAGGACTAGGTGTGTGATTGTTGGGAGTATTTATTTATAATATACTGCCTCCGTGGCGTGGTGGTATTTCGGTACGACTACGTTTCTGAGGTCTCGGGTTCGATCCCCGGGTCGGGCAAAGTGATATTGAATTTTTCTATATCAGCCCGGAGTCTGGAATTTGTGCCCGATATGGCGATAGGCTCGCCCCCTATCACATCTGGGACGGAACTAAGCTCGTCGAAATGTGGGTGTTCTAGTTCGCTATTACGCCTCTGCCTACCTCTTCGGGGATACAGGCGTGAGCTTATGTATGTATGTTATGTATTTATAATATTGTTATATTGAAGCGATTATTTCGATAACATCGTTTACTATTGTTTCATGAGGTTTTAGATGTACAACAATTATTCTCGCGACTCCGCCTATGTAGAAATTCGATCCGCCATATTTCTGGATTAAAAAATAATGTAAATAGTTCATGAATTGTTTTTTTTATAAAGGAGACTGGCAAACGAGCCGATGGCTCACCTGATGGTAAGTGATCTTCACCGCCCATAGACACCCAAGACACAAAGAATCATGGGTGCGTTGCCAACCTAAAAAAGGGAATGGAAGGGGAGAGAAAAGGGAGGGGGGGATATGGGCTACCGGAAATCTCACGCACCGAACGAAACGCGACAGCAAACGACTTTACTTCGGTTTTCTGTGAGACAGTGGTATCAAACCGATCGAGCCGGCCCATTGCTGCTGTAGACGTGGCTGTACAATGTGGCTGAAGTTTGAATGAAAAATGACGATTTATTGGTCCATTATACCGTAAAAGAAGGACCACTCTACAAACATATATACATATTATATATGATTACAAGTTTTACGTCAACATTGAACTCTGTCCTTTACACAGCTCTTGCTCCCAAGTCGCATTGATTTTCTTCTTTATTTTATTACACCCTAATAAAGTGTTTTATACGCCAAAATATCTGTAGTTTCTCCTTCACATGCATAATAAATAATAAAAGTAAATTGAGTGTAAACACGCCTTGTACGATCCAAAAAGTTTGATGTAACAAGAGCACCCAACAGCTACCGAAAACATAACGCGTAACTATCTAGTAAGTTTTATTTTATAGCAAAGAGGAAGCTTTCTTTCTGTCGCTGCTTACTTATGCATAGTTTCAGATAAGTTTGCATGAAAATATTGTATATTCCAGCGTGTGTTCGTCTTCACTGGTTCCATATTTATGGCACGCAAAATAAAATGTTGCTGCCTGTCGTCGATGCTTGATAAAAATGCAAACCGTAGCTGCGGGCTCGCCGGCTCTTACGCCCACTGAATATGGCTATCATGACTATGAAGGCATGATTAAATATTAAGAGTGTTTACTTTGCGACAGCAAACAATTTGCTCGACTTTCACGGTGCATGCGGATAACGTACGCTGCACGCTCGCACGTAATAAAATCACATATACATACTATATTCAGCCATTTTATAAAATATCCATTATCCACTAGCCGCATTCTATCAGGCACTTTCTAACATGTTGCATAATTATCATATTACTGTCCCACTGGACACGGACCTCCTCTACCAATGAGAGGAGTTAGGCCTCAGTCTACCATGCTTACCTAATGCATGTTGGTAGATTTCCCATTCCTCGAAATTCTTATGAAGATTTTTTCTGGGTTTGCAAGTTTCCTCACGATGTTTTCCTTCAGCGTTAAAGCAAGCGATATTCCACAATTAAAATACACTTAACATAGAAACGTCAGAGGTGTATGCTCTTTTTGGGGTTGGTCTCGAACCTCCGACACTCGACTCGGCAGTCCGTACCATTCCCAACTAAGCTTTCGCTGCATAATTATTTAAGTATATTTGCACGATTTGTGTTGATACCTTTATCATTGTGTTAGTCAGCTTTATTTCATCATTAAATGTTACTCCACTTCGCAGTTTTTCGAAATCTTGATATATGAAATATCAATAACAAAGTTTGAAATAAATTAGGTCTTGAAATAAAACTATTCTTACGGATTCTATCACGATTAGGTTTTAATTATAATTATAATAATTCTATAAATATAATTATAATTAATTATATTTATAGAATCCGTAAGAATAGTTTTATTTCAATGTATAATATTCACGTAAACTTAAGAAATCAGTATATAAATTAGGTCTGTCAAACTATTGAATGATTACGTTTTTATAGACTGGCGAGATTTTGTATAGAACGTCGATATACAGCTGATATTTTGGTAGTGAGGTAGGCATGTTAGCGTACATATGGATAGAGAGCGGCGGCGTAGCGTCAGATCTCACCTGACCGTCAGGCGGTCGCAGGTAAACATTGTAACGTGACTCGGCCACGTGGAAAACATGTGGCGCATCACCCACGCCGAACGAAGCTACCGGCCCCGCACCACAATCGACAATATTAATAAATACAATGATATCACTTCTTAACACCAACACACAAATTAATGATTTTTACCCAGTTTTATTTTATCGAATTTCCAGTAAGGAAGCGCAGTTACCGAGTTGAACTGGTGGGCGTGTTCCAGACAGTATTGATTTTGTTTTACGTCCTCTTTACGCTTTTCGCTCGAGCGGTGCGTGCGAGCAGGACAGCGTAGTGGTAGGATGCTGCTGCCTTGTGTAGAGTTTCCGCGTAAAACCCACGCCAGCTCCGAAAGGGCCTAACCGGAGGATGAATGAAAGCGTGTTGCGATCCTGAAACGACGGCTGCTGTCGACGCGTCCGCTTCCGGTAAATCCGTTCCACAACTTCGTGTACTTAGTTTTGTTTAAAACTGTTCCTATTTCAAAAATAAACTTTTTATAATACCTGGATAAGTACTTTTATTTTACTATTACGTCATTAAAAAACCTAGATAATTTTCCTGGTCGCTAATTATCTAGATTAATCAGCCATTAAGTGTATCAGTAATACGTTTTAGTTGCGACATAGCGGAAGAGATAGAGCATTGCAACATTTGTTTTAAAAAATAAAATAATAAAGTACACGATTAATCTAATCATTTGCTATCTGAGTACATTATTTTTAATAATGATGATTGTTTTCGGAAAATAGTTCCGCAGTTGAACATTTATGTTTAAAAATAAATATTGATACTGACGAAACACATATATTCCTAATGTCTACATGATTTTTATAAACTATAAATCAACTAAAAGTGGTCATACAGTGCTACTTAACAATAGGCTTGCCCCTATCACATCAGCGGCCTGAGTAGGAATATATCTGACAATCGTAAATGTATTCGTGTTCGCTGCGCACTGATGACATTTGGTTATTGCATACTTTCATAGACGCGCATCGACTTAGTCCGAGCCATTTTTTTACAAGAAAAACAGACTCACAAACAGACCAAGTAAAGATTTTCTTGTATAAAATGACTCGGATTATGTCAAAGTTCGATGTAACAATTCCAAATCATCACTGAGTTCGTTTCTTTGACTCAGATTTACTTGAAGTACGCTCTATAGATCTCAGCCTCAATGGCCATAATAATAAAATCAAATTAATCAATGAAATTATCAATAGGCATACTCTTAAAAAACATTATTTTTACAACGTAATATAATGTATAATGGCTAAATTTAGAACAGATACGGAAGTATTTTAGTTAATACTAAATTGGGTTTATAGCGTAAATAGATTTGTGAGAGGAATTTTCCGAAGCGACTCGGTCCTCTTTAAAAGTTAGGGGTGTACGAGTATTTTCACAAATATTGGTGCTAAGTGGGCGCGAGGTCGCCCCGGGAGATTGCAAACTTCGCTCAATACCCCTGTGTTTTCCACATAGTAAAAATATTCATTTTATCGTTTTTCCTTCTTCGTAAAATACAATCACGATGTCGGTACACGCTTTTTAATATAAGTTATTTGTAGACGTTTGTGGTTTTGTCAAAGGGTTTGAATTATTAAGATTGGTGCTCTGGGGTTTGGAACAAGAAGAATTAATACAGTTTATTTATTTCTATTGGAGTTGGTTTCGGGATTATTAGCATTGTTTTGTTTAATCATAATGAATGAGGTTCTTAAAGCGATACTTACCTTTTTGTTTTTGATATATTTTATGTAAAGATCAGAAGATAGCAAAGATTGTATCAGCAATATGAAATTAAGTAACAGTCGTCTTTTTGTTCTAGTGGCAGCATATGGACTGTGGACCAGGTCTTAAGTTCGATTCCTAAGTTGGACGTTGTGTTTTCCGAACACTATTCCCTGGGACTGCATCCCCCAGACGGGGGTTGACGTCAGGCAGGCAGCCGGATGTATAAACTAAGCCAAATTATTTCTGCAACATGCTGGAAAAGGTTTGTTGCGCCGACCGCACGCAGTATTTAATTAGCATAAAATATACTTTATTTAAAATTTGTTTAATATAAAACATTTTCGATTTCATTCTCGGTAAATCGATTAAAGATAATTTTATTCTTAGAATTCGTCGAAAGGCGTTCAACCCGGAGAATTATATTCAATTATAAAAGCCTTTATTGTATAGAAACGGTAAATTCGTTCTAAAATATATATTCCATTAAAGGCGTGAAGTGCTAAAAACTAAGAATAGCACGATAGAAAATAATATAATCGGATAGCCCGTAATAGCTCATTTCCAACTAACAAAGGATTCATTCATGCGCACTGAAATCGCTAAATTGCACTTACCTACTTGCTCTAGAGAGGTAATTATTGGTAATTAATTGAGGGCGTAAAAATCACTTGGGTAAGTGTACAGTTCTTAGAAATGTTAGGGGATTTATATTTAAGCTTTATTTGTTTTATGTTCTTCCAATATTAGAACAAAGCTTTCAGAAAAGTAAGTGGGCTTTCATTATGTGTTGAGAATAAATTATGGAAAACCGTCGTGATAATATAAAGTCTAAAATATATTTTTTTAGTCCAACCAAAAGAGTGGGTATTCTGTCTAATGCATCGAATTGCATAATTTTGTTTCAATTTAGAAAGAAATATATAGACGTGGGCATAGACTTTATCAATAATAATTATCGCGTCGAATAAAATCATTGGTAAAAATAATTAGGTACCTATATAACAGAATACTATAATTATAATTCATTTTTATTGTACTTATTATTGGATGTTGCAATGGAAGCATCCAGTTGATAATTTTCAAGTTCCACTACGTGCATGTTCAGCGGGCTTAGCCAAGTGGCCTATGCGCTAGTCGAATAGAATAATCGAATAGAATAAATGTATGGAAATGACATACGATTACGCTATAGATATATAGTACTCTTATGACATTCTCATACATTTACTATTCTATTCGAATAGCGTATAAGCCACTTGGCTAAGTCCACAGTTTTTCCTTTATATGTATTTACATTATACATTATGTATAAAGTGTTTAGATCAAGTAAGATTTTATATTAATTTTATGTCTGCAGGAAAATCTAAATATTATACATACAGACCTAGCTCTACGTACCTAATTATCGCTTTTCCACTGTAAAGTTTTTATACACATAATATTTAATAATGCATTGAAAACGCGCTCACAAAATATTGCACGGAAACCTGTGGAGGAGATTATTTAAGCCCGATATTCAGTTAGGGGTGGCAGAGCGT
The DNA here is from genome assembly GCA_036417725.1 of Clanis bilineata. NCBI lineage: Eukaryota > Metazoa > Arthropoda > Insecta > Lepidoptera > Sphingidae > Clanis > Clanis bilineata. The sequence goes on along the minus strand of CM071144.1, from coordinate 8,711,587 downwards.
GGAGGACATAGTAAACATTCCTTCCGCGACTATTATAGTATTATATGTATAAACGACGTGTACAGGCATTCAAATAAGGGTAGACAAAATACTTGCATAATTACTTTCTTCAATTCTTGATTCACTATAACCATCATCATCGTCTTCGCGCCGATTTAAAATAGAGGTATAAGCCGAGAGCTGTTATTTTGAAAACCTGATTTAGGTGATGATTTTTTTCTTATATTATGTTATCAGCGGATTGCCAAGATAGACAGTGTCTCTTTGGCTATATGGACTGCACGCCACTGATATCAAAGTGCGAAGATCGGAACCTTTTATAAACTTCCACGGGTGTGCACCGACGGCTGTGTTATCGATCTTTAATACCGCTCTAACTAGAACATACACATAAACACATCATACGTCTTGAACTTGCTTTATGGATGTAGTTTTCCGACTGTTTCTGTGATAATTTAAGTTTTCGTAGTCATTTAGATTTTAGAGATTGTGATATATAGGGCACCTGCTAGGTGGACAGACGACCTGATAAATGTCACAGGAAGTCGTTGGATGCAGGCCGCTTCCAACAGGTCGATCTGGAAGTCTTTGGGGCAGGCCTATGTTCAGCAGTGGACGTCCTATGGCTAATGATGATGATGATTATATTTCCACATTCAACTGTCTTTCTACCTGTCCTTATCCCACTTCAACATGGGATCGGCGTAACACACTTTTTACTTGATTGCCCCGCGAGTAGGGTAATATTTTTTAGCCTGTCGCAGAAAGGATTTAGCTTAGTTTTTACGACCGGCTGCCTGCTGACAGCTATCCCCTTTCTTTATTTATAAGTAAATTCACAAAACAATAATTTAATTAGCCTTGTAAATTCAAAGTGGATCAAGTAACTAAAATACAAACCGGTTGCGTAAATTACCTCGAGCGTCTAATCCATTTTGCTTGGTAAACGTAGCCGTCCCGGGAGACCGAGTCCCGGTAAGATTTCCACTACCAAACGGTTGCCAAATATGAATGTTGTGCTTCGAATTGATGCCTCTATGTCCGTGTAGTTTACGATGGTTTAATGCAAAACTTCCATTTGGAGTTTAAAATCTGCAATGCGCTTAGTGGCGTCCAATATTTTACAGATTGTGATGTATTACTTATAAGGAAAGTCGAAAGTAGGGATTTATGGTTTTGCTTTAAAAATATTTTTTTCCAAGAATAGCACCTGGGTCCCTGCATTTGGCGCTCATTTGCCGAGGTCTACGTCAGGCAGTGGACGGCGCCTGATGATATCTCTAGTATCTTCAGTAATGATAGTGGGTCCTTCATAACCGACCAGTTTGATACCGCTGTCTCAAAGAAAACCGACGTAAAGTGGCAGCTCGCTGTTACGTTTCGTTTAGTGAGTGAGATTTCCGGTGGCTCAAATCCCCCCTCCCCTTCCTTCTCGCCATTCCCCTACTTTTCGGCTACACACCCATGATACATTTGTGTCTTGGGTGTCTATGCGCCGTGGAAATCACTTACCATCAGATGCTCCACCTGCTTGATAGCCAATCACTGCTATAGAAAATAAAATATATGCTTTTAAACTAATCATTGTAAGTACTAATTCTTCACTTTAGTCTTAAGTAATTTAAATAAAACGTGCAGAAAATAATTCATTAGCAAAAAGAACTTATGTTTATTAAAAATCTAGTAGATAACGAGATGACGGCAAACATTTACGTCTAATTTATATGGAGACAATAGAAGGTGGTAGCAATTAGTCGAATGGCCACTGAGAACAAACGCGATGCCAACAAAAGAGTGGAGGCTCACTCTGACAAGGGCGCTCTTTCATTTCTTCCAAATGAGCAAACTACAGACGGTAGTAGGGAAGATTTGTTGTTGAGGAACGGCCCTTCATGACGAGTGTGGCCATTGTTCCAACCACCGCCAGTTTGGTAAGCACTTGTGTTCTCTTGTTCTAATCAAGATTACGCGACTGTGATTTTATTTTCATTTCACCGTTTTTCTATTGATAACGTTCAAGTACATCGCCTTTTGTTAGATAATGAATCGGAACGGGAACTCTATTGTTGATTGTTTAGATGTCTATTTATACGCAAATAAAGAAATTGCCCGACAATTATGTTTTGCTATTCTATTGTGAAAGCAATAAGGATCGTGGATACTCGTATAGTACTTATAGAATAAAAATGAATAGGTATATTTTTTTGCACAGAATTTGGGCGGAATACGTAAAATATATACATACATAAGCTCACGCCTGTATCCAGAAGAGATAGGCAGAGGCGCATTAGCGAACTAGGACACCCACATTTCGACGAGGTTAGTTCCGTCTCAGATGTGATAGGGGGCGAGCCTATCGCCATATCGGGCACAAATTCCAGACTCCGAGCTGATACTGAAAAATCCAATATTTGCCCTTTTTTTTCACTTTGCCCGACCCGGGAATCGAAAACGAGACCTAAGGTCGATAGTCATACCACGCACGCCATACCACTACGCCACCGAGGCAATCTAGTCGGTGGCGTAGTGGTATTACGTGCGAATTGGTCAAAAGATTTTTATAATTAACAATATGTAAGGAATTTAATTTATGCAGTTTCAGGTCTACAGAATATATGCCAATGCCCGAACCACCGAAGGCGTAGGCAAGATTAAAGATTAATACATCCGCGATTGGTTCAGAATTTGTGCATGACTTGTCAGGGTTAACACTATAGTTAACCCTGACAAGCCATGCACAAATTCGTACGAGATTTTTTTAACCGCCTTCTCCAGAATGAAGAGATTTGAAGCCATGGTCTTACAGTTTCTTCGCGTAAGTATGCGATAAGACGAATGAGGTTATTCACCCGGTCACACCACATATCATGTCAAAATAATGTAGACACAATAAAATTGTTTGCAATTTTTCAAGTGGCACAACCGAGCCCCTTCCCTGCGGAATTATAATATTATGCAGTTTAAATGAAAACATGAAATATGCTGAAGTAAATTATTGCAAGTAAAAGCAATTGGAAGGAGTATAAATCTGGAAAGTTAGACGTGCATACAATTTAACAAGTCCGTAAGTTAACAACACATTATTATTCCCCCCTGGTTGGCAACCCGGCACCGAGCTAACTATTACAAGTACGTGTAGGGGTTACGGGTATTTGCTATGCCCCAAATTACCTTAACTCGAAAGAAAGGTAAGGTACGAGTTATCCGCCGTAGCAACAAAACGTCGCCACTACAAGCTAAATGCGGTTTCAAGAAGCGCACGCCAGCTACTGTGTTCGGTTTGATTGATACATGCATAAGTCAAAATATCAAACACAGAGCGTTTTCGTACGCGTTTTAGGATTTCAGTTTGCGTTTAATCGCAGTGCATGATAAGCCCGAATTTTTATTTAATTCACATTGCTCGGTTCCAGCAAGAGTGCTGCTATACCTCTCGTCTATATTGAGCCTAGCTTGCTCGGGCTGTTCTGTCACAGCTTGGGTCGTAGCAATGCTACAAAACTGGAACCAACTCCACTTCTTATAGCAGTATTATTATAGCCTTATTTTGTTTTTTTTTTTGTACGGGAAAAGGTAAAAGTAAGACTAATGATATATATGAATAATGCTATAAGAAGTGCTGGTAACCCCCCAGACCACAGCGTGTTGCGGCGTTTTGTGGCTTCTAGTGGCTACCGGCGGTAACTTACGAGTCGATAATATAAAATAATGTAGCCTGTTTTGTGGCTGCCACGAACAATACCACGAAAGGAGAGAACAGTAAAAATATTATCACTTTAAATTAGTGATGAAAAATGGTAGATATACTCGAACTAACCAAAAGGTCACTAATAATCTAACTATAACAAATTCATGATTATTTTATATAGGTTTAGTACTTCGTGGGAGTAGGGACTCAAAGCAGTAATTTAAAGAATTTAAGCTATTTATAACAAAAAGGGGACAAATGGAATTACAAATGGCAGTTTTATTGGCATTGGCGACGCGACGATGTCTTACAGACGACCTTTATCTACCTATTATTAAAATTTATAAAATGATGATTTTAAACCAACTACTAGAAAACTTAGCTATTCTTAAAATATTATAGGATACTTTTTGCCCAGTTAAAACAATTCGGTATTATTTCGCTGGATGCAGGCCGCTTCCAACAAGTCGATCTGGAAATCTTTGAGGGAGGCCTATTTCCGGCAGTGGACATCCTATGGCTGATGATGATGATGATTATTATTTATGGAAGCAATACCCACAGTCCTTGTTTGAAACACGATCGTAGTTACATGAAGCTACTTCGGCGCAGCAAAATATTATCATTTTTGAAGACCTATCCAAAAGTCGCCTTCTTGGTGTAATGGCAGCGTATATAACCTGTGAACCGGGAGGCCTTGAATTCGAATACCAGTTCGGCCAAAAGCTTTTTCTAACGTGATTTGGCCTGCAGGCACTGAGTCCCCAAAGAGAGAAAAATATGCCAAATCCTTTTTGTAACATGCTTATTCTGTTAAGGTGGAAATAAAGATAGAAGATCTATCTAAAGGCATCTCATACATGTTTGTGCGCTGGAAAAAAGTTTTCCGTAGCTCAGTTCAGTATGACGATGGCTCAAGTGCCGTATCTAAATATAATGATTTTAGATAATTTTCAGTGGCTATCCAACGTGATATATTTTCGACGAACTTCAAAGAAAGAAGAAGGTCCTCAATTAATCTCTATTTTTTATGTATATTATGCGATATCTTCGCCAATTGTGGACCGATTTCAAGATTATTTTTATGTTCGACAGAGCTTGTTCCAAGGGTGGCCTCAGGTAAATTTGGTCACAATCGGATAAGTTTTGAAGTCGGTCCGGTAGGGTTTTAAACCTGTGATTATTATACCTCTATAAGCGAAATATGCATTCGATTTTAAATGTAGACAATATAACACGCAATAATTCTGATATACAATAAAATAAAGTTACATCATCATGTTACATTATCAATTTAATGCCTACATTACAAACAAGCAAATATAAGTTTGTCATAGAAGGATATCAACAGATTTTACAGCACATGTTTACGGTTGGAGCACGTATTTATCTTGCACGTAGCATGTGTTTAAGTCGGCCCTGAAGCGCAGTTCCACTGAAGAGTTAAGTTTCCGTTTGCATTAACAGATACGTAACTATGTATTGAGTATGGTGCAACGCGACAAACTGTGATTAAAGGTGCGGCTATTACATAAGCGATCGCGTTTTGGGTTTCCTGTTGAGTGACTGATGAAGCAATAATTTCTTGGATGATTGGACTTTTGGATAATTATACTGATTTCTTAAGTTTACGCGAATGTTGTACATTAAAAATTAAAACAAATCGTGATGGAATCCGTAAAAATAGTTTTATTTCAATTTTGGATAATGACTTTTGGATTTTGCATGGGAGAATACCTCATGCATTAAGTTCTAAATGAGAATCAAGGTACGTACTCAACAACCAGAATGGTTATGTGCGGTGGAGGTCACTTACAATTAGTTGATCCAGCTGCTCGTTTGCCAATCTCTGCTATAAAAAATATTTAAAAAAGATTAAAGCAAAATTTAATTTTGCTCTCGACTGCCTCGGTGGCGTGGTGGTATCTTGGTACGACTACGGTTCTGAGGTCTCGGGTTCGATCCCTGGGTCTGGCAAAGTCATATTGGATTTTTCCATATCAGCCCGGAGTCTGGAATTTGTGCCCGATATGGCGATAGGCTCGCCCCCTATCACATCTGGGACGGAACTAAGCTCGGCGAAATGTGGGTGTTCTAGTTCGCTAGTGCGCCACTGCCTACCCCTTCGGGGATACAGGCGTGAGCTTATTAATTTATATATACATAATTCAAGAGACGTCGATCTTATATTCGAGTGGCATGGAGGCACATGGAGAAAAGAATGATTATAATTCAGCATGCGTAAATAAACTTTCAATGTTTCAAAATTAGTTGGATAACTTATTAATTTTGATAAAGTCGTATTGAGCAGTAGGATAATAATATGCTATATTAAATGGTATCTAACCAAGACATAAGCTCTTCAATAAAATTGAAGTTTAGCTATGATAAGTTGACATTGATGCGGCTAAAATGACTGCGGACCGCTTGTTGTTATCTTAGTTATGCATACAGCCTTATTTAAAGTGTGCGTAGAATTTGATGACGATTTCCATACACTTGTGATTTGTGAACTCATGACTAAAAATCGGGGCTTGATTGTATGATATCAACTGATGATGAAATGTAAACATTCGAAGGTTTGGCGACGCTATTTCATCAGATACGATAATTATTAAAATTTATTTCCAATCATATAATGTAATGTCTGTCTGTTACACTTTCACGGCTAAACTGCTGTACAGACATAAATTGACTACCTTTCGCCTCAAAAATCGGACAGGACCCCCAATTATATGGATGGTTACAATTTAAGAGCGCCCAACAAAATGTTTACAGCTGGTGTTGATTGATTCCAGGAAAATCATACACACGGGCGGAGCCGCGCCTAGAGCTAGTCTTTCTACCTGCCCTTATCCCACCTTAATGTGGGGTCGGCGCAATACACGTTTTCAAGCATATTGCAGAAAGTTTTTGGCTTGGTATTTACGATCGGCTGCCTGCCTGCTAACGTCTGCAGCACGAATGGGCTGGCTCGACCGGTTTGATACCACTGTCTCACAGAAAACCGACCTATAGTGGCAGTTTACTGTCGCGTTTCGTTCCGTGAGTGAGATTTCCGGTGGCCCATTTCCCCCTCTAGCCCAATTGCTTTTCCCTTCCATTCCATTCCCTCCTTTTAGGTTGGCAACGCACCCATGATTCTTTGTGTCTAGGGTGTCTAGGGTGTCTATGGGCGGTGGAGATCACTTACCATCAGGTGACCCATCTGCTCATTTACCAGTCTCTGCTATAAAAAAATCCCCATTGAGGAATCCAGTCCAGTCAGTCAGTCGCGACTAGAGCTAGTGCCACATAAAATTCATTTTATAACCACTCAGCTACACAACGCACCAAATGCAGCCATGTTTTTATTTTTGTATCGGTGATCATCTTCACGACTTCTCGTACTTCAGTAGCCCGAGCACGAAAAACTAATGCGCACTGATGACATTTGATTAATATTTCATACAAACATAGACGCGCATCGAGCACGAATACATTTACCGTTGTCAGAAATTTTCCTGCTCGGGCTGCATAATCCGCTACTCGCTGTAAAACTATACTAGGTAGTAAATGACACAGCCGATGTTCTGATTGAATTGTTTACTTACAGTCGACGTTTGTATAACATGATTCACGTTCATTAATGTTTCACGTATGGATTAAAGTTCGCCTGTTGATAGTCGTGGCAAGGCTTAAGTTTGTTCATAGTGTTAGCGAACACAAAGGAAGACGTAGAGTAGGCTTCGTAATATATTTAACATAACGTAAGCTCACGCCTGTATCCCCGAATGGGTAAGCAGAGGCGCACTAGCGAACTAGTACTTCACGGAGCTTAGTTCCGTTGTTAGATGTTATAGGGGGCGAGCCTATCGCCATATCGGACACAAATTCCAGACTCCGGATATGGAAGAATCCAATATCACTGCCCGATCCGGGGATCGAACCCGAGGCCTCAAGACGGTAGTCGTATCGAAATACAATCACGCCATCGAGGCTATCGTAATATATTTGTGTTACTGTAATTAAAGTTAAATTATTAATTCATAGAGCCACACCTATATTTGGGCTGCGTCGGATTTACTATCAGTTCTATGACTTTGACTTTGCTGTACCAGTCGCCTCCATATTCTATTGACAGCATAACATAGGCTGTGAACTGATCGAGTGGGTGATTTTACATGATTTGTCTGAGACTGGATTGCGCAGAAGAGGGATCACGTCAGGCAGGTAGCCGGTCATAACAACTAAGCCGAATCCTTTCTGTAGTATACTTGAAAAAGTGTGCTGCCCTAATCACACATTCAGGTGAGATAAGGGCAGGTTAGAAGTATGAAAGCGCTTGTTGTAGCCAGTTGTAGGTAAAACCAGAATAAAAAAATCTATTACTGGATCAAAAGAATATCTTTTGTCTACTATTTTACTTTACTGAAGATACGTTAGCTCAAAGCGAGGCTTCCTAAGTGTTCTGTGATTGCAATCGATGTCCACAGGCGCGGCGCGGCGCGGCGTGGCGGCCCGGCCCGCGGCCTGCGCCCTTCTTCAGACGTAAAGCTTTGTGGGGTAACTTTTCAAATAAAGATGAGTGAGGAGATAACTGCAGATTCCATTCCGGTACAAATAGTACAAACTTATTAAACAATTTAAGTAATGGTTAATATTTTAAATTGTTTTATACCGTCTTTTCTTTATTTTATGTGTTTCGTTACAAAAGGTTAACACGAATAAATCTTTTTAATGTGTTTCGCTTTTCGCAAACTTAGTGAATACAATGCAGACAGACATTTAAATATTTTCTTATCACAGTACTTAAACAAACCCTTAAACTCTTCTATGTATAAACGGATCCAATTAAATCGAGCATGCTTAGTTTAATATTAAAAGTGACAGAAGTCACCAATTCGAAACTTCTTGTTTCGGCTCCGCGCACAAAAACAGCAATAATTCGTTTCTGATGTGTATGTTATAATGAAAAACATTGCGGAGTCCTTTATGTGGCGCCTTATTGTGCTTCGCTTTTGAATTTTGATGACTGCAGCTGTAGTTGACGAGTTGAGTTCGACAGCTCGTTTTTCATAGGGTGTTTTTGATTGAACCAATTGTTGTGGACTCCGCTTTTTACAGTGCTTTATTGGAAATATAGGGAGCTTACCGTAGCTTTTCATCAAAGTTAAATCGATATTGTTCTTACTTTTCTTCTTTCAATTGTCCTTATCCCACTTCAATGAGTGTTTGGCGCAACACATTTTTTCAAACGATTCGGCTTAGTTTTTGCTTACTGACGTCAACCCCATGTGGATTATATATCGTGTGTTTTTCCAGTTTTTCGACCTGAGACTCGAACCCAGGAGCCCTCAGCCCACAGCTCATATACGCTGCCACTAGACGAAGAAGGCGATTATATTTTTACCATTAAAACATAATATATTCATAGAAAATATTTCGTATTTTAATAACAAGCTCGTATAAAACGTATTAACGAGTCCGCTTGAATGAACTCTGTCCCTAAGGCCAAGAAAAACATTTACCGTTGTAACAGAAACCGTGAATGAACTAAGCTAAATTGTAATTTGACACGCCAAGCTCCCACTTGTGTTCTCTTGCGACCTGTGACTTTTAAATTGCTCTCAATTAGGTGCGTGACTATTTGTTTTAATGTATACCGGGCTATTTATTAGTTTATCCTAAACATGTAAAAAATATTGTATAATTTATTTCCATATATTTAGTTAAAAAAAGAAAAAATAATATATATAATTTAGTTTGCCGATAAAACGCTACCTGTTAACTGTAGTTACGGGTGACGTCATTGTTATTTACCATAGATACAAAATTGGAGTATTTTTTATAAATTCCTATTGCATACGTTATTTAGATAATAAATCTATGTTCCTTCAGAAATTCATTGATATTGGTTACTGTAGTCCAGTACCCAATTGGGTACTTCTTGTTACATCCGTAAATTACAACTTTAACTGTCAAACATTACCACTTTAATTGTAATTTTTCCAGTTGTGAAACTTATCGAAGCATCTACAATACGTCATGAAACAGTAACTTTTAACTCAATTACAAGTTTAACTATAAATCAATTGGTAGTGGAAAGTCTCGTGGAAAGCGTGGTTGTAGGCGCCCCACACCCGCCCACCCCATCGTTCTGACACTCGGGTATTTTCGCGCAGACGTAACGATTCGCGACGGTGGCTCCGCGCGGCGGAAAGCGGAAACTTTTGACAGGCGGCTAAAATGGCCGCGTGAACACGCGATCTGCCACGCTGAACTCTGAACGTACGTCACGCGCGAAATTATTACTTAAACGTATATCCATTGAACTATGTTATAGTGCTTCCACGGACTGATTCACGCGTTCAGTTCTAGTAAAACCGTATCCATGGCTCTTCACCTCGAGACGGCGTTGCAGCGAAAGTTAAACTTCAAGATGACCACGGTAAGTGCATGCCGCCCGCCTAGCTGCGTATCGATCCGTGCCCTCGTGGTCGGAACATATGGTGTCTACGATCTCGTAGCACTCACCTAGGCGCTACGTATAATAAACACGCACTTGCGTTCGCATTATTTACACTTTATTTATAAGCCGAAACATTGTTATCGTTGTGTAAGCGACTGACTATGTGTACGTAAACACGTAAATAAACACTTGTAGAGACGTTGCCCCGCTACTACTGAGAACATCGAGTATTGGGAAACGTGCGATTTAAACGTGTTTTTAAATAAATCCAGACGTAAACAAACTGTAAAACGTTTTAACGTAAACGTAAAAGTATCGCAATATCATCGTGGCGGTATACAAAACTATAGTAACATGCAGCTACCGGTAGCCGACGCGCCTCACGCATTACGTATATAGCCATTATTAGAACCTGCTTTCGGTAACGAGTGTAAACTTCACCGGTGATTGAATGAAGTTTGCGTCAACTTTCGTGAGGTCAACAAACTTTGCGGCATGTTTATGAACTGGTTGTAAATTAATTTTCCTCATTTGCGCCATATTGTCGCATAATTACGCGACATTAAGTAATAATGAATAACATAATCGTTTAATTTCCGACTCATTTACGTACCGTACGGCATTAGCTGAATTACATTTGTCGTTCAAACATAATTTACGTTGAAACACGTTTGCTATAAGTTTGTTAGTTTAAACGACTCCGTCGGCTGTTTCAAAGGTCATTACTTCAATGCCAAAACTGAAATTAGGCGTCGTATTTCAGGCGCCCACCACTATAATTAACGATTTAATATGATCCTTTTATGTAGGATACCTCCGTAACGCGGCGGGCGAGTAGTTGGTTGTGAAACGACAGGCCACTGGTTCGATTCTCGTAGTAAAAATAAATGCTCTTGTAACCCACATATTTTATTTTGAATCTTGACGACGCGAGGAGTATATACACGGTCTATCGGGATAACAGTTATAAGTCCCTAGCAACATGTTTTTCGGTATTTTATCACTGATCTCTGCGATACAGGCGTAGAGCCTAGTGCAGAAATCGCCGTAAATTGAAGACTTATTGATAATTCTTTTTGTTTAAATGTATTGTTTATGTTTTAAAATATTGTAATTTTTATGGTAAATAAATTATTAAGTTTTAAAGTCCAAACCATGACACAGATCAGTGGCGTCACTATACTGTTTACGACCCGTGGCAAATTCTTCAGATGGGGCCCTTTTTTCCGGGTGTTTTCAGCCCGGCATCTCTTTCCGGTTGAAGCGGGGGGGCCTATGGTCGGAGACCCGTGGCATTTGACCCGGTATGCCATCCTGTAGTTACACCATTGTAATATGTATCAGGATTTTCGAAGTTATAACATAACATACATAACATAAGCTCACGCCTGTATCCCCGAAGGGGTAGGCAGAGACGCACTAGCGAACTAGAACACCCACATTTCGCCGAGCTTAGTTCGGTCCCAGATGTGATAGGGGGCGAGCCTATCGCCATATCGGGCACAAATTCCAGACGATATGGGAAAATCCAATATCACTTTGCCCGACCCGGGGATCGAACCCGAGACCTCAGAAACGTAATCGTACCGAAATACCACCACGCCACCGAGGCAGTCAAGTTTCGAAGTTATGTATGTATTTATAGTTAATAATCGCTTGTTCGATGAAATAAAATATTGTAAAGAATCCGGAACACCTCAGATTTTTCGTATTAACATAACATAAGCTCACGCCTGTGTTCCCGAAGGGATAGGCAGAGGCGCACTATGCGTATTATGCACTTATAAAGTAGGTATGTGAAGTTGACCACTCCACAGAACACAGTATGATTACCTAAGTGTTTTATGTATGTGACTGTTGGGTGTTATTTATTTATTTTATTATATTACCAACACCCTAACTCCGTCCAGAATTAAAATTAATTAAAAACGCGAGATTCTCCTACTGTGTCCTGATGCTCTTACTTTCTTCATAGTCTTCTCAGAGCCATCTCGGTTGAAACTTGTCCTTTCTCCGTGGCAAAATTCTATATCGAGTTCTAAAACTCATAGTCAGCTAATTGACTAGCGTTTTAATAACTAAAAATATAAAGTCTAATATTTTCCTTCTAAAACAACTATAAAAAGGTTCAAGGAATTTTCCACCTTAATATTTTACGTAAAGGTCGTAAGCCTATTTTTATGTTGCCACATAAGAAAAATGAAACAGTTTTAAATTAAACCGCAGAAAGCAGGGATGCTTATCTCCATAAAGTTGGACGTTGTACATAATTAAAGGAATAAAATATGGTGTTCAGGTAAGAATATTAGACTTACCTTTTGTATACATATATTATGCATGTTATAATTCCCATGACTGATAAAAGTTCTTAAAATTGTGCATACATTAGTTGAAGCCTAAAGCCGCGTGTCTTGCACTAAAACATTACACAAAACACCTACGCAAAACATGGCTCTCTACACATTTTTATCTATGGCCTATTATTCTGAGTGGTAGAGCCACGCTGTAGACAGTAAAGTCTACAGCACGAATAGGCCGGCTTGACGGGTTTGATACCACTGTCACATAAAACCGACGTAAAGTGGCAGCTTGCTGTCGCGTTTCGTTCGGTAAGTGAGATTTCCGGTGGGCCCTTTCTCCCCTCCCTTTAAGTTGGCAACGCATGATTCTTTTTGCGTCCTGTGTGTCTATGGGCGGTAGAAATCACTTACTATCAGGTGACCCAGGTTTGCCAGTCTCTGCTATAAATCAAAAATTAAGAAAAGACAGTGATAATCGTTGTTTTGTGTATGTGTTTTTATGTTTTGATTCGAGGTGCAGAAGGCGCGGCTTAATATTAACTTGTATGTTTTATTAATAAATATCAGAATCTCTGATATGTATATATCCTGATTCAAGAACTGTCTTTCTTGAGTGTCTCTGTGGTGAAGAGTGAAATGTTCCTAAAGGCAAACCAATCGATACTATTATATATCTGTCAATTTGTTAGTAGACCATTTAACAAAGTTAAGATGGAAGGAATCATGTTATATTGATCCTTAGCCACTAATGATTGCACAATGTTTGACTCAATAACATTTAATCCTAAATTCAACATTAACAAAACTGTTTAATTACTGCAAATGTACGACATCTCCCCTTAAGACGAAGTAGTACGAGTACATAAACATGATACCCTATCAAACGTACATATATGTTTGCTCACAGATGGATTGTGCGTGTGTGTGCGCTGGTGGCACAAAAACGTCGCGCTGTGAGATCATTTACGAATACGTAGAGCTTTTGCCTGTAAGAAATTTCCTAAACTTTTTTTCTACCTGCCCTTATCCTCTTAATGTGGGATCGGCGTAACACACTTTTTCAAGCATGTTGCAGAAATGATTCGGCTTATTTAGTACGACCGGCTGCCTGCCTGACGTCAACCCCCTCTGGGGAAACCAGTCCCGGGAAAATGACATTAGAAAATTATTTTTACCCGACCTGGAATCGAACCCAGGACCTCCCGGTCCACAACCCATATATGCTGCCACTAGACCAAAAGGGTGACAGGCGAAAGAGGAAAGATATTTCCTAAACATCATTACATAAAAAAATATTCATAAATTATTTTCGAAACGGAGTCCAAAAGGGACCATTAAAGTAACCATTAAAGTAATATTTGATTAACTTATTTTTAATTTATTACTGTTTTCTCATTTCTCCGCCAGCATATATAAGTTTGCAAAACTGTAGCTCGACTATGTGTTTTTTACATTTTTCACCGTAAAATATTTATATGAAAATCACCCCAACGCCTCTAGCGGTTTATTTTTTTTTCATACAATTTCATACAAATGATTGTAGGTAATCGAGAGGAATGTTAAAAAAACTAATGGTTGAGCTAATGGTTTATACTTATAGGAATTAGGATGTCACCGTTCCGCATAAGGCACGCAGTTTAAACGCATTACATTTTATTGCTTATCTGTAAATCCTTCTCAGCCCGTCATGTAAGGTGGCCGCCCGCGTGAATCCAGATGGAAGGGTTCCTATGTGTTCGCATTAAATGATGTTACGGATTTTACTCAGGATATGTAATAGGGATACGCATAAAATAACGATATTTTTTCGGTGTTGTGTACATTTTGCTGATTTGTCGATATTCGTTCAAAATTTGAGTAGTATAGGCATGGGGTTGACAGTAAGGTCTACAGCAGGAATTGGCCAGCCCAACCGGTTAGTTTAATAAATAAGCACAGAAAACCGACGTAAAGTCGCAGCTCGCTGTGATGCTTCATTCGGTAAACTCAATTTTGTGTGGCACAATTTTGCCCTCTCATTCCTAATCCGTATTCCCCTTTTTACCTTAACCTTCCGGCCAGTATAATCTCGACCGTTAAACGATACCACACTACTTATTTACTTATCATAGTTACTACCACCTTTCACCCAATGACCAGTATAAAAACACGTTTCAAGGATAGATATGATCTTCATATTTTTATTTACCAAAAATATTTTTTTTTTCTGTATTCTTCAAATATTGTGTAGTTATTGAAGATAGTGCTAGAGAAGATAGTGAACCTAGAGCATTGAAAATCCATTACATAGAAAATCAGAATATCCAAACGTATCGATACTATTCATGTGAACTATCGATATTTTCCATTCAATACGTGTCCCTAATGATAGGATATCAGCGAGCTTAAGTATGTATGAACATCTAGTCTCGTTCCCCGACTCCATCAGTATTTTGTCTGTTTTTGCGGCCAACGTTGATGTCATAAAGGAAAATTATGTTTGATGAATCCTGACATATTTTAGTAAACATAGTTTGGGGGATATCCGTCTGGGGATCATTTGTAATATAACGTGATTTCACGTTGAGTAATAATGAAACTGCCATAATTTTTTGATGAAGGAAATTCAAAAGTTTATACACGCGATACAAATTATTATTTTATAAACTGCCTCACAGTATTGTTTTAACAGTAGATTGGGGTTTATTAGAAAACGTAGGCAATATTAGAATCAAACTGCTTTTGTTTTTTTTCTATCAAATGGCTTAATTGTGTTTGACAATAACAATTAAACAATGATAAAATCTGGATACGCACTATCTATCTTTAAGTTATAAATTATTTGATTCACCTGATCAATAAACTCATTATATCTATGTTTCGAGGCAGTCACGTGTATTTATACTTGTACTGCATTTATTATTGAATTATGTATACTTTCTTGGCATGAAAGTAGAATTCTCTCAGTCAAATCTGTCTGAGGGTATACAAATTCCCTACGCAATGCATACAATTCTCAGCGAGTATAACCATCCATTACACGTGCCCTATATCTATGTAAATGGGAAAGAAATACCTTCAATCGTAATGCAATAACAAATAAAGCTACGCAGATAAATCACCACCAGCTTTTCCTTATAAAATGTTACTGTTTGCCTGTGAACCAACGCAACTTCTAACTTGTGCATATCACTAAGCATTTGCTCTGAACTTCTTAATGGATAGTTAATTTTATCTTCGAGAGTGTTTCGTATAACTTTCAATAGACTTGCATTTTTATTCAAAGAACTGAGTATATTTTAAAGGAAAAATAAGTCCACCGTGAGATAAGTTTTCTTTCTAACTCGCTCCTACTCACTTTGAATTTAATCACGGAAAGATAAACTTCATCAAACAAACTTTTACAAGCTATTATAATAATGACCTTTTCTTACTGGATTTGATTTCTATGGCCACAATAACTAAATGTTTGTTTGGTTTTGAATAAGTTTAAATGTTCCTCTATCGATTATCGTGATATAATCCGTAAGAAAAGTTTTATTTCAATGTATAATATTCACGTAAACTTAAGAAATCAGTATGTTCCTCTATTCTTACATAGTACAAACGAACCTAATAATGGAATATGGTTATTATTTTACTCATTAATTATATGTAAAATGATACTAATTATTTAGGTTTAACAGTGGAAACCAATCACGTTTCTTTGTAAAGCCGCGTCTCCTGCATTAAAATACTAAATACTTAAAATACCGCTTCAAAATCATCGTTGATATTTTTTTTATTATTCGTGTGTCTCTCTATGCTCCGCTCTCATTCTTCTCGTCTTTCTATATCCTCATTTTCTGTGTATATCCTCCTGAATATTCCTTCCTTGGGGAGTCCTATACTGTACATCAATATGTTATAAATCATTGAAATATTACAAGGAGCTAAGTGAACTTTAGGCAGTTCTACAACGGAAGCCGATTAGTTCGTTCTGCGCCTCGTAGTCTCTTGGCGGCGGTACTTAGCCACTTGTTTGTTGTTCTTAATGAGCTCTGCAACTCAACTTTGGACTGTTCCAGTCTCAATTAAGACTAAAAACATGACCGAGTGTTGTCGCAATGGTGTTACGATTCGTAGTCTCGCGTTAAGTGACACTGTACTTAATGAAATGATTACACAAACATTTCTTCATTGCGTGTGTAGTTTGCATATGCATTATGCACGAGTAGGTTATAAGAAACACAATGCTTATGATGCCAGTGGCGTGCAGTCTGTACAAACAAAAAGACACCGTCTCGTTGTAGTGCTCGCTCTAACTTGCTTATTAAGAAAAAAATACAATAAAAAGATTTTCCTCATTGCCGCTTCGGGTTATATTTGTATCTTCCCTTCTTCGTTCTTTTTCTATTGTATCCCACTGCTGGGCGAAGGATTCCCCCATCTTTTTCCACTGTTCTCTGTCATGGGCTAGTTCAGTCCACGTAGGCTCGTAGGCATCCAAATCGTCATTACATTTGTATAGACTCGAAAAAAATTAAGCAAGTTTTTGTCTATTCTTATATGAATCATTGTGCACGATAGTCGTCACTGTATGATTCATAATATTCGTTGTTTTTCTCGCCCACAGAGAGAATGATATAATTGTTTATGTTAAATCATTTGCAATGTTAGTTTATTTCTTTACCACCAAGGAAGTCATTACTACATGGGCTTCTGCCTCTAAAAGAGAAAGGTCAAAAGTCAACGCACTAGGGCCGTTTTGGCAATGATCGAATGATTATTTTTCATTCGGAATCCCTTGGAATCCCCTCATATGTGTTGAATTCCCACACCAGTGCGGAGTTTTTGGTTGTATTGTTGGTGAAGGAAATTGTGATACACTTGGGTGTGGACTGAGTCAGAAGGACGTCAGGTACGGCATAAGCATCCGATGAACTGCCAGATATTCATAAAGTGGATTTTACAATTTCGTTTTCCCTTTCCTGATTAGGTACACAAACACATAAGTTCACGCCTGTATCCCCCGAAGGGATAAACAGAGTTGCACTAGCGAACTAGAACCTCCACACGTCGCCGTGCTTAGTTCCGTAGCAGATATCATAGGAGGCGGGCCTATCACCATATAGGGCACAAATACCTCCTCCGGGCAGATATTGAAAAATCCAATATCACTGAGCCCGACCCGAAGATCGACCCCGAGACCTCAGGACGGTATTTGTACCGGAATACAACTACGCCACTGAGGCAGTAACCTTCCTGATTAACCCACCGATAAACCCATTGTTTGTCTGTGGTCGCTGGTTATTTTGAACTTCACTGCGTTTATGATCAAGCGTAGTGTAGTCACTTCGCCTCAGATAAAAACCCAACTCTTAATTCCCAGGATAAAAAATTTACAATTTTCCGGGAAATCCCGAGAATCCGCAAAAGCCCTAGTACACACGTACCAAGCTATTAGCGAAGTTAGCGCGAGTTCATTGTGATTCTGATAGTATAAAAAATACACGTGCCTGCAGCTCTGTGTCATTGACACCATATTCTTGTTTACAATACAATGTTATAATAATATTGCGTTATATCTAAGCCATGTCTATCAGACGTTGCACTCGAGATTGATATGATCGCATTGTATTTGTATTATGCGATTTTATGGTCACGAGTTCACGACATTGACGAGGGCGCCCACGAATATCAAGCACGGAGACGGGTGATCACAGATATTATGTTCAAAATATAAGAGGGCGCCTGTCTGTATGGCGTCTATAATCTTAACAACTATTACACCGATTTGAATACGGTTTTATGTTTAGAATTTGGAGCTGTTGGGTATTCATCTTATTTAAAATATATTAAAAAGACTTTATAAATACGATACGGAGACGAACTTGGTGTCTGAAAGAACCCAAAATGGAGCACACACCTCTAACATTTCAATGTTAAGTGTATTTTCTTTGTGAAATATCGCTTGCTATAACGGTAAAGGAAAACATTGTTAGGTAACCTGCATACCCGAGAATTTCTCCACAAGAATTTCGAAGTTATGTAAAATCTACCAACCAACCACCAATCTAATGTTACAGGGGCAAAGTTTATTATTATAAGTGAATAAAAATATGAGAATGACATTTATAACATAACGTCCACCTACAAGGGGGACCGATGACCTGATAAAGGTCGCAGGAAGTCGCTGGATGCAGGCCGCTTCCAACAGGTCGATCTGGAAATCTTTGGGGGAGGCCTATGTTCAGCAGTGGACGTCCTATGGCTGATGATGATGATGATGATAACATAAGCTCACGACTGTATCCCCGAAGGGGTAGGCAGAGGCGCACTAGCGAACTAGAATACCCACATGACATGACATGACAATGACATTTATGTTCCTACGATTTCTGGGATCAGCGGATAATACATTATTTGGAAACACGATTTAAATAAAATCAAAGTCCTGTACATATTATGACTTGAGGGTGTTAGTTACGACTTGAGATCTACGCAATTAGTAAATCAAGTAGAGTATCTATCTGCCAGTTCTTATTGTATTATTTACTTTTTAGAGTGAGAAACTGTATTTTTATCTCGAAGGCAGAGTGAATTTTATTTATAAAATATTTTACTGTCGACACTTAATATAAACCAAAAACAATTAATTGTATTTTCCAGAGAGTTTAATAATTGGAATTGCTTTAAGAAAACATACTGTGGTGACTGGTGACGCGTGGGTTTTTATTTTCTGATGACGTACAATCCGACTTTAATTCTTAGCGTTCTGCAGCCAAATGTCAAAACAGAAACCCTCGTAACTGTGTGCCCTCTCCCTCTAACTTTTAAACTAAGCTACGAGGTGAAATGTCAGAAAAAAGTCAAAGTACCTAGAAGTTAAACAGCATTTCAAACGAAAATTGTTTTGAACAGGATGTGTTGATTTTTTATGGGAAAAATCTAGTAATATCGAGTGCTTTGGAATTATTGTCGTGAACGTTCATCACTTCTACGGATCCCTTCACTGTGCGTGATTAGACTCGCACTTGGATAGTTTTTGCAGTATTTTTTATTTCCAGTATTATTGATTTTATATGCCTAACGGTTGGTGCGTATGAGAAAAACATAATATGCATATGTATTCTGAATGCATTATTGCGTACATTGTTGACCACAGCTCATTACATCCATTATTTACGGGTCATTAATAACAATACAGTTGTTTTCTTGTGAATTAATGAAAAAACTAGTAATGCCTGTTATCGACGCAATTATTTTTATTACGTACATAATATGCATTGTTCGAATATTTATTTTGCCTAATAAATGCAGTAATACCTACTATAATTTTACTTATATGATTATAAATATTTTCGAATCAATAAAAAATAATATAGATAATAACCATCTGGGCAATCAATGTCCAGTCAGTTAAATATCAAATCAAAGTAATTTATTTGTAAGCATAAACTGACTGCCTCGGTGGCGTGGTTGTATTTCGGTACGACTACCGTCCTGAGGTCTTGGGTTCAATCCCAGGGTCGGGCAAAGTGATATTGGATTTTCCCTTATCAGCCTGAAGTCTGGAATTTGCGCCCGATATGGCGATAGGCTCGCTCCCTATCACATCTGGAACGGAACTAAGCTCGGCGAAATGTGGGTGTTCTAGTTCGCTAGTGCACCTTTGCCTACCCCTTCGGGGATACGGGCGTGAGCTTATGTTATGTTTATTACATAGTTACAGTGCACCATTTCTCCATACTTCGCCGCTAATAATTAGACCTGTAAAATCATTATCATCATCATCACCTGTTCATCGTGAAGTAAATAGACAAAAATTGCGCATAACTGTTATCGTAGATGCGTAATAACAAGGGTATTCATAAATAAATAAAAATAAATAAATAAAATAAAATAAAAATGTTTATTGGTCACGTAGGCACATCAAATGCACTTATGTCAGGTCACAACAAGGTCTAGATACATTTATATAATAATAATCATGTTACAACACTATCAATTTAGAAAACAAGCAGGCAGGTATGGACACAAATCAAGGATGGGGCTTAGATAAATGGTTGTGATTTGTAGGAAAGGGAACGAACGGGATATGGCAGGAATGCTAGCAGGGAATTGACGGGAAAATAAAATAGGAAGCTTGTAGGATTTGACTGGAAATGTGAGTAAGGAAAATCACGCCGTGGACTATAAGGCCCTATCCTAGCTAACCTACCAGCCTTTCTCTAGCGGATGACGACCCGAAGAAGAAAGACGGAAAGAAACTCCGGGCTTTTTTTTTTCATCATCAATTGACTTTCCTTTTTTTTCTCAATTTTACAAGATACAACTCATTTAATTTTTACATTTTAGAAGTATTTTTTCAAAGAAAATAGTCACAAAAACTTATAATCGTTAACAGTGATTAGATTTATTGCCGTCAAATTGGCACGGCTTAATCCGTAGACTCGTGAAGCCATTAGGGGCATCTGCTTCTTATACCAGCTCAAGTTCACGGCATTCTAGTTTCGTGCGTATTTTGAGATCGTAATAATATTACGCACACTTCAAACGCGTAATCGTGGTCCATTCTAATACGAGGTCTTTGCCCTCCAAACACGTGCGAATCGGCACACCCGTTAACGGTACTTATAGTTTATACCACATCTTGGTACGAAGGTCTGCCGAAATATAAAAGGATCTTCTATAACCACTTTTATTTTGAGAATAATTTTGACATTTATCAAAGAAAAAAATGTATCCCTCGGTTTAAAGTTTGTTTTGTTAGAATGTTTGTGTGGCCCACAGATATTTGTTTCAAGTCTGGGTGTTGGCAGACCGAAAGTCTCTCATAGTCTCTGACACCCACGCTACAGGTTATAAGTAAGTACCTAGTGTGGGGTTAGGTTATATAGGTTTGTGAAAGTTATCAGCGTATTGAAAAATCGGCCCTAAATATTGCAAATGTCTGGTTGTCAGACTGTGTGACTATTGACTACGCTCATTAAAAGTTCCAATTGGATTTCTCATTGATTAGAATATTATGACGTTGAATTCGGTATATTAACTACAGTAGTATAATAATAATATTAACCCTGTATTAAAACTGTCCCACTGCTGAGCACGGGCCTCCTCAACTAATAAGAGGGGTTAGGTCTTAGTCTACCACGCTGGTCTAAAGCGGGTTGGTAAACTTCACATACCTTCAAAATTCCTGTAAAGAAATTCTCGGGTATGCAGGTGTTCTCACGATGTTTTCCGTCACCGTTATAGCAAGCGATATTTCATAATGAAAATAGACTTAACATAGAAATGTCAGAGGTGTATGCTCCATTTTGGAGTTGGTCTCGAACCTCCGACACTTGTCTCGGCAGTCTGTACCATTCCCAACTGAGCTATCGCTGCTTAAGTACTAACTATATAGTAGCTAGTCATTAATTTTACGAGTAAACACGGTAAAGCTTCTTATCGCTACGACTTTCGTTTAACCAGTCAAAAACGAATACAACAAACGCTATCACTCCAAATGAATGTATGCCAATAATAGCAGAATAAACACGGCTTGCATAGAATGATATCGCATTATCGTATCGCTCGTGGCTCGATTGACCTTTACCGAAGGACGAAACTGTCAACGACGTTCACAAAGGAATTTGTTATACATACCTACGTACGTACATACATATTTACATTGCGTGTCTTGTTCGAAAATTGTCTGCGACGCTTCCATAACGAGCGACGAATTATAATGAATTCTGTCAAACACCATGACGTCACGGAGTTACATACGAACCGACTTTGTAATTGTAAAGCTATAATGTAAACATGATTTCCCAAAGCAAACACACTTGTTTGAATATGAACTCCCGCCATGATGTCGGCAAAGATTAAATTTCTCGAAGGAGTATTAAAAAAGTATACCTCAAAGCGGGTCATATTTATTTTCTATTAAACCAAAAACTTTGAGTTACTGAAGAAAAATGATGACACTGAGGAAATTTTCCTTTGAGGAATGAAAAACTTATCGAAGCTTCGTACTGAAGGAGACTCGTTACGCGGAAAAATAGTACTTAGGTATTAAAGGAAACTAATTAATGGGAACTTTATTGATATACATTATGTTAGTAAAGGATTTTCTTAATAAAGTAGTTAATAGTTAGTAGAGGTTCAATAAAGGATTTAATAGACTGTTAGTCGGAACTTAAATGAAACTAAATTGAGTCTCCGTCATATGCATCTATACTAATATAATACAGAGGAGAGATTTATTTGTTTGTGATAAATTGACTAACAATTATTTTCAGAGATTTAAGAATTCTTTCATCTATAATGGAAAGCTATATATGGAAAGCTAGAAGCGGGTAAAATAGGCTACGTTTTATTCCAGAAAAATGTACGGTTAATATAATGTTATTATGAAATGTTGCACATTGTCTATTAAAATTACAATTTGTTTAAAGAGTAGAGCTTATTTATACTGAGTGGCACCGACGTACCTACTGAAGTTTACCTACATGTAGATTTTCGTATATTATACCGGTTTTACACAGTATAAATGGTGTGACGTTTAATAATCGAACTTTTGGTATTTATTTTGTTTTAAAAATTATATTTTCAGAATTTAAGTTACAGTTTTTTATTGCTGCAGCGAAATTTAAAAATACCTATGTTACTCATTATCAAATTTTATGTCGTTCTGTTGGTGCCACTCTGTATAGTATAATAATCTGGATGATGTGTCTCTTTTTTTATTCTCTTTCTAATAATAATAGAACTTCTATGAATCATAGGACAGTAATACAACTGTTTTTCAGTCACATATTCACATTGGAATATGCTCTTTTACATATCTCGCTATCATGAAAAACTGTTATTCCTCAATAAAATACGTCTATTTTTTATTGTTTTACTATAACTCTATAAACTAGACTACTAAAATATAATATATTTTTTAGTGGTAGGGTCACGCTGTAGACAGTTACATCTACAGCACAAAAGGGCCGGCTCAACCGGTTTGATACCACTGTCTCACAGAAAACCGACGTAAAGTGGCAGCTTGCTGTCGCGTTTAGTTCGGTGAGTGAGATTTCCGGTGGCCCACTTCCCCCCCTTCCTTTCCCAATCCCTTTTTCCCTCCCCTTCCATTTCCTCCTTTTAGGTTGGCAACGCACCCACGATTCCTTTTGTGTCTTGGGTGTCTATGGGCGGTGGAGATCACTTACCATCAGGTGACCCATCTGCTCGTGTGCCAGTCTCTGCTAATAAAAAAAAAAGTCTGCATATGAATCATACAATTCATAGTAACAGATGTGGCACATGTAAAGTTCTCAAGTTGTATTTAACATTTGGTTAGTGGGGATCGGTTACTGCTATTGGTGTCATTATTATCAAATATATTGGGCAGATTTTTTTATTAATCATTTTTTATAATATGTACTCAAATCCGTCAAACTATTATTTTTCTTATACAACCAAAGTCCATACTTTAATTTATATACTTTATATGTACTCTCTATCCCACCTTTCCCGTTGAGTTGTCCAGCGACGGGACTAGTGAGACTAATTCATCCCACTAGTTCCGCTAGACTTGTGAGACTGTTATTTCGGTGCTACCAGGTACTGACATCGCCTTGTTATATCTTTATCCTTTCATACGTATGGTTCACTATCATTACCATCAGCCACAGGATATCTATATCTATGCTTGTCATCCTTCGCATATATCCGTCTTCGGCAATAGGCAAAATTCGTCGGCAATATTCTTAAAGTATAACTGAGTACACTCTATAACAATACTGTTATAATAGGGTACGATTCGAAAATATTTTTACTTCACACCGTAGTGAAACGATGAATGTCTATTTTCGCCAGAGCTATTTTTTAAACGGTAGACCCCGTTTGCGGTAATGGAAAGGGATCGTCCACATCCAATAGCACATTGTAATAAAAGTAGAGCTATAATTCAGGACTGTGTAACAATGAACAATGAATGTCTACGCAGACAAACAACTACATTTATGTTTTTGTTCACACTAAAAGCGAACTGAGAGAGACAATTAGCAAACAATTAGAAATAAGGGCGTCCCACTCTTCGTAAATAATGATATTTTTGGAGCGTGGGTTATATTTACCCGGTGTTTATGCTAAAATTTACCGTAGATCACCTAAGGTATGTTTACCTACTATGAATTGACCATGTTCTAAGTCTAATTATTTTTACTTTAGGTCAGCACAAAATGTATACGTGTAAGGTGTGAGTGCAAGGCTGAGATCTATAGAGCGAACTTCGACAAAGTCTAAGTCAAAGAAACGAACTCAGTGACGATTTTTTCTTAGACCGAGTCATTTTTTACAAGAAAATCCTTTCTTAGTCTGTGTCAGTCTGTTTTTCTTGTAAAAAATGACTCGGACTAAAACAAAATCGTCACTGACTTCGTTTCTTTGACTTAGACTTAGTCGAAGTTCGCTGTATAGATCTCAGCCTTAGTTCCGTTTGTGATTTTAAAACAGCCACTCGTTGACGTTGAATGTCAATCATAATGCCAATGCTGGTGGATTGTTATGATTACCATCACTTTGACATGTTGAATTTCCTTAGTTTATCGTAATTTTGGAACACGGCACTGGGCTTCTAATCCAACGAGTCGAGTCAGTTGAAAATATTATGACTATATTCGTTTAGAGGGAACAACAGCTTGATTTAAAATTCTTTATTATAATATCATTTAAATCCGATGGTCAAACACCATGCTGTTGAACCGCGACGAGCGTCGAGGTGTCCCCACATCGATAATTGGCCGTTATAAAGGTTCGTTCACATAGTACAGACACGTAGCGTACAAACAATATTGCAGTGTCGCCTTTATTGGCATTTACACTGGCACTAAGATTAAGGTAACGTGTATCCAGGCGACGTCCATGTAAATGCTCATGAGGAAGGATTGTGTCGCATTGTTTGTTACTGCCAGTGGGAATGGGTGATTGGAAGCTGAACTAGTTTTATTAAATCGCTGTATCTATATAAATCATTTTTGTTACTACATTTTTTAGAGTCTGGCAAACGAGCAGGTGTGTCACCTGATGGTAAATGATCTCAACCGCCCATAGGCACCCAAGAGATGAAAATTATCATGGGTGCGTTGTCAACCTGAACACGTTTGAAGTTATTACAATATACATACATGTATGTATTCTAGAAAAATGTTGTATTCTAAAAAATGTACTAATAAAAATTGAAGTTATTAAAGCAAAAATTATGACCTAAACTAGCGTCGTCTTCTCATATTCTTTCACCACTTGTTGCTTAGTCAGCGTATACTTGTAATATGTATATTTAAAGTATCTATTAAACTGTTTTAAAACGATAAAGAATTTATATCGGTGATTGAATATTCCGATGACGACTTACATACTGTATAGTTCATCAACCTGCTTTTCGCTAGGATGATGAACTTTTGGTAAATATTTTGAATTACAATATTCCTCCTTCAATTTAACGTGGATATGTGAAAAACTTTTAAACATCTATTGTTCACAGGTAAGTACAAACCGACTAAAACATGATGAGAAAGTTTAGATGAATTTGGAATCTTAACGTTTGTCAACCGTAACAAATTATTCATTGAAGAAATGTACAACGGGAGAACGTGACCTAGATTCTAATCTAGGATCTATTTTACCCACAGAATGGATATCCTAGGTTTACAGAAAACCGACACGATGATAACTCGCTGTTGCGTTTACTAAGGTGAGTGAAATTTCCGGAAACTCAAAAACCTCTCCCCTTCTCAAACAAGATGCTTTAGGTAGGCAACAGCTTGGATGAGTTCTTGGTATTACTAATGTCTATAGGGACAGTAACCACTAACCACTTACCATCAGGGGCCTTATATGACCAAAGTTCATAACCAGTGTGTAATCTAATCGTATTAATGAAGCATAATATACTCAAAGAAAATGGTAAAGAGAAGATTTTTACATACGAATTGCATTAAGTTGACATGATACTACCGCCTAACGCATTCAGATAGTCATAAAGGCCGTTCTAGAGAAGACAAAAGCTCGTGTGTAATAAAGAATAATTTCAATCTCATGCCATTTGAACGAACCTAAAAAATTTAACATTGCTGACAATTACAATTATGCGGGCTTTACATGCACGGTGCGCCCATTGTGGACGTTTTGACAAACGGTGGGATGCGAGGGCACCGCACGTCGGGAGATGATTTATATTAATTACTCAAATTAACGTACGGAATGTGTCTCCAATCTCCATGATTTTAATCATGTCTTTATGTTTAATAAACTGATTTGTTTAGTTTGTAATTAGTGTTTAAAGTTAAAATTAGACAGTGGGTTCTGGCAATTATTTAAACCGACGGGCGTTGCGATTTTAAGTGCGAGTAAAGGTACTATAAAAAATAATACACTTTAATGACATACCACAGATTATATACTAGTTACTACGTAAGACATACTCTCTTATTTACCAGATTTAATCTTACAGGCTTCATCCGTATAGACTGTACCTCTAGAGTCTAGATAAATAATGTTTTCTCACTAGTTGTGGGAAATAACTTGAATAACTCTGCCCGACCTGGAATTCGAGGCCAGGGCCTCTCGATCCATATCCCATACACGCTATCACTAGACAATAGAGGTGACCTTACATCTTGACCTTAAATCTAGATATGAAGGGGGTGTTTGGGAGGGAGTGGATTTCATCGTATCCATTGCGTAGGCGTGAGTCGTGACAATATAGGATGTGACTGAATGGAATCGGGATTATGGCGCCGAACATAATCTATTTGTGAACTAATAATCACTTTACACAATAGATCCATCGTTTGGTACGTAAATAACACCTCGATTCGTGCTTTTCTTTTGTTAAGATGCTTAGTTATCTTATATTTGCGTAGAGAATATTTTATTAAATCCGTATTGATATTTTCGATTTAAAACTACTAGGTTATAAATCTACTTTTGCATCAAGAATTTACCCAACTTTGCTATATTACACATAACATAAGACCACGCTTGTACCCCCGAAGAGGTAGGCAGAGGCGCACTAGCAAACTAGCACACCCACATTTCGCCGAGCTTAGTTCCGTCCCAGATGTGATAGGGGGCGAGCCTATCGCCATATCGGGCCCAAATTCCAGATTCCGGGCTGATGTGGAAAAATCCAGTATCACTTTGCCCGACCCGGGAATCGAACCCAAGACCTCAGGACGGTAGTCGTACCGAAATACAACCACGCCACCGAGGCAGTCAGTCAGGCTATATTACGTTATAACAAATGATAAGAAATACGTTTCGTTAGGTATAGAACATTTTTATTCGTACCGCGTAGTCAACATCACAAAGTCAGTAAACGAGGGACTCGGGATCCTTAATTTGCACGTGTAAAAATATAATATTTCTTCTTCAAAATATTAATTTATATAGGAGCTGCGGTTTACCACATTTACAGGCTGTATATACACAATGTTTCGTCCGCGAATGTTGGTGATTCGGTTTTCAGTAAATACGGCCACGCGCCGTGCCGTTTGTTGTGTACTCAAACTTTGCTACGAACAAAGATATTTAATATTACTAACTAAAGAGGGGCTATCAAGCAAGTTTCCATACAAAAAAATGATCTCAAACGTCAGTAATGCAATCTATCACTTATTACAATTTGTAAATATGGTGTACCCTAGAATGTTTGTGATGGTTCAAGAATCACGTACGACAATTTTATTGTCTAACATTATTAGGATGGTATGACCTTGCGCGCGTATGTTTCAAATACGACTGAGTGACTTATGACCAAGTGGTCACAACTTTTGGATCACAAGTTTCGCACTGTTGTCCCGTGTACTGTTGAATGTCATCAACATCAGCATCATCATCAGCCATAGGACGTCCACTGCTGAACATAGGCCTCCCCCAAAGATATCCAGACCGACCTGTTGGAAGCGGCCTGCATCCAGCGACTTCCTGCGACTTTTAAATTTCTTTGGTTACGAATAATGAAAATAGAAATAATTACATTTGATTTTTAATAAAAATGTGTATTGTATTATTCATTTCCAAATTTTCTTGTGATCGATTGCGAAATCAGAGAAATATATAATTCATTAAAATTTTTAGATCGGTTTGTTGAAAGTGGCCTGCTTCTATCGACTTTCTGCGATCTTTAACCATCTTGCAGAAATCTTCGGTCTGGAAACCTTTGGGGGATGTCAATATTAGTGGACGTCTTGTGGCTGATGATGATGATAATAAATAATATAATAAATACATCCAACAGTCACACACCTAGTCCTGACCCCACACTAGGTATAACCTGTATCGTGGGTGTCGGAGACTATGAGAGACTTTCGGTCTCACAACACCCAAACTTAAAAAAAATCTTAATCTGTGGGCCACACAAACATTTGTCTCAATGCGGGATTCGGACCCGCGGCCTCACGTTTTATAGCCGGCTACTCGCCCGCTGCGACACGGAGGCTGACATGATGATGATCATGAGGTATACACTTCTACCGTTTAACAGGTGTCGTAATCGCAAACAATATCAGCGTTGGGCGTCGGTCAAGACCATGTTCAAGGATACACGAAGTCTGCATACCAAGACATAAATGCAAACAAAATTAATTATCTATGCTATTAGGGACACTGGTTAATTGATCGCAAACAAACATAACAATGTAATTACATACATTATTGTTATTTATCTTTGCCCAGGTTGAATTTTATCCAATGATAGCCTCCGTGGCTCAGTGGGCGAGTAGTCGGCTGTGAAGCGAGAGGCCGCGGGTTCGATTCCCGCATTTAGTCAAATGTTTGTGTGGCCCACAGAGATTTGTTTCAAGTATGGGTGATGTGAGATCAAAAGTCTCAAATAGTTTCTGACACCAACGATACAGGTTAAAGGTACTTAGTGTAAGATCGGGACTACAGTGTGTCAGTGTTGGGTGTATTTATTTATTTAATGGTAACTAACAAACCAAGATCATACGAATATCGGGATACCGCATACAAATATTGCATGTCCTAATCCAGTGATAATATTTACCTGTGTTTTACATCTACATTTTCATCCAAAGTAACTCAGAAACATCCAAACATTCTCATTAGTCATATACTTATGGTAATACAATTTACATATTACGAGTATATACAGTTTTGATGTATCTTGTAAGTTATGACTTCTAGAGCTCCAAAGAAAATCAAGACTCTGGGTTTAGTGTCTTGATCTGAGTTTGGAATTCGAATGTGATGGTGTATGAACGAGGCTTTAAAATGTTGAGTCAATTAAAAACCCCTAATTTTATGTGTCAAAAAAAAAAAAGAAAATTCAAATCGTGTGTTCAAGCTCTTAGAAAACACGTGTTTACATCGTGTCTGCGCCGCTGCGGTATCGAAGTATTTATTTATTTAAATGAATTTGTAATGTCCAGTAACGATGAGATAATGTAATGATCGCTCTTATTCTTCCTATACTCGTATTATTTAAATTAAGTCATAAGTATTCCGATTTCGCTCTTATAATTTCTGTTCGATGACTTGCATTACATAATATGTATCTTTTCCTTTATTGATGACTCATCCTTTTCCACCTGTTGTTATCCCATTTCAATGTAAGGTCGGCACAACGCAATTTTTAGCACGTTTACAGAAAAGGTTTGGCTTAGTTTTTGCCACCGGCCGCCTATCTGATATCAATCCCATTTACATACATACATAAGCTCACACCTGTATCCCCGAAGGGGTAGGCAGAGGCGGCCTGGCGAATTAGAACACTCACATTTCGCCGAGCTTAGTTCCTTCCCAGATGTGATAGGGGGCGAGCCTATCGCCATATCGGGCACAAATTCCAGACTCCGGGCTGATATGGAAAAATAATATCACTTTGCCCGACCCGGGGATTGAACCCGAGACCTCAGGACGGTTGTCGTACCGAAATACAGATAAATAAATAACAGACCTTGTTATAAGCTTTTAGGTAATTATCAATGAACGGTCTCGTTTGTTAATAAAATATCTGCTAATACCTATCCCCACAAGAATTTATAAGGTGTCTATATCCAAAATGTTTAATACCTTTCACTATTAAAGAGAATTATGTTATCTAACGCTTAACTGTGTAACACTTGAAATACGGTAGAGAAATATTTATCGTCGATTTTGCCGACAATTCCATGAGAATTTATTGCCTTCTAACAAATTATCAAATGCTATCGTGTTAATAACAGAAATCGCGTAAATAGAACGATAAGTGTGTATTGTACGATTTATTTCGACAGAACACTTTATTTTCGTGTTAAATGTATGTTTTAAGGTGTTATTAATCTAAAGTTATAACTATTAATAAATTATATATATATATTGTTCATTATTAACAGAAAGGAATCGGCGTTTACCTTCTTTCTACTTGTTTACTAAACCCGGTTTTCATTATTGTTATTTATTAAACTTTTTACATAAATATTGTAAAGGCGGACTTAATGTCAAGGGCATTCTGTACCAGTCAACCGAGTTAGTTACATGCTTCAAAAATGTTATAGAATGCAAACAACAATTATAAATTTAATTTTATTAAATTAAAGTGATCTACTGAGGCTATTTTTTTACATAAGCATTATTTCGAATTATTGATGTATACTGTAAAACAACAACTGTAGATTAAACCAATATCTATGAAGAAAAAGGTTACACTGTTAAGGGTGTAAAATAATATGCAAAACAAAATAAAATATTGCACCCATCAGTTTGAATAATACAGAGCTTAAGTAATTGGTGCAGCTATACATCAATATGGAGTGGAGAAAATATTATTTATTACGTTATTATCAGGTCTGCTCTACACTTAATTATTTCGAGTTCTTACGTCTGCACCACGGCGAATGTTTTGAAGTGTTCTTCAAATTCATCCTGTTTCTTTCATGACAACATTGAGCCTGCGGGGCAATTGATGGTATCATCTTTATAAGCATAAACAAACATTTCATCCACTAGTAGTCCCTTTTGGAATTGTTTTTTAATCTTTAAATAAAATTAATACTTAATTTATGATAGTATTCTTGCAATATTTTCTGAGCAATTATATCTTTTAAGTTTATTGTGTCATGTGATTTACGGATTAAAGCAAACACGTATGTCAGGACTGAACATTTCTCTCGTAGATTGTCTTTGCCAAGGAGGCAAGATTTTTAAATTTCACTCTTGGCATATAAACTTGTCCAGCTCATTTGAATCCCGTCCTTTCTTTTCATTCTCATCTCCTGTCTTACTTCTCAGTTTTCTTTTGTTGGTCTTAATGTCTTTCACAGTAATTTTATAATACATGATGACTTTCTTCTGTATCATAACCTATCTCTATTGATGAATGTTTTCATATTAACTTGTCTCTGATATTGCTTTTTTGACATGTGTGTTATCTATAATAGTGGGTATAGTGTGTACAACAGTGAATCTACTACCCAATAGTACCGACGATCCCAATATAAATTTATTTATAGTAATATATATTTTATAGTCAGAATCTACACGTACGTCGAACTCTGCAGATTTTATTATAACCGAACGCATCATTTTGCTTCAGCTATAATTCACTATATGAGTATATTCTACGGTTTACGTTTTCTTGGAGCATTGCCTTTGTTTTCAAAGTCAATAACGGTCAATGAATCAAAGGAACGATCTGTTTGCAAATCATATTAGTCGTGTAGTTTTAACTTGTTTTAACCATACAGATACGTTCTTTCGTAAATTAAACAGTAATTTGTTCGTGGAATTTCAAAAGCAGCGTTGAAGGTCGTATTTGATTTAAAAGGTGAAATACTAAATGTAATGTAAGCAATAGCTTTATTCGGATTAAATTAATGGTTTATAATTCTAGCAGCTTTGTCTGTGATCCCGTCTGCATGATAGACCATTTTAAGTTGACCTCGTTTAATAATGGTGTGTGTTTCAAAGAGATTTATTTATTAATGAAACCTAATAATCCTAATCAATTTTCAGCTTATGTCCGTGTATCTAACTCGTGCGTTGTTTACTATATGTTAACTGTTGTGTTTACGAATTTCATTTAGTTTTTTTTTATCATCTAATCCAATATTATTATTACATTATTTTTTAACATACAGAGATAAGGCCACACAAATAGATGGACATAATACAAATATAATTTACAAGACACATAAGCTTTGTAACAATTATAGCAGTTACAAAAAAAAATCTCCAATGCAATATTTTAGTATAGTTCACAAAGCGATTTGATTGTGCGAATCCCTATTTCCTATGACGTAAGCCGCGTTATTGGAACGTTGCGAGAGCTGGAATATTCACAATTGGAAGCGAGGGAAAATGCAACTGCACCAACAATGGTTCGTCCTTAACCTTTACGATGCGTGGGCTGTACTGTACGAGCTCCGAGACTGCACCCAGGGCTATCATCACGATTCACGAGCCATTAAACTGATTAAAACAGTTTCATAGCAACGTCCACGGTAGTCTTTGTGTCCGCAACGTGGCGGAAAAAATTAAAGAGCTTTGTCGCTTGAGATGGTCATGTTTGAGGAAATCACAGGAGAACATTGCAACATGCAACACCTGCGACTGGCAGGTGTCTGGACAAGGTCGTACCAGGGGTACGTCCACGTACACGGTCCAAAAACCTCTGCCTGGATAACTCGGAGGATGATATGAGAGCCAATGGTCTCAATGTGGAGGATGTTCAAGACCGAGCGAAGGGATGCTTTAAGTAAGAAGTAGGACGGTAGACTCATTAGCTTTAGCTGGGATAACACCAGCCAGAAAGTAAGATTTTAAAGCAATCAAATGACGACACTAGTAAAGGCCTCATCTGATGGCTTACCATCAGCGGCCCGAGCAGGAATATTTTTGACAATCGAAATCGTATCGAGCTTGCTGTGCACTGATGACGATTGGTTAAAATTTCGAATTCAATTGTCAAAAATGTTCTTGCTCGGGCTGCTGTTCATCGTATTTCTTAAGAGAGACTACCCATTACAACAGTATTTTAAATAACAAAGATTTGAGTACCTAATACTATACTACGCTCCTCCTTGAAACATAGATAATAATAATGCCCTAATTACACTGTCTCTAATGTCCTTCAAATACACACAAAATTATTTGCACCAGACAAACTCGCTCATGTCAGAGTCCTACCACGGAGTATTATCTATCATCAATAAATTCCGCCTTCATTCCCTAAAGAATCCCAGGCTAGGCAATATCTGTATCAATATCATAAATAGGTAGTTCGAAATAATACGATTCCAAGAAATATCAGCATTATAAATAACTTAATATTTTCAAACCGTTGTTTGCCAGCCCTACCTGATTTGTATTGGAGCGGTTGCCCACAGCTTTATTTAACTAACGAGATCTGCTTT
Organism: Clanis bilineata; assembly: GCA_036417725.1. NCBI lineage: Eukaryota > Metazoa > Arthropoda > Insecta > Lepidoptera > Sphingidae > Clanis > Clanis bilineata. The sequence goes on along the minus strand of CM071144.1, from coordinate 8,677,792 downwards.
AATATTGCGCCCTATAAATATGCATATAAGATTACTTATTTTATCATTTTTCTCTCAATAAATTTAAATTTAATTCAAAGTATGAAGTAATTTTTTATCACACACTTACAAGTTGCCTCCTTGATCTAGTCACAGGGCTGTGGACCGGAAGGTCTTAGGTTCGTGTCATAAGACAGCCACAAAGCGATTTTTCTAATTTGATTTACCCGGGACTGGATTTTTATCAGGTAGGCAGTTGGTCGTAAAAACTAAGCCAAATCCTTTTGCAACATGCTTGGAAAAAGTGTGTTGCGCCGACCTCAAATTAAGGTAGGATAAGGACAAGTAGAAAGAAAAACACTTGTATATTTAAAAATATCTGTAAGATCCAGGCTGATAATTTAATAACAGTCGGAGTATTTTTATATTGCTAGTCTTCATTAAATTCTTTATTATATTTCTGGTATAATAGTGTGGGCGTTCTTCAATCAAGTGAGCGGCCTGATGAAAAAGTATGTACAATAAATGATATAGGAGCTTGAAAGGATTAAACTACGATAATAACATAATATTCTTTCTTAGATTCGATTCGTAATTTAGATAAAAGTAGTTAGTTTAAAAAGTCTGTTAATTCAATTTCAGATTCTCGATAAACAGTAATATTCTGAAACAAACTATATTCCAATAAACGAAAGTATTTATAAATGAATAGGTATCTGCAAAAGTTTGATATATATTTTATAATTTGTATTCTAAAGAACAAACGTTAATTTTTAAAGAGGAATAATCAAATAAACACCTCTATTTCTACGACTAAAAAGCATAACAAATAATATACAAAACTACATGCAGCGCTCGCTGTTTATCATACGGGCGATTATATCCGTTAATTATTTGCAATATCAGCAATGGCAAAAGCAGATCTGCTACACGCAAATCCCAAAACCATATTAACCGCAATTATTATTTCGCAAAATCCGTCACGTGAAATGAAACGCGGCCCGTTACACCGCCACCGCGATTAACACCTATACTCGTACATGTGGATTGATGTCATAGTATTACTAATGTGAATTAAATTATCTATTTGTTTATTGATTGCGTTCTGTACACCTTCGCAGATGGTATGGAGTTGAGACGTGAATACTTGTTAGTTAATATTATCCAGTGTTAGTGTAGTTAATCACTTTTTTATGTCCGGATATAAAGAAAAATCTGTATGGGAATGAAAATAAATCAGTATTGAAATGATGATTAGATAGATAGAACCTCTTTATTGTAGATGCACACACATAAATGATTCATAACACAAAAATTCCTAATTCCCTATTATTTTTGAAATCACCGACATCTCCAAGATTTCTTTGGCACGCTGGATGTTCATATTATAATGTGTATGGACTTTGGTAATGACAGAATAGACCATCAGATGAAGGATTAGATACGAGTAGGTAATCAGAATATCAGTCTAGATACGGCAGTAAAACGTCTGCTAATGGAAATTGAGCAACAAGTTAATCAGTCGTTACAATTACCTCGGTAGCGTGGTTGTATTTCGGTACGACTACCATGCTGAGGTCGCGGGTTCGATTCCCGGGTCGGGCAAAGTGATATTGGATTTTTCCATATCAACCCGGAGTCTGGAATTTGTGCCCGATATAGCTCGCCCCCTATCACATCTGGGACAGAACTAAGCTCGGCGAAATGTGGGTGCTCTAGTTCGCTAGTGCACCTCTGCCTACCCCTTCGGGGATACAGACGTGAGATTATGTTTATATGTTATGTACTTAATATTATCACAAATAAGTATCTATAGACATTTCTTCTAAATCTGTTTATTGTAAGAAGAAAACTATGCTGAATTGTTTCAAAGCCATAAACTTGTTTTGTGGTAAGTTATAATATCTTCTTAAAAGTTTAATAAAATTCTGTGGCACCAAAACAAATTTATTTTTACACAAATTTTTCTACAAATCTTTTCGTGTTATTCGTGAAAACAAAAAATAAATATTCAAATTGTCGAGTTCATAACGTGACTGCATAATTATAAAGACACCAAAGTAAATACGAAAATTCTTAATTTAACAATACATCAATGCCATTTTGGAGTTCATCTTAACAAACTTTGATGGGAGTTGTACTTTTTCTGTATAACCGGTGTCTCGGTCGGTGGTACCCATGTCACCGAAGTTTCACGGGGCAGGCTTCAGTAATTATCTTACGGATGAGGATGAAAAAACATTAATTACTAAACTTTAGCTAGTTGTTTTGTTTGATGTGATTGCTGTGTTTAACACAATCTCCTTCTTTTTGCCTGCTTCTGGCTTCCACGCTTTTGGTAATAGTATTTATCCTGTGGTCAAACCAAACTAAATTAAATAAACGGTAACCAAGAAAAATTAGAAGATCAAGAACTCTAGATTCATTGTTAAACAGGAATACACTGTTGATCGCTACACGCCACATATCCAGCAGAAATATGTAACTGCTATTTTATATAGCTAAAATATTCTTAAATTGTGTTTGAGTTTGGTTAACAACAGTGTAAATACTAATGTCTTTCTTTTTATCATTTATTTTATCTCTGACGTCATCAGAATCATTGCCTATCGATATATTTACTGTATTAACGCAATTCGATTTGTAAACAAAGTCGAGTTCGGGGAATATTGAAGACATAGCGTTATCAATATCATTATCAATAGATATACCTAATGGAAGAATGCCGTAAATAAAAATGCTTTTGTTATGTATGTCCAGTACTAGAAATTCAAGTGCATATATCTACACAATACATTTTGAATAGTGGACGCAAAGAATTTTATGTGACCATAAGTCGTATGACATTAATCGAAGAGTGGACGTTAGTATTGTACGAACATATACATATTGAGCTTTAATAAAAAGACTAAAGACACTAGAATTCATTTGCAAAAGTAAGATAGGCCTATTCGCCAACAACCTTTGTGTATGAACCTAATTAAAATCTATCAAATAGGCAATATCGTGCGGTACACATGATTCACTATTTCAGGATTGTTATGTGAATTAGTAAACGCTAAAACTAACCTTGCCTATATCCATGTAGTAATCTCATTAGACAAAAAGTATTCAAATATTCGTCCCGCATTCTCCAAGTTGACAATGTATTTTGACAAATGTGTTTACCAAACCATCTCTCTAGAGAACAAACCATAAAACTCTATGTCCCGCTTAAGATATCTTGTGAATGTCTTATTTGTACAAAACTTACCACTAGGTTTTTTCGACCGCTCCATCTATTGATATAGGATCAACAGAATCAATCATCCCTCCACTGAACTCATCGGTTTAGGTATGACGTAAACATTGTACAGATTCGCCCTTGCCCGTAACACATAATTCATATTCATGACTATCAAACACCGTAAACATAATATAACACATGAAGCTATAAGAGGTGACATTTTTATCTTTCTAGATAAAAGGGCGACTTTTCAAAAATGAATAAGCTATTTCCAAGCGGTTACTATTAAAGTAACATTTTCAATCAAACGTTAATACCTGTGCAGTTGGGATCCTACCAGTTTTAATAGTGGTCTGGGAAATAAAATAAAAAAGCAGTTAAGGCTCCGATGTTCCTTCTGTAGAGCATTGATTGCGCCCCCTACCACGGCTTTGTAGTTGAATAAAAAAGTCGCTTGGTAAAATGCCAGAGCGATGAAAAGAATAGCTGTTTCGCGATAGTGAAATATTATGGGAACTATGGGGAATAGTGTACACTGCGTTGTAAATACGTATTCTAAATGGAGGCGGTATCGAACGTGATTAACATTCTAATGTGTCGCAAAAATATGTTGGAGAATTAATTTTTTTTTTACTTAAAAAGTAATTGCTAAAAAAGGTGTCAATAAATATACACTGCGACTGTGTCAAATTGACGTGGAAACGAAATCCTTTACTGAACTAGCTATAAATAGTGAAAAAGTTGAACAAAAACTCATGGAAAACGTGTAATTTTACAATGTTAATTTGCGTGTGCCGACTACCGAGTTACAGAATTCGGTTAATGCCCTTAATGTGCGTACACTGATATTTATTTGTCCGGGAAAGACGGCGGCGACCGACAGTCACTGTCTGGTCGCGCCGCAACTCTGCGACCTAGGGTTGTCACCGTTTGAATTGCCATGATAAAAGCTTCAAAAACTCAAACGTCTGGATGAATCATATATTTTTCAAGGCCAATAAGCGTGGTGAGAGGTAACTTACTTGTTTGTCGGGCATTATTAGTATATTTTATGTAAATAATGTTTTAATCAATTGGGATTTCCCCGAACACAATAAAGTCTGGTAATGTCCTAACAGTTCTAACCCTTCGAATGCTAAACAAACTACGACAAATTTAGGAAAATCCGGTCGGATGATAGCCTGTTCTGAACAACTGCGGTCGGCGGAAGGTCAAGGATCCACGATTAGAGGCCAGTTTAACCCGTTTTTTATAATTTTACTAATATTTGTGTATCATAATCGATTAATCGATGGACAGTCTTAATGTGTTATATTCTTTGCCAGACTTTCTCCAATAATATTTATTAATTAATCTTTTAGAAGTTTGATTGTAAACATCGGCAATATTAATGACTACAACCACATACCATTACCCAGCACGACTAACTTTCGAGTATATATTCAGATTCGATGCATAACAACACAATGCATATGTATAAAATTTCCAACAAATATCATGAAAATAGTGATTCGAATACGTAGTCGATACGTGTTCGTGCCAAAACCTCAATTTTTTAACCCTATATTATTACGAACGGATGCCAACCCTACTCCGACCAAATAAGGGTCAAGGATCAGCGGCCGTCGGCTCGTGTAAACCACTCTGAATCATTTTATTAATCTTTGTGTATTGCCATCATTTTCATACGTCAAACGTTTTATATACGACCCCCAATAAATTATTCCCGCTAGGACGATATTGAATTAATAATACGTCATCTCTGATCTTAGGTATTTCTTAGACATTTCTAGCTCATATGATTATGCTAGACACGTCTTGCAAGGATTTAATAGTAGGTTCCTACGAATTACTATGGGAAAAGAAAAATATTTTTTGTAGAAGTCTAATTTCCATGCATTTTATGATGTTAAGCGACAACTATTACATAAATAACCAAAAGATAGTCCCTATAGTATGAGGAACTAACTAATTTAAGAAAAAGAACGAGGATTGCCAATTAATAAGTGGGTTAGTTCGAGTGTATTGCATATTTATAAGAATGTGAGATGACTTGGAAATTTTAAAATTCAATTTTAGATTTAGATTATAGTTTGCATGTTTATTATATCTTGTACACGACATGGCATTACGCTAATATCATTATTCAAAGTTAACTGGAAAGTCAAATCGCGTGGATCCATACTGCGGTTCATATTGCGACAAAAAATTGTAGAAACATTGCAGTAGTCTAATAGCTGATTTTATTGATAAGGTATTTTATGTTTCCTGCTAAAACGTCATTTTAAATGTTTTATTGAACGTTAATTTTCTAGACGGACTGTGGAGAACCGATGCTACACTACGTCCGCTATATATAATAACTAAGGCTGAAATGTATAGAGCGAACTTTGATTAAGTCAGATTCAAACAAACGAACTCAATGAGGATTTGGAATTTTTATATCAAACTTCGACTTAGTCATTAATAATTTAATTTACTTAATCATTTTTTACAAGAAAAACCTCGCCGAGATAGTTTTTCTGACTCTGAGTCGAAGTTCGTGAACTTCGACTAAGTCTAAGGCTGAGATCTATAGAACGAACTTCGACTAAGTCCGAGTCAAAAAAACGAACTTAGTGAGGATTTGGAATTTATAAATCGAACTCAGACTTAGTCCAAGTCATTTTTCACAAGAAAAACTTTGCTAAGTTCAAGTCCACAAAACCTTGACTTCGGTCTGTCAGTTCGGCATGCAGTAATACCAGTATCGAAATACTGACATAAAATGTAGAAATTGTTTTATTCATTCTAACGTTTTTTAAACTAAAATACCAAAACTATTGTTAGAAAATGTTTAATAATTAAAGGTACGAGATTTTCTTATATTGCAGTACCGTTTATTATACTGTAAATCGATCTATTAATTATTAAACTTTAACAAAAATAGATAATTTTGTTTGGAATAAACTTGTAACCCAGAAGATGCCAAAAAAATAGACAAATGTTTTGACAACTTCCAGTATTGTCCTGAATAATAATTAATATAACATTAAACCCGAAACCGTGCTCAGAATTAAAAAAATCGTTCTGCTGAGCCATTTGCAAAGCGCGAAAGGTGACCCGAGAACCAGTGGGAATGGACGGACGGCGGACTTCATCGCGGCGACCCACAATGCAACAGTGACCATCATGCTATTGCTCCAATAATATTATCATCATCATCAGCCACAGGACATCCACTACTGAACATAGGCCTCCCCCAAAGATTTCCAGATCGACCGGTTGGAAGCGGCCTGTAACCAGTGATTTCATGTGACCTTTGTCAGGTCGTCTGTCCACCTAGCAGTCATATTAAACAGACAGTGTATCAGTGAATCAGTGAAAGTACATATTATATTAATTATTATGTAGTCGGCCTAAATAATGTATAGATATTTTGAGAATGAATTGGTTACATGTTGTCAGGAAATTGATTTGCAGTAGGTAAATAAAATAATAATTATCATGAATAATATTTATTTATTACAATCTCTGATATTAACCTTTGTTTATTTGTGTGAGCATACATACATACATACATAGACTCACGCCTTTTTCCCATAGGGGTAGGCAGAGACAACGGATTTCCATTTGCTACGATCCTTACACACCTCTTTCGCCTCATTCAGTCTCATTACATTCTTCATGCATGCACGTCGGTTTAGGGTACTTTTAACTTGACCTTTCTCGAGTAAATCTCTGACTTGGTCAGAGAATGTTCGATGAGGTCTTCCCCTTCCACCTCTACCATTCACACTTGCCATATATATTTGCTTTGTCAGCCTCCTTTCATCCATCCTTTCTATATGCCCAAACCACCGCAACATTCCTTTCTCAATCCTCGTTATTATTTCCTCTTTCAATCCACACAGTACATAAATGGTATTCTCAACTATTGTGCAATATACCTACTGCACAAACTACTGTAATATTGCTTGTGTTTGATAACTTGTTCCACAGTTGGTTGCATGTGTGAAAATTTAATAACTTCAAAATGTTATTTCTGAAACAGAAGAAATAAATATCAGACAGAGTTTCCCTCAGATCTTTCATTATTAATCAGCAGATCACCACAATGGCAATTTGCATGGTCTAGCTGACAATAAGCTTGCCTGGCAGGTTAACCACTCAGATGGTACCCAGATGGTAATGCCTCAACAGTTTACCGCTGGCAGGAAATGTTAATAAGGCATGGTTTTGCTTTGGGCTTGCTGGCTGACTGAGATGCAATTTATACTCTACATGGGCTGCTAGTAAACAAACAGACAGACAGACAATTTGCTAGTAAACAGTCTCCAAAATACAAAATCCCTGTTTTAACAATTTTGATAAATTAATAAAACTTTTGTCAATATATTAATATGAAATAATGGCAGTGGATTAGCTAGAGCTCTAGGAATAGGTATGACAGAGTCAATCACCTCACTCACTCACCTGATTGTGACTCCTGGCATATTTGAGCCCTTGTAATTCTTATGGTAGTTTACACTTTACTTCATCATTTTAGAGCTTAGAATGCTTTTTTTATGTCATCACGTTTTCATCATCATCATCTTGTTTCTTCTTACTTTAAAAATTATGGCCTTCTTCAAAATATTAATGATTTTGCCAACAATAGTGATAAATAATAAATCCATGTTTTGACTATCAAATGATGACGATTCATGTTTATTCTTTCTTCTACCTGCCCTTATCCCACCTTAATGTGGGGTCGGCGTAGCAAACTTTTTCAAGCATGTTGCTGAAAGGATTATAAGACGATTTATGTATAATGCGGTTTGTTTTTCACTTGACATTTCAAAGAGCGTCAGCCATTTTGTCAGCTGTTAATTACGTAATACGTTCCTTTACAACCTACAAATATAAAGGCGCGTCTCCTGTAAATATATAAAAATCTTACGTTTCTTTTGTCAAAGGAACTGCGTGAAACCGATAACGTCTGAGTAGACTATGCAAAGACAAACTATGGCTAGCCTGAGTTCGAGTTCGAATTATAAATACGCAAAAGTTGACTTTCGCTTAGTTCACTCCAAAGACGACTACGCTGAGTCGACTTTGGTACAAGACTTAAGTAAGAACTATAGATTTCAGCCTAAGTCAAAGAAACGTCAAACTCCTTTATCTATTTCTGGTATAAAAATAATTTAAAATCCGTCTTAGTTTTTTTTTACAATACCTTGATAAAAATATAATTGGAATCAAAAATATCATAATTATTAATAATAATATGTCATTACGTGATTGTGTAATATGCAACATGTTTGCTGTAGCACTATACATAGTAAATACCTTATCGAAGTTATTGACAAATCAATGAGCACTCCATTACTGTACGATGAACTTTCCAATAAAATGTGCGAATGAATGCATCGTATTCGAACGTTCGATTCGAATTAAAACAGCTACGATGTAGGGTTTTTAATCGGCGAAATATTTTATTTATTTGCATAATGCATAGGCGTTACTGAGCTTCTATTATAAATGTTCATCAGCACCATCTTCTTGTTTAGGTTTATATTGCTATAATTTTTAGACTACTTCCGTGGCGCAGCGGGCAAGTTTGTGTGGCTTACTGATATTCGTTTCGGGTCTGGATGTTGTGAGACCAAAAGCCTCTCGTAGTTCCTGATACCCACGACACAAGCCTCGTTCTTAGTGTGGGGTCAGGACTATGTATGTGACTGTTGGGTGTTATTTATTATTTATTTATTTAATTTTGAACATGAGAAAATGATCGATCATTGTATAATATTTATGTTTTGTACTTCTAATAAGATGTTTCTCAATAAAGATTAGTAGAGTAGTTAATGTTATTAAAACTCGTTTAATGGTGGATTGGCTTAGATCTGCATGTATGAACGAAATGTCCCCAATCTAAATAATCTAATAAATCAAAATAATATATAGATATGATCTGTAGATATATGAGGTGTGTGTAAATATAATTTGCATACCTCAAGATTGAAGTGGAAATTTTATTTCTCATACATGTCCGAGCATTTACAATGTAATTTTACGTGCGAGCAGAGAAAATATGAGCCATCCAAAATATATAAATTGTTCGTTTATTAGGCTAATAACAATCTAATAAGATATTTATGATTGCTTTTCTGTTTTGTGCTGTGAAATAACAGCCTGGACCAGCTATTACGGCCTTCTTTCTCTTTTTATGTCAAGGATTCTATTCTCTAAGCCCTCATTCGCACGAGAGCTTTTTCAACGCGCGTTAAAAAGCGTTGTAATGTGACAAATGAGTTCTAGTATAGTTGTTCACACGCCAGCGCTTTTATAACGCGATGTTTTTTTGGCAGTACGTAAAATATACCTTATTAGAAAAAAGACAAGAATAATTTTCAAGCAATCATATGAACAGACATGTTGAGACGCTTTTTTAACGCGCGTTGAAAAAGCTCTGGTGCGAATGAGGGCTTAAAGGTTATCTGACACGTTTAAGATTAAGGTCGCATTCTGGTCTTTTGTAGATCGGCGCTCTAATAATGAGGTAACTGGCAGCCAATTAAGGGAGGGAAAAGGTTTTGGAAAGAAAAGGGGGATTTAAGTTACTGCAAATCTAGCTACCGAACGCATCAGCGATCTGCCACTTCGCATTAGTTTTATGTAAGACAGTGGTATTGGAATGGGTGAGCCAGCTCATTAATGTTGTAGGCATAACTGTCTACAGCATGACTGTACTGAAAGCAAAAACATTGTGTATAAGCAAGGAAGTCATATCTTCAAGGAGCTTGGTAGTAAAGACCTAATATGAGAAAACAAAAGTCTCAATGCATAGCGGTGTGTTATTGATGAACATAACATAACGTAAGCTCATGCTTGTATCCCTGAAGAGATAGACAGAGGCGCACTAGCGAACTAGAACACTCAAATTTCGCCGAACTTAGTTCCGGCCCAGATATTGGGTGCGAACCTATCGCTATATCTGGCACAAATGCCAGACTCCGGGCTAATACTGAAAAATTCAATATCACTTTGCCCGACCCGGGGATCGAACCTGAGACCTCAGAACAATAGGCATACCGCGCACGCAATAACGCTACGCCACCGAGGCAGTCAACGGGTTACTGATACGGGTAGTATAATACTGCAAGCAAATTTCTTCTGGCAGAAACGTAAGGAATGTGATATATAAATAGCTCAGTTCAGTGCGAGTGTTGCTTGGTTGCTAGATATTTCTTACAAACATTTTTCCTTGATACAATTTTATTGCATAATAAAACGCACAAGCCACTTCAATAAACCATCAGTAAATAGCCTTAGTCTAGACACAATATCATTTGGAAAAACTCCGCGGAAATACATGATAGCCGCCAATAGTCATGATTAGATGGAACATGGGTACTATAAATGCAACCTTACAGTTGCGAGTATGTCGCTTGGTCAATGAGATCTTTCTTTCTGCCTGGCGTCACATCGATTTGCTGCCAGGGTCCGCTTTTCTACATAAACGCATCCACTTCACCCGGTCTTGAGCATCCTCCATAGTGAGGCCATTGAATCTCATATCTTCCTCCAGAACGTCTAACCAGCGCTATTTGGGCCGTCCACGAGAACGCGCACCTGGTACGATCTGAGCCAGAAACATGCAACCGACGTACTCCTGTGGTTTCCTTAAAACGTGGCCATACCATCTCAAGCGACATTCCTGCAGCTTATCTGCGACGTCACGGCCGCCAAGACTACCGCGGATGTGCGCATTACATATACGATCCAGTCGTGTAATATTTCACATCCACCGCAGCATCATTATTTTCGCGACGTGGATTTGCATAGCATGACGCTTACAGGCCGATGTCGCTTGGACAGTGAGATAGATAGGTATTGATAAGTTTAGTCCGCACCTACTACTGTCTACTATTTTGCAAACTCGTGTATCCACGCCTTATCTCTTTATTATGTAATGATCTACATTGTTAGTAGAAAAAATAGCAACTTTTTTATATCCATCAAATGTATGTCTGGCAGTTTTATGGATAAACGGCTTATGGGGCAAACTTAAATCATTTGTGCGGTAGTTATTGAGCTACGAGAAAAGTTTTTTATTTATAGATAAACGACGTTGTTTTTACAAGTTTTACATCGATAACAATTATTATTCTCAGAAATAAATTATAAGCGGGACTCCTTTGTAATGTCTGCGAAATTGGTGTCAGTCCAATAGTAAGCCTTGAATATTGTAAGTATTGTAGGTATTGTACTTCTTTTAGAAAATGTCTGCAAAGTTACTTACGCTCTACAATGAATTCGGAAATTCCATTTTTTCGTGGTAGAGCATATTTCGGCATATTCAGGCACCCATTTTATTCCAGACTCCAGCCTGATACTGAATAGAAAATCTAATATAATTTTGCCCGACCCGGGATCGGAACCGTAACCTCAGGTCGCAAGTCGTACCGCGCACGCAATAAAACTACGCCACCAAGGCAGTCCAGCCCGCCTAGCATACGCGCCACGAGATTTCCCGATGATCGACTGTCGAGATATTTTCTACGTGTTGTCTACAATATTGTATGAAAATAAACGAGGACGCATATTAGTGTCCTTAGACAAACAGAGAAAACCGGTTATAACAGGACAAAAAGCATAGACAAAATGTTCTCATGGCGCGCATGCTAGGCGGGCAGGCGTCAAGCGGCCCGAGCAGGAAAATTTCTGACAATCGTAAATGTATTCGAGTTCGCTCCGTACTGATGACATTTGGTTAATATTTCATACAAACATAGACGAGCTCGAATACATTTACGATTGTCAGATATTTTCCTTCTCGGGTCGCTGTTTTTTTTAGAAAATACATAAACTAATTAAATTACTACAATCTTAAGGATGTCGCCTTCTTGGTCTAGTGGCAGCATATATGGGCTGTGCACCGAGAGGTCCTGGGTTCGATGCCCAGGTCGGGGAAAGCAAATTTTCTCATTTTATTTGCCCGGGACTAGATCCCTTAGAGGGGGTTGACGGTAGTCAGCCAGTCGTAAAAACTAAGCCAAATCTATTCTGCAACAAGCTTGAAAAAGTGAGTTGCGCGGTTGCGCCGACGCCACATTAAGGTGGGATGAGGGCAGGTAGAAAGAAAGCAAAGGTTTAGGATGTATAAACAATCCGCTAGCCCACACGCCCGCCTCCTACACCCACGCTACTCACAAGCTGCCACGAGTCCTTCACATTATAGCTATAGGCAACGTGAAATCTAGAATTCTTAGTAATGAATAGAACCTTGCGAGATGTGAGTAATGACTCGTCGCTGAATCAGCATGGTGGAGACTTGTGATGAATTACTTATAGATTAGAGTTGGTTCCTTTCATGTCTCGGATTATTCGCTGATCATCTATCTATGGCGTGTTTGTAAAGGATCAATAGATACAAGTTACAACATACAAATGTACAATGTACAGTTCTATGATAGATTATATTGTAAGCTAATTAGTTGTAGATTAATGAACATTACAGTTGAGTTTATGTTCGACACAATTGGGTATTGACTACCTTTTTTTATTAATTTTATATGAAATTTACATTCACTAAAATATAGAACAGAAAGAAATATTGAAATATTCTCAAAAATAAAAAGGACAATAGTCGTACCGCGAACGCAATACCACCACGCTACCGAGGCAGTCTATGCATTTAAAGCGATTTGCACCACTATTACTAACCTACAGTTAGTCCTAACCTCAAGTTAAATTGAAAAAGAAGTATATAAATGACATGCAAGTCGCCCTTATAGGGTTAGAACTTAGATGAAAAAGTTAAAAATAATCTTTATAGAATACTACAAAGATTACTCCACAACGCACACAAAAAAAAGAAAAGAGTGTTATTTATTATTCTCGGAGATGCCAGTAGTCCAACTTCCAAGCGCTAGAGGGTGCTATCAAATTACGTTTTATTTTTCATGGCAAGTGGGGGACACGGGGAGGGGTAAGACTGCGGGGTGCGGGGAGGTTATCGGTTCAATCGAAGCCGCTGATGGATTCCCACTGTCACATAAGAGATACGACTATTTAATGCGAGTTTGCACACGGTTTTTGCAACATTTTTTTTTTACTCTACATTTTGCAAACGTATATACACATTTTTCTTACATTTGCTCTTATTTCACTCCAATGTGGGCTCAGCGAAATACATTTCTGAAACACGTTGCAGAAAGGAATGATGTGATGTCAGACTCCTTGGTCTAGTGGCAGCATATGTGGAGGTCGTGGGTTCGATTCCCAGGTCGGGATTTTCCAATTTAATTTGCCCTGGACTGGATCCGTCAGACGGGATTGACTTCAGGCATGCAACCGAACAGTAGCCCGAGCACGAAAAACTAATGTAAATGTATTCGAGGTCGCTGCGCACTGATGACGTTTGGTTAATATTTCATACAAATTTCATAGACGCGCATCGAGCTGAAATACATTTACGGTTATCAGAAATTTACCTACTCAGGCCGCAGGTCGTAAACTAAGCGAAATCGTTTACAAAAACCGCGCTGCACGACCTGGGATTCGAACCCAATACTTCCCAGTCCACAGCCTATATAGGTACGTTGCTAAAAGATTAGAGAGGCGACATTATACATTTTTTAAAGCGCAATAGCACTTAAATCTAGTCTACTCACACTTTGAAACCCACTTTGGTCTAGCGATGCAACGAGCAAGTTCGACAAATGTTTGTCCCATTGACAAATATTTGTTCTTAGTCTGGGTATTGTATGGCCAGTCTCTGGGAGTGTCTGATATACTCTGCATAGAAACTAGTAGTATTTACTAGGCAGTACGCTTACCACCCTGTAGTGTATTCACTGTCTGTTCGGTAAAAATGAATACCACCAACCTCCGACAACGATTGCCGAGAAGGCAACTTTAATATAAATATGCCAACTGCTCTAGATTTTTGTTTACAAGCAATTTACTGCAAGTATTTCTCATATCTGAAGATCTCTTGACTCCAATTCCCGGTCCCCTACTAAACATAACCTTATTTTTATACTTGAAGTTATTTCCATCGGTAAACATTGTTATTGTTTACACACATCACGCAGATAGTGACCGTTTTGTGCCAATATTTCCTCGAACCAACAACAGAAAGGGTAACATCAAACACAACACGTTATGTTGTTTTCGTAGTTTGTTTCCCCTTGTCGGTCGTAAGTAATTCCCTTATCCACCGAGAAGTTACAGCTGAGGGTCTATTTTACAGAGCATCCAGTTTTTTCTTTATCTTTGGGAACATATAATTCTCACTTTGTCGTATAGAAAACACGGTTTCCTTGACGGGCCTTTTATTGAATTCCACAGTAGGTAAAGGAAGTTTGTAGTGCGTACCCTAACAGAATTCTCCAAATTCCGCGTTACCTAATGTGATTATAGCGACAGGGTTGTCACGTTCATTTTTGGGTTGTGTGGCTTTACGAAAAGGATTCTTGTTTTTAATATTCATTCGTGTGTCGTTGGCCGACCACTGATGGTTGGTGTATTAGGATTTAGGACTGACGACGTAGAAAATAAAAGCACATGTCTCTTCATTTGCTTTGTCGCTCATAATGTCGAGGGAATGTAATAATGTTGCATGAAGGGACACGATGACCACGCGGATTAAAGCTGAAAAGAGTTGGATTACGGCTCTTAATAATTCAGGATTAAACTTACCATATGACGTCATACATCTACTTTTATTTTCTTTCTTTGACCGTTCTTTCAATTAATTTTCTTTGAACAATGTAGTGCAAAGGAAATTTTAAAATTCTCTAACCCTTATATTGTTTCTACAAGGACTAATTTTAATATCCGTTTCATTCGGTGTATAAAATGTTCATAGATTTTATACATAAGATTACAATGCGCTTTACAAGTACATGTACCAAAAGTGAACCACGAACGCATTTATTACCTTTAAACTTTATAAAATAAGGTAAAAGACACCATAAGCGGTTGCAAATGACATCTCCTTTGTGCTATATCCGTGTCAAACGTTGGTGAAGAAGTCCTTGCGAGTGGCATTGCAACGTGGGCGCATTGTTCTCTTGCACGACTGACTTGCGTATCTCATGTTTCGCATGTGATATATGCCATAGGTGGATTGTGATCCTCCTACGCGAGTATAAACCGGAAAAATTGAAAGGGCAAAAGTGGTTCCCTAACATAAACATAACTTAAGCTTACGCCTGTATCCCCGAAGAGGTAGAGGCGCACTAGCTAACTAGTACACCTACATTTCGCCGAGCTTAGTTCCGTCCCAGATGTGATAGGGGGCGAGCGATTCGGCGATTTATTGAGTAATTGTTGATTAATATTTTTCGGTATGTATACAGCAAAAGTGTGTATAAGATTAAATATTCGCAAATATGTTTAAGGGCCGATTATTTAGCAGCCAAGTAACTTTATTCCGAGGGATACTTTTGTTGCTTTGACAGTCGTACATTAACTGTCAAAACGTCAAAGTTATTATCCAAATGAAAGTTGTCTAACTATGGAAAAATGGGTTCTAAATTGTATATTTTTATTATTAATCTACGATTCCAACTCCTCCATTCCAAATTGGCAACATTTTAACGCTATCTTCTCTCGATTGTACCTTAATTCCACGAGGAGTCTCAGGGATGATATTATTATTTTCACACGTATTCGTACCTAGCTGTATATTATTCGTATTGTAACCAGATACAAAAGGAAAACAATACTAAATTCTTTTTTTGGAAACTTTGTAAATCTTGAACAAAGATAATGCGCTTCCACATAAAATTATATACTATTTAAACGCAAATTCTTGTAAACTTGTGATCTTTTCAATCCTTCAACAACTTCAATTTGGGCCTATACTGCAGACTATCTAACATTTTATTTTAACTATACTATGGCATATAATATATTTTAAAATAAACATCAACCGATAGAAACGCATCTTCCAACAATGAACACACCCCAAACATCATAATAAAGCTGTGAGAATGAACGGGCAAAACGGAATCCATTTCACAGTTACGGGAAAAAAGAAAGAACATTTAAATGTAAGGCAATTCAGAAGGGCCGACGTAAACATCGTAGCGTGGGATCTAAAAGCGATTTGTCATCTATCACCACGAAGCGGGGACGCCAAGTGCACTCTCGTGTCGTCTGTGACTCATTAGACAATCGATCCTCGAAAACGAATGCTATTTCTAACATCGAACACGGTTAATGCGCCTAAAATAGCATCTCATACCACGGGTGTGTTGCTAATTAATCGTCGAACAATATCCCGCAGCTATGACGATACATTGTAGATTGATGTAGGGTTTCCACTCATTGCATTCTATGTGGCTATGTTTAAAGCATGAATGTATTCAAAACGAAGTAAGTTTCAATCAACTGAAGTTGATTTTCGTAATCGATTAAAGGCAACCAGTGGGTGGTTATGGGTGATCACCAGAAATGCCGACCTGCAACCAACCATAAAGTTATGCCGCAAACCCCTAGGGAATACCGGACACGTTGAGTGTGGGTCACTGTGACGGATTTTAAGGCATGATGGTGGACGCTATCCGAGTAGAAATAATATCCTACCACCAGAAAAGAATTAGAGGTACATACAAAGCAATGTTACGACCTCATACCTCATAGTGGAAATGTACTTTCAAGAATATCCTAGTACTCAGTCCCAGTTTTTCTCTAAAATTCTGTCTGTCTAAGCTGTCGCGTTTCATTCGGTGAGTGAGATTTTTGGTAGCCCATTTCCCCTCTCCCTTTCCCAATCACTAACCCACTCCTTCCATTCCCTCCTTTTACGCAACGCACCATGATTATTTTTATGTCTTGGGTGTTTATGCGCGGTATCGGTATCACTTACCATCAGGCGACTCATCTGCTCGTTTGCCGTTCTCTGCTATAAAAATATATATAAGAAACGTTGTAACATAGATTATTGAATGCGAACTACGGTCACTAGTTGTAATAAATACCAAACATCGCATTGTTGATGCTAACACCGTTCATACAATTTTGATTACCTTGATCGCAGACAATGTCATTGTGATTCACGCGCGCGGCGTGGGTGATGATAATGCAAATTGAAAAATAACAAAAATCGCTTTTAATATGCAACAGTTGGTAACGATTATTAGCTTGGCTTCCGATGTGTCACCGGACATCCTTACTAATAGTTGAATACATATTTTTTATTTGTTTTAATTATTACTGTCCTGGTTGGTGGGTACTTGTTACTATTTAACCTATGTAGTATATGTTTAATATCCTTTGGTCTCGACTGAGTAGTGATTTTCTTTCTAGCTACACTTATTACCTTATCGCACCTTAATGTGGGGTCGGAGCACTTTTTCAAGCATGTTGTAGTAAAGATTTGGCTTAGTTTTTACGACCGGGTGTCTGCCTGACGTCAAACCCTTTAAAAAAAATTTAAACAAATTAAAATTAATTAATTCCCCGGAAAATTAAATTAGAAAACTTAGGTGGACTGAGTAGCGACCATAGTACATATTAGGGTCCGACGAGCCAAAGTTCTTCGTTTAAGCGAACTGTGTTACTGAGTGAACAAGTATAAACTAGTAACCTGAGGTAGCATTAATGATATCAATTTTAACAAAATAAGCTAGATGTCTGCCTGCCCTTATCTCACCGCGAAGTGGGTCAGCGCAAACTTTTTTAAGCTTGTTGTGGAAAGCATTCGGTTGAAGTTTTTATAACCGGCTGCCTTCCTCTATGAGATCCGGTCAGGGGAAATTCGTGTATGTTTTCCGACCTGGAAATCAACCCAGGACCTCCCAGTTCACAGCATATATAAGCTGCGACTAGACCAAAGAAACGAATAAGATGTTGAATATCATTATTTTGAGCCAAATGTATGTCCTAAAAACTTTTACGAAACCATGAATTCTTTGTAAAAATAAGAAACAATTCAATATTCCCTTGTCTACAAAGTTCGTGTTGTTATTTATTCATGAACGTATGGTTCGTTCAGTAATAACAATCTAAATCAAATTTCCATAATAATTTTACACAAAGAAACTACTTCTCAAAGGAAAGAAATCTACCATGGCTAAATTATATTACTGAAAAGGAATAAAACTATTCTTACGGATTCTATCACGATTAGGTTTTAATTATTATTATTATTGGGAATAATAATTAAAACCTAATCGTGATGGAATCCGTAAGAATAGTTTTATTTCAATGTATAATATTCACGTAAACTTAAGAAATCAGTACTGAAAAGGAACATAAACATATTATTCATTCGGTAAGCCATTTTTAGGTTAGTTGCTATTAGTTAGATGTTATTTAAGGACCAATATCGACCATCCTTACTGCAATAGTCAGGGAAAATAAATAAGAGTTGGGAAATAAATAACAATGAAGTTGACTTTACAATAAGATCAAGTCCGAGGGTTTTTTTTAATTGAACAAAAAGTTTAAAAACTTTGGAACAATGAATGGAACACATAACACAAACAAATTATTTAGTATTAGATATATATTTGATGAAGGTTCTATATCAATGCCCAATAGAAAAGATGAAGTTATTGTCACTGACACATATCCATTTAATGACTAAAGCTAGAATTAAATAAAAGTAACATAACATAACATAAGCTCACGCCTGTATTCCCGAAGGGGGGGGGGGGGCAGAGGGTACTAGTGAACTAGTACACCCACATTTCGTCGAGCTTAGTTCCGTCTCAGATGTGATAGGGGGCGAGCCTTTCGCCATATCGGGCACAAATTCCAGACTCCGGGCTGATATGGAAAAATTCAATATCACTTCGCCCGACCCGGGAATCGAACCCGAGACCTCAGAACCATAGTCGTACCAAAATACCACCACGCCACGGAGGCAGTCAATAGTAAATAAAAGTACGGAATGGATTTAACTATATCGCGATACTTGTTAGAAAAATATACAAGTTATACAGATGAAAACGTAGATTAGATGAGAGATGTAAATTAACCAATTACTTTAAGTGAATAAAAAATTATATTATATTTTTGAAACTGGTTGATGTCTACAAATTCATTGTCATATTTTAACGTGGTCGCTAATGAGCTCGATCTTATACGGCCTGTTAAATAAATAAATAAAAATGCTTTGGGCAGTGATTAAAGCAAAACTGTAAAAATAAACAAAGATGACAACCACGTCTTTACACGGTTGGCTATTGGGATTTAAAATAACAATTCGCTGGTGGGTAAATTTAATTCAAAATGCGGTTTCCATCATGACTCATGTACAACGCTGGTTTTGCTTGGGTATTTGATTTAAACAAACATTCTCTGTAAGCGATATACATAATACAATACAAAGTATCGTACAGACGAACGCGAACGGTGGTGTTCAAGTGCCGTCTAGAGACCCAGCGCCCTACAACTTTTCCCACATGTAAAATGATCTGGCATTTTAATGCGTCAGGTCAATGACTTGGCGTTAGTTTTTATTCATTTAGCGAAATTGACGTGCGTTATTTATCGCTTTTTACTATCGAATTCAGTTGAAATTTAATGGCGAATCTTGGGGATTGATTGACTTGATTGTACCAGAAAGTGACTTGGAAACATGCTTTCCGCCTCTTTAAACGACACGATTGTTGCTTTTTACATGATAGCATGGCCAATATAGCTCTACTTATTTTCCTTAACACGTGTTGAATAATGTTCTTTCCTAATTTTATCTTTTTTTTTTATTTGATTTGATTTGAGCAATCACAATTAGGGCCTCAACTTTTTAATTCGATTTTTATTTGACTGCCTTGGTGGCATGGTGGTATTTCGGTACGACTACGGTTCTGAGGTCTCGGGTTCGATCCCCGGGTCGGGCAAAGTGATATTGGATTTTTCCATATCAGCCCGGTGTCTGGAATTTGTGCCCGATATGGCGATAGGCTCGCCCCCTATCACATCTGGGACGGAACTAAGCTCGGCGAAATGTGGGTGATCTAGTTCGCTAGTGCGCCTCTGCCTACCCCTTCAGGGATATAGGCGTGAGTTTATGTTGTATGTTATGTTAATGTTATTTAAAATAACTCATGAGTTACCTGGTACTGGAATCGGGCCCTGTACGATGATAGGCTAACATTCTACCACATCATGTGACGGAAAAAACTCGGCGAAACTGCGGTGTACCATTAATATTTTTCCGGAGATACATGCGGAAGCTTACATTATTTCCCAATTTAGCTAACATATCGTTTTGAAAGTTAAAAGTTATGTTCAGCAGTGGACGTCATATGGCTGATGATGACGATGATCGTTTTGAAATTCTATATACCCAAGAGAACTAGATATTTCATACAAGAGATAGGTACCTAGAGAGAGAATAACAACAAACCACGTACGCGCTAGTTCCCGTACATATCTCCTGGAATTCCATTTGTGTAAGCGTTTTCCCGCGACTTCAGCAAATCGGAAAAAAAAGATTTAGATATTCTCTACTATTGTTAAAGTATTGTGTGGGCTCGCTTTGTCTGGCGTCGTATGAGGGTTTTAAACATATGACGACGAACGGAGTCACGTCATTTCAATATTGGAATGGTTTGCTTTTGTTACCTTACAAACGACTTATGAGAAGTTCGTTCGCTATGGTCGGTTTTTAATAAAGTCGACGAACAATTAATAATATTATTATGGCAGAAGCTATCCAAAGAGATACCTATAAATATTTAACAGATGTAAGTAATGCCCAAACAGGCAACATAAACCCAAAGTTATAAGTAAAACACGTAATTTGAATGTTAAAATTATTGAGAGTGTTCCTGATTAAGTGTAAAAGTGTATATATGTAAGCATACCAATGAATTTTGTTAAAAATAAACAAAAACTACTCCACGTAAACTAAGCACGAATCGCATAAATCCTTTGATGTCATAAATCATCAAATTAGTTTGAATGCTCCGTATCCGAACATCCGATACAAAAGTTTCACACGGCCGGCCTGTACCTACGGATTTTTTTTATTTTTAAATCACATAACTCAAACTTTGTGAACAAATCGTTGTTGGGTTGTTTTCAAGATCTATATGGATGGACTGTCTAGACTGAACGGTCGGGAATGCCTTTGCAAATTCGTGAACTTCGTGTGTATGTATGTACGTATTCCTTCTGACAATGGCTATTCATGCTATTAAATACCAAAAAAAGTAAGGGAAAATTATTTTCTGTTGTAGTCCTGTATCCACATTGAGTTTTGATATTATTTTATTTGATTATCAATATGTGAGTCTCGTTTCGTTGGTAATATTTGATTAAGTTCATTCGGTCCCACAACTTCCAGACAGTAACAGTGGTCACACAAAAATTTACAATTGAAATAGAATATTCCAAATATATAAAAGAAAAATGCTGTAAGTCAAGTATTGGTTAATTAAATTAATATGGTATCGTTGTTTTGTGTTATATTTTATTGTATTGACTTGTCATAAGAGCTATTTATTAGCCTACTTGATAAATCGTTTAATTCCATTAAATTTCACAAAGATTCTGGTTCTTGAATCTATTCGATCAATTAGAATTGATTTTTTTTTTTTTTATATTAGCAGAGACTGGCACACGAGCAGATGGGTCACCTGATGGTAAGTGATCTCCACCGCCCATAGACACCCAAGACACAAAAGGAATCATGGGTGCGTTGCCAACCTAAAAGGAGGAAATGGAAGGGGAGGGAAAAAGGGATTGGGAAAGGAAGGGGGGGGAAGTGGGCCACCGGAAATCTCATGGGCCACCGGAAATCTCACTCACCGAACGAAACGCGACAGCTAGCTGCCACTTTACGTCGGTTTTCTGTGAGACAGTGGTATCAAACCGGTCGAGCCGGCCCATTCGTGCTGTAGATGTAACTGTCTACAGCGTGACTCTACCACTGAAATCTAATAATTATTGGTTTGCCTATGTCTTAAATGTTATAATTACCAATGAGACTGTGACCACTACGCGATACGTTGCATTCGTCTCACTTCTGCCTTCGTAGATACGTCTTATAAATCTAATCTTAAAGTTAAGTTACGAATAATTTACATCAATTAATTTAATTATTCTCTCCACAGTCTATGACGATGACTCGGTATTAATTTCCCGATTTAGCTTACTCATGTCACGGGCGTTAATGTGGTGGAAAATCCATTTTAATGTACCTACGTATAACACATCTCTGTTTGTTGGTCGGCAGTAATTAATGAAATCTCATTTCCCACGTGTTTAGTTTTCAAAATTGAGTTTACTTATTTTAATTATAATCTATATGGATAATAAGCCAATAGTAAGTATTGGTTGGAAATATGGAACAAGTCTGTAGTACATTTATCATAAGCTACATAACATAAGCTCACGCCTGTATCCCCGAAGGGGTAGGCAGAGGCGCACTAGCGAACTAGAACACCCACATTTCGCCGAGCTTAGTTCCGTCCCAGATGTGATAGGGGGCGAGCCTATCGCCATATCGGGCACAAATTCCAGACTCCGGGCTGATATGGAAAAATCCAATATCACTTTGCCCGACCCGGGGATCGAACCCGAGACCTCAGAACCGTAGTCGTACCGAAATACCACCACGCCACCGAGGCAGTACATTTATCAATCTCATGTTATCTTGTGTTATCGAGAACCTGTGAAATATCAGTATTGTGATATTCAAAATTGCAAATGTCCAGATATAACTGTTAATGATTGGTTATCTTATATCTATTCATATACTTAGCAATAAACTCTTCGTCAATATTTTACGTTTAGTTATGGAAACTGAATATTCAATAACAACTTAGAAAACTAGCATGCATTGTTATGAAGGTATCACAAGAGACTCCGAGGCGAGTCCTTTTTTCATTCAACTTTTTAACTTCTCCAAGTTCTTAGTTCTGTTGAATCTGCTCATAGTGTCACGCGGCGCATTGTTCGTTCACAATGGGCGCGGGCTGGGCGCTGCATTGCATATGTAGAATTGTGCACCCGCCGGCCGCAAGTCGGCTAACTCATTGCTCCAAACAGGCGCGTAATCAAAGAGCCTGCTGACTGTCCGACCCCCGTTTCCCCTCCTCTCAAATCGCTGTATACTTGTGTGTTATTTAATTTCGTGCGAGTTGCGCGGAGTTATGATCTGACGGATGCGCTATTCTTTATGTGAATGCTATTAGTTTAATGATTTCCTTGGTCTAGTGGTAGAGTATATGGGAGGCTGGGAGGTACTGGGTTCGATTTTCAGGTCGGGCAGGTGTGTGTCAGAAGTAGGTTGACGTCAGACAACCAGTTGTAAAAAACGAAGTCAAAACGTTTCTCCAACATGCATGAAAAGATATATTGCGCCGACCACACATTTAAGTACCATTAGTGGAAGAAAGAAAGCTATTAGATAAGTCAACATTGATAAAGCTAATTCTACTCAAATCATCCAAAGCTATCATCCAATAAATATGTGTTAAACAAAGGCGAGTCCTTGGTCGAGTCATATACCGGATAGCGTTTCAATCAGATGTGTCAGCTAAGAAAATTACACCGACTCATAAATATCAACACCAAGGCATCCTAATTTAAGCCTAAAGCCAACCACGAGAGATAATATCAGATTCTTGTAAGTATGTATGTATGTTTCTGAGTCTGGTGCCAAGGGTATTTGTCATGAAAATTCCACGTTGTCAAGCTCGCAAACAGCCTTATGGAAGCCTCTGAATTTGCAGTTTCGATTCTTTTGAAGGAATTCCGAAATTAATATTTAATAGTTTCTCGGAAACCGTTTGGGACGTCTTGATGTTTGCTGAAATTAAAAACAGCAAATTCCTATAGTGCCGTTTTGGGTTGCGGAACGGATTCATTAATTTTATTCAGTCGGTTCTTTTATTTTTTGCGAGTTGGGTCTTTTTAGATGATTTTATGTTTGAGCACATCCTTCCTCAGTATTATTTGAAGTATTCGTTTTGGTTCCATATCATTACAACTTCAAGCGCACTAAAATGTTTACCTTTATTTTTATTCTTTGCGTGCACAACAAAGCAATTTAAAAGTTGCTTTGAAAGTAAAAGGGGAAATGAATCAGCTTTGTTATTTTTTCCTCGTATATGTAATTAATGTTGATGATTTCAACAAAGGCCAGATATGGCATTTCCAACTGTGGCTACTTTCGCACGGTGCGGACTACGTTTAGATAAATTTTCCAGATAAATTTGTGTTGCAGTGCCGACTCGGCTGGTTTGCGAATTACGATAAGCCGCAAGCATGCAAGCTGCTAAGTATGTGGACGATAAATCAGTTAATAGAATAGCTACAATGTTCCAAAGAATGCATATTAAAATTATCTACCTTTTAATACAATATGCTGATGTAACTATTTAAGATGGGGAACTTAAAGCGCCGATGAGTTTATGTTCGATACTCGATATTAATACCGATAAAGTAATTTATAGTTTAGTAATAAACAATATTCAAACTGCTTCTAGTAACAGTATGATACGAAGAATATAAAAGAAACTTTATAATTTAGTTTACTGGGAACAGTGGCCCGAGCAGGAATAATTTTGACAATCGAGCTTGCTGCGCCCTGATACTGTTTGGTTAACGTTTCATTAATTTTAAAATAATATGTAGAAAAACATCAATTCTCCACGTAACCGCTAGATGTGATCGGGCGTTGTTCATATGAATATTTTGCGTAATCGTTTGCGAGAAATGTCAAAAAAACTCATGATCAAGCTACACCTTATATGCGCATCAAGCATGTTTTTTAAAATTATTATTAATTATCGAATTAAAGAATGGCTGTCACAAGAAGCAAAAGGCCGCGTGGCAAACCACGAAGATGATGGCGAGACGAGTTTGACGCCTTTAAGAAGACTTGGGGAAATGACACCCAGGATCGGGATGTGTGGAGGAAATGTTGGGAGGCCTTTGTCCAGGAGTGAGATAATTGAGGCTTTAATGATAATATAGAATTGACGAGGAATTAATATATCGATGGAGCGATGTACAACAAGAATTACACACGACGTGTCTGATTGTGATTAGAATTTGTGGCCGGCTTGCCCCCTATACCGTCATGGGATATAAATAAGGTTGGTGCAATCCTGACAATATTACAAACATACGAGTCAAATTGATGGTTATCAAGGAAAGGGTTATCAAGAAAAGGTTTCCTTTTTTTGAAGTCGGTTAATAATACACGTTTAGACCGTACACTAGGCTTGTCGTATATATCAGGTGATAAAAGTCTATTCAGAGATAGACGTATATAAGCTGATGCGGCGGTGGAGCGAAGTAGGTAGACCTGAGTGCCGATCAAGTATTGGCCCTCGAGACGAGCGCCCTGCAATAGAGAGCCTCAATATAAGCGACTACAACGCTTTGTAATCGCCATTCTTCCGCAAAGTATCTACTGCTTTTGTATAAAATGTATTCATAATCATTTACTATGAAGCTGAGGTATTGCTGGCACTGTTTTCTTGTAACAATTTAGTCGGTTATGGGGTTTGGGGGATTTGTCTTTGTTATGTTGTGATTGGAGTGTATCTGATCATTTTTTCATCAGTAGGTGATTCGGTTCCTCGTTGATTAAGTTTTTGTAATTTTTTAAGAACTATTTTTAATGTCGCAATAGAATTGTCGCCTTCTTAGTTTAGTAGCAGCGTATAAGAGGTGGGAACCGGGGTCCTGGGTTCGATTCCCAGGGCGAGTGTTTTTAACATGATTTGCTCGGGACTGGTCTTCTAGAGGGGTTGACATCAGGCAGTCATCTGATCGTAAGCAAGAAAACTACGCCGAATCCTTTCTGCAACATGCTTGAAAGAATATTAAAGTGGAATAAGGACAGGCGGGAAGAAAGGTATTCATATATATATATATATATATATATAAATAATTTGGTACCTATGTACCGTAGCCGCTAGAGAATTCTATACATTGTTTATGACTCTACAACGGCGTGCCAAAAGGCTTATGTTAATTATAAGTTATGGCACGTTGCTCCATCTTTGTGAATATATAGTAGGTGGGAGTGTTCCCATGCCGACATAACAATTGAGTCTGCAATCCCCGGTTAATTGCACGTTGCAAATTAAGTTTCCAATTCGTCTCGATTTGTTAATTATTTTCGATCATTTTGAAGGTCTTATTGTTAATTACAGCTCGACGGTTCGGCTTGAGTCTGACAGGACGTGACGTCATGCTAACGACTCGCACAGACATCCTATCTTGGTGCAATCAATTACCATTTATTGCAATACCTACTCCGTGGGACGTGGTCGAGTCCTGTACCCTCAGTACGAGTTTTTCTTGATTCTCGAAATCGACGATAGTTTACAGTTTCTCCATACATTTTTTAGTTCGTTATAGTTTCCGCAAAGTGGTGCTGCTAGTCAAATGTATGGACAAAACGCAAACTATCGTCGATTTCGAAAATCGAAAACTGTAATAATAAACTCGCTGTTCTGTTGTAAATAAGGCATCCCGTCTCTTTACTAGTGTAGGTGTACCCTTATCGATGTACACGACAGATAAATAGTTGCGATTAGGCAAAAATCCGTTATCCGACATACATACAATGAACGCGAGAAATAACATTGTTTCTAATTCCTTTATAGTTTAGCTTCAAACACTTTTATCGCACAAGTTGTAATCATTATTTTTTATCTTTGCTTTGCGAAGTACTCCAAGTGTTTATTTGTTGCTCGATTGTTGAGCAGCGTAAATATAGTCCGGAGCCAATTATCTTGGAGAGTTTTACGTACACCCAATAAAGAGGCAACTTGGAATGGTCTAACCGCAAACTACCGTGCGAGATTCAGACTTAGCAAACGGAATGTAAAGCGACTTGTTGTTAGCGAAACTTTAAATTGCATTTTAAATTCCAGTTAACATTCCATCTACAAACCGGAGTATTTAATCAAACTCAATGATTATGAGCAATGAAGCCGAAATTACATTACGCGGTGCACGATGGGTTGTTTAAACAAAATTGTTCTGTCGGTATGCATAACTTGTGTTTTTTTTTATAGCAGAGACTGGCAAACAAGCAGATGGGTCACCTGATGGTATGTGATCTCCACCGCCCATAGACACCCAAGACACAAAAATAATCATGGGTGCGTTTCCAACCTAAAAGGAAGGAATGGAAGGGGAGGGAAAAGGAATTGGGAAAGGGAGGAGGGAAAAATGGCCACCGGAAATCTCACTCACCGCACGAAACGCGGCAGCAAGCTGGCACTTTACGTCGGTTTTCAGTGAGACAGTGGTATGTCTGATATATGTCTATATGTCGATATATGATTATAGTCGTCGAGATATGCGGCCGCCATTACGCAAGTGTAATAAATAATAATGATAATGTTAGTACTATAATATTACTATCCCACTGCTGGGCACGGACCTCCTCTACTAATGAGAGGGGTTAGGCCTTAGTCTACCACGCTGGCCTAATGCGGGTTGGTAGACTTCACATACCTTCGAAATTCTTGTGGAGAAATTCTCGGGTATGCAGGTTTCCTCACGATGTTTTCCTTCACCGTTATAGC
This sequence comes from Clanis bilineata, assembly GCA_036417725.1. Classification (NCBI taxonomy): domain Eukaryota; kingdom Metazoa; phylum Arthropoda; class Insecta; order Lepidoptera; family Sphingidae; genus Clanis; species Clanis bilineata. Next base: position 8,650,096 of record CM071144.1, on the reverse strand, counting down.
AATCGATATTTCACAAAGAAAACACACTTAATATAGAAAAGTCAGAGGTGTATGCTCGATTTTGGTGTTGGTCTCAAACTTCCGACACTCGTCTCGGCAGTCCGTACCATTCCCAACTAAGCTATCGCTGCTAAGTTCCTAATTTTGTTTTATTTTAAAAACTTTTGTGGATATCTAATAGACTAGTTTTTGCATGTGTTGTATTTCACAATGAAAATACACTTAGCAAGTTATGTAAGTGTAATGTTTACGAGAAATAACGCCTAAGGAAATCATCGGAATGCCATAGCCGTCATGCAAAAAGCCAGTTTTAACGGTACTAAAACATAATCTATCGACGATTGGCGTCTGGTCTAGCCACTGCACGTCTCGCATGTGATCTAATTGTGGCATGCGGCCGCTGACGTAACGGGCTTTAGAGATGGTTGAGTGACCGCATAGCATGCTACCAAACGGCATCCTGAACGAAGTGAATCGGCCCCGTTTATTAGAAGCCGCAGACCGTCAAGGCAATCCTCTTAATTTTGCAACATAACACGGGATGACTTGACCACTGCAGCGGTATAGAAATAGAATTGAGATGCGGTTTGATAGCAACATTCATTCTAGTGAAACGACCTTGACAACTGCGCCTGCTATTTTTCGGAAGGAGTTCGAATTTTTCGGTGTGCAATGTGCCAAATGTCCACCCAGCAATGAGGCACCCACAAGTCTTATGTCGTTTTTCGGTAATAACTATGATTTTCGACCGACTTCCAAAATGGAGGAGGTCCTCAATTCGTGTGTATTTTTTTATGTATGTTACGCGATATCTCCGCCAAATGTGGCCCGATTTTCAAAATTATTTTTGTGTTCGATAGATCTTCTTTCAAGGATGATCCGATATAAATTTGGTTACGATCGGATTTGTCTATTATAATGGCAGCTTTATTTTACTTACTTGGATATGATATCTTTTAAAAACGTTCAAGTGTTAACCATTTCATTAAAATAGTTCAACACACAACGTATTTTATAGGTCACGACCTCTCGTAGCGTCTTCTCATTCCCAAATTGTTAAGTTCGTTCGTCTACTAGGTCAGTGCATGCATCACACAGATCCTAATTCAGACGAGTATATGCTTAATTCATATAGAGATACACTGTCAACAATATCACTATTACATTCGGTCTCTGAAAGGCCAGTCAAATTAACAAAAGTTAACAGAGCTTGGTTTTTATCCATCTCAGAAAATATTACAGCATTCGGAAATCAATTCGGACTACCTCGGTGGCGTGGTGGTATTTCGGTACGACTACGGTTCTGAGGTCTCGGGTTCGATCCCCGCGTCGGGCAAAGTGATATTGGATTTGTCCATATCAGCCCGGAGTCTGGAATTTGTGCCCGATATGGCGATAGGCTCGCCCCTTATCACATCTGGGACGGAACTAAGCTCGGTGAAATGTGAGTGTTCTAGTTCGCTAGTGCGCCTCTGCCTACCCCTTCGGGGATACAGGCGTGAGCTTATGTTATGTTATATTCGGAAATCAAAGAGTTGACCACGTAGAAGCGTTGTCATATTTAATTTAAAATTGACAAGATTTTTGACAGATAATTACTTATGGAATTAATCAGTCTTTGAGAAATGCAGTTTAATAAGTTATTTTTTTAACTTCAGGTCTTAATAATAAAATCAGTATTATATATTTTTATAAAGTCCTATTAAGCTAAAGAGATACTGATCCCCGCATTAGCGCACTTCTTGTACTTCGAATATGTCGTTCTATAAAACTGGACATTCTAATGACAATTCTAGTTAGACGGAGTAACATTATACCACGTTAATGCCGTGTAGTGGTATTGAGTTATGCGTCCAAGATCGTGGAGCGTCGCAACTTCGTGGAATCATGAATGTATCCGCACATCATTTCAAATATTTAAGCATAGGCCACACTGAATTCACTAGATATGCGCATGATTTCCTGAAATAATAAAACGTTGGGACGTTAAGCGATTTGAAATTAGGTACACGGCAGTTGTTAAGCCATGTGTGTTATTTTTTTTGTACGATTTTAGATGTGTAACAACGTGACACTAATTGTTTTACTTAATGGGTGTAAGTTAAGCAAGATAGGTATTCAACTAGTTCGTACGTAACAATATTGAATTAAAGTGTCTCATAAAAATACAAAGTTGTTGAAAACTGCAAAGAAATTATAGATAGAGCTAACTTTTATACAAACTGATTATTCTTGGTGCATAGCACAGGTATGCCAGTCTTATGGAAAGAACAATCTTTTCAATTATTTTTTTATAGCAGATACTGGCAAGCGAGCAGATGGGTCACCTGATGGTAAGTGATCTCCACCGCCCATAGACACCCGAGAATCAAAAATAATCATGGGTGCGTTGCCAACCTAAAAGGATGGAATGGAAGGGGAGGGAAAAGGAATTGGGAAAGGGAAGGAGAATTGGGCTACTGGAAATCTCACTCACCGAACGAAACGCGACAGCGAGCTGCCACTTTACGTCGGTTTTCTATGAGACAGTGGTATTAAACCGCTCGAGCCGGCCCATTCGTGCTGTAGACGTGTCTACAACGTGGCTCTACCACTCAAAAATTATATTTTCGTCCATAGACTATATCTGTGTGCCTTAAGCTTAACGTTGCGTGTTTGTATGAAAACACATTATACGAGCGATATTGTGCTCTAGAAAATTACTTTATTAATCATCTGGTTTTTAATGAGCTTTTATGTATTAATATGAGAGACACGCGTTGTATTCCTTTTAACATATTTGATTTATGAGATTTATTGCTTATTACAATCTGTAATTATTGCTAAATAGATGTATTGGATGCATCATCATCATCATCATCATCATCAGCCATAGGACGTCCACTGCTGAACATAGGCCTCCCCCAATTGGATGCATGAATTAACATATTTATAGAGATTATTAAGAGGATATGAGAACAAAATAAGGATTTTCACGAGCTTGGGTGTCCTAAAGTACCAAGATTACGAAGGTAATTTTTGGAAATGTATTAATAGACCATTTAACTTAAATTCTGTCGTGAGCAAAAACATAATTACTAAAACTTTTCTCGATAGAAAAAAAATCCAAAGTTACCTCTCATCTGTTTTTGAAAAGCTTGAATCTTCCGTACGGCGAACGATATAAATTTGTAACTTGATTTAAAACGTAGACATCAATATTAATTTAATTGTGTCGAAAAAATAATTTCACCAAGTTAAATAGTTTTATCACAATAAGGAAAAAATTGGTTTTGCACATACGCTGTGGCATTACATCATTGTTTTCTGAGACGGCCCGTGTTGATCTCAGTCGTCCGGTAACCATTGAAGGGGAGGGACGTGCTCGACATTTTCAACTCTGATATTACGTCTATTCAGTTCTTTGTGTCAATTAGAAGACATTGATAGTCTAGGAGTCAATCCATTTTGAAACTCCTTGATGGATTTCGATGAAATTTAGTATGAGGATACTGTTGACCAAAAGGACACAAATTTAACAACCCTAAAGGGGTAAAAGTTTATATGGGATTCCAGAAATGGCTGAACGGATTTTTAAGAAAGTTGGTATGAGGATACTTTTCTAGTCGCCTCCTTGATCTAGTGGCAACATATATGGGCTGTGAACCGGGAGGTTGTGAGTTCGATTCCCATGTAGGGCAAAGCGAATTTTGTAATTTAATTTGGGACTTGATCCCCCAGAAGGGGTGGATGTCTGGCATGATCCCTATTTCAACCTACATATAAAGGGATGAAATAGGGATGGAAAATTTGATTTTTGTCCTTAATTCGATTTACTTCAATATATCTGGGTCACCTCGTAGTTTTTAAGGACAGATACAAGATCAAAATCAAGAAAAGTGTCCGCCATTTTGTTTTTCTTTGTTTTTGGGCCGATTGACTTCAAAATCGATATCTGGGTCGCCCCGTAGTTGCTAACGACCGAACCAATGTCAAAACTGTCATAAGTGGCCGCCATTTTGTTTTTCTTTGTTTCAGGGCCGATTGACTTCAAAAACGATATCTGGGTCGCCCCGTTGTTGCTAACGATGAAACCGATGTCAAAACTGTCAAAAATGGCCGCCATTTGATTTTTCTTTGTTTTCTTTGTTTCGGGCCGATTGACTTCAAAATCGATATCTGGGTCGCCCCGTAGTTGCTAACGACCGAACCGATGTCAAAACTGTCAAAAGTGGCCGCCATTTTGTTTTTCTTTGTTTTTGGGCCGATTGACTACAAAATCGATACCAGGCCGCCCCGTGGTTTCTAATGACGGAACTGATGTCAAACTGTCAAAAGTAGCCGCCATTTTATTTGGGCATGTCGCAGCATATTTTATACTAGCTTTTGCCCGCTGCTTCGCACGCGTATTTTGTAGGGCCAACGGTAAAAACTATTAATTTTTCGATCCACCCTGTCGTTTTAGTCTAAATATTCTACAACGGAACGACTCAGATATCGATTTTAAAATAAATCTGCCCAAAAAACAAAGAAAAACAAAATGGCGGCCACTTTTGACAGTTTGACATCGGTTCCGCCGTACAAAACCACGGGGCGACCCAGATATCAGTTTTGAAGTCAATCGGCCCAAAAACAAAGAAAAACAAAATAAAGGCCACTTTTGACTGTTTTGACATCGGTACGGTCGTTAGCAACTACAAGGCGACCCAGATACCGATTTTGAAGTCAATCGGCCCAAAAACAAAGAAAAACAAAAAGGGCGGCCCCTTTTGACAGTGGTTCTGTCGTTCGGAACCACGGGGTGACTCAGATATCGATATTGAAGTCAATTGGCCCAAAAACAAAGAAGTACAAAATGGCGGTCACTTTTGTCACTTTTAAGAGCGGTTTCGACGTTTGGAACTACGGGGGGACTCAGATATCGATTTTAAAGTCAATCGGATCAAACATTAAAAAAAACTAATTTCAACCCCTATTTCATCCCTTTGCTGACTACAGTATTTTGGACATGTGGCTCGCCGGGACCCCCCCAATTTGGAGAAACTACTCTTGGTTGGAAAGGTAGAAGGGAAACGACCACGAGGGCGTGTGCCTAGCCGTTGGTCCGATCAAATAAAACTACTCACGGGACTCTCAGTAACAACAGCAATGAGGCAGGCTAAGGACAGAAAAACCTGGAAGAAGATCATCCGAGAGATGCGACGGAAATTTCAAGACGGTCACGACCTTCAGAAATGAAGAGTGCGACCAAGAAGAAAGATTCATCCCTTTTTGCAGATAAACACATGTTTGCAAAACATCACATCCTCATACCAACTTATATCAAAATCCGTATAATCAGCGGTTTCTAATTTCCGATATAAACTTTTATCATCTATTTTTTTTTAATAAAGAAAGAAAAGCAATTCATGCCTATAGGTGTTGATTTAAAAAAATAAACCTTTGTGTCCCTTGTGTCTGTCCTCAGACCAAAGATATCCTCATACCAAATTTAAAAAAATCCATTAAGTGGATTCTGAACTCCCATACAAACTTTCATCCCTTATTTCGTCCTTTTAGGGGTTAAAAAAATGAAGTACCCCATTTGAGTTCCTACGGTCAAATGTATCCTCATACCAAATTTCATGAAAATCTTTTAAGGTTTCCGAATGCCCAACCAAACTTTCAACATGTATTTCATCCCTTTAGGGGTTAATAAAAAAATTAAGTACCTAATTTGAGTCCCTAAAGACAAGTGTATCCTCATATAAAATTTCATCGAAATCTATTAAATTAAATTAGCTTTGATCGATCTGGGAATCGAACCCAGAACCTCTCGGTTCACAGCCTATATATGCCACTAGACCAAGGAGGCAACTGAATTAAATTGTAATTAAACAATTATTTCATCCCTATTAGGCCTGAATTCATAAAAATATCCTGTCTGCAGATTGAGATGGCTAAGATTATCCTCATACCCAAATTCATCGAAATAGGTTCATTTTGTCAAATAGACCACTTAAGAATTTTAAGATTATTCCAAAACAACATTTCTATAATAGTGGCATATGTTAAAAGTTTCAAAATTTTTGGTCAATATAATAATATTAACCCTGTAATATTTACTGTCCCACTGCTGTGCACGGATAATTAATAATTAATTATTAATTTAAACGAGTTGCAGATCGTTCAGTTATCTATTTAGGCTAGTTTATAAATGTTAACATAATATATAAGACACAACCTTTTTTTTTCTTTTGAGCATCTAATCTTCATAATCCAAGAGATCATGACGCGCGTTAGCATCTTGGCTCTTAGGCTAAACTGTTTAATGTCTTTGTGCTGACAAGTTAATATGTCGCGGACATTACCGTGCTGATGCGCGCACCGGTGTGCGCGTAGAATACGTCAAAACCAGCCCTTCACGCTTTCATATTTTATTCTCATATCGTCTTAATGCGGTGGATGTGTCTTTGCAGTGTGGGGAAATACATTAGGAATTACAATGATTTAAATATTTATTGGAAATTTTTGGGGGAGGCCCAAGTCCAGCAGTGGACGTCCTGTTGTTGACGATGATGATGATGATGATGAAAGACAGTTTTGTGTATTTTTAATTTCCTCCTTTAAAGGTCTACGCAACGCACCTATATTTTCTTGTATCTTTTTTCTACCAGCTACTTATATCATTTTAATGTGGGATCAGCACCACACACTTGGCGTCAACCCCTCTCTGGAGGATCTAGCCCCGGGAAACTCATGTTAAAAAAACACTCTTCCTAACCTGATAATCGAACCTAGGACCTCCCGTTCCACAGCCCATACATGCTGCCACTAGACCAAGGAAGCATATATTTTTTTTATCATGTGTATCCCTCTGCCCCTGGTAATACCATCTGCTGTAACGTCTGTAACCAGTAGGGTAACTTTTGACAGTAGATTCGATTTTGACTACGATTAGGTTTCATTTATTGACTTAAAATTCCACCGAAATCGAGTTAAAAATTGCACAATCGTAGACAAAACTGCATCGAGTGTCAGAAATCAGGGGGCAGTTATAATCAATTTGACCTGCTGGTACTTTCGTAATAAAAATATAATAATACTGTGAACACATCCTTGTTTCTAATATTAATATAGGAACAATAGTGTCCACTGCCCACGCAGCGTCGACTTTAATATTTGTTCACGCTTTTATCCTTTTATCTTGCACGTAGGTGAAGATACGACATATTAATAAAACCAGCTAGGTTCACCATGAGCAGGATGAAATTCTGCGGCAAAATTATCTAGCGCAATTTAATTTTATACTTTAGTCTAAGTTTATGAATTGAACATGCTTAAATTTGAGTTTTTATAACATAACATAAGCTCCCGCCTGTATCCCCGAAGGGGTAGGCAGAGGCGAACTAGAATACCCACATTTCGCCGAGCTTAGTTCCGAGTGTGATAGGGAATATAGATAAATAAATAAAAAATAAATAAATTGAATTGAAAAACTTAATATCCTTTTGCCCGACCCGAGGATCGAACGCGAAACCTCAGGACGGTAGTCGTACCAAAGTACAATTACGGCACCGGGGTAGTTTTTATTATCGACTATATATCCTATTTTTATCAGGATATGGAATAGTATTATTAATACCGAGATTATAGCGAACGTAAGGCTTAAAATAACTGGACTTCCACATTTCTTGTCACAAGTGAGTGTTAGAGCCACTCTGTAGACAGTAACGTCTACAGCACGAATGGGCTGGCTCGACCGGTTTGATACCTCTGTCTCACAGAAAACTGACGTAAAGGGGCAGCTTGCTGTCGCGTTTCGTTCGGTGAGTGAGATTTCCGGTGGCCCATTTCCCCCCTCCCTTTCCCAATCCCCTTCCCCTCCCCTTCCATTCTCTCCTTTTAGGTTGGCAACGCACCCATGATTCTTTTTGTGTCTTAGGTGTCTATGGGCGATGGAGATCACTTAGCATCAGGTGACCCATCTGCTTGTTTGCCAATGTCTGCTATAAAAAAAAAAATAAAGCATCTCGATTTGCGTCTTACCTCTTCAGATTCGGAGTGTGAAGAAGCATAAAAAGGCCGGCATGATTCTGGTGACCACTGATAAACATTGGACTGCATACAGCCGCGTCTCCTGCACTAAAACATTATACAAAACACCTAAACAAACACACGGTATTTTTGTCTGTGGTCCATTGTGCCATGAGGAATCAGCGAAATACGTTGTTTTGTGTAGGTGTTTTTGTGTTTTGTTTCGAAAAAACATGTGCAGGGACGCGGCTTTACGCTTACCATCGTGTAGGTAGTGTAGTCACATTGCCGCGCTCGAATAAAAAATAAGACTAGTCTGAACCAAGTTACTTGACTTGCCCTATAGTAGGAGGAAAAGCGACTAACTTCAACTCGGTCAGGCTATTTCGCGTGTATTGAAATAACAAAAAAAGTCCTCAGTATACTCGTATATAGCACGGTTCTGGCATAACCATTCAAATACACGCCAGCTGATCCTAATATCATAAAATCGTCAAATCATTGAGTTCTGTTAGTAAATTATTTCCAAATGGTACATCCGTACTGAACGGGTGAGTAACGAAAATAGTGAAATCCTGATGGGATTACCCTGCCGCCCGTAACCTTGGCCCGCCTCGCCGCGCCTCGCTCCGCCGGCCGGCTGCTACTGTCGGCCATGCTTAACTAAGTTACTTCGGCGCGCATTCAATTCCAATATTACTTTTTTACTTATATTTCAAATAAATAAATCCCTGACTTTTAAATTAAAACGTTTTAAAATGAGAAACGTTCCAGTGGAGTTTCTAAATAATTGCGAATATTGCCTCGCAATATCGCGATCGCGGGGTATTTTAATGAGTAGGTTTTTCCGCTTTATCGAAATATATTGTTAGTATGCATTCATTTTGCAGTCTTCCTAATGATTTTAGTTTATCAATTCTTTTTGCACATTTTTATATTTTATACTCTTTTAAAATACCTATGGACTCGTACATATTTGCTGTCACGATAATATTATAATATTTTGTGGTAAAGTTTAATAAACACATAACATAACATAAGCTCACGCCTGTATCCCCGAAAGGGTAGGCAGAGGCGCACTAGCGAACTAGAACAGCCACATTTCGCCGAGCTTAGTACCGTCCAAGACGTGATAATGGGCAAGCATATCGCCATGTCGGGCACAAATTCCAGACTTTGGGCTGATATTTAAAAATCCAACATCACGTTGTCCGACCCGGGGATCTAACCCGAGGCCTCAGGACGGAAGTCTTACCGAAATGCAACTACGCTACCGAGGCAGTCATATTTAATAATCAACATCAATAATTATCCAGCCGCTATTATTATGGGAAAATAGCAGATTAACTTGAAATAATGTAGAATAAACCACACAAATGAAATAAAATCCATTTAACTCTATATGGCACAGGCGCAGCCTACAAACAAATGAACTTCGCGTGTAAAAATCTAAAGAAACCAATTCTAATCGATCTTTATCGTCAAATTAATGGCCTTTTAAATATATTTATTACCGTATTGTTTATGTAGAACTTCATTATTTAAGTTATTCTACCCAAAATACGCGATTTTAAAATGCTCAGCGACAGACAGAATATTTAAAGGTAATTTAACTTTTTGTACATTTTATTACTCGGACGTGACGCTCATAAATTGTGCCATCGTGTGTGGCTAAGCGAAAACTTAATGCGGTTAGTGTTTCAAATAAATGCTGGCAAAGCTCTGATAGCGGTTTATCAGGGTTTCAGCGGTATTTAATTCGTAGCACATATAAAGTTTAACAGCTGAATTGCCTCCAGCCAACTCAAACATTTCACAATTTGTCTGTTGTCAATAGTAGGGATTTGGGCTTCTTTGTCCATAGGTTATATTATTATATTTTATGATTAGAAATTACAATTATAAAATCTATGTAGTAACACGCGAAAACTAACTTCTTTGTTGTTACGTTATCAGTTTAAATTATGTATAAGCTTAATTTAATGTTTGATTTAGTATAAAACTTCAAACAATCACAACATTGCAAAAAATATATTTAATAAAAACTGAAAACCGACAAAACGAACACTTAAAAGTAAAAAATAACAACAATTTCTGACTCTCTTTGGAGTCGGTGCTGAGGCCGAAGCAGATTAAACCATTATCTACGACTTATTAAATGCTAGGGCGCTTATTACAATTGACACCCTAGAATGTTCTGTGAGAGTCTTATGTTCAAGGATAACGTAACACAATTTTATTGTCTAAACATTATAACGCTGGCATGACTGTTTCCAGTATGTTTTAAATACGACTGAGTGACTTATGACCACGAGGGCACAACTCTTGGATCACAAGTTTCGTGCTGTTGTCTCGTCTATGTACTTAGTCTTTAAATACTGTATAAAATATACATAATATCTGTATTTATTAAACCTCTCCATTATTTAACAACATATCTACAAAACATTAAATTCCATTCAACTTCATTTGTAAACGAACCACAGATTAACTAGAATTATATAACAAGCGTGATGTATTTACCAGTAATATATTTTAACGCGAACATTATTACTATGCACGATATCGCTCGGCTACGTAGTTTTCTTAGAAAAATCTTTTTATGCATTTTCCTTCGCGCCTAGGATAAACTGCGGAATGCGATGCGAAATCACTTGTATACCAAGGATTTGGTGTAATAAAGCATCGAGATTCGAGAAGTAGTTGTAAAACGAGATACCGCGGGTTTGATTCTCGCACCGAGATAAATAATTGGGTGAACCACAAATATTTGTTTTGGGTCGAGGTAGATGTCTCGTATCTTAGTATGGAATCAGGATTACGTGTGTTACTATTTAAAAAAATAGGAAGAAAGGTAAAGGTTTGTACAGTAGCCCGAGCACGAAAAACGAATGTAAATGTAAATGTATTCGAGTTCGCTGCGCACTGATGACGTTTGGTTAATATTTCATACAAATTTCATAGACGCGCATCGAGTTCGAATACATTTACGGTTGTCAGAAATTTTCCTGTTCAGACCGCAGTTTACATAAAAATCAGGGGTAATTTCCGCGCATTCCGTATGCAAAAAGCATTTCTATTTTCGAATTTGAAACACGCAAGATTGACCCCAGTGCCTTAAGTATACTTTAAGTTTCATCATGTTTATCTAATTAAGTATAGAGCTACACTGCTTATCATAAAATACTACATAGTTACGCTTTGATGATAATTTGTTAAATACTATAACAAAATTACAACGACGAAAGATATAACATACCTATTAGCATAATTATTTTCTTGTTATTTTTTATTATTAAGCATTAAAATATTTGTCAAAACAAACTCATTACAACCTTAGAACTAATTAACCAATTAGCAAACATCATTTACTGCTAAACAAATTGTCACAACAACAATATTAGAAAGTTAGGACCTACTCAAAGTACGTACACACAAAGGTATAAAATTAATCTCTTACATTACTTAATCTACAAGTTAGCGAAGTTATGAGTTTATGAACTATTTCCACCGCCGGAATGTTGTCACAGAGACGAGGCGGTGTGGTTACGCTACAGTAGGGCTACCATACGTCCCGGAACACCGGAACATGTCCCGGAGGATGGATTAGCCCTTATGTCCCGGTCAGTAAGCCAGTTGTTCCGGTTTCCAAACCACTGTTACGTCGCTAGCCCCCCAGGTGTAGCATTAAAACGCTTTTCCCCGTAGACACCATCACAATTCACAATCACTGTAAACGGAGTAATTGCAGTGGCAGTATTAGTAAGAATATTTATGACAATCGAATTCGTATCGAGCACGATGCGCGTTTATGACATTTGTATGAAATACTAATCAAATATCATAATCAGTAGGCCAACCATGAGTTTTTTGACATTACTCGCTAGCGAGACCGTACATTATTTTGTATGACAAACACCCGAACGCCTCTAGCGGTTACGCGAGGAACTGACGTTTTCCATACAAATATTTTACGTTCTCGCTCGCGTAAATACGTACAACAAACATATGGTTAAGCTACAGTACGCAGCGAGCTCGACACGAATTCGATTGTCAAAAATATTCTTACTCGGCCCGCAGATTATTTTTTGTTATCTAAATGTCCATCAATATTCTAATATTTATGGCAGCCCTACGCTACAGTCTACACTCACTTGGACTTGCGAGAGCTCCACTCAAAGTCTACACTCTACGGTCTGCAGTCTAATGTACACAAGGTATATTGTCTTCTATAAAGTAAATGTACGGTTAGTGGATATTAATATTGAGATGCCTGTGACATAAGGAAATTAAACTAGAGTACGGTTATTTCCCTATGACTAACGGTGAGAAAGAATAGTACATAATTATATGGTCTTCTATCTATTATTTTTAGTCAGTATTATTTCCAACGAATATGGCGAGTCTTCGTTTTATTTCTGATAGAAAATTTACAACGTTCTTGATCATACATGCTATGATAACATTTCTTGCTTCTAAACTAAGTGCTAAATGGAATTTTGACGGGAATTCTGATAGTGCGGTCGGCGACTTATTTCAATTTATTCATACTCTAGTTTCAAGTTGATATTTATTGTTTAAAAGTAATGAGGATTTACACAATGAACATCAACGATTATGGACAATGTATGTCTTTGAAATTTAGAGGAGTTTCTGTAGATGAAAATGGAGGAATATTCGAATAGATGTTGATTAGCTACTGTGATCTTATCTGATGAAGAGAATTCTTATCTATTTGATCGATTATTGTTAATAACTATTGTAAACTGTTTTTTTTTCTTCAAAATTATTTCTCTCAGAGTTTCTTCCGTTCTTATTTGGCGAACCAACTTTCCGAACTGGCGATCAAAATTTTTAGAAGAATCTAACAATATATAACATTTAAAATTTAAAAAACAAATTATATGTTTTGAACTTACTTTCTTTACTTATATTCATCGCCCTTGTTCAGTTGATACACTTCGAAGATATCGTCTAAAAGCATCTTGGTAATTGGAATTAAAGCCTAAACTCCAGCAAGTCCTTGAAATCGGTCACATTTGAGCTTCATCGTTCTTGTGAAACCTTAGAAATTGTCTCGCCGATGAACATTATGTATTTTGTCTTGGTAATGTTTTCATTTGACACTAGTTAGTGCGCAAATCAAGCCATGCTATAATGAAAAAATAGTTAACGCAAATTTTGCAGATTAACTTGATATATAAATAAATATGCCCAACAATCACATCTTTCTGTCCCCACACTAGGTATACCAGTATCGTGTGTATCAGAAACTACGAGAGACTTTCGGTCTCGCAACACCCAGACCCGAAACAAATATTTGTGGACTAATTTCGTGAGTTTACGCGAATGTTATACATTGAAATAAAACTATTTTACCGGGCATTAAAATTAAAAGATCTTGATAGAATCCGTAAAAATAGTTTTATTTAAAATATTTGTGGGTCACACAAACATTTGTCAAATCTAAATGTTAATATATTTAAAGCATTTTGTAGTTAGTGGCTAACGGCCGGTTTCAATAAACAATCTCAGTTCGAATGTGCTGATAGATTACAAAAAGTAGCCAATAAGAACACAGTTTGAACATGACTCCGTCAAATGACTTGATTTGATAGGTTCATGATCGCTATCTATCTACACTCTAAACTGAGATCGTTTATTGAAACTGGCCGTAAATCACCGATGACCCGGTGGAGTCACGAAATTAAAAGAAGAAGAAGCATTTTGTGGGTATATGATGTTAAAGGCTGGCAACAAACTCCGACAAATAACGTTCATGGTCCAGTGTATAGCATTTATCTAGACATTAATATTTATGGGTAGTAAGTCAAGCATATCCAGTCCTATTTTGTTTTGTATTTATTTTGTGAGGACGGATGAATATTCCAGTCAAGGTCAAATATAAATTGACATGCACTAAGTATTTGCATTATTTTATTTGTATTCTAGTCTACAACAAATACGTATAATGTTAACAATTGTCTGGACTTTAAAAGAGGCGATAACCCTTTAGTTTGTTTCGGCATTTTATCTTAGAGATAGCCACGAAATGCCATTGCCATATTTTAAATAATAAATTAATGGGCAAATGGCTAAGGATAGCCTGTCACTTTTTTCTTGTGTCACATTGACTGCCTCGGTGGCGTGGTGGTATTTCGGTACGACTACGGTTCTGAGGTCTCGGGTTCGATCCCCGGGTCGGGCAAAGTGATATTGGATTTTTCCATATCAGCCCGGAGTCTGGAATTTGTGCCCGATATGGCGATAGGCTCGCCCCCTATCACATCTGGGACGGAACTAAGCTCGGCGAAATGTGGGTGTCCTAGTTCGCTAGTACGCCTCTGCCTACCCCTTCGGGGATACAGGCGTGAGCTTATGTTATGTTATGTTTGAAAATAAAAGGGACCATTTGCTCAGCTAAACTGTTTTTATAAGTAAGGCCCAATATAATTAACATGTCAAAGTGATATGTGATATCCTATTTGCAGAAAAAAAATGAACTAGCTGTTCCCCGTGACTCCATTCGCGTGAATATGTATTTTCCGGGATAAAAAGCCTAGGTGTTAATACAGGATGACAGTTACCTCCATACCATATTTCATCAAAATTGGTCCAGTCGTTTGAGCGTGGAGACAGACACACACGCTCACAAAATTTCGCCTTTATAATATTGGTGTGATAACAGTTTTTAAAAATTATATTTTAATTTTGAAAGGTTTTCAAATCTATATCTACCACTTATGGAGTTCAGTGAGGATAACATTTTTTTAAATAATTTCATCATGCTGTAGCTATTAATAGAGATATACCGCCGAATGTTCATACACTTAAGGTCGCCTTATGTCGTTTAATGCCGCCTTATCTGTCAAAATTGTATGGCGAAAATCAATATAAGAAGCCGTTAAAGTTGAGCAGCGTTTGACCATTCGGGCGTTAATCTTGTCGGAATGTAACCACAATCTATAGATAGTAATATATATTTTCATACAATCATCATCATCATCAGCCATAGGACGTCCACTGCTGAACATAGGCCTCCCCCAAAGATTTCCAGATCGACCTGTTGGAAGCGGCCTGCATCCAGTGACTTCCTGCGACTTTTGTGAATATAAATCGACAATACACTGAAATCTCATACAATACATCGTCGTAAATTTCCCCTGTTTGTTCAATACATTAGTTATTCCAGATCATAGCTATAACTCTTCTAAATAATACTTTTAAAATAGTTTGTCTTGACTATTAATGCAAAGTCAAAGCTAACCCTGTAAAACATAGTTTTATTTTATAATTTAAGCAACCGCAAGGATTTTTGGAAATTTCAACTTTAAGGGGGCTTACGTACGGTAACTTACCCTCTTCACTCCAAATTACACACAATAAAATAATTAACTTGCATTGTAAGAAAACCCCAGCTCAATTACTGAATTATAAAACTATATACAACGATTATTATAACAATGAAGACTTATATTATTAAGTCTCGTAGAAGTATTTACCCTAACTTTGTTTGCCATTGGTACAAAGTTCTTGTACCCACAAAGCCTTATCTGAAACGTCTAGTACCTAGAACTTTCCCAGACACGGATTGTTTAAAAGTCAGACTACAATGTTCCCCGTGACTTAATACCTTCTGATCTGTTGCGATTCCAAATCTCATCAATTACTTATCAGGTAAAGTTTCGCTTCCGAAATGACACTTTCGCAAAGTGTATGTGCTTTACATTTATTGGTGCATTGTTGAATTTAAAACGAGGATTTTCTTGTATATAGCGCATAATGCTTCCAATTTTGCAGGTAGATTGTAATCTATTTAACGAAGTTCAGTGACGAAGAAGGATAAGAAAAGTATAAGGTGATGTCATGTATGTAAGTAGACACTATATTTCCATATAGATGGTAATCTTACTAAAGTGATTTAGATTATGCTTAATTAATGTAAAGAACGAAGGAAATGTTCATTTGTCATAACAAAAAGACAGGCAGCAAACTTACTTAAAAATGTACAAATTGTATTTTTTATATGTTTTCCGATAGATTATTTCTAAATTATTATTATCAATAATAATCTAGGAAAGAAAGAAAACTTTCGCACAATATTTATTATAATAAATTAATAACTTGCAGCAAGTATTGCAAATCATCCAATATTTGAAATTTTATTTTTTATAATTATTTATAATGAATTCAATCGAGATTTAAGATATATCGGGATTGATTTAAGTAGATCAGTCCAGATTTATCTTAAATTTCGATTGAAATCTATCTAGATTAATAATAGTACTGCAAGTCGCTCTTAGGTAGGTCACCTAAACGAAATAGTTGAGCTTAATTCGTCAACTCAAATAATTTTGCAATTGGTATTTCTGAATTAAAGGAATTCAATGCAAATAACTATTGCATAGACCACAACTGGTACAAAATGACTAACTACTTGGACAACGGTGTCATCAATTCGAAATGCCCAGCTTGGTAAATTATCTAGGATCTAAATTCCATACTCCGCGTACCACGTCTCGTTCTCTAGCACAACATTTATTTATATACTTTATTGTACACTATACAACATAAAAGGACTAATAAGCTAAAGTAAATAATTAATGCTATGTATAAAGTACAAACGGCGGTCTTATCGCTATCGGCGATTTCTTCCAGACAACCTAAACTACATTAACTACAACCTAACATTTACTAAGATATTACTACTAGACTTTAATAATGTAAGAATATTAAAAGCCTGCCTCTGTGGTGTAGTTACAGAGGTCTCCTCAGGTTCGATCCCCGGGTTAAGTGATATTTGGTTTTCCTGCTCAGTTTGGGTTTTTCTATTTAAATATACTGAAATTTAAAGTTCTTCTTAGTTTCCAAAACCAATCTCAATTAAGAATGTTTAAAGTTTTGAAAACACCATTGAACATCCTTCCGAAAAGTCATACATACATGAGTTGTTCGAAATGGGATTTGGCTGATTCGGCGGGGTACGGTGAGATTGTTAATAAAGCTCTACTAGATTGTCTAGCCCTGAAGATAATGATGTATTATTGTCTATTAAAGTGAAATTATATTATTAAAAAAACTTCCTTCATAAAATTATTTCCCGGAATAATCGCATAATAAAAAATATACACATACCAAATTAAGTGTCTCATCGACAAAGATAATATTCATAACGATGTAAAGTTAACTTGGTATCGATTACTACAATCGATAAATACGGCTCTAACACCCCTAGTATTCATTAAGATTAACAATGTAACATAACTGGGGACATTAAAAAAATAGGATACCATTTTTATTCCCATGTCTCGACGGGACACGTTTACGATGACCAATAAAATTTCAAATAAAACAATCTGTAGCAATAGTTCAGATAATGAAATTACAAAGTTAAGTTGTTTACACGACTTTGGCCGTAACATTTTGTTAATACCGTTTTTATCTATCGATTATAGAGTTTACGCGTAATCAAGATAATGCGAAAACGAAAATGTCGACGAACCTGACATTATTGATAAACCGAAGTCATTAATGTTATCTTGTTTTATCATCTTAATGACGAAGGCGGATATTTTCTGAGAAAAGCCGCTTCGTCGAGTGCATGAATTCAATCGAACAGCTTGTGAACAACAAGCTTTAGTAGCAGTTATTGCAATAATTATGTTTGTCTTCGCGCAAGTTTGTAGGCTAAGCGTACGATGAGACGAACACAGCTCTGTGCAAGTATTCTGCATCGTAGGCGTCGTAGTAGGTAAGCACGATTAATAATATGGATCTAAGATATTTGTACTACAATCTGATACATGCAGCTCTATCGTAATCATTAAACGAGGGACTGTTTTGCATTGTTTTCAATTTCGCAGTTTTATATCGCCTGTGCGTAAATGCGTAAATTGTCGAAAACATACCTAAATAAAAATAACATAATAAAATATTAACAAGTTGAAGCAAACTTTCGATTTTAATATCCATGTAATCGAAAAGACTTTACTCCCTCAAAGGGGGTAGACGTCAGACAAACAGCGGGTTGCAAAAGCTAAACACAAATCGTTTCTGCAACTTGCTTGAAATAGTGAGCAGCGTTAGCCCAACAGTGGAGTGGGATAAGGGCAGCTAAAAGATGTAACTAGAATTTTAATTTATATATTCCTTGTTGAATTTTTTAACCAAACCATCGAAAATAAAAGATGAAGAAGGTATGGTATCTCTGAAAGGTTGTCGTGCAAATATTTCTAATCATTACTTTCGTCTACGTGTCCGTTCACGATGAAATAGGTCATCTTTTACGTTCCAGGAATATTTACTGTACGTGGCTTAAGGCTTTTATGTAGAACCAGTAGAGGTATGCTCACTGACTTTCTATTTACAAGAACAGTTTTGATGTTATTTTCTATATTTAATTATATTAGTTTTCTGCCAAAATTAATAATACAGGTAAAGGAACGTATCATTCAGACGTATCCACCAACTTCCTTAGTTATGTGTATAATTGGATGCGAAATTGATTTAATAACGTATAAAAAATATTGAAATTTAATTTTGAACGCGCTTTCTAATTAATAAAATATAAAAAATAACGTTCTATAATATATTCAAATGAAAAATGTTAATACATGCGAAAAAACTAGAAACTTTCTTAACAATTTTGATATCAATTTAAATGCAAATGTTTATTCCAAACATTCTTGATATAACAATCCGATGTTCGCTGTCCTTTTGTCATTGGGTACCAGCAAGAGGATTTACAACTTAAGACGATTACAAATATACATGTGGCATATGATACATTGTGTCGGCAACGAAAATAAATTTACATACAAGCCACTTGGTATGGCATTGAGTGGGATGTTTATGGGTATTACTGATACAAGCTCTGCTATTTTACAACAAAAACACTGACGACCTTACCAACGAACTAAAACAATGAGGGGTGTTGTAAACTATGAAATCTCTATTTTATAACATTAAGCCATTCTTATAGTGGTAGAGCCACACTGTAGATTATAGACAGTAACGTCTACGCACACAGAACCTACGCACATATGAGCCGACTCGACCGGTTAGATACCACTCTCACAGAAAACTGTCAAAAATTGGGAGCTAGCTGTTGCGTTTCGTTCGGTGAGTGAGATTTTTGGTGGCCCAATCTCAATCTCCTTCGCGATTCCTATCGCAGCTTTAAGGTTGGTCTTGATAATTCTTTTGGAATCATAAATCTATGGGCTGCGGACATCAAATACCATCGGGTAACCTAGCTGCTCGTTTGCCAATCTCTGCTATAAAAAAAATCTATTATACAAATACTACCTAACATAAACATAATAATGTATGTTTCTATACCTCGAAAACTCGTACGCTACTCTACTTGAACGGCTCCTTACATTGTTTTTCGCCATACATTTTTGACAGATAAAGCGGCTTTAACTGACATAAGGCGACCTTAGTATCATTTTTTCAGCATCGGGAGTATGTTCCATATCACTTTTCACTATGACTTTTTATCAACTCGGCTGCGATGTAGTATAGAGCGAACTTCGACTAAGTCTTAGCCAAAGAAACGGACTCAGTAGAGATTTTGACTTAGTCCGAGTCATTTTTTACAAGAAAGTCTTTGCTTAGTCTGTCTATTAGTCTGTTTTTCTAAAAAATGACTCGGACTAAGTCAAAGTTCGATTTAACAATTCCAAATCCTCACTGAATTCGTTTGTTTGACTTAGACTTAGTCCCCTCTATAGATTTCAGCCTTAGGAAAATCTACTACGCAGAATACGGGTTAGTTACTCCCTACTTATTGGCAATTTGACAGCCTCCGTGGCGCAGTGGGCGAGTAGCCGGCTGTGAAGCGAGAGGCCGCGGGTTCGATTCCCGCAATGATACAAATGTTTGTGTGGCCCACAGATATTTGTTTCAAGTCTGGGTGTTGTGAGACCAAAAGTCTCTCATAGTTCCTGATACCCACGACACAAGACTAGTATCTTAGTGTGGGGTCAGCACTATGTGTGTGACTGTTGGGTGTTATTTATTTATTTATTTATTTTAATTTTCAAACTTAATAATGTCTTAAAATGTCTAAAGCGACTTTTCCAACAATAGATATTCTTCACCAGACGCATTTTTGCGGCATCTAATCTTACAAAACTAACACAAGTTTGTAACTTCTTAATTGATCTTTTGATTAGGTCCCAAAAGTAAATCGAATAGATAAGTTATAATACCTTTAACGACTAAAAATAACAAATATTGTATTCCTTTTAATAAACGATATTATATTAAAGCTTTCACACGTATTTCTTGAGCTCCAAATAAGTGGAAATATTCGATAAGGCTTAACGGTTCCTGAAAGTGAGTATAACCTGATATTCTTAGAACGTAAATCGATACACACGAATTAGGAATCACGCCTAAGAACAATTTAAGGTAACGAAGAGTTATTAAATAAGATTTGGGTATTTTTAGGAGCACTGCATTATGAATACATAGAAAAGTAACAAGAAACAGTGGAGTAAAAAGAAACCTGCAACCACCGACAAGTTTTGAGTTTATTCAGTGATTTATGTTTATTATTAGCAGCACATTTGTAGAAAGAACTCCATCCCTAAATCGTGGATTCAGTCTTTTCGGCTAAGCCAGTTTTGGTGCCGTTACGTGGCAGAAAAACTACAAGGTTTTGCAAAAAAATATATGGTCTCTATTTAAGGAAACCGCTGGAGTACGTCCGACGCAAATATCTAGCCGATCATACCAAGAATGCACTCAAGTAGCCGGCCCATAATCACTGGCACCTTTTGGAGGAAGATGATAACAGTCAATGTTATTATGATACATACTCAAGACCGGACAACGTGGAAGCGTTTGAGTAGAAATGCGCACTCCAGCATTATGTCGGGATAAGGCCAGGCAAAAAAATTAGGACTGGGATAAAATTGGGACTTCGCAATGAGAGATTTTCCACGCGATTACTGATATCATACGAAAGGAAAGATAAACATTTTCGTGTGTATAAACACCCTAATAGCTCTATTGATACTATTAGATCTCGTCGAGCCAGTCAACCGTACAATGGTACACGGACGCCTCACCGAGCAATGATTTTCGCCCTTTTCTGGAGGATGAATAAAATAATATATTCTCATTTTTCTTAAAAAATCATCGAACCCGTAAATTCGATATCGGAGTTACTCAAGATTAGCAAAATTTATTTTACTAAGAAAGCGTGTTAAAAGTAACTTTGCTTAATCTGGGATTCGAACAGGACCTCGAGCCATATGCGCTACCACTAGACCAAAGAGGCGACAGGTTCTTGAGTGAGAGAGGCACACTGTAGCCAGTGCCATTTACAGCACGGATAGGCTGGCTCCATCGGTTTGATACCATAATGGCCCAATTACCCTAAAAGCCCTATTTCCCACCTTATAGGTTTGCAACGCACCTATGATTCTATGGCGATGGAGATCACTTACCAACAGGTGCCCCATCTGGTCTCTGCTATAAAAAAATATAATTGGCCCTATAATTTAAAAATAACTTTAAATCCACATGCTTCTGTGAACCTCATATTATATAATCTCTCTGCTGCAGTGGGCGTAGAGCTGAAGATGGCCGCAGTTAATTTCCATAAAGAAGATAAGTATATAACTTTTGGCAACATCAAAGGCAAAATATTTATATTCGCGTAAGCATTTGCCCTTTACCAGCTTTTATAAATAAAAAGACTACTAATTTCAAATGTCGTCTTTTATTACTTAAAAATAACACAATGTTTTGTTTGTGGGAAAGCAACGAAGAAGGGAGCAAAAAATTTGTTAACTCTATCTCTCTCTCTCTTCCTAGCTATGCAATATGCATACTACATGGTGGTGGGGTCAGATTTCCGAATTTCTCTTTTCCACTTCGCTCTGATCTCAATAGTGGCGTAACTACATGATGGCATGGCGGGCAAAATGCCACGGGCCCTGGACTGTAAGGGGCCCTCGCTTCGACTGGAAGGAGACCCCGGTCTAAAATACCTCGGCGAAAAGGGCCCCATCTGATGAATTTGCCACGGGCCCCGAACAGTACAGTTATGCCGCTGGATCGCGACCATCGCCTTCGAAAACTTTACTACAACTAATACTAGACCCTGCCGCCTAATGTTGAGACCTAAGAGTCTGCCTCTAGATTTTAAACCGGAGATTAAAAGTTGTGGCGCTATAAGTCACCTATCTAGCATGGCGGACAACAATTTGTAACCTATTTCACATTATATAACCTCTTAATTTTTTAAATAGCATAGTATTTATATCGATTGCCAAATTGAAGTAAAAAAACGGGTTCAAAGCCCCTTCAGTGAAATAATATGTGGCAGTATATAATCTAATACCTACCTACGTAGGAACAGGGAGCGAATATAACAAAAAGCAGTGAGGTCTGAGGCCGACCGTCCCGCGGCTCACTCGCTCAGCCGTCATGTCACTACCAGCATCAGATTATATCGTGAAATCCAATTTCGTGGTTTTGTTATCGCTCTCGCAGGAAATTTACTAGATTTTCTTCTAACAATTTAAGTTTTGTCGGAATTTCCCGTACAAAAATTCACTTGTTACGTTCATACTCGTGTGCCTCGATATGAATGTACTACTGGAAATTATCCGCGTGAAAATGAACTTACTTATTCTGCGGCGATCACGGTGAAAAAATATCGTCTTATTTTACTTCAAAGTTATTAAAACTTGGAAGTTTTTATGCAGATTTGCGCGAAGCTTTAAAAACATTCGATGTTTTGATTAAATAAAAATTATAGATTACAGATTATTCTCATTGTATGTAAAGACCGAGTGTGTAGAGTACATAATTAATCTATATATATAAAAATGAAACCCGTTTTCCGTTGTCACGCCATCACGCGTGAACGGCTGGACCGATTTCGCTAATTATTTTTTTAGAATACTCATCGAAGTACGAGGATGGTTCTTACGGAGAGAAAAAAATGAAAAATTGTCTGAAAAAGTAAAAAACAACACTTTTCTGTATTCCCATACAATCGATTCGTAATAATACTTAAAAGTCAATTTGAACTTTAATACCATACCATAAAGTTCAAGTATTAGTGGAGAGGTTCCGGGAAGGCAAAACAATTGAGTGTCGTTAGTATCTACTGGTTCGATTTGAAAAATTATTTTTGTGTTGGATAGCATCGATATATTATTTACCTAGATGCACAGTTGACGCTCGGAAAATGGGACAGCAAAGAAGTGCTTAAGCACTCGTTTTGCATACAGTCGGAAGCCGATAGAATTCTAAATTTCAAAATTCAAATTTAAGAACGTTTGCTCATGTCAATTAAAAAGCTACTTTATACCACGTGCATAGGGTTATATTAGTGTTGATTGAATTAGAACTTGTGATATTTTTCTTTTGTTTGTTTCTGAGACCATTTTTAGAAGGATATTTGCATAGAACTGTGCATCTAGGGTATATTATATTGATGTTGGATAGCCCAATTATGGGGTGACAGATGGGTGACAGGCTGGGTGACAGATGGGGTGACAGGCGGGGTGACCGACGGGGTGACAGACGGGTGACAGGCGGGGTGACAGACGGGTAACAGACGGGTTGAAAGACGGGGTGACAGACGGGTGACAGACGGGGTGACAGACGGGGTGACAGATGGGTGACAGGCGGGGTGACAGACGGGGTGACAGACAGGGTGACAGACGGGGTGACAGGCAGGGTGACAGACAGGGTGACTGATGGGGTGACAGACGGGTGTCAGGCGGGGTGACAGGCAGGGTGACAGACAGGGTGAGTGATGGGGTGTCAGCCGATGTGACAAACGGATTACAGACGGGGTGACAGACGGGAAGACAGACGCGGTGACAGACGGGGTGACAGACGGGGTGACAGACAGGGTGACAGACGGGGTGACAGACGGGTGTCAGACGGGGTGACAGGCAGGGTGACAGACAGGGTGACAGGCAGGGTGACAGACAGGGTGAGTGATGGGGTGTCAGCCGATATGACAGACGGATTACAGACGGGGTGACAGACGGGAAGACAGACGCGGTGACAGACGGGGTGACAAACGGGGTGACAGACAGGGTGACAGACGGGGTGACAGATGTGGTGACAGGCAGGGTGACTGATGGGGTGACTGACGGGGTGACAGACGGGTTACAGACGGGGTGACAGACGGGTGACAGGCTGGGTGACAGGCGGGGTGACAGACGGGGTGATTGACGGAACCGCACCGAAGTCACGTACTATCTCTCGAAGTTTAGCAAAACATATCATTACCTTTTTAGAATTATTGTGCTATAGGTGCCTACGACTCACTCTTTCAACCCTCTCTCTCATACGCAGACGAAGTTGCGCGGGTCAGCTAGTTTACTTATAAAATGCATTAACTTATTTGAATAGGCATAGCCCTTTACAAAACACAATGTCTGATAAAAATGGTCAAAAGTAGGCTTCTTTAAATAATATATGTGTGCTTATATTTTAGCGTACCTACGCATGTTTCATTTGACGCATACATTTTTATTTGAAAAGAGATTATTATAAGACAGTAATATTTAAAAATCCTAATAAAAATTGACACGTCAACAGTAAAAAAAAAAGGATAATTTTATAACTATTTAATATACCTATAATTATATCACCCACCATAAATATAATCTTCTTTTTTCCTTTTATAGTGCTCGTGTAAATTCTTAAAACTTGAAAAAAAAACCTTATATTGTTGTGTATTCCCAAAAACTGTATTTTATATATTTAGTAACGAAGTTTCCCAATTGATTATATTCGATCGCTGCATAATGAAGTCTACAGGGAGATCATTATTCATGTAGAGCTGTTGTAATACTAGTTTGTCATAATCCCAGCATCCCTGTATATCCCAGCCTCCGTGACACAGCGGGCGAGTAGCCGGCTGTGAAACGTGAGGCCGCGAGTTCGATTCCCGCACCGAGACAAATGTCTGTGGCCCATAGATATTTGTTTCGGGTCTGGGTGTTGTGAGACCGAAAGTCTCTCGTAGTTCCTGATACCCACACAGACACGACACAAGACTCTAACTTAGTGTGGGGTCAGGACTATGTGTGTGACTGTTGGGTGTATTTATTTATTATCAAAACAGGAGACTTCATCAATCAAGACTTCAAAAAAGGTGAAGGTGCTCAATTCGTCCGATATTTTTTATGTACCTATGTTACCCAATATCTCTGCCAAATGTGGACCGATTCAAGATTCTTTTTGTGTTCGATAAAGCTTATTCCAAGGGTGGTCCCATGTATTCGATCACGATCGGATAAATTTTGAAGTTGATCCGTTAAGTTTTTAAACTTGTGATTATATTAACACAAGTTACCTGAAGATAATTTGTTCTGTTTTTAACACTTTAAATTATCAGGATACATAAGTTCATAAGCTCACGCCTGTATCCCCGAAGGGGTAGGCAGAGATGCATTATCGCACCAGTACACCCAAGTTTCGCCGAGCTTAGTTCCGTCCCAGATGTGATAGGGGGCGAGCCTACGTTTTACGTGTCTCATTAAAAAATGTAACCAGTCCTTATAACAATTGCTCTTTTTAACCGAAATCTAAACGAACGAAGTTATCAAGTCGTGTTGAACTTTACTTATTTCGACCGACTTCCAAAAAGGAGGAGGTGCTCAATTCGTCTGATATTTTTTTGTGTATGTTACCCGATATCTCTGCTAAATATGGACCGATTTTCAAGATTCTTTTTGTGTTCGATAGAGCTTATTTCAAGGGTGGTCCCATATAAATTTGGCCACGATCGGATTTGAAGTCAGTCTGTTAAGTTTTTAAACTTGTGATTATTTATAATTAAAATTGAAAACGAAAAACTAATGCGTATTACAAAAGCCGGAAACAACGTCATCAAAAATAACATTGATAAGTTTAAAAATATAATTTGAAACGAGGGGCATGAGGACAAGCCACATGACACGGTTGAGGATCATTTAAAAAGGTTGTTATACGCGATGAATCGTTTCACTATTAACGCGATGGAGAGGCCAATATCTCGGGTATTGCAAAAGGATAAAAAAGGAAATAAAGTAACTTGTATGGCGGGTCGGTTGCAAGATGCAGAAATCTGTGCGGGGCATGGGCGTGGGTGAACCGGTCTAGACGAGAGAGAACTTTAAGGATCCGACAAAACAAAAATAAAAGTTCGCCATATCACGGCGACAGCGACCTGGGGACGCTATTTTAATGTCTGACTTTAGTCGTCGGCTGATTGAGTCAGATGCGCGGTTAAACATTCGCTTTCTGCAGTACCTACCTAGGTACGACATTTTTTGCTGTTATTTAATTAAAAATAGCTATAACAGAAATTGTTAAGTAGATAGTGTTAAGTAGATTTCAGATAGATAGTTCAGATTTCTTATACTCTTTAAAGGACCTTCGTCGATAATATGATTCTTTAACATAAGCTCCCGCCTCGCCTCGCTCTCGCCTGTATCCCCGAAGGGGTAGGCAGGTGCGCACTAGCGAACTAGTACACCCAAGTTTCGCGGAGCTTAGTTCCGTCCCAGATGTGATAGGGGGCGAGCCTATCGCCATATCGGGCACAAATTCCAGACTCCGGGCTGATATGGAAAAATCCATTATCACTTTGCCCGACCCGGGGATCGAACTCGAGGATCGAAAATGGTACTTCACAACAAAAATATTTACTCGTATTTACTCGTAGATAGGAATAGTAAACTAACGAAATTATCTTGAAAATTCGCAAGTACATTGTCGTATTTAATCGTAGTAGGCTATTTTTAACGTCCAGATAGATGAAAATAGTTCATGGTTGTAATTAACCATTATTTCTTCCAGTCATCCTGCCGACGTTATTGATTAAAAAAGCAATTTAAAATAAATTTTCTAAAAGCAAAATTAAGTTTGTCGCCGTTTATTTTGAACTCCCACGAGAAAACCTCTAATTTACCTCGAGTGGACACAATTGGAAGAAAACACAAGAGAGGGCGTCGCGCTGGATTAGATTAGTGCAGATAAGATTAGTGGTGTCGCAGGCGAGCGCTCGCAGCGACTGCGGTGCAGACGGTGCAGTGCAGCGATCCACTCGCCCATCAGCGTCTACCACAATGCCGCTACTGCCAAGTACCACTACTGCATACCGGGCCA
The DNA here is from genome assembly GCA_036417725.1 of Clanis bilineata. Classification (NCBI taxonomy): domain Eukaryota; kingdom Metazoa; phylum Arthropoda; class Insecta; order Lepidoptera; family Sphingidae; genus Clanis; species Clanis bilineata. The sequence goes on along the minus strand of CM071144.1, from coordinate 8,622,961 downwards.
TGTGAGTCTGCTAATTGCAAACTCTACCCACACCGACCTAATGCACTCACGAGTCACGACAGCTGCTGCCAATTGACCATGTAGCGTCCGAATTAATGTCCTAAAGTAAAGCTGTGGCTTTGACCGCCACGCGAAAATCTATTGAAGTTACAGGAACGTATTTAGCTCTTCATGAGTAATTATGAGGACGAGGTGCGGAGTGCGTTGCGCGGGCTGGACTCGGGCGGGGCTGCACCCTAATGCAATGATTCATATTATTCGGTTTGCGGGCGAGTTGAACGTCTTCCATTATTGTCATTCATCGGAGGAAGTGGGCGGCGAGGGGCGGCGCGGGTATCGGCGGCAGCCCCCCGCGCGGTTCTCAGTCGCTCGTCGACACTCTCGCCGCCAGCACGCGAGAGCCGCGATGCACGTTGTCTACGCTTGACGCATACAGTCACGGTCCGCGTGTGTACCCTCTCTCGATCCGACACCGGAGGTGGACCGAGCCCGGAGCCGCGTGCAGTGCAGTATCCCAGAGAGTGCACCGTCGCGTCGGACTTGCGGTCCGACCGGAGCGTGTTCCGCCGCTGCGTGTTCGTCAGCACCAGCACCAGCTCGGCTGGATCGGCCCGCGGCCGGCACGGCTCAGCTGACCGGCGAATCTCCTGCCTGCGAGCGCACGGTGAGTGCGGTCTGCGATCGATCAGCGCTGAAGTTGAGTGCATGCACGCGTTCCACATGACTTTACGCGTGTCTATTTCGAGTCGCTCCCGATGGATTGCGCGAACTCGTCTCGCAGATCATCATCGGCACCGACGTTTGCCAAACGTCGATGGTTTCGCGACGGAATTGCGTTGATATTTGAAGTGTCGTCGCGACGATAGCGAACTTGTTGATAAACAGTGTCCCCTTACCGAGAGGATGGCTCAATGGTTCGTGGAAAACGATTAAATGTTATGAGTTGTTCGCCCGTACGTTGCGCCGTTCAGTGAACGTGGATTGCATATCGGAATCTAAACAGCAGCGGGATGTGTGTGGTTGGTGCAGTGGTCAGTGTGCAGAGACGGCTGACATGCATGGTAGCTACGTGGCGATTACTCCGAGCTCATTTCCCGTCGGAAGCAATTCGACGGTCGAATTGGTTTCATTCGCAAAATAAAGCTTTCGCGTGGCGTACACCGCCTGCCGAGTGTCGCGCCGGGTGCCGTCGGCCGACGTCGTCGGTCGCAACTCGCAATAAACCATTCTCTAACATGTCACGACTCATGATTATCCAGTAACATTACAAATTATGTTTAAAAAAATAAAATTTCTAAACATATATTTTCAACGGTAATAAAAGTCAAAATTATTCAGATTTGCAAATTAGGACACGTCGAAGTGTAAAAACAGAACACTCCGCCAGAGTGACAAACCCGTTATCTGTTAATCTCTTATCAATCTGCTCTAGTGAAGGTCGTGTTGATAAACGGTAGCCAACACCTATGCTGCTGCTGCTATTTGAAAGCTTTCTTCATTTTACAGTTATTTGAAATTTAAAACTAGAAAATAAATTGCTATTCATAACGTCAGCAAACAAATATTCTGTCTAGAGTAGACTAGGTAGAACCTAGATACTGATTTCCTGAATGATTAATTATTAATATTTTTTAACGGGAATCTACTAAAAATAATAAAAATTATAAAAATAAATTACCGCTTTTGCAAATTTTGCAAAAGTTTTTACAATATATACCTATAGGTAATAGCTAAGTACAGCTTTTTATCATACTTGGTACTTACCTATTTATTAATTAAACATTATTTATTTTATTGTATTTTAGCATTTTAATTTTTGAGTTCCTGCTTTATTATCTATTCCTTAAAGTTTATATAGTTAAAGATATCGAAAGTTAGAGATCCTATACCTCTAGTCCCTTACTTATAAAAATATTTAAGCGCTGCTTATCTTTAACCATAGATTGTCCCTTTCATTTTTAAACAATGTAACAGATGGAATATAGTGACAGGCTATTCATAGCGAAAAGATAAGCGAAAATGTTATATGATAAGTAAGGCCCCTAAAGTTTAGTTTGCTGTTTATTTACCTATGTCCTATATCATTAGATGGTTTCTGTTTACTTAAGCTATTAAATACCTACCTTACATTTTTAACCGACATAAAAAATAGGAGGTTTACAACTAAAGTATGTTACGCGGTTTCTCCGGGAAATGTGGACCAATTTTTACGTTTATTTTTTGTTCGGCGCAACCATCGAGGTACAGCGTAATCTAAATTTGATGATATTCTGATGAACAGTTACTAAATAAACTTAGGAAAAAGCACAAGCGTTACTATTAGTTTGCATGTAATAGGTAACTGTAACTAACACTAAAAGCTACAAAATAAATAAACTTAACAAAAATGCCGGTGCCAATGCAGTTCGAATGATAATGCATCCGCAACTCCGATGAGAGTCCGAAATTGAAGACAGTAATTAAGTTTTTGCTAAACTTTATTAAAAGACACAATTTACTACAATTGAGGAAACATTGTCATAAAAATTCCATTACATTTTAATTTACAATAAACCGAAGAAAGAAGAAAGCAAAATGTAATAACCGTCTAGACTCTAGAGTCTAGACAGAAAACGACAAGCATGGATACCAAATAAAATTCGTACTGATATTCAATTCCCAGATATGGAAACAGTCACAACAATAAACAAGGCTCACAAAAATGTTAATTCATTCGTGTTTGTTTAATTAGATAAATTGATAAAGACTTAGGTCCAAGATAATTGTAATGAAGTTAAATAATACTAACATTAATAACTAAGGGCCTTACTTATAAACACAGTTTAAATGAGCAAATGGCTAAGTATACCATGTCCCTTTTATTTTCAAACGATGTGACACAAGGAAAAAACTGACGGCCTATTCTTAGCCATTTGCTCAGCTAAACTGTTTTTATAAGTAAGGCCCTATATATTAACTTTTTGCCTAGAAATAGCCTGTCACTTTTTTCCTTGCGTTACATTGTTTAAAAATGAAAGGGACAACGTATGGTTCAAGATAAGCCGCGCTTAAATATTTTTATAAGTAAGGGGCATAATTAATACATATACACGCTATTGAACTTTAAAACTACATAGGTACATAGTTTGACTCTTTCGTTTTCAAACTATGTGACGCAAGGAAAAAGTTATAAACATTTTTTTTATATTTGATTTGATTTATTTATTTATAAGATAAAAACCACGTACCTAAATGTTTTTATAAGGGGCTATATGTTTAAATTGAAATATCAATATTTAATGCTTGTTTTTTATCTCAGCAGTAGGCAATTTTGATAGCAGTGACCACAGACATATATGTAGACGGGGACTAATAATTTTACCCGTTAGACTAAATAAATAAATGAAGACATTCAATATTATTATTGTCCATCGACGGCAATGGACTGAATTTATGGCGTTAATAACTGTTTAAATGCATTTTAGTAACATCAATTAGTGTTTGACGCATTCCTTGAAACCAAATTCAAAATCGTTTTCGCTCGCATCAACGATAATTGTAGAGTAAATGAAGCACTTTTATTTATGTAACCAAAGCCGATAACATGCCAAACGCGTCTGTAGATAATAAAAGTACATGCGACAGCCGACACGCCGACAGCTCTCGTTTGTTTGAGCAGATAACGATTTAAAAATATGTATAACCAAATCGCCTGCTAATGGGTCAGTCCATTGTCAGCAGGTTATTCAACATCGAAGAATGCGTTCGGCACATTAAGGGCAAATAGACTCCCATATCTTCGGTACAAAAGAGTATTGACACAACGAGATAAGCGTATCGGAGTGTACACTAAATGTAGGTAGATATCTGCGCGGCTGGTTTACACTCATTGTTCCGTTATCATGTACGGTTAGCGCATTATATGTCCGATAAGTAAATAAATGGCCTCTCTCTGGCATGGTGAGATATGGCTGTTAGTTCTCTTCACTCACGCTCGTGCTGTGATCCATGCGCCGTTTTGGTACTTGGCGACTTGACGCCCTACAACGACATCCCGGTCTTTACTTTTTGTACGAAAACATAAAGAGCGCTTTATAGGCGACATGAAACAACAACAATAAATTCCATGGAAATCTTTTTTAATCTACTTTTTATAGTATCAAGAACTCTTATGAAACTTACACACTTAACCCTAGTAGCACCGTTTTTACTGACCATTTCAAAACACTAACACTAACGTTCGAAATTCGATGAAAATTATACGTAAACATTAATAAAAGTCTGTTGGTGTGACGTAGCAAGCCTTGTGTCCAGGGTGGAAGTCAGATTAGGCACGGATTTCATGCAGCCGTTTGAAATAGACATGCGGCACAGGCACATCGTGTTCACTGTTCGTGTATAGGAAAGGTGGCGCATTTTAGCAAATTCATTCGCAGTGCAATCATGACGGCGACGAACCGGCGCTGGGTACATTGCGTTCGTTCACTTTGTGGCTATATTTAGTGGGTGCGGCGCGCCTGTGGTGAAGTGTGGCACTGTGGCCGACAACCGTGCGTGGCTGTGTGCGGGTGTGCGCACTGCGCGGTGAGATGGCGGCTGCACGCGGAATGCAGTCGGCCGAGCGCCTGACCTACCGTAAGTTTGTAACACTACTGTCACAGTTTCTGTGCACGCACAGGCTCGTGCAGACTCCACGAGGGTCTTGCCGCTGCCGGTGCCGCTCCTCACAACCCTGTGGCACATGCACCGTCCCGCTGACACGTACGCGGCCAACAATTAAGGTTCCGTCACTAACGGTGAGATTCGTAAACACCACTCGACACTAATTAAGGCACGTACCTCTTGAGTATTACGGAAATTGCTTTGTACGGTTTATTTATTCGAAAAGTGGTTTTTATTATTTGCGGTACAGTGTCTACGTGATCAGAATGGAAATAATTTTAAAGAGCCCATCGGTGCTACACAGTTACTTTCAATATTTTATTTGTAGATTGTAAGACAATGGTACATTTACCACTTTATTCTCAAAATATCCTACGTAGTGAACAAGACTTCTCTGTTCCTATTCTCGTCTGGAGTCAATAAAATAATTGAATCAGTAATTACTTGGAAGAAGCCGCCCACATCGTTCGCCATTTCCCACTCGTGACTGAACGATCTGTAGTAATGTACTTAACCCGATACTAAGTGGCTATAAAAAGACTAACAAAGTAGAAAAATATCAAGATATTTTATAAACTGCCTCCGTGGCGTGGTGGTATTTCGGTACGACTACGGTTCTGAGGTCTCGGGTTCGATCCCCGGGTCGGGCAAAGTGACATTGGATTTTTCCATATCAGCCCGGAGTCTGGAATTTGTGCCCGATATGGCGATAGGCTCGCCCCCTATCACATCTGGGACGAAACTAAGCTCGGCGAAATGTGGGTGTTTTAGTTCGCTAGTGCACCTCTGCCTACTCCTTCGGGGATACAGGCGTGAGCTTATGTTATGTTATGTTATATTTTATAAAAAAATTCAACCTTTGGAGCAATTTCTTTAATCTTGTACAAATACTTAGCTTTATTTTACTAACTTGTAGAATGATTACCATAACATCCCTAGTATGAATGAATTGATGATATGAATTTTTTGACAGTTCTCGCTTCTCGAAAACAACGATTTTTTCTCCATACATTGGACTACCAGTGCCACTTAGGGAAACCACAATAAATCAAATATGGGAAAAATATAAAACTATCCTCGTTTTAGAAGCGAGAACTGTAGAAGAACTCGTACTAGTGGTATTGAAGTCGATGTCGACTGTCGAGTCTGTCGAAGTGTCGAGTATCAGCGAGCACGGTTGTACAGACGCAGAGCCCGTAGCCCTGAATAAACGCTGACTTGTAACTGGTATTCATTTTGTCTGGAGCTCGGGGTGCGTCGGCCGCGGCGGCGCCGGCTAGGTCAGACGCCGCTATTAGATCCGCAGATTGATCGCAGCCACGTCGCGTTTCATCTATATAACAAAAGAATACTCGCCTTTATAAGCCTAAACATTGTCTTCAATGCCGACGTATTATATAATCATCGAATTATCTGCGTCATTTATTATGCCCAGTACGAATAAACATTTGAATACATGAAATCAAAGAGATAAAATACTTTTACTGAGACGTGACCTCAATGAATAATACATGTTTATATAGCTTTTCGATACAACTGAGAAAACGTCGGTCATTTGGTTTTGATGCTGTTCTCCTTTTAAACTATTTCATGCGATATTTCTGTTTGATTAAAAGTTTGTTAATGTTTCTACTATGCGATTTAGCGATTTATAAGCGTGCCATAACCACAACTTTACATATAATGCCCCTTACTTATAAAAATATTTAAGCGCTGCTTATCTTTATACCATAGGTTGCCCCTTTCATTTTTAAACAATGTTACGCAAGGAAAAAAGTGACAGGTTATTCTTAACCATTTGCTCAGCTAAAAATGCTTTTATAAGTAAGGCCCTATAAGTATGACTAGATTATGCATAGGGCTTCCTGTAGCGGGTAATTAGTGTGTCATGTGTTGTGTACTCTCAACAATGACGTTTATGTTCTCATTCAACTGAGAACATTATGAAATCTCAATGTTTCATGGCTTTTCAAATTAACTAAAATGGAACCTATGTTATAAACAAATAATAATTACCTAATTGATTAAACCATTAATTGAGCAAACCCTTGAGTTTGTTTCGGCATTTCTTCTCAAGGATAGCGAAATGCCCATGATTTTTATTTTTAAAATATATAATTGACGTGTAAAAGTGATATGAAATATCCTATTTGCAGAATAAATTATTTGAATTAATTAATAAAACCAAACAGTCACACAGATACCTAGATACATACCTGTTAAGCTAATATAAAGCAAAATATCCTCCACATAAATAGAAATAACTATCCATTAAAAAAAAAAAACAGATTTTCTTCAAAGTTAAAAATTTAATTACGTAGCCCATAATACCATAAATCCAAATTTAAAACATCCATATTATAACAGGTTGAAATACACTTTGTATTTGATACTAAACTATTTAAAATTATAGATGACATTTTGGAAGAAATGAACTTAAATGATTGTAGAAAATTTAGACATAGCAGAATTTACTCTTGGACGACAAAAGCGCTTCCAAATATTGCCGATAAGTAGTTTTACAAGAAAATTTTCGCTCATTCGCATCTTGTAAAATGATTTCACCCCTGACTTTCTTTGAGTCTACATCTTTTCCATAATTCCTTTTGTGTTAGTGCTGGTTTATTGAAAATCATGCACAATGTAAAATGCTTTCTAAAGAAGCGCAAAGTTTACAGAGGCCACAATTTGTCCCGTACATATTTCCAGCCACAGTTTGAACTTTGACGTCATCATGCGAACACACGTAGCGTTTTATTACATGTTATCGCAAATATTTGTTGCAATTCGCGATAAAATAAGAGGTGCTTCGCGAGCCATGCTGATAACAACTTTTATATTGGCTAGTAACGCGTGTTGCTATAGAACGCCAATACAAAAGAAGTTATATAATGAAGTCTATGCTATATTTAATGACGTAGGATTTTATATAAATCTAAATACTAACATAACATAAGCTCACGCCTGTATCCCCGCAGGGGTAGGCAGAGGTGCACTAGCGAACTAGAACACCCACATTTCGCCGAGCTTAGTTCCGTCCCAGATGTGATAGGGGGCGAGCCTATCGCCATATCGGGCACAAATTCCAGACTCCGGGCTGATATGGAAAAATCCAATATCACTTTGCCCGACCCGGGGATCGAACCCGAGACCTCAGAACCGTAGTCGTACCGAAATACCACCACGCCACCGAGGCAGTACTTATGTATAAGATAATGTTATTATATCGTACATTTAAGATTATTTAGTTTACAGTAACAGACAGACTAAAAATAAACTTTCCCTTAAAGTCATACTCGTCACACTTGTAGAGCCATGACCTTAACAGCTGTTCCGGAAAAACTTCTGAATATTACATCACTGTTGAATCATATAAATAAATAAATAAATACACCCAACAGTCACATACATAGTCCTGACCGCACACTAGGTGTAACCTGTATCGTGGGTATCAGAAACTACGAGACTTTCAGTCTCACAACATCCAGACCCGAAACAAATATCTATGGGCCCCACAGACATTTGTCTCGGTGCGGGAATCGAACCCGCGACCTCACGTTTCACAGCCGGCTACTCGCCCGCTGCGCCACGGAGGCTGTCAATGGTTTTAATGTAGGTATTTATTTGTACAGTATATACAAAACTAAGTTTAAGATTTCTATACACCTGTGAATGTCTGTCAAATAAAATATGCATCGTTGCTTTTCGTTAAAGGCACGAAATTATATCAATATTATTACCTCTACACGCATGATATTCAATAAAGCGCCGTCTAATTATAAGCCATCATCTATATTTCGAATAGGTGCCGTTCTAGAACAACCTCGATCATAAGCCGATCAAACCGCGACTAATTCAATTAGTAGAACATGTAATTTTCATATCTAACATTAATTTGAACTCAGGTACGTGTTTGTAACTTTGTATACATACGAGTACATTATATAAACGATAGTGAAGCCAGCGCTCCTTCAGTCCGCAGTTCCACGAAGGTCGAATTAATTTATTTTAGCTACACATTTAACCAGATCTGCCAAATTATCGTAGTCGATTTAGATATATTTGTCGTTTGAACATTTGATCTAATGTGGCTTTAATCTGTTCGTAACAAGTGTATACAATTTCATTTCATCACATTTGCTGGTGGTAGGATATTCGTATCCGACCGAATGGCGACCACCGTACACATGGTGCTAAAACCTGTCATAGTGACCCACACTCCGAGTGTAGTTCGCGTTCCAGGATCAGCCAATGTACTTCGGGTTCTCTCGAGGGGCTTGCGGCATGATTTGATGGTTGGTTGGGACGAGTATGGGGGTATCCCTGTGTCTGCATGGGTATTCCGCCTGTCTTGTGGCAAGCCTCTCGATTTGCTTCTTCCCTCTTTACATTCGGAGTGTAAAAAAGTATAAATAGGCCGGCATGATTCTGATAAACTGATAAACCAATTGTTTGTCAGTGGTCGATAGTTTATTTTGGAGTGCATTATAATTTTGAGGTCACATAGTTGTACCCAAAGATACAGGATTGAGTATTACTTAATGTATAGTTATAACTGATATCTATTGTAAATAGGTTTTAATTTAGGTTATAGCCTGTGGTATACTTTTGATATTGCAAAAATATTTACTCTTGTCATAGAATTATTCAATTAATCGCTCTACTGTTTAGGTAGAGCGTTTTATCTATAATTTCTCAATATACTTTATACTTTACAGCTCGTTTAAGTTTATTAAACATACTTATTAAAATTATAATTTTAAATTTTCTATATAACTAACATATTAAGTATACACGTTATAATAAATTACAAATCTTCAAAGAGCTCTACTGAATAATCGAGAAGAATTAGTTACAGCAATGGTACAATTCCGGAAATATTTTAATGAAAAGATATAAAATAATTACGTCTTTACACATTACGAGCAATAAAATTTCGACATAAATGTAATAGTATTTCGTGTATTCAAATGATGACTAACTTAATGTGTACACCCCTCTACGGCTGTTTTATGTGGATTACACAAACTCTCGCGTAATTACGACTAAATGTTTGATGTGTAAGGGACGGTACTGTACACTGCGTATGTTGATGAGATGAATTTTTTACATGTAATGCTAAGATTTTTTCATTTTTTTTGTAGGATTCTCGTGATTTTCTGATTTGATTGCTACTTTTACTATGTGATATGTGTAACAATTAATTAATTTTTGGTGTTAGCATCTTTGATAAGATTTTATATAGCTGATGTAAATTAGAAGTAGTGGTTTTTAGCTCGGGTTATTTCTAAAGTTACGAAAAGATAGTATATTGGGACAATGCCGATTAAAGAAATTACAGCACTGTTATAATTTATCTACTATATAAAAATAAGTCGGGTTTTCCTTCCTGACGCTATAACTCCAGAACGCACGAACCGATTTCCACGGTTTTGCATTCGTTGGAAAGGTCTCGGGCTCCGTGAGGTTTATAGCAAAGAAAATTCAGGAAAAATTTCAACAGAAAAGCGGGAAAATCTTTTTTCACGCACCGGCGCCATCTACTTAAAATATTGGTTTGTAGTACATGCTATGTATCAGAGATGGCGCTGTATGTGAAAAAAGATTTTCCAGATATTAGAGATTTCACAGACGGGGTGACAATCGAGCAGACAGATGGGGTGACCGACTGGGTGACAGACGGGTGACAGACAGGTGACAGACTGGGTGACAGATGGGTGACAGATGGGTGACAGATGGGTGACATACAGGGTGACAGACGGGTGACACACGGGTGACAGATGGGGTGACAGACTGGGTGACAGACGGGTGACAGACGGGGTGACAATCGAGCAGATAGATGGGGTGACCGACGGGTTGACCGACGGTGACTGTCGGGGTGACGGACGGGGTGATGGACGGGGTGACTGACGGGGTAACTGACGGGGTGATGGACGGGGTAACTGACGAGGGTACTGACTGGGTGACTGACGGGGTGACTGACGAAAACGGACCAAAGTAGATCATCTCATTACCTCCTTTAGAATTATTGGATTATAGGTGCCTACAACTCATTCTTTCAACCCTCTCTCTCCTACGCAGACGAAGTTGCACGGGTCAGCTAGTTTGTGTATAAATTTTGCAAAATGTTACACATATCTTATTATTTAATACATACGTCATGCTTACAATCCATACTTAGCAACATATATAGATCACGTCTGGAATCAAAGATAATATAAATGGACCATCCATAATATGTATATCACTATCTGCGGACGGCGACCAGACAAAAAACATTATTCGTTGGCATTTGTCGCAATTTAACCAAGTCTAGACACAACTTTCATATTGCTTTTTTCTCTCGAACCATGTGCGTTGCATAAGTTACAGCAATTATGGATTAAACACGCCACCTTTGATCACGACTCTGTGAACATTAACTCTCACTTGGCCGTTAGCAACTGTATTATGTAAAATCAGAGAAAATATGATGGCTCGCCTTATGTATTGTGGTGGTGCAGTAAAACCATAGCCAGTACCTATTCGTGCACAGTAGGGTAACATTTGACACTATTCGATTGCGACTACGATTAATTTCATTTATTGACTTAAAATTTCACCGAAATCGAGGTGAAAAATGCACTTATGTCGCGTTAAAAGCCGCCAAATGACAAGTTCTCAAATCGAATACAACATTCAACAACAAGAGTCAGGGGGCAACATTGAAACTTGGGTTTGGTGACAAATAAATTACAGCTGGAAGTGTATTATAGATAGAAGCGTATATTTTGGCTACAATATCAAATTAGTCTTCGAAATACATGCAACGGCTTTCTGTAACATGCTCGCCCATGCTTACTCATGTCATACGGCTTAAACATTGAGGAATGCGATAGACACAATAGACAGAAAACCGTACCACTTGATAGGATACGATAGATACTGCCACTATATACGAGTATAAAACATAGAAGTAAAGTTAGTTAACGTCTGATTTTAGTACCAGTGAAATAAAAATGAAATCATTAGCGTTAATCAGAGATTTGCAACATTTGAAATGACTTGTTGCAACACTACACAAAACATATACATGGGTAGACAGAGGCGCACTAGCGATCAAGAACATCCACATTTAGCTGAGCTTAGTTTCGTCCCAAATGTGATAGGAGGCGAGCCTATCGCCATATCGGACACAAATTCCAGACTTCGGGCTGATACGGAAAAATCCAATATCACTTTGCCCGACCCAGGGATCGAACCCGAGACCTCAGGACGGTAGTCGTATCGAAATACAACTACGCCACCGAGGCAGTCCTGCAACACTACAAGGGTAGATTATATATTCGTTACTAGTCGCACGTTACCATCACACGTTTTTATCGCTCATTCCAAAGTGTTCCTTGACGTAATCAAGAAACCTCATAACAAAACAAACAAATATTAAAACACTTTTAAAATAACGAATAAACACAATTTTGATTGAAACTAAGCAATTTGTTTTAACATTTATGTTGATAATAAAGTGATTTTAAAATTTGGTTAGCAACCTGTAATCCTCTTGTTTTGATAAAGGTACGCTTGCCTGACTAATAAAACAATGTTACGTTCCTCAAAATAAACTTGTTACGGGAATGTTGAAGTAATTTATTTGCAGGGTTATTATAGCCTATAGGGTATTCTTTTATTGGGAGTGGGCGACCGTTTTGTGAGATTGAAATTCGTTGTATTCTTCATAATTGTAATAATAAATACACCAGCAGAGTTTATTTTTGAATATGTGTAGGTAAGGGATTACAGAAGCATTTTGTATTGGTGCGGGAATCGAATTTGCGGCGTCTCGTTTTACAATCGGCTTAATCATCCAATTCGCCACGGAGTTTGTGAGTATCTAGGAGCAAATAGAACTGAACTTTTGAAAATTCTTTCGTCATTAGGAAATTACATCAGTTCCTAGGGTTATTCGCTTATCAATTGTAATAAAAATAAGTTGCCAGTAAATATCATAATATTATGTTATACTAAATGTGTTTAATTTCATGTGAAGGGGCCTTTTTCTCTATGACCAAACGAACAATAAAGGCACTCCGGAATTTGTATTGAAAAGTATTTTTTATAACGTTCTCTCTAACGTCCAGTTCCAATAAACAATCTCAGTTTAAAAGTGCAGATAGATTACAAAAATTTGCCATTAAGAACACAGTTTGAACATAACTCCGTCAAATGACTTGATTTGATCGATACATAATCGCGATCTCTCTGCACTCTAAACTGAGATCGTTTATTGACACCGGCCGTAAGTCTATTTTTCATAAATGGAGTAACTTCGTTACACTTTTTTTTTTATCTGTGGGCATACAGAATTAGGCCCCAGGAATTTGTGGACTGAAAACAATACGAATTCGAACGTTAAGAGTTTATTTATTTATTAAACTTTTTACGCAAATACTGTAAAGGCGGACTTGTCTTTTATAATAAAATAAACATTAGGACGAAAAGGATATTAAACAAATCAGTAATTATTAGGTTGGCAATGCATTAGTCTCCTGGAACAATCATTATCATGTTTAATTAAGCACGATTGGTCTGGAAGCGTTAAAGCCGTCAAGAGTAAACGTTGCCCTCGTCACGCAGTCCGCGTATGTCACTGATAACGGCCTGTTACTCTGTTACTCTGTTACAGTGACAATATGCCAACACATAACTCAAGTAGTTACCTCCGATAAGACGATCATAATAGCCATATGTTCGCTCGACGGACGACCTTCGCCAACCCAGGCGCACAGGTTGCAACTTGCAAGTTGCAACTGGCAACTGGCTGATGTTTAATCAACGTGAATTAAGGCTGCTGTAAGTGTTAGAATGTTGACCGGGACATTTTGAAAAAAAAATCCTCATGACGTATGGCAGCCCTAACCTAAATGAACCTGCCGTATTATACCCCTTAAAACAGTCTTACGTTCAAAGCTGAAACAACGCAATACTGTAATTTTATATGAAAATTTTACTTTCCGCCGCTGTTTTAGCGTCGAACGCAAGACTGATTTTTTAGGAGTATGGCTACAATGTCACTAAGCTATATTGATTAAGAATAATAATTAAAACCTAATCGTGATAGAATCCGTAAGAATAGTTTTATTTCAAATTAGTTTTGGTTTAGTTAACAAGTTAGTTGTTTTATTTCATGACAATCAAATTAGTATTGGTTGTCTGTGTACATGAATGACGTGCAGCTTCTTTTGAACACTTAGCAAAAATGTTTGTTCTGATAATTACAGATTATATCCTCCTACAGGACTACTACAGGACTAATTTTATCTTTATCCAATAATATGATATTGGTTTCTCTTTTCTCTCCGAGCCGTTAGAAACATAAAAGTTTGAAACTTAAATGAGATTTGTAGCCATAATGTAATAGCTCACTTTTTCTGGAACATGGCAAACCTATCACTATTTTATGTGTGTCAGACTTATCTTTTGTAATTATTTACATTATTTAATAAACTTACTTAGTAACGCGTTTTTTATTAGAACTATTTTATAATCATAGTCATTAATCTGTATTATACCATTGTCTAGTACATGTTAGCTTGTCATAAAGTGAGTCAATAACCACAATCTTCGACTCTAAGTCATACAACTGCTGCCAACTAATTTGCATATTAAATATCCATATATCGACTATAATTACATAACACAAAATAAGCTCACGCGTATACATATCTTCTTAAGAGTATGCAGAGGTGCAATTAATATGATTCGCTATGCTTATTTTCATAATATGGAGCGATAAAATGTGTGATACCTCATATCGGGCACTAATTCTATTCACGCGCAATTCATATTGTTTGATTCTTCGTATCGAAAATTCAAGCACAAACTGATTGCTCGACCCGATATTTGGCCTCGGGACCTCATTGTTTCTCAGTCAAAGTAGGCTAACGCTAGATCAATAAGCCGGTTATATATAAGAATATGTCATTCTTTATAATAACCATAGACGTATCATAATAATATAATAATAATAACTAAATTCCATGACAAAACATACGTCATTGAGACCGGTTGTGAAGGACGCTTATGCGTCATTTCTCTTGGAATAAAATTATGTTCAATTATGAGTATGACTAAATAGAATAAATGTATAGAGTATGAAGTCACCAGATTATTGATAGCTTTCCTTGCTGTCGTTTTAGTACAAATCGTCTCTACTTTGCAACTTAAATATATGACTTCACGTCACCGTCTACTTAGGTGGATAAAACCAATAGGAATTTAAAACATGACGCTGAATTTTAGTATCCACATTTATCTTATTGGTTGTGTATTATTTAAACATTTGTACTGCACGATAGTTACCTAATGCGTTTACTTAGATTACGTCTCCTAAGTAGTTGTCATGGCAGTTTGATTATCGTACAATCACATTCCAATGCATGTGTTGGTATCAACTGTATTGCGTCATACCTGTATTGTAAAATAAATGGAAAATGAAAGAAATACTGATTGTGTTAAATACGAGGAAATAAATATTTTTCAAGTCACGCATATGTTTGGATTATTCGTGTGTATGGCATATGTGTGATGACAGAGTGGCAACCGCTGATCCGCAAAAATGATACGAGTATTATTTTACTTTTTTAAGCGGATATGCAGGAATAACATTTTTATTTCTGTATTAGATAAATACTAAACAAAACATTACATAAGCTCTCGCTTGTATCCCCAAAGGGGTAGGCAGAGGCGCACTAGCGACCTACAAAACCCACATTTCGCCGAGGTTACTGGTTAGTTCGGTCCCAGATGTGGAAAGGGGCAAGCCTATCGCCATATCGGACACAAATTCCAGACTCAGGACTCATATTGAAAAATAAAATCACTGGCCGATCCGGGGATCGAACAAGAGACGTCAAAATAGTAGTCTTACCGAATTACAACTACGCCACCGAGACAGCTTTTGATAAATACTGCGCAACATTACCAATATCGACATTTTTCTTTTTTTTACTATAAAACAGCAATCTACTAAAACCTTAATAGTTTTCAAGAGCATTATCGACAATGCAATTACAGTATGAATGACAGCCTCCGAAGCTTTTAAATTCTTTTCATCAAAAGTCGAGAAAAGGCGGGGAATGGCCTACTCTGTGGGGCCAAGTCCTCGGTAATTGGAGCCATTAGTTGAGGGCTGCAGGTGCCGTGACGTCAAATTATTTAGAAGCCACGTCGTGACTGAAGGGCTCAAAATTTCTCAACCGACAACTCTGTCTGGCTTTTAGTTCTATTTAAGAATTAGTTTAGTCTAAGTTACGACGATTATGAAAGATTGTGTTGATAGAGTTGTATAATATTTACCATTCTATTTTTTACTGTCTACATTGACTGACTCGGTGGCGTTGTGGTATTTCGGTATGACTACGGTTCTGAGGTCTCGGGTTCGATCCCCGGGTCGGGCAAAGTGATATTGGATTTTTCCATATCAGCCCAGAGTCTGGAACTTGTGCCCGATATGGCGATAGGCTCGCCCCCTATCACATCTGGGACGGAACTAAGCTCGGCGAAATGTAGGTGTACTAGATGGCTAGTGCGACTCTACACCTTCGGGTATACAGGCGTGAGCTTATGTTTATATACTTAATATAAATTTACTTTTAATTAGTAACAACTTTAAATAGTATATCGGAATATGTCAATGTACATATGTATATACATATACGTACTGTTTGCCGGTATTTATTAGGAAGTCAGCAACCAACTAGAGTCGTCACTTTGTAAATTATAATAAACTTGATAAATGGTATAATCTACATCGTCGAATCCGAATAGGTTATTTAAAAGATGTGAATAAATTCCAAAAATTAAACCATTATAATATTAACAAAACATCGCTTGAGCGAATGTTTTATTTTCTAACGTGTAATCAGGTAGCGGTTAAAAAAACCTAAAACCTAAAACCTTTGTACTACACGACACCTAACCCCGTCGAAATTTCCAACGAAATTGTTAGTCAACTTTCCAACACGGCCCTCGATTTTCATCCAACTCCGTGACATTTTAAAAGATTTCCAATTCTGGCATAATTTTAGTTTTACACTTTGTTATAGAAGATTTTGCCGGGTTTCGTAGAATGAGGTGTCATGGTGAATCAGTGTCATTTTAAAATGTTTTTTTTTTGTTTCAGGTATGTACAATTTTACAAGAGAGCCTTGGAATCAATATTTGTAAGTTATTGCCTCTTATAAAAATATTTAAGTGCTGCTTATAACTTAACCATAGGTTGTCTCTTTCATTTTTAAACAATGTAACGCAAGGAAAATAGTGACAGACTATTCTAAGCGAAAAGATAAGCGAAAATGTTTTTATAAGTAAGGCTCATTGAGAACGACTATAAACTGTACACCAAGCCGTCAACAATTTAGACGTTTATCTAAGCTGAGAAGGCATCATTTTGTTTTTTTTTTTGGTTCGATAAAATCAATGAAATTTAACAATGTTAACAAACTTTGGCTTTCATGTCCCATCCTCTATTAATTTGAATCCATTATAACCTTAAGTGTCATGTACAAAGTGTTCCATTCTATATCCATTTGGAACTACACAATTTAACGCTGTCAATGGTACAATACGAGGCGAGACGTGGACATTCCATTAAATCATAAAGTTCATAACCTCTACCATACCCGCATTATAGCAGAACCAATCACTAGTCGACTAAGGCCGCGGACACGAACTCAGCGGGCTTGTAGCGGCGGCGCGGGGAGCGGCGCGTTTCAATGCATATATTTAAATGGACAAAGGCAGCGACGCGGAGAACGAAGTACGACCGGTCTGGCGGTACGTTTCCACGCCGCTCCTCGCGACGCCACTGCCGCCACTGAGTTCGTGTCCGCAGCCTTAGGGCCGCCCTATATTATATAAACGTATTTCGGCATTCATGTCGCTCCATGACGTAATGGACTTGTGTTTTGGGGTTCTTGACTGACTTTGTAATAATGATGGTGACGCATGTCAAGGTCGGTCGTCGATTCGGCTTTTCCTGTACTCGTCCGGGAATTGTTCAAGTTTTTTCATGCTATTTAGATTTTGTATGCAAGCTGTGGATTTACTATTACTGGTTTTCGTTTTATCATCATCGGTCACAGGATGTCTACATGAACAGTAGCCCGAGCACGAGAAACTAATGTAAATGTAAATGTATTCGAGTTCGCTGCGCACTGATGACGCTTGGTTAATATTTCATACAAATTTCATAGACGCGCATCGAGTTCGAATACATTTACGGTTGTCAGAATTTTTCCTGCTCAGGCCGCTGGCCTGCATAATATTTCCAAATCGACCTTTAGAATGCGAAGATTCGTTTTATTCGACTTACACCAAAAATGATATAAAACACTTTAGGATACATTATGTTTAAGCGATTAAACATAAAGCGTAAACTTATGTATATAATACCTAACATGTGGTTATTTTATTTGACCTGACTTTATTACGAATTACGATTTATCATTATAAATAAATAAATAACACCCAACAGTCACACACATAGTCCTGACCCCACACTAAGATACTAGTCTTGTGTCATAGGTGTCAGGAACTACGAAAGACTTTCGGTCCCACAACACCCAGACCCGAAACAAATATCTGTGGGCCACACAAACATTTGTCTCGGTGCGGGGATCGAACCCGCAGCCTCTCGCTTCACAGCCGGCTTCTCGGCCTCTGCGCCACGGATGCTGTCTTTTATCCTAAGCATAACAGTATTTCGTCAGATTTATCGTTGAGATTCTCTACTTATTCATACAATTTATTTAAAGTTGCTTCGTTTTCGTATGTTAAATAATATTGCAATCCAATATCTTCCACATTGCATATATCAGATATGTTATCATTCGCTAGGGATTGTTGTATACGTCCATTGATGTATACGATGTTCGTTTGACCGAAGATTTGGGCACACCACGTCATACATCGCAAATATTTGACCAGCGACATTGAAAGGTTGTGCGAAATATCAAACGTTATATATATTGTGATAGTTTCATGTACATGCCTAGGAACACGTCTATCTCCAAAGGGATTGGCAGAGGTGCATCTACGGCACCGTAGGGTTAGGGATAGGGGTAGGGTCTGCGGTAAGTTTAATGGGGGGAGATCGAGTTTCCTATGAAAAAAACCATTATCGCAATTTATTGCTAGAATCAGAATTTAAACTAGGAACCTCATGGATTTCAACCTATGCCACTATGTATTTACGAAGCGGAATGCATTTATTTTGAGCTAACCAAACGTGGCGGTTGACGAGGGAATCGTTCCGTCATGTTTGCGAATCGGAAAAAATATTGCGGTTGCCAATGCAATCGGATTCAATTTGTTTTTACGTATAAGCTACTAGCTGTGTCCGCCATTTCGTTGTTGAATAATTTTGATGTATATAGAAATGAATAATCGGTCATTATAATATTATTTGTAACCTTTATTTTCTTATTCCGTGACGTTTTAGACGAGATCTAAAAATTTATAGACTCACTAGCTGACCCTTACACGTATACTTATTAGACTTTTCTTAAAAGTATAGTTCGACAAACGTTCAAGTAGCTCACCTGAGGATAAAAATCTTCAACCATGAATGAATAATGAAAAGTTTAATAATCACAAGTTGAAAAACTTAACTGACCGATTTCCAATTTACCGATCATGACCAAATTTATATGGGACCACCCTTGATAAGCTCTATGGAACACAAAAAGAATTTTCAAAATCGGTCCACACTTGGCGGAGATATCGCGTAACATACATAACAAAATACAGACGAATTGAGGACCTTCTCCTTTTTGGAAGTCGGTCGATAACTCAACGAACATTTGAAAAAAATCAGGATCAAGAGGAGAGGGGATTTGCAACTTCATGCTTTCCAGTGAGACGGACTACCCCTGATGAAACACTATTTCTGATGTAAGGTGAGAGAGACACCGTAATTCTGTCGAAATTATACCACCACCTAAACTTTTCTTAGTTCCAAAGTAACATGGTTTCAAGCTATCAAGCTTATAAATCAACTGTACATATCAATGTACAGTTCTTTAGGAGCTGTAATAGACCAATGAGTCACTCAAAGAAGCTTTGTATGTGTGTAAATTACGCATTCATAAATAACACACACTATATTGAGACAAAGAAAACTTCTAATATTTCAATATCTTTCTTTTTACACAATAAAACGAAACAACGAAAAAAATAAAAGAATATTCAAAGTTATCTCACAAACCGAATTATTTTAAAAGTTTGTGCGGTTATATTGTTTTCTGAATAATTTTATCTTATTTCAGGATTCGTAATTTTATCCGTAACAACGTTTTCAATTTATGTATTATGTTGTTTTCCTCAAAGTTTTCTGTTTCCTAAAAATAGAATATGATATCAAAAGACCCACAATAGAAGCTTTTTAATAATAGGAGTAGCTTGATGAAATGTTATGGTCAAGATATTTAATATTTTTCCTAAATTGTATGAACTGTACATAGATTTCTATAGAGGATGTTTCATAAAGTTGGTATCAATAATAAGTACACTCAATGAGGGAGTGGCTAGCAATCTAGCGGTAAAGTTTAAAATTTTGTAAGGCACATTTGTAGTTTTTGAATAACGGATACTTAAAGGACATGGCCGAATCCTGCCCTATGTGTATATAGAAAAATCAACTGAAATATACTTTCAATAGTGATATCTTAAAATTAACTACAAAATTAATTAAAATATATGGCATCAATTATATTTCTCTAGAACCTGCGACAAAAATATGCCGAATAAATATGTATACTAATTGTTTTCCTTTAACTTTGATTTCAAAGATCGTTTGTCATATTTGTATTCGGAAACACGCTTAAGAAAAACATCTTTTATGACTGTAATATTATTCGAATGTGATCTTTACCTACCCACGGAATAATGAATAGTGCTACTGAACGAAGCATAAAAGTAAACATCAAAATCAACTTAATAATAAACGATACATATTTTATGCTGTCGTGTCGTATGATGTTAAATTAACTGCATCGATAATAATATTTTAAATTATGTTTCTGAATGTGCTAGCTATTTTGATAATGACGTTGGAGGCGCTTATTTTGACATTTCTGCGTTTTATGTATTTCTGCATAAGGTTGGCTTCACACACCACGTCATTCAAAAATGGAAATTATAATCTTAAATAAGTAAGTATTCAAGCTTCATATCTTTCTAACAACTACAAATCCATTTTTTATTCCCCGTAATAGTAATAAAATAATTGCTCCTAGTGCGCTACTTATAGTGCTCCTATGTAATAGCAACTAAATTAATTTATAGAGTCTGAATTTCAGAATTTGCGCCTTAGTTCCTAAAAATGTTTTTAACCAACCAACTCCTTTCCCCTGCCAATTCTCACTTGAATTCGAGGTTGCCCAGAAATTATTTTTTCAAGCCTGTTGTAGAAGTGATCGAGCTTAGTGTTTAGAACTAGCTTCTCTGAGGAATCCAGTCCCGGGTAAATTGTGTCAGAAAAACACGCGTCGCCAAATGGGTCGCTAACGCAGATCCCCCTAGTCCATAGCTCATATATGGTTGCCACTAAAGCAAGGAAGCGACGGACGTTTCAATTAAGAAAATCGGTGTATGCTTATCAAGGCGAGGATTATTTATCGTGTGATTTTAACTATATTATATTTTATGACGATATATAATGTTACGAGGAGCAGTGTGCGAGTGGCTACTCGCCTTTACAGGCGGCTGGTTATGAAGCAAAAAACCGCGGGTTCGATTCCCGCATCGACACAAATGTTTGTGTGGCCCACAGATGTATTTCGGGTCTAGGCGTTGTGAGACCGAAAGTGTCTCGTAGTTCCTGATTCCTACAAAACAATACTAGTATCTTAGTGTGGGTTCAGGACTATGTGTGTGACTATTTATTTATGTACCTATCTGAATTTTTAACGGCAAGTCTTATGTGTAAGGGCGGCCTTATGGAATTATTTGCTATTCTTGCCATTTAGACTTCACAGTCACGGGCCACGGAACATAAACCGAAAACAAGATTTTGTATAATATTTTGTTTGACAGTGAGCCATCCAAGACCCAAGATTATCCAGATACCAATAGTACCCATGGTATATATACGAGATGGTGCTAAAATTCTGCCTTTATTAAAAATAATAATTGCTATTCAAAAAGTTAAGACGCTTTTTGTACACTCTTTTTATTTTTCCTCGCAGGTTTTTGGAAAGTAAATCTTATACTAATATAAGCGCGGGCCTGTGAGCTTTCACATGACGTAACATCTGTCCGTGTCCGTGTCCGAAGACTTAGGGCATAGCTCCATACAAATTCCGGCCATGTCCTTTGTGACGAAAACATTTGTTCTGGCTCATTGGGTCAGCTGCAATACATTTGCAAACTACCTATAGGGTAATTGATTATTTTTAGCATACACAAAACCATTTATATTCTTATTTCGACGACTTAAATGTCGCATTCTGATTTTAAAATCCTTAAGCTTAATAATTAAGTTCAATTTTTATTTTTTAGCGTTACCAAATACCTTTTAAATCGATCTTCCTGTATGTGGAATTGTTGTTGGTCTTTGGTACCAACTTTATGAAACATCCAGTATAAGCTAACATGACTTGTGACGTGTGTTCATTGTACGCTTCGAACAAACATTACGAATGCAAATACGTCAAATAGTCCATGAATCGCGGTGGTCATTCGTTCCCTCTGCATTCAGTTTTAAATCTATACTATACATTTGAATAGACACGCGCGTAACAGCATTAAAATATGAATAACTGTAATGAGGTGCTTACATCAAACATCATTAACAATGGTTTATTCGATTGTAATTTTAATCACCCGTAAATATAGCCGCGATTCATTTATTCTTGAATCACGAACGTGGCACACGAAACAATCCGTGATCCGCTTGTATTGCGGCGCGGTGTCTGTGCGTCCGCGAAAGCTGGCACGTCGGCGCATGCTGATTTAAAACAACGGAATATTTGAATCGAAACCGTAGTGGTTTACTCGGATTCCATACATTCTCGCTGGTCAATGAAATAGTTGCGTTTTTGTATGTTTATGAGAAACATCATTCGTTTGTGGATTTCTCTTTATTGTTTACCCTTGTACTGTTACAGTTGAGGTAATAGTGATTAAACAATGCTGGCGGTAGGATATTCGTATCCGACCTGATGGCGACTACCGTACACATGGTACTAAAACCTGCCATAGTGACCCACACTCCGTGTGTGGTTCGCGTTCCAGGATCAGCCAGTGTACTTCCGGTTCTCTCGAGGGGCTTGCGGCATGACTTGATGGTTGGTTGAGACGGGTGTGGGGGTATCCCTGTATCTGCATCGGTCATCCTCCTGTCTTGTCGCAAGCCCCTCGATTTGCTTTTTCCTCTTCGGATTCGGAGTGTGAAGAAGCATAAATAGGCCGGCATGATTCTGGCGACCACTGATAAACAGATGTGTTTGTCAGTGGTCGCTAGGTTTTTGGACTGCACTACGCTTACCATCAGGTGCAATGTAATCACTTTGCCGTGCCCGGATAAAAAAAAACTAACGCTACGCTTCCGACTTTGGAGAAAACTAAAACACTAATTGCGATTTTAAATCATGTACAATTGCTGAATATTACGGAATTAATGGATTCATTCATGCTTCGCTTACAACAGTTATACTCTAAGTACCCATTGTAGATTTAATTGTATTTTCACCTCGATATCAGTGCACAATATCTACTGAACTATGTAACAATTTCTTATTTTAACTGCATTTTGTTAAATCGTGAGGAAGTTTATCTACAATCTTAGAGGACTATTATTACAGACCAGACCGCTGTTTTTCTTAGAACTTCGAGATACTTCATTTAATAAAATAGTTTGAATATAATTTTGCTCTGATATAATAAAATGAGACCCAAATGCTATTAGCATAGCCGTAACTGCAATGTGGCATTTCCTATTACCTATGCGGCGGAGTACGGAATGCGAGTTGACCGGCTTGCGGGTGGCAGGCGGCACTCGGCACCGGCAGGACGGTGAATCATATCAGGCGAGCGGTGCTGAGGTCACGTGGTTGTGCGATGCCGTCATTTGTATTACGTCCTCACACTACTATTAAGGATTCCTCTGAAACAATGCTAAAACTCCAACACTAAACAACAATAACTGCTTCATTTATCGATATGTACCCTGAGTCTGAAATATGTACTTGATATTGCAATAGACTCGCCACACACAGCCTCCGTGGTGCAACGGGCGAGTAGCCGGCTGTGAAACAAGAACCACGGGTTCGATTCCCGCATTGAGACAGATGTTTTTGTGGCCCACAGATATTTGTTTCAAATCTAGGTGTTGTGAGACCGAAAGTCCCTCACAGTTTCTGATACCCACGATACAGGTTATACCTAGTGTGGGATCAGGATTAGGTGTGTGACTGTTGGGTACTTATTTTACTTAATAACACATTTGGAACTGAAATAAGCTGGGCGAGATGTGGGATCTCTAGTTCGCCTTTGCCTTCGGGGGTACAGGCGTCAGCTTATGTGTGTATAAATAATTCTGCTTCCATTTAACAAAGTAAATTCTGTAACAAAATGTACTTAATATGTAGTATATTACAGATGTATGGTAATAACGCATTATTTTACAATGAAACAGAATCAACTCCGGTGTAATTACCGTAACAGTAAATGTGGGAAATCATAATTTTGATCTACAAATTCATGTAATACCAGTTTAATAGCTCAATGTTTCGGACAATTTAAGTGTAAACGCGTGGAATGGATGGTATGTGGTTCCGCAGAGAATACGCTGGTCAATTCAAAAGGAATCCATTATATAATGTTATAACTCTCGAATAATTTATTTTATTTTCCTCTTTATGATTTGATGTATAGAGATGTTAATCGCGTGACAGTCAGCCCTACGTTGAGGTCGATACATATCGGGGGCGTTTATTGGCGAGAATTGGGCGCATCCCGGTTGTTCGTCGAAATCGCTATCCGTCCTACGCTCGGCTATTATCTGATGGGACTTGGTTCGGACAAACCAGGGTTCGATGTGACGTAACTGTTATGACAGATAAAACTTCCGCCATCATCATAACTTCCTAACGTCGTAAATCTCATACTTTCTGCTCTACTTTGGGTTATATTTCAATTCGAGGTATTTCGGTGTAGAACTCCATGAGTATGGAACTAGATTTATGTATAGATTAATAGTTTACTGTATTTTGTTATCGATTTCGCTCTAGTGAAGTCTTATCGATTACATTTGCGAAATAACAATTAACGACTTCGTACCTAGTACCTACCTCTCTGTGAGAGATTGTGCAAATAGTCAAAATACACCTTGTATGTAGATGTAATTATGGGTAACCATGGATTATTGTAACAATTTTAGGTAGATTTTATTCATAAAATAAAAGAAATTCTAGATAAATAAATCTTTAATTGTTCCATGTAACATTCGAAAGGAAATTCCTTAATTAAAACTGTATCAAATCATCAGTAAATCGCGTCATAATATTGATCGTCGATACATGGGCAGTTGTCCAGACTCCAGCCCCTTCCGTCTGGCAGCGACCTCGTTAACGGCTCATTCATCGGTCACCATCTGGTTATGTGAGCAACGATCATTCGCCTTTTTGTTTCTTTTTTAAAACAAAACCCCTATAACATTTAAGGCTACGACTTCTGAATGTTAAATAATAAAACTAAATGTATCTCGAAACCGAGCCAATCGAAGATTTTTATTGGATTTCTAATTCTATGTTTAAGGCGAATATTTAAAAAAAATATCTATAATTATTAGATATTATTCTTCAGAAAATCCCCCAATATTTACATGATACCTAAAATGAGTTATTGCTCAAATCATTTTTGACAGATATTGACGTACTAAAGCATAATTCGTGCCCAAAATTTATAGTATATACATATTTGATACATAGTAGATAACGGTTACCCAATTCATATGTATGTACCTATGCTGTTACCCGTGACTCCGTTCGCGTGAAAATTTATTAATAAACAAATCTATCCCAAAGTAACCGTATATTTTCCGAGATAGAAAGTAACCTATACATGCTATATACTCACGCCTGCATCCCACGAGGGTAAGCAAAGACCATTGAGCGCCATATAGCTACAATCCTGACTTTAATTTCCAAAATATCATAGTACTAGTACATGCATAGTACATGCTCTACATGAACAATACGTAGTTTTTGAGTGTATAAGCTCAATTGGCTCTTTGTCCTGTTACATTGTTAAATCGTGGCTCACGTCGTGTTTATTTCTGTTCATTGATGCATTGTGGTCAGTGGCCACCTCCCTGAGATGTGAAAAGCCACGTTAGGCATCATGCCCCTTACTTATAAAAATATTTAAGCGCTGCTTATCTTTAACCATAGGTTGTCCCTTTCATTTGTAACAATGTAACGCAAGGAAAAAAGTGACAGATTATTCTTAGCGAAAAGAAGCGAAAATGTTTTTATAAGTAAGGCCCATAGTATTTAAATCACAAAATTTTCTGAATTTTTAAGCGCCTATTTTTACCCTATCATATCTGGGACGGAATTAAACTCGGCGAAATGTGGGTGTTCTAGTTCGCTAATGCGCCTCTGCCCATCCCTTCGGGGATACAGGCGTGAGCTTATGTTATGTTTATTATTAACTTAACTTGCAAATATTCTACTACTAATTCTTCTACTACTAATCTAGAGTTAGCCTTTAACTCAATTTATCTTTATATACTTTTCGCTGAGTTTAGATTAGTCCCTAATATGTGTAAGTTGCATTAGGGCGACTTGCAGCGACAATATTAATCTAGAGTTACACCTTATCTGGATTTATCCTACAGATCTCTCCCATCTTTAAATCATGATTTGGTATAAACAAAGATTTATTGTGGAGCTACAAGTCGCTCTTAATGGCTTAACGGCGAAACCGAGCAGAAAACAGCTAGTGACCGTGTTGAAACACGAATTAATGGTTTACTGGAACTGGAAGCCCGCTATTGCGAGTGTCAACTTCCGTAGAATTGTGGGTTAGGGATTATTAACCCGTTCGTCGACTCATGATTGATATACTCGGACGGATGCACACCTAACTTAGCTGCATGACAGTCGGTACGACGTGGGAGATGCGGGTCATGCTTTCAACTACGATAATATCAATTGAAACCAGCTGAGAGGAGTCCATGTGACACGATTCCCAGCGTACTACCTCCAAATTATCTACAACCTAATAGGTATTATGATTTACTATACATTAGTATTAATTTACGGAGATTATATTAATTCTTCTTTATCATTTTCTACGCGTCACCCCTGACTGGAATCCTTATTTAAAAAAAATGACATAAAATAACACCTAACTCTTTTCCCCATAAACATACACGAATGTTATGGGTATCAGAAACTTCGTAGTTTCTGATACCCACAACATACATACCATTTCTTCGTAGACTCTCGTGAGTCTTGTGGTCTCGCATCGCTTAAACTATCATAAAATATCCTTTTATAAACAACACACATAGCAACTTACTTATAAAAAAATTAAAACGATGCTTATATTTAACCATAGGTAGTCCCTTTCATTTTTAAACAATGTAACGCGAGGAAAAAAGTGACGACTATTCTTAGCGAAAAGGTAAGCGAAAATATTTTTATAAGTAAGGCACAATATTTTTGCAACTTGCAGCTAAAAAAATAATAATTTTCATTATAATAAATTGCGTCGTCATATATTGACAATCTTTGTTTACTAATTTTATAGTCTTGTACAAAAATAAACACCTGACAGTCAATAAAACTATTCTTACGGATTCTATCACGATTAGGTTTAAGAAATCAGTACCTAACAGTTACACATAATATAGTTTTGACCTCACACTAGGTATGACCTGTATTGTGGGTAATAGAAACTACGAGAGACTTTCGGCCTCACAACACCCAGACCTAAAACAAATATATCGGTTAGTATATTTGTTGTTAGTGATTTACAATTTATTTTTATTTCGACGTAGTAGATATACATTTGCAATAACAATTCAATTAGTGTAGTTAAGTAGAGTCTAGCGCAGTCCTGCGAAGTAATTTCGTGCTCCATGGCATTCTCCCATATACACGAAAGTATTCCAAGGCGAATTTTAGATATTGCTTCATAGGTAGATGTGGAAATACTGCTATGGTAATCTGGGCTTGAGTTTATAATGTGAAGTACTTAGATATTCTTAGTGGGGACAAATTGTGGTGTGAACATTAGAAACTATGGAGATTCTACTCGTCCTAATTTTAGATAAATAATTATGGATCACACAATCACAATGGAATCAGCGATTTCTCGTTTTTAGTTAAATAAATATATCAACAAACCAAAATTAAATTATATGAAAACTCCCAACGAATTTACATAAGCTCACGCCTGTATCCCCGAAGGGGTAGGCAGAGGCGTACTAGAGAACTAGAACACCCACATTTCGCCGAGCTTAGTTCGGTCCCAGATGTGATAGGGGGCGAGCCTGTCGCCATTTCGGGCACAAATTCCAGACTCCGGGCTGATATGGAAAAATCCAATATCACTGCCCGACCCGGGTATCGAACCCGAGACCTCAGAACCGTAGTCGTACCGAAATACCACCACGCCACGGAGGCAGTCAGTCCCAACGAATTTATTTTGATTGAATTAAAGAAACATAGTCAAGAATGCGAAAGTTAGTATTACTCATATTGCTCACACCACCGTGCCCGTAGTTAATTCAATCGGATGCGCTCGACAGATAGCCGACCCCGCCCGACCGGCCCTTTTGGGAAATGGTTTAAACAGTTGCTTTGATTCCAAACCTCCTGCCTAAACCCGACAAATATCTCCCCACTTGTTTTCGTTCGGTACATTTATTTCATCTAAGGCCAATAATAAAGCAGTGAAATCGCGTGAGACTGACTCCCTTGATATTCATACGAAAGACGCTCTGAAAGACAAACCTGTTCCATAATTTCAAAATCTCACAGAGCAGGAGATTCTACTAAGCGTTATGATTGGGAGGAACAATTTCCCGACGGGACAGAAAGCATCATTTCCTGAGAGTTCACGAGCTGGGGTGAAGCGGCGCTCTTCAAAATATTATTTAAAGCTTGGGCAGCCATCTTTCAACGCACTACATTCTTCGACATTATTTCCATACAAATTTTTGCTTCCAAATGAAGCTTTGCGAAATGGGTTACGAGAATTCCTTTTGAAATGTATTACTAAATGATCAAAGAGTTAATATTGATTTTATGTTCGGCACAAACTGTGTTCAAGGCGGTGGAGCACGTAATATACTGCGATTTATTTTTGTCACATTTCACCCAGACTAACACAGTATAAACAGTCCAAAATGTACTCACGAATTATAGCTCGGTTCTTGCTTCCGTATGCGCGACTTCAACTAACACGAGCCAAAAACGCAAATATACGATTCCCCATTTTAATTCTTTTATGTGTGCTATTTTAAAATGCGAGGCTCGTTCAACACAATGCACACAAACAAAATCGAGAATACCTCGAAGACACTATGCAACAATTTCGACTTACATGCACTATCCTGAGAATATAAAAAGCATGTATGAAATTATTTATGCAGCGGAGGTCGCTTCCTTGTTCATAGTAATATGCGTCGTAGGTGTTTAGTCTTAAAGGAATACCTTTGTGGTGAATACTTCCGTGAAATATATTTATGTAGCCCCGCCGAGCGCAACCCGGAAGCAGTTCAATTAAGTCTGGTATTTAAGGTTGCCATCCGACGCGGAGCTCTGATTGCGCCTCACCTCCCCCTACCCGAGGGAATTCCTATCTTCCTTTTAATTTTCGAATACAATAAATATTCTTTCTCCAACATCTTTACGATGAAACGGAGACCATAAATCTGAAAAATTAAACCTTCACTTGACAAGACATAAATACGTTCCGTCGCGTACCGCTTTATGAAGAGTTCGTATTGATGCCTTTTACAAAGTAAGGGTTTTCGTAATCCGCAAAATCGGCATCGATAATCCAAATTTACAGCCTTTGTTCAAGAATTTCTTGGTACATTTAATAGACTAGTAAATTATAAACGGCTTTAAAGGGTTGACTGAGCTCGCTGGCCGGTACTTTGCAATGCCAAAGACATGCCGCTGTGGTTGGGCTAGGTCGGTTGACGTAAGCTAACACGAGAGTTTATTTAAAGTTTCATACTATTTTTAGTCGTTGACGAGAATAAGCCTGTCCTTATGCACGGCTTTAATTATATTAGCTGGTAGTTAGTTATAGCTTCCATCAAAGGTTTCGCAAGCCATTTTGAACATTAAGACAGTTTAATTAAAACTCTACAAGTACGAAGTCAAAAGCTTTTTGCAAGTCATACGTAGATAACAAAAATATATTCGACTTTTCGAAATATAACTGTTAACTTTATCGCGTTTTGGAAGAGCTTCGGTTGCAAAAAGGGCTTAAAATCTTCAGCAATTTGTAAGCATATGTTATTTATACAGCGGGGCTGGTGGGGCGGTGCGCGGTTCGGTGTGCGGGGGGCTCGGTGCGAGTCGGGATGAAATGTGAACGCAATGAGCACGCTCGGTCTCATCTCCGGTATCGTTTCACTTAGCGCGCCCATTCCTGAGCGGACACACTTCAATACCCTAGGGCGGGTGAGGCCGACCAACAACGAGACTGTTCCGCTGGAATCGACATGTAAATTGATAAACTACGTGCACTACTTACAGGCTTGGTATCCGTGTGTATAAAATTAAATGTCCTGAATTTATCAACCAGTATACTTAGTACGACTTAGTTTTGACTCTTCTCACTTCTCGAAAACTGTGATAATTGGTTTTCTCTGTATAATTATTTGCTGTTGTTTCCGCAAGTGTTGCTGCTAGTCAAATGTATGAAGAATACGAAAGTATTATCGTTTTTGAAAACTGACAAAATTAGTACAAGGGCTCCAGATCAAATTACTAAAGCATTAACAATAATATAATACAACCTAAGAGGGGTGAAATGTGGTTCAAAATATGTTTGCGAAAACCACTTTAGAAAGAGCATCACAAAGGCGAAGCTTAGCATCGAGTAAAAGAAAATCGAGCCGTAATGTTGCCTGCGGTGTGATCGATATGTGTCCGAGAACAAACATATCGTTTAACGATGGATCACGGGTGTTGATGGTACCTACTGTGTTTTATAATATGTACTCAGAATATATGAAACAATATATGAGCGAATACTGTGATGGAAAGGTAAGGGACTTCGTAAATCTCACTCACCGTACGCAACGCAAGACGTAAGCGCGTTATATTCACGTCGGTATTAGTTATTCTTCTCTCATTATCCATGTTAATTAACATTGTTTGGATTAATTATATTATTACTTACTATGTTCAGTATAGTAACTCAAAAAGAAAATTCCTCTTTCTTTTTCTTTTCGTTTTATCTATATTTATTTATATACACTTGGTATATCTGAAGTATAAAAGCGGATTTAATGCTATAAGCATTCCTGTTCTCTTTTACTTAATCTCCCGATTTTTTCCTGCATTTCAATTACCATACAGAATCTGATTAGGTGAGTTAACGTCGCAAACAAGACGGCTATAAATGAACTCACAGTCCTAAATGAAACGTAAGATAAATCAGTCCGATTCAGTTAATTCCTTTGTTTAGTTGTCACTCAACAATCCGTAGCGTTCGTTTCATTCATTAATTTATTAACTACATCATTTATTACAATGACACCTTGTCTATAGTTCTGGGCTGTTTTTAGAATGTTTAAATTTGTTATCAAATGATAAATGTTAGTTGACGTTATCGGTTTCTGTGACGTTGATAAAACGTATGTTAATATGAATCGAGAGTTTTATGGGTGTATTTAAAAGATTTGTGTTGAAATTATTATCTTAATATGGTGATAAAAACTTGAAACTAATCATTGTGGTCACCACGAACTGATTTATTGTTGAGACATCTTCTTGACGTTATGTTAATAAACAAAATAGCGTCAAATTGTGTTAAACGACTTTGAAGTGTACCATTTTATATCGCATATATCTGGACAAAATAGTAACTGATAATTGATAATCTACTAATGGATTACTTACAAATTAAAATGTATTGTTATTGTATCTTTCCTTATCATTAAACATCACATTAATAATTATTACGTGTAGGTATATCTTTTTTGCACTTAACCACTTAATATTAATTGTCACTTTTATCCAAACATACTCGTAAACTCTTACGAGTACGTTACACTATGAAAAGGAAAGATATTTGCATATAAATAAAAAATATCGCTGACACATCCAGTATTATATCGACGGTACACCGCCTCTACTCGGTTTTATATGGTTAATCCGACTGGGGTTACTAGATGCGAAAAAAAGGAATTGGGTGACTAATTCAGCGTGTGTGTATATTCCTGACAAATCCTTTTTACCTTTATTTATTTTATGTGACAAATTATTTTATTACTAGAGTAATAAGTGTGTCTTTAACCCGTCGGAGGCGGCACATATATATGTTACATAAGCGTATGGGCCACCGGAGGCCGAGCCGCCCGTGACTATTCACTACTATAATATAACCTTACTACTATTATAAATCCGAAAGATTTGATGAATGGATGTTTGTTGCTAAATCAAGACTAACGGCTGAAATTTGGCACAGAGATAGATTATAGCCTAAAATGGCACATAAGCTAATTTTCATCCTGGAAAAATATAGGGTTCAAATAGGATAGATTTGTAAATAAATTTCCACTCGAACGCAGTCCCGGGCAACAACTAGAAAGAAAGAAGAAAGAAAAATGTTTATTGTCACTGAACGCAGGCAACTAGTTATTTATAAGATTTTCATCAACTTTTTACCAGTTATTAGGACACAACTCTACGTGGAATTTTCTATCACTATAAAACTACATAGAGTTTACTTCCATTAGAGTGGAAAGTCCGGAAAATTTCTTTCGTATGGTAACCGTGCGAACCATGCACTAGCCGCGGTTACTTTAGCGCTACCTACCACTAAATCTGGGATGAACTGCCCTTTGTTTCCTTCAAGAAAGAAATCCACTTAAGCAGTCGCTTCATTGTATTGCCACTTAGTATTGTTGTAATATGTTCCTCTTACATAGTATGTAATATTGTTCCTTGCAAATATGTTTATAGGTATTATGTATTTTTATTTACATGACTAAGAGACGTTAATATTTCATCCTGCATTAGAGAATGTATAGTAACTTGCATCAAAAGGAACATAAATAATGAGTTTTATTTACACTGTACAAGATTCAATAAATTATTTAAATTTTCTCGTACAATTGAGAGGTTAAGAGGTTTGTTTAATTTGTGTATAACATTGAATTGATTATGAGATCAATATCTTCTATATCGTTGGGATGGCACAATAATTTTGCGAAGTTACATATCAACATTCCACTGTCCTCTGTCATGGGCTAGTTCAGTCCACGTAGGCTCGTAGGCATCCAGATCGTCATGCCAGTCTTTGCCCAGCAGTGGGACACAATAAGATAGAAAAGAAAGAAGACATATCTACCTTTGAGTGACATCGTATCGAATTACACAAACTGTTATTGAAATGAGTGGTAGAGCCACGCTGTAGACAGTAATGTCTACAGCACGAATGGGCCGGCCCGACCGGTTTTATACCACTATCTCGCATAAAACTGACGTAAAGTAGCAGTTTGCTGTTGCGTTTTGTTTGCTAAGTGAGATTTCCGGTGGCCCCATTCCCCCCGCCTCTTCCCCAATCCCTATTCCCCTCTTTTTAACAACGCACCCATGGATGTGTTGCCAATCTAACAAACGTTAATGTATGGTGGAGATCACTTCCCATCAGGTGACCCACCTGCACGGTCGCCAGTCTCTGCAATAGAAAAAGAACCTCGTTATTTTTTAACTCGGTTAAAAACGATCACGCGTTCGAGAGTCGATAATTTAGCGGCAGATTTCCTGAGGCGTCGATACGCCGATTTTATTTCTCAGTTGAGACAGTACATTTGAGCTGTTAGCAGATAAGACTCCACTGTTTCTCGGTTGAAATTTATTACCCTGTAAATTCCCCGGCCGCGGCGCCGATGACTTGCACTAGTCCGTCCCCTCATCCCCCCCACACCCCTTCAGATCAACGCTTTTAAAACATTTCCACACCGCACGCCAAGGGGGACATTAATTAATTTTGCCTCTCTCATGTGTTCGAGTGTGTCTGTATAAAACTTTTTGTTGCTTCACTAGTACTCGCTGTGGCAGATTAAGGCTGAGATCTGTAGAGCGAACTTCGACTGAGTCTAAGACAAAGAATCGAACTCAGTGAGGATTTGGAATTGTTAAATCAAACTTTGGCTTATTCAAAGCCATTTTTTACAAGAAAGGAAAACTAACAGACAGACTTAGCAAAGATTTTCTTGTAAAAAATGACTCGAACTAAGTCAAGGTTCGATTTAAAAATGCCAAATCCTTACTGAGTTCATTTCTTTGACTTAGACTTAGTCGAAGTTCGCTCTATCTCAGGTCTAGATGTGATGGTTTCAGTAAGTTTTACTTATTATGAACGTATAGAATGAATACTTATTAACATACTGATGTAAGTATTAATAGTTGCTGCCTTGGTAATGTGGCAGCACATATTGGTTGTAGACTGGGAGGTCCTGGGTTTGGTTCCTAGGTAGGGCAAAGTTATTTTTCTGATTTACCCGGGACTGGATCCCCGGAGAGGGGGGTTGACGTCAGGTAGACAGTCGGTCGTAAAAACTAAGCCAAATCATTTTCTGCATCATCATCATCATCATCATCCACAGCCCATCCCAGCCCACTGCTGGTCATAGGCCTCATTTTTTTTATGCCATTTACCTCGGTTTTTTGCAATATCCTTGAAAAAGTGTGATGCACCGAGCGGAATAAGGGCAGGTAGAAAGAAAAAAGGGATTATCGTATATTTTAATACACATTTAGCTAACGTAAATATATGTCATTCGGATCTTAATATGAAATTTGTAACCCCCACAGAACATATTTCCGCAATATCAATGTTTGTCTTGCAAATATTTATCCCATCGCAGAGTCGAGTCTTCTTAACTGACGTCTGTTTCTGAAATTGTAATACAGACTTTGTGACGACTAGAGGATTTAATATAATCTCATATAAATTACTCGTAAGTACTGAACTTAACCTTTCTGTAATACGGTCTGCCGTATGACACACTAAGGTCAATTAAAAATAATCAGTCATGCTACAAAATCTAGAAGGTACAATTTAATAATATCACATAGGTTAGGGAATGTACCCATATTACGTGACTCGTTCAGGGGGTGGAGGGGGGGTCTTCAAAATACCACGATTGGTCTTGGGGTGGGCGGATGTTCTTAGGTTTTCGTCACGTAGTCAATATTTTCTTGGGAAATCTCGTGCTTTTTCGAGCTATATTCTTTTTAAAGTCACAGGTGGCACACATCATAATATTATGTTTATCTGTTCTTCGACAAAAACTAAATTTCTAACTACTTTCTACTAACTAACCATATTTAAAACTAGTTATATTATAACATATTTATAACTAGTTATAAATATGGTTAGTTAGTTAAGGTTGTTAAAGTTATAAATATGGTTTTCGCCTCTAGAGGAGGAGAGGGGGGTCTTGGCATATACTACAGATGGTCACCGAGGGGGGGGGGTTATAAAAATTTTAAAAATGGGTAACGTAATATGGGTACGTTCCCTTAAGCCATTTTCAATTTCTATCTACATATATTCTCAAAGCGTACATCGTATTTAGTCATACGATATAAGCGTGTATGTACTTATACTGATTACAGAGCATTAGTCACTTTAGGTACACATGCCGCATGGGCACGTGCATGAAGTAGAGCTAATGAACTTTCGTCTGCGTGACGTTTTTCTGCCGACATCCTCAGTATTGTTGTACACATTAGTGGTGGGTGTAGCGGTCCCCTAATCCACTCGACCCTACGCCTTTGTGCAGAAATCTGAGCGTACTCCGATTGCCAATGACTTGCACTTTAGTATATCAAGTTAATAGTGTCCGCCGCGGCCCTGTGAGTCTCACTAGTCAGTATAATATACTGTGGTAGTGAGCACCCGTCGAGACGCGCCGCGCCGCGCCGACGCGTTCGTCGACTCACACCTCCCGTCTCCACTCGCCGCTATCTACTTAAACTCTTCGTAGCGCCGCGCCGCGCTGCTACGAAACTTAAATGTACCGAAACTGACGCTAATGTAGTGCCGCTACGCGCCGCCGGCGTATATAATAAACTTTATTTTATGACATCTTATAACGTTACCTACTTAATAAGTGTCACAAAATAACTGGCGATTGGATTTTATTGGGTTTTTAAAAACCGTTACGTGCGGTAGAAAGCGCGGTAGTTAATGAAGGCTGCAGAAAATTTCAAAAAGTTGCAATATCAATTTTTCTCGCATACGCGATGACCGGACAGGCGCGATATAACTGCAAACTGCAACTGCACAGTTACTAAGTTGTTAATGATACTCGGAAAAAACGCCAAGAAAAAGTAAGTAGGCATGTTTTATTAATTCGCCGTACACACGGCGCGCCTGTGGAATGGAGGCGACTGCCATTTTTCTGCGGACGAGATTTAAATATGGAATTCCGGTGTGCGAGCGGGAGAGGCGCGTGCCATTGACCTTGCTATCGCCAGAGCCGCGCACGCGCCGCGCCGCCGAGCCGCCCGCCCGCCCGCGCCCGCGCCTGCGCATAGCGCAACACATTGCACTCTGGGCCCTGCAGTACACACACTACACAGTATAATAATATGTATTGCAATTACTTTTAAAGTTTATTATTATATTTTGTTGTCTATAAAATGTCATATGCAAATATACAACGCAACAAATCTACAATAACAACATTATCGTGGGCGACTTATTGACATTTTACATTGTTTTAAAGAAAATTAATGTACTTTTATAGAAATGAACAACAAGGATCTCAACGTAACAATTAATGTAGCGAAAAAATACAAATAACATTTCATGGCGCGTACACACCGGCCGAACGAAGGCGAAAGAATCTATGCCTGTTTCATTCAAACAACAGCGAAAGTTTATTTGTGTGAACGCATCAGATTCCAACACCTATCGTATTTTATTATTGCTAAGTTTCTAATGCGAGGGGCATTTAATGCAAAATGTTGTTCTGATCGCACTCGATGGTAGTCATAAACAAATTACATAACACGACAGCTATATCACCGACATAGTACATAGCTTTCACGTACACATACATGACTTACACGTTGGGTTCGCAAGCTAACATTGATACAAAAACAACATAGCGCCACGCGCCATCTCTTTTTATCCAACGACACCAAAAAGGCGCTAATTAACGCCAACCTTTCGCCCACATTGTACGTTCGCACGGCAGTCGGCAAGCGACAGGCGGCTGATGCCTCGATTTCACGTATGCAAATAAGCACTAGGAATTTGTGCGGTACCGTAATGTGGCTTTATAAACCATGCGACACTATTGAAAGCGCATAGTGACGCGAGACTCAAACATTGACGGCCGACGAAACACGCGCTGAGTACTTAATTAGGGAAATTGCTCTCTGTTAACATACCTATGTTGGAGTCTTGCCTAAACAACTGTCGAGCAATCAGGGCCATTGTGAACAAAAGCGAAGCGAAATGAATGTATGCATGACGGATGCGCGGATAAAAATAGCCTTGTCATAATCATCTGAAAGGAGATTCAGAACGCCCGTTTGGCGTGCCGTTTGTTCGACATTGTTGTTATTTCAATTAAGCGTTAATGCACATAGCAAATGCTCAGTCTAGTCTAAGTGACGCTTGTGGATGATGGTTCAACTCTATATTCATGTTACTTTTCATAATATGATAATTATGATTTGTAGATAGAGCCTGCCTTCACAATGTGGTACGGGAATACCTCGGATAAAACGTATGTGCATTAATTACAACATTTGGTTGCTAGATAGGGACTGCTTTCCCTTCGGAAATACCGGTGTGAAAGTGTGTGTAAATAAAATTCCACTCGTTATCATTACAACTATAAATAAGACAGACTAATAAGAACTCAAGACACCGTGAGCTCGTACTGCATAGATAGGACCACAAATAATTAACCTTTTTTGATTTTGTATATTTTTAATGATGGTAGATAATGTAACACTAACCTTTTTTGGACAAATGACACCTCAGTCTGACCCGTGACAACGAAGACTGCAAAGCCTTCGAAACGTCGGGAATAATAATTAAAACATAATCGTGATAGAATCCGTATGAATAGTTTTATTTCAATGTATAATATTCGCGTAAACTTAAGAAATCAGTAACTATAAATAAGTGTTGCAAAAAAATATACACGTTCATATACAAGTGTTCATAATCTTCATACAGTTATCACTTATCACGTCATTCTCATACATTGGTTTCTTAATACAATGTTAGAGCACTTTAATTGTATTGTGGAATGTACTGGTAAAATATATTTGTATTAACATTTTTATACTTTAATAAAGCGTAATAGAAAAACAACCAATAGGTAATAATAATAACATTTTATACAAAATATCGTAATCTCTACAAGATTAAAAAAACCTCGTACATCATAGTACATCGATTTGTTTTTGTCTTCTAGATGTACCTACTATGAAATTTATGTAAACACGTGTACAAATCTGTAGACAAATTGTTCTATGTTCATATTCCGCATGATGTAAGAGTACGTGAATCGAGTGTTAGACCGCAAGTTAACCGCCTTAGAGTTCGCGTAAACTGAGCGGAGCACAGATAAATGAAAAGAGTTATGATACAAAATATTACAAAAGTATAAAGAAAAAACAAACATAATGATATATTAACTAAAAGAAAGGTAAAAAGTACCCTTAACCGACGCGAATGTATGAAGAGATTTATGAAAGTAGATGAAGCGAATGTGTGTCAGAATCGGGCGAAGTGGAAATTCATAGTCACTGCCTACCCCTATGGGATACAGGCGTGATATTATGTATGTATGTATGTATTATAAAAGCACCGTCAGCAATCTTCAGCGGGTATGTCTGTAGTGTGTCATGCTTTAAGCATTCTCGTTCTTAATTTTAAAATAATGTTACCTTACAATTTGATATAAAGGCGGCGAGGTTGCGGCGATGTCCGTGTAAACGC
This sequence comes from Clanis bilineata, assembly GCA_036417725.1. NCBI lineage: Eukaryota > Metazoa > Arthropoda > Insecta > Lepidoptera > Sphingidae > Clanis > Clanis bilineata. The sequence continues at coordinate 8,584,102 of CM071144.1, read as the reverse complement.
TGGCCGGTAAAAAAGCGGGAAAAAATGGCAATTTCACTGAATCATAAAATCAAATAACCGATAGATAAGTTAAGTTGAAAGGCATGTATAAATACATAAAGTTCTGGGAAGATGTTGGACCACCGCGGCGGCGGGCCTATTATGGCACAAGTATTTGTCATCCGAGATGGCGCTGCGGTCAGACTCCGGTTGCACTGACGTACAATGAGTACGGTAAATATATTGATTATCTTATTTCAATACGGCGAATAGTCGCCCCGATGCCGATGCAATGAATACATTTCAAGCTGCTTACATAACTAAAGATGGCGTCGCATTGCGTAGATATTTAAGATGGCTTGATTTAGCCTACACTATTAGAGACGGTTGTTGTATGTTGTAACTTGCAATATATTTTTTTCTATTTAGAACATAGTAGCAGCAATTTTGTTGATACCAACCCTAGAATAGGTCACTCCTGTCATATGGATGATAACAAACTAAAAGTTGAATTGCTTTGGCTTAAAGTTATGTGCGTGCAAATAATACTGGTGTTATTTTCACAATTCAATTACTTAGTTTGAGTTTATTCGGATATCATCAGAAATTGCTACTGTTGCTGTTAATCACGGTAACCATGTGACCATCGCGCCATGGTAGTGGGATTAAAAATGATAATAGTTCTTATTTCACTCATTATTTTAATTAGAGGCTAAAGGGGTGAGTCAGGGTCGTAACTTATGGCACTCAATTATCCTAGCACTTCAATTACGTAAAACCTATATATTTGAACTTAAGTATCCTGTGATCTCCGCTTAAACATAGCTTATCAATATGTGAGACCTTGTAATTAGCAACGTTATTAAACGATGTACGTATTTTATAGTTTGTTATTTATCTGTAAGCTTTCTCTAAAATAATAATAAAAAAAATCTCTTCCTCCCCCCCCCCCCCATGGGATGCAGGCGTGAATGTGTATGTATTATAATTAATTAAAAGATAGATTACATTTCCTCTCAGCCTGTTTATTTAATTCTCTTCTGCGCTACGTCAGACAGAATACACAATTCAACATTATGCTGATGTACTAGTTATAAGATTTCGGATATTGAAAAATAATATTACACGACAAAAATACCTTCTAAACAAATAAAATTAATGAAATCTATTGATACCGTATTCGTCCAAGTCGCTACAATAGGTGAAAAGGGAGATAATCATGAAAGGAAAAAATATAAAAGCGAATCACGGTGATGCTGCTATGTTGAAGATTCTATAGAGAAAAAAAATGTTTTTGTCGCTGAAACAATGACCGGCGTGAATCATCGCATTCATGTCTTTCACTCAAATTCTATTCAAAATTGTGCAAGATATTGCAAATCATTGAAACTGAGACGAATATTTTACCATACATTTGTGAACTTTCAGACGCGATTTTGAAGGTTCCTTTTTTATTTTATTTTTTTATTTTATTTTATTTCGGGACAACAAACAGTAACATAATGATGTATTATAAGCAATAATATTACATAATGAAAATAATCTTACTTATTATGTTACTAACAACATTATCCACCTATTGCTAGATAAATTTCTTAACCTACACGTTACACGTTATTCTGTGAAAAGGGGTTAACAAGCATCAAAGTGGCAAAAAAGAACAAAATTTGACGAGGCTGTAATTACTTCTTAAGTGTATCAATTATGCATCTCCTGAATTTTGAGGCAGACAGGCAAAAAATGTCGATATCATAAAATTTACAATTGTATATGTCTACTAGTTGACGCAAAGGGTTGCGAAGACCAGCATTTGTTCTACAGATACCATCAGTGTAGACTCCCAACAAGCGGTAAGATCGCACCTCTCTGCGCATGGCAGATCTTGGAATAATGTAACATAAACTGTTCGTTAAATTGAAGCAGTCATATTTGTTATGAATCACACCATGCAAGAACATGGTTCCAAGAAGACACCGTCTAGATTCTAATGACAACAGATTGTAAGTGTGTAATAAGGTATAATAATCGCAGTATCTGTGAAAGCATCCGTAATGTACGGTATTCAGGATTTTTTGTTGGACACGTTCTATTAAGTTGATGTATATCATATAATAAGGATTCCAGATCATACTCGCAAACTCCAGACATGGTCTTATTAACGAAATGTATAAATATATGAGAGTTGTAGAACATTTAAAATCTCTACTATTACGTATGACAAAACCATACATTCGAAATGCACAATTAATGATAGTATCCACGTGTGCATTGAAATGTAGCTTGGAATCTAAAACAACACCAAGATCCCGTATTGACGGTAACGATTTTAAAGGTGTGTCGTTTAAGTGATACGTAAAGTTGAACTTATTTTTATTTTTAGTAAAGGTGTTGGAACAACATTTCGGTATACTTAAAAAGAGTTTATTTCGGTTACAGTAGGATGTTAAGCGATTTAAATCGCTTTGTAATAGAGAGCAGTCATTTACTTTAGATATACTTTTAAAAATCTTCAAGTCATCGGCGTATAAAAGAAAGTCAGAATAAATAAAACGGCTATTAATATCGTTAATAAATATTAAAAATTCCTTTCTTTTGAAGTTCCTTTGAATTTGTTCGGCGGTTTGGCGAACACGCCGATCCTTCTCAGGGCGACTTGCAGCGCTACCGCTAATCTAGAGTTAGACCTTATCCTACAGCTCAGAATTATAACATAACACAGGCTCACGCCTGTGTCCCCGAAGAGGTAGACAGAGGCGCACTAGCCAACCAGTAACACCCACATTTCGCCGAGCTTAGTTCCGTCCCAGGTGATAGGGGGCGAGCCTATCGCCATATCGAGCATAAATTCCAAACTCCGAGCTGATATGGAAAAATCCAATATCACTTTGCCTGACCCGGGGATCGAACCCGAGACCTCAGGACAGTAGTCGTACCGAAATACATCCACGCCACCGAGGCAGTCCTACAGCTCACTCCTATCTTTTTGTGAAGTGAAGATTTGGGATAAATAGGGATTTATCAGCAGCTTGCTGTCGCGTTTCGTTCGGTGAGTGAGATTTCCGGTGGCCCATTTCCGCACCCTTTCCCAAGCACATTTCCTTCCCCTTCCATTCCCTCTTTTTAGGTTGGCAATGCATCCATGATTCTATTTGTGTCTTGGGTGTCTGTGGGAGGTGGAGATCACTTATCATCAGGTGACCCATCTGCTCGTTTGCCAGTCTCTGCAATAAAAAAAAGCTGCAAGGGCCCCTTAGTTCCCACCTATGTAATTCGTAATCGTGTATGAGTATCGCTCGCAGGTCGTCCCGACTAACCATTTATCTGTTAAGGTATGTACTAAAAGACCCTACTTCACTTAATTAAAACAGCTCTTTGGTAAACGTATTCGGTCGCAGGTCGTGATAAGAACTGTTTACTCGTTTTACGATTATGGTCACATCTAAGATCGTAATAGACTGGTGACTGCGCAGTCTGTGAAACCTTTCTATTTATGAGCGTCTAAGTGAATTTTGCAATATGTTATTTATTTGTTAAGTGCTTACATAAATTATATTGATCTTGGGTAGTCTTTTAAAGCCTTAGCCATAACGACAGCCTCCGTAGTGCAGCGGGCGAGCAGCCGGCTGTGAAGCGAGAGGCCGCGGGTTCGATCCCCGCACCGAGACAAATATTTGTGTGGCCCACAGATATTTGTTTCGGGTGTTGTGAGACCGAAAGTCTCGTAGTTCCTGATACCCACGACACAAGACTCGATCTTAGAGTGGGGTCAGGATTATGTATGTGACAATTGGGTGTTATTTATTTACTTATACTTCTATGTTTAAAGGAAAACGTACTTATCGATGCGGAATCTGCTTGGGTTGATCACGTTTCATAGTAACTTGTCGTATTAAGTAGTTTGACCGCCGTGCCGTCTTGTCGATGATGACGATCCTCCGAGCTCCATATTGTACCGCGCTTCGAAACCGAAACATGACAAATGATATTTTTTGCTTTTATTGCACCAAATACCGCTCTATCTTTCTGACCGGTTCAAGCAAATTCCGCGTCGGTAAGTGTAGTAAAAAATGCTGATTTAAATAATTACAATATATAGTGTTAAAGGTTTTGTAGCATGTTTACTTAACTGTAGACAAGTTATAAACTTTTTCGAAAATAAAATGATAACGTCTTCTCGAATAATAAGTCAATAAACATTATCGCTGAATACAAAACACAGCCGCGGCAAATAAATATTACATAAAAATTTCTCCATCTCATTTGCCAGCAAGTGTTTTAAAAACAATTGATTGACGATGCGCAAGAAAACACCGTTGAATATTCATTGTTGTGAATTTATTGATTTTCATCAGCTCACTTACTGGTGAGTGGTGGTTGGTGCACGTATAGCACGCGTTTGTAGAACAGTTATCTTTCCCATAAATTATTTATAACTTTGGAAGCCCCCCTTTCCCCTTCGTTTCCCCTCCTCGCCGCAGCCGCACGCGCATACGGGCTTGAATATACAGGAAATGTAACAATTAATTACACATTGAATGCTCTATTCAGTGTATTGTCATCGTGTATTTCTTTTATTAAACGTTTTATGGATTGATTATATCGTGTAGATTGATGCTCATGATGTATAATAAAGATCAATAGATAGCTACGTATTGAGTGTTGGAAACTATACTATAACTCTATAACGGCCAAAGAGTATGTGCTTTGATTCATAATGGACTAGTCGGTCCTTTTGAACATTTCCTTAATGCAATAAAATATCGTCGATATGTTAATTGTGGCCGTGTATTTTAATGTTTAAATATTGAATTAAAACGAAGACGTTACATCAATAGAATGAAAGGAAAAATGGTGTGGATTCGTAAACATTCAGAGCGCAAGTTAATATCTTGTTTATGACGCAAAATTCCGACCGCCAATCTGTTGAGAAAACATAAAAATACAACTTTATTTTATTGGCAAATTTCTTTGTGTTGCAGATTAAAAAACATGGACAGGGTGAATAAGAATTGAAAAATTATCAAACCACAGATTTATGAAACATTTATTAATACCTACTTGTCCTTATTCCTACTCCAAAGTGGCTCTCGTCAACAACAGTTTTCGCATGTTACTGAATGGTTTCGTCCACAGCCCATACTTATAAATTGCCACTAGACTCTAGACCAGGGAGGCATCAAAAATGGGCGAAAGAAAAGCAATTAATATGTAATTTTATTAAGACTGACGCTCGTCTGGTTACTTTTTGCAAATCTAGCTTTTTATCGCAGAATTCAATTGTTCTGTGTTTTTATGAAGTTCAGACACATGACGTCATTTTTAATGCTAACCGAAATCATAAGCCAATTTCCGCACCATTTGGCTCTCACAGATCGTGAGTAACTTAGTTTATATGAAGCTTCAATGTGTACGCTCGTCGATTATACATTAGTAACAATATTTAATTTTGTTAATGTTGTAACCCAACTGTTTAAAATTCTCTTACACAAGCACGTTCGTAATTGGCAAGACAGATTCGTGTGCACCGCCGCTCGATACAATCCGAACTAATCCAACTAGAATGCCGTATTTGTACCGTACGACAGAGGAACTGGTTCCGGTAGTTGTCATTCAGTGCAAACCATAAGTAAATAGTTGCGTCCGCGTCCCGGTCCGGCATGAAAGCCAAGGCAGGCGGGTTATTATGTGAGGCACGTGATGACGCGAGGCGTGAGGCGTTCGAGACCGGAGACACGTCACGCGGGCCGACGCGCGGCGCGGGTGACACGCGCGACGTGTCCATCGTCGCATCGACTCGCCTAGTATGCCTGCGTGTGCCGTATACATTGGCGACAGTTCCGGTGTATCGCCTCCGGGGCCCGCAACCCGTTCCGAGAGACTGATGACCGCAATATAACGGAACACGATACCACTAGAGTGGCCCGCCCTGCGTATACGCACCCGCCTTGTTAACAACGCCATTCATTTCACCATTCACACGACACGTTACGTAAACTAAGGGCCGTTCAATAACCGCGCTCGCCAACAACCTGTGTAGTAAAATATAATGGCACGGATTCGGGTCGTGGGAGTGGAAGTGGAAGGCCCGAATGACCACTTCACGAAAACTGATCTAACCGGTCCCCGGTACCGGTAAATTTCAGACGTGAACAAGAAATTACGTTGCGAAAATAACAATGGAGACGTCCGTAAATCTAACGTTAAGAAGTGAAAACGAAGAAGAAATACGATTTTGGCTTACCTGCTCATAAATTACCTCGAAGAAACTTGGGGAAAAACGTCGGCTATAAGTTTGTGCGTAAACCCGGCGACGTGATGAGGTGAAAAAACGATCAAAACAAACAAAAGATCGGAGCTCGATAGAAAAAATTAATCGTCGGGTCTCGACGCCCGCACAAGTAAGCACCTGCAAGCCAGACGGACAAAAAATTCGCGCAAACCAATCGTGCTCTATGTAATGCACGTAATACGCGCACCTTTCGACTTTAAATCGAACACGACAATAAATTGAACACTCTCATTCCGGTCTTTGTATCTGTACGCTTTTTTTCATTACAGCCTCTTGACCTGTATCTCTTGTTTACGTTACGACAAATCGTAACCCATGCTGTCTAATTTTGAAGAACTACTGCAATTTATTTAAAAACCACAAGATATCTGTGATCCATATCACAAAATGTTTATTAAAAGTCTATACGTTATAAAAAAATATTATATTTTCAAAAGGCTATAAAAATATTGTTAACGATTATTGATAACTGTCAATAGATTTCCAACCAAAACATGTTAATAGAGTTCCAAATGATGCCATTACGATGAGAAAAGCTGTGATACCGTTAGTAAACTCAAACCGCAATAATCGTTTCAGTGTAAACACACGCCATGGCGCGACACCCAACGCGTCGGCGAGTCAGACATTTCTGAATTCGTTAATCCAACTATTCTTATAATAATTAGTAATAATTATTAACAATTTGCAAAGGTATATAAAACAATGAATATGATCAATTGTATTTGTCAATAGAGACACGAACGAATAGTATGTTGTAATCGCTTCCTTACCTGCAAATCAATCCCTCACACGTTACAGAATCGTCTGACGAGTAATTTCATTTCGCACGTCATTAATTTCACTAACACCTACATCGGATTATTAAGCAATAATCTGAGTAGGCGCACAATTGCGTGTACTCACTACTTTCCCCTCACAATCGTTTGATAGAGTTGAAATTTCATACATTTATTGTTACTCTACGCTTATCTTTGCATGTGTCTATAAACTGATTAATAGATTGTCAACCTTTCGATACAGCGATAAATACAATAAAATATTTCAAACAGAATCATTTATATTGTACGGACAGTTATCTAAATCATTGTGATAGGACAATCTCAGCATGGAGCTCGATCGTGCCTGTGCGCACTTTGCGAGTTGGTCGGCCACTGTGGCGCAATCGTACCTCAAATCGATAAAATGCAGCCGCCAGCTAGCACATTAACGGCCGCACTTCAACGTTATATGTTAATATATAAGAAGCAGAATCCCCCGGCTAGTCTAGCAAAGCGGCGATTTTTCGCAGCCGGATGCTGTGTTACTTTCAACTAGTAGGAATGCGGCCACTGACCAGCTTCTCATACGCCCCGCCGCACCCGTCTGCATGGACTCGGCAGTCAGCCCCACACAGCCAATAGGGACCAGATAACGTCCGTCACTGATCGTATGAACTTTACAACTGCTTTGCACTATACGCTCACACATATGCATTCGAAGTGTGAACTGACGAATCGAGACAACGGAACGATGAAATTGTCAATAACAATTCAAGGGAGATTGTTTTAATCAATTTTATTAACGTCGTCGCATTAATCTTATCGTGTACTTAAACAAACTGACTATAGATGTTAACGGTCGCGTCTATGTCCTACACGTAAACATTTATCTACCAGACGATAAATCATGTCATTGTTTTGTGAAAGACATCTGACAGACAAGTATTTATTTCCCTTTCACACGAAATGATTGCAAGTAGATACGGTAGTGGCAACATTGCGTTTGTTTTGGACGCGTTCGACCGATTTATTGTCTTAACATTTTCTATACAGTCGATTAAACGTATTCACTAGTGAAGGAAAACTGCCCGGTTTTTTTGGTCCCGAACATCTCGTGCCTTCAAATAGAAGGCCTAATTTAGATTTCTCTTCTCGTGGCTTTCTTTTTTGGGATTGGGGCTGGATATATGATATGACGTAAGTAATTCAATCGGTTCAACAATTTTTCGTAAATTTGAAATTTCGATTCTCCCGAACCCTGGCAACCCTACGCGTGCAACACTTTCTTCCTACTGCTGTAATAATTACGAAAGGTATATAGTATACATAAAGTAAAATAACGTATAAAGTAAAGTAATTTATAGCATGAATTTCTTCTAAAGGTTCTTTACAATACGAAGCATTTGATCAAACATTGTACAATTTATTATTCATTCACAAAACAGCAAACATTTTCACTTTTGCGTCATTAATACTTAACCTACACTTTAAGTATTCAACAACGACCCGAAATATAAGATACCAAATCGCATGAAATAATATTTAAACAGAAGCATTAGTCGGTTGCCACCTATGTACTCGCCTATGCAGTGACGTCACTTGATATTTTGAACGATCATCACGTCATGTAGAGACCGCAATGATATTCTATGTTATGTAGGTCGTCCTTTCAGTTTTTACGTTCATCACAGACAAGGGTACTTATCTCGACGTCCGTCCGACGCCCGACCATTATGATGCTTACTTTTGTATTTGGTAATACACGCTTCGCTATTTTTAGACCATCACGTGGAAGATACGTATAAAAGACTCGTTTCAATTACTTTATACATAGTTATATTATAATATCTGTTAAGGAAACTGAATGGTTGCAATTTATACTAGGGGGCAGTGGTGAAGGGTGAAAAATTCTAAAAGGGAAGTCGAAGCTATTTTCTCTTTTAATTAACACCTATTTATTAACAGATATTTTAGCAGAGGTAAGCCGAAAGGAACCGTGTTTTATGGGCCTTTCGCCACTACTAGGAGGATATTCCAGCAGATAGCTCATAAAGCGCTGGACTTGGAGGAAAACTTTACTATAGAAGATCTATAGAAGGTCTCACTATAGAAGTTTTATATATGAAATCAGACGATCAAACGATTCGCCTGATGGTAAATGGCAACCGTCACTAACTCTGGTAAAGCGAGGAGCACAGCCAAGCCGCTGCTAACCCTGGGAAAAACAGTAATGTAAATTGAAAAAGAGTATTTGGGCCTTCAGAAATCGCAAACTTTCTTTCGTTTGGCGTTATCCCGACATAATGCCAGGGTCAGCCTTCCCACTTAAACGCTTCCACTTTGCTCGGTCTTAAATCCCCATTCATAATAAGATCATTGGTCCTCATATCTTTCTCCAAAATGTCCTACCTAGGTAGCGCTTTACACGTCTGCGGTAATGAACTCTTGGTACAATATGGTCCAGAAAGTGGAAATCTCAAACACTATATAAAATCCACAGGCAAAATCACTGTCTTACCGAAACGTAATGTGATATGAGAATATCACAACACGTTTCGGTAAGACAGTGGTGATAATCCGGTGGTTTATTCTGCATGCAAAATTATCTACAGCTTAATTCTATTAACAATACTTAACGAGTGAAGTGGAACCATCTTATTACAAGACGATCCCTCATTTGAACTGGCATAACGCGTCGCACTTAAAAATATATGTGTTTTAATGAAGACATGTTTGTATATACTTAACATATATAAATATAATTAGTCGTTTTCTCCGCTTCTTTTAGGTTATTAGTTCACTGCATCTATTAATAGAATGTGTTACATAAAAATGAAAGTAGCTCTTGACTGCGAAGGGCCTGTTCTAATTGCGTAAGTTAATTCTAGTCAGACGCCCGAATGGTTAAACGCTGCTCAACTTTAACGGCTTCTTATATTGATTTTCGCCATACAGTTTTGACAGATAAGGCAGCATTAAACGACATAAGGCGAACTAGTGAAAATAGGTTATTAAATTCCTTGTATTTGTTGTTCATAGACTGCCTCGGTGGCTTAATGGTATTGCGTACGACTGCGATCCTGAGGTCTCAGATTTATTCCCGGGTAAAATGATACTAGGTTTTTGTATTCAATATCGCCTTCAGCTCGCCTCCTGAGCCATTTGGGCCGAAAATAAGCACAGCGAAATGTGGGAGTTCTAATTTTTTACTTCGGCTCCGACTACCCCTTTGGGGATACAGGCGTGATTCTGTGTACGAGTATCTAATTCAATGTATACTTACAAGTAATTTGCAGTAGTCACAAGTAGTAGACAGTATGGAGACCTTGACCAGGCTAAAATGACGGTCATATCGTTATACTCGTAGGTCTACGAAGGCAGACGAGGATCGACCCACCTAATAGTAAATGATTTCTAGCGGTAAAGGGTCGTTACTACATTCCTACAGGTTCACTTTCGCCAAATAATCGGTTTGAGAAAAATGTGTTACATACATAAGCTCACGCCTGTATCCCCGAAGAGGTAAGCAGAGGCGCACTAGCGAACTAGTACACCCACATTTCGCCGAGCTTAGTTCCGTCCCAGATGTGATAGGGGGCGAGCCTATCGCCATATCAGGCACAAATTCCTGTGAAAAATGTGTTAATTAAAATAAAATGGAACGGCGTTAAAATTCTTTGATGGAACATTAAAATAAAATAATAATAAATAATAATTACACCCAACAATCACACATATAGTCCTGACCCCACACTAAATTAGAGTCTTGTGTCGTGTCTGTGTGGGTATCAGGAACTACGAGAGACTTTCGGTCTCACAACACCCAGACCCGAAACAAATATCTGTGGGCCACACAGACATTTGTCTCGGTGCGGGAATCGAACCCTCGCCCTTATGTTTCACAATCGGCTATTCGCCCGCTGTGCCACGGAGACGGAGACTGTCAATAAAATGGAACATTGGCTTCCCTTCTAAATTTTCACCTGTCGTCACTGGTTTTTCCGTCGCTCATGGATACAGCCAAACCACCCCGTAGTTCCTACCATGAAAGAACTTTTTGATATTTTGAAGAAAGATATGTCACAGCTCTGAGGGAACACCGAGAAGGAAAGTTCATTCCAGAGTTTTTAAGTGCATGGGAAAATTACGTCTGGAAACGCGCTTTACTGCAAGTAATCCGATCTTATTGATTATTATTGAGACTAACAGATTGCTGTTGCGTTATGTGATGAATAAGATTTCAGATTGCTAATGTGCATTGGATTTAGTGAAGGTCAATCAGACAATGCAACAATGTTTTTGAGATTTCGTACCATTGAGTGACCCAGAGATCGTTATTAGTAGGTATGTACATATGCTTTAAAATTAGGTTGTAAAATTATTTTTTTAATATTACAGAATATTCCAAACAAATTTATTGTAAGTTATAGTCTTGTAAGCAAGTTGGATCCTGCTTAAAAATGCCTAATTGTTATTCTACATGTAAGCTAATTCAATAAAATGTCATAAACTAAATATAAACTTAACAGTACATAAGAATGTTGAAGGCCACATCGGCCTATGTAAATGTCGTCCTATAGACAAAACTGATTTGCATATCGTCAGTTTGTTTGCGAATGGCGTCTAGCGCTTTGTCGAAATTCGCAATGCTAATAATACAATGGCCAGACGCACCTCGTGCATTTGGTACGTCGCCGGCTGCGACCGACTACCGACCTTATGCCCTTGCGACAAGATCCCATTTACAAAACAACTGTAACTAGACACAATTGAACGTTCTCCTTCGGTACGGTTGAACGATCGTTATGCTGTATCGTGGCAGCGCGACCGGCGGCTCTTTGTAGGCTACGCCGCGGATAACTTTCGACAGTCATTGAATGGGGGGGTTCAATGACCCGGCACCGATGCGGTGTTCGAATTTGCATGTGTCAATGACTTGGATCTGCAGGCGCGCCACTACGGTCTACTCGCCGCGCCGCGTCAAGCCGGTACGGCCTACTCGTACACTTTTCCTTTCAGTCGTTCGCGAGAAACTGCTCAGTTGACCTCATGACACGGCCACGCAGCCGTCTCGCTGCTTCATTTTTAATATACCGGTCAAATCTGTTAGCTTTCTGTCAGTTTATTAGAATGTGTAAACTTGCACTTACGGTTTTTTTTATAGCAGAGACTGGTAAACGAGCAGATGGGTCACCTGATGATAAGTGATCTCCACCGCCCATAGACACCCAAAACAAGAAAATGGGGATTGGGAAAGGGATGGGGGGAATTGGGTCACCGGAAATCTCATTCACCGAACGAAACGCGACAGCGAGACATAACTGTCTACAGCATGGCTCTACCGCTCAGAGAAGCTTTATGTTTTTCGAACTCACACTCATATAGTAAATGTGTAACTTAGGATGTCTGTAAGTTTAGTTTAAGATAAAATTTGGCTCGTATGTAGATACCTAGACCACGACCTTGATATTCTTTGTTCCAGTAAAACGATCCCGTGCGAGAAGACTTTAACACGAGCAGGGCTATAATAAAAACGTCGTGAATTTTTTATAAAATTTAACACGTTTTAATTAACCTAAACATAGTTGTATAAACCATAAAAATAAATTAAAATAATTAATCTTGGAATTTTTAATTACGACGAGCTTCGGCGTAACTTAGATAAGAATAACCGTTACAGTAACATTTTGAAGGGAAATTAGTCGCTGGCCAAAGAGTTGGAGAAGAATCTTTCGGCCATCAAACACGTCAAGTCGGAACGTGCGAAATCCAATAAAGAACCGCCGCACCTGCGCCTTATTACATTCTTTTGGTGGTGCTCAGCCCCATCGGGCGGTGCTGCTCGGAATTCCCCCAACTTTTCATGTCAGGAGATTGCTTGTTGTTCAATTTTTACTTTGAAAATTCCTTCCATTAGTGTCAGCAATGGTATGAAAGTTTCTTCCGAGAAGATTTTCATAGCCAAACTATATATTCACCTTCGGGCATTCGGCTCGCCGGTTTACTTTGAACTTTCTCATAACTCATCAAATTAAGTGTAATGGTGAGTATATAATATATTAGTTGCTGTGGATGGTTGCCTCTTCACTGCTAATTAATTACATACATTCAATCGAATGTCGCATCAAATGTTTCGTTTCGTATATATTTCGCACATTCACAACGTTATTTCTCGGCATATGGCTAAAAATAGCATGTTTTGTGTGAATATTTCTGCAAACAAATCGGGATTTGACAAGGAAACAAAAAATATTCATCACTCAATACACTCAAGCAAAAGATAATCCGACACAACGTTGTGATTTATTCGAGAATACGTTTCATTTGATATAAATAATGAAATAATGTTTGTCGTATATAAAACAATGGCGTCCCGAGGTGGGCGTCGCGATCTTAATTGCAAATGCGATATTAACATACGCGCTTTGTCAGCTTTTGAATGGTATGAGCCCAAGGCGATGCGATGTCCTTACGGGCAATAGAAGGATGTCACTTCGTCCAATCTCAATATTTACATTATTGCTTGTGTAGAATAAACAGCGAAGCGAAAGCGTGTAAGCGACAAAGCAAATAGAGAAGAAGAACAAATCTGCACATTTCGCTTTCGCATTTGTCACACGTGACATGATTGACTCTCTTAGGCTCAATTGCACCAGTATTATTAACCTAGAGTTAGTCCTAACCGCAAGCTAAATTGACAGAAAATGTATGAATGACATGTAACTTAACTTGCGGTTAGGACTAACTCTAGGTTAATAATAGTGGTGCAATTGAGCCTTACAAAATAAAATTGTCAAGTTTAAAAACGCAAAAAACGGCATCAAAATTCATCAGGCCTATCAAACACAAAAATAATCTTGAAAAGCCCATATTTTCCGGAGATATCCAGTAATAGATCCAGACTGCCTCGGTGACGTAGTTGTATTTCGGTATGACTACCGTCCTGAGGTCTCGGGTTCGATCCCCGAGTCGGGCAAAGTGATATTGGATTTTTCCATATCAGCCCGGAGTCTGGAATTTGTGCCCGATATGGCGTTAGGCTCGCCCCCTATCACATCTGGGACGGCACTAAGCTCGGCGATATGTGGGTGTTCTAGTTCGCTAGTACACCTCTGCCTACCCCTTCGGGAATACAGGCGTTATGTTATGTTATCAAGTAACATACATAAAAAAAATCTGACGAATTGAATCTCCCCTTTTATAACTCGGTTGTAAACCTCGCCACGACCTCGATTCTCTGTCTGTTTGACACGGGCAGAAATCTCGGCTTTAAGTGTAAGCTCTATCACAAAAGGAATCTTGAAAATCGGTCCACATTCGCCGGAGGTACCGCGTAACATGTGACCATAGTCATTCATTAATGTAGCGTGCGTACATACATTCATACATACATTCACACTGGTATTCCCGAAGGGGTAGGCAGAGGCGCACTAACGAACTAGAACACCCACATTTCATAGACCACATTTGACAGCCTCCGTGGCGCAGTGGGCGAGTAGCCGGCTGTGAAACGTTAGGTCGCGGGTTCGATTTCCGCACCAACAAACGTCTGTCTCATCCACAGACATTTGTTTCGAGTCTGTTTGTTGTGAGACCGAAAGTCTCGTAGTTTCTGATACCCACGACACAAGACTCTATCTTAGTGTGGGGTCAGGACTATGTGTGTGACTGTCGGGTGTATTTATTTATTTCGCCAAACTTAGTTCCGTCCCAGATGTGATAGGGGGTGAACTTATCGCCATATCGGGCACAAATTCCAGACCCCGGGCTGATACTGAAAAAAAAAAATATCACTTTGCCTAACCCGGAAATCCATCCCGAAACCTCAGGACGGACAGCACATATATGTAATACTACTACGCCACCGTCACCGCCATCTAAACGTGACATATAAATACAAACAAATTTAGAACCTCCGTCTTTTTTAAGTCGGTTAAATTATGTCTCGTTTAAGCAACATTTTGCAAATAGCAATACATTTTAAGCGTCCTTAAGGCATAACAGTAAGTTATTTGTGAGCTCACTGCAGCGTATTTAGCTTCTAATTAATAAATAGAACACTCTAAACATAGTTTTCCGAATGGCAGCGCCGAGGAAATTATAATTAGTAACTGTGTATGAAACATAATTGGTTTGCACCCATTTTATTACGGTACGTATAGGCTGGATGTGAGTCACTACATCTCTAGTTTATTCGGTAAATATTGTACAATCCGTTAGTATTATTCCGTCTGGAAAATAATTTCAAGTAACAGGCGAGGTTAAGCCTCAATGGCTTGTAATGGCATTGGATCGTGAGGAATGGAAGGAGACGTATGATGGAAAAGACCCTTCCCCAGCAGTGGGATTATATAAGTTAGGAAAATAATAATATGGGAATATTGATAATTTACATAATATGATGTCATAATATAGTCGCCTCCTTGTTCTAGTGGCATATATGGGCGGTGGACCGGGAGGTCCTGGGTTCGATTCCTAGGTCGGGCAAAGGGAATTTTCTAATTTAATTTGCACGGGACTGAAACTCTCAGGGGAGGTTAACACAGGTAGCCGGTTGTAAAACTAAGCCAAATCTTTTCGGCAACTTGCTTGAAAAAGTGTGTTGCGCCGATCCCATATTAAGGTGGGATAAGAGCAAGTAGAAAGAAAGAAAGTGATCTCATAATATAGTGAATTGACGTAAAAACTAAGCCGAAACTCTGCACGTACTGAAAACAGTGTATTTCGTCGACTTCATATTGGAGTAAATACTTACGAATATTGACACAACTAACATCCTGATAAGCCTTTCACCTATCACGTCATCACAAAACGCACATAAACCATGTGAAGCGAGGCGTAACCGAACGAAAATATTCATAATCACAAGTTTAAAACTTAACTGACCGACTTCCAATTTACCGATCGTGACCAAATTTATATGGGACCACCTTTGAAATAAGCTCTATCGAACACAAAAAGAATTTTGAAAATCTGTCCACATTTGGCGGAGATATCGAGTAACATACATAAAACAAAATGACGAATTGAGGACCTCCTCCTTTTGTGGAAGTCGGTCGAAAAAGGAAGCTGATTCTATAAATTATCTTCTAATTCACATCTGTCAATTAGCTTACAGTTTGGCTAAAGGGAACCGGTAGGAATAGTGTTGTATGGACTCTTCGCCACTGCCCTGCACACTTTCGATAACACCAATGCCAAGCTATTTACTTTATACAACTCAATTACAAATGTGCGTAACATAAATGATAAAATTCGTATGCCTACTAGCAATTTTAATTAAGTAATTCGAAGTTTTATGATCCTAACGGGTTATGTTATCAGCGGATCCGGAATTCGTGTAATTTATAAACAAGATTGTGTTTTCTTATCGTTTCGCGTTAGGACAATTTACAATTACTTAATATTGCACTCCAGTGTCTCAATTATAATAACAAATCTTTGACATTGGCTGAATAAAGTTTATTTATTTATTTCTGTCTTTCTTTCTTTCTTGAGAATGATAATAATAAGGGGATTTAATATTCCCAATTCCCTAAGGTAATGAATGATTGTTGCGAAATACTTATCAAAATTTAGAATACTTAAGGCATATCAACTTGTCAACGATCTCGATCGCGAATGTATTCCTCACATTTAGAGCCAAAACTTCAACTTCAAGCTGGTCCTAGTCACGGACGTAAAAAAAAGATGGACGGTGCGCTAGGGACACTGAAATTGAAGCAGGGTTCAGTCATTATATTCATCCATAAATACGTAATGGCGTGTGTGTGCGTAGGGCACTTTTGTACAGGCGCGTTTGTGTGCGTGGCTTCTCTGTGGCGTCCGTTTAACTATAGGCAAGATGTTGTCCTTTTTTTCTTTACGTCATTCTCCTAGTTTAGGACGTTTTTATCTGTCTTTCTAGTTCTTACAGTCGTACTTATAATCATGTAACTATTATTAACAACTTGATTAAACGTCCTAACATTTACGTCAGTTTTTTTATAGAAGAGATTGGCAAACGAGCAGATGGGTCACCTGATGGTAAGTGATCTCCACCGCCCTTAGACACCCAAGATACAAAAAGAATCATGGGTGCGTTGCCAACCTAAAAGGAGGGAATGGAAGGGGAGGGAAGGGGATTGGGAAAGGGAGTGGGGAAATGGGCCACCGGAAATCTCACTCACCGAACGAAACGCGACAGCAAGCTGCCCCTTTACGTCGGTTTTCTGTGAGACAGTGGTATCTAACCGGTCGAGCCGGCCCATTCGTGCTATAGACGTTACTGTCTACAGCGTGGCTCTACCACATGAAAAGGTTTAATTTTTCTTCGTTATAAATGCGAGTGTTCTGTGTAGAGTATGTAATATGTATGTGAATATTTGCTTTGTCTACGTTTATTGTAGATTGGATATATTGAATTGCGTGTCTTCTGTAATAACTAATAATCACCTTCATAAGGCATATTACCTCTTTCTGTCAATCATTAAATATAGAAGCTTGTAAATAATTCAACTTAATTTCCCAATAAAAGTATTCTCATTTGCCACTTTCTTTAATCTTAACTTAATGATCAACTAACCACCGTGTGACCCATAAAATGACACATTAACCATTTTAAGTTCGATTAAAACCATTAAAAATAATTTGTCTACACGTATTCGTTTTATTACTCCCACATGATAAGAGAATTGTCGAACCTGTACCAAATTACGTGTTTTAACTCGAACATCTTTTTTTTTCAGGTATGTTCCTAATTATTATTCTGGGAACGCGCGAGTCATAAAATTCAGTCACGATTTAACTGAGTGAGTATAATGTGTTCGTTTAAATGATGTGGTGATATATTATGCTTGTTTCAAAATGTGTTTTTACTCTGCCTCGGTGGAGTAATGCGCACGTGGTACGCTGTCTTATTAGCTCTCGGGTTCGATCCCCGGGTCACGTAAATTGATATTTTCTGGATTCTATCACGATTTGGTTTTAATTTTTATGCACGACGTTTCGAAAGCTTTGCAGCCTTCGTGGTCACGGGTCAGACCAAATCGTGATAGAATCCGTAAAAATAGTTTTATTCAAATGAATAACATTCACGTAAACCTAAGAAATCATTACGATATTTTCTGCTTAATGTCAGCTCGGAGTCTAAAATTTGTGCCCGATATGGTGATAGGCTCGCATTCATCACATCTGGGACGGGAATAAGCTCGGTGAAATGTGTGTGAACTGGTTCGCTTGTTCCCTACCCATCCCCGGAACAGGCAAAGGCGTATTACCTGTTCCGTATATAAAGTAATGTATGTATGGTGCACTTCCTAAATATTTGATTTGTCGTATGTTCAATAAAATGCAGCTTTGTATAATGAATTTTAGAAAAACATAGTATATTATTGGTTACTAATTGATTACGCATTATATTTATTTTTCAATTCCATATTTCAAGTTCTTTTCTTTTCATATTATCTTCATTATAATTTTCACTTATCAACAGTAAGAGTTCCTTGAACTCATTACGAAGTAAGCCAAATAAGTAATTATTGCCGAATATATTAACTGAATACGTTGAACATTTATTTTCCCATTAAACGTAATTCAGTGAAAACTTTAATATATTTCGTAGTGAATATACAGTAAGGAGAAATTGATTAACATAAATATTTATTGAAATTCTCTCAATTTATTCTAGCATACTTGATATCACACTTAATGTGATAATTTCGCATTAGAAACCGTAAAAATATTTCGAGTGGGGGAAAAGTAAAAAAAAAAATTATGTCTTAGAAACATCTCTACAGAAACCTGTCTACTAAATCATTATCCATTCCTAACAAATCATAAGAAACGTTCTTGAAGAAGTAATTAAGGCTTTGGTGTATAACGCGGTTTAATTAGAAATATATCAATCTGTTTTCGTCCACGGTTCCACACATCTAAAAGGCATCGTACGGTAGAGGCGGTAATTGGAGCCGCCAGTGCATGTCCTGTTTGTTTCTTGTGCACATCAAACTAGCTGTTACGTTAAAGCTGTAAATCTGAAACGCGATAATAATCTATTATAATTTCCCTGTTCGCGTAATTGATATAGATGAATCTATGAAACAATAAAGCGCTGATTTTGTGTGATTTATGACCGTAAACGTCTTTGTAACCACAAAGTCGTATTTGATAATATGGTTATCTTGCACATATGAAGAAATAATGAAGAATAAATGAATGCTCCAAAGAATAAAGTTACATATGATAATGAATCGTTTTTTTTTTAAGTTATGCCATAATACCAAGTTAAATTATGTCATAGCTTAAAAAAATATTTACTAGTTAAATATACTGGTAAGCTCAGAAAAATAAGAAAGCAATTTCGATTCATTATCATATGTAACTTTATTCTTTGGATAGGTATTACATCGAAATTTGAATATTAAAACCGTAAGTATGAAGAACTAGAATCGGCAGAAATGGTATCTTTAAAAACATGACATGTAGACTCGTTAGCTAATGACATAATTAGCAAAATATCCCATGTGTTTTTGAAAACCTTATTAACAAAATTGTAAAACAAAATTCGCTTGAAATATTCATGCATAAACAGTGTACTGTATTAAAATGAAGGGCACTAATGAATTCGCGGTTGAATACCATAACTATAGCTACTAATATACAAGCAAAATGCAAAACGAATCCTGCAATATTTTGAGCGCTAACTGCGTGAAGTGTCACATCCGCGCGGAAATTGAAATCAACCACGTGTCGGTGTGTCAAACGTAGGCACGAAATGTACGCTACAGCAATATACATCTCTATAAATTAGTAACTGGCCAAATAAACGTAAAACCGTAAGTAGAGACTGCAAGCGCATAGCGAAATCTTATAATTGTACATACATTTATTCCACATTCGAAAGAAAACAACGGGAATTACCGGTATTGCAACATTTTACGGCGGCATTGTGAACACACATAAAATTTATAGGCATTAACGTCTCTAGGCCGGCAATAAACAGTTAGTCCGCTTAGTAAGCCGCGGGGGCGCCGATCCGCGCCGGGCGCCGCTTGACGGTTTCATATTTTCTTTATACCTCACAAAATTTGGTAGAAGCGCCGCGGTCGCATCACTCCGCAATTAAGGACCAGACAAAACGCCGTCAACAAGGAATGAGCGCTACATCAAATATTAAAAGGGGCCTGTACCCGCGGTAAGTACCCGCACCGCGCCGCGCAACCACCGAGCAAATCCTAGCGCATTTAATATTTTACTTAAAACGGTCTGCGGTTTGCGCCCACCGAGTTTTCTTGCAGCTTTGCGCGGCGATTTAAGTTTTGTTTTAGTGTTCGAAGGTAGCCGCCGCTACACCCCGGACGCGTCTAAATACTTAATGCGACCCCTGCTATTATTACGCCCTTTTCCGGTCACTGTATGAAACGTTTTAAGTACACACAATTATGAGACTTCTTCCACAATCGTTAATCTTTTAACAACGTTAATATAACGTATTCGTGTAATACTTCTCCGGGATTAATTTCATTTGGCTCACGAAAAAGCCATTCTAAACACTAAAGCATACATAAAAGCTGAATAAAACAGTGTCTAATGTGTCCACGGAAAACAAATCGTCGCGTCGTGTCGCGCTCCCTCAGTCGCAGTAGAAAGAGCGGAATAACGAAGCCGAGTGCGGCAAAATATCAACATTAATCGGATGCGGTATTAACTCCCCAACTCGGCACTTAATGAATATTCAGACAAACTGACACCGGTTGTCTTGAATTTGCACGAAGTAATCCCGAACATCCGACGTCCATAAATCTTTCAGTATTGAATCGAATTAAGATCGGAGCAATCTTTTTTTTTTGTATTTATTACCATATTTACATATTTTTAAAGAATATTTTATGGTAACTCCCGTTATGAAAAATTTAAAAGCAAACCTAGAGGGAGGAAAGGTTATTACTTGTTATCAGATGCGAATAACTAAGTTTTCGTACACCACCAATCAACTATTCGTTATAATAAAACAATCCGTATTCCGCACGTAATTTCTGCTTATACACGGTAGAAAAAATACAGGAAATAAGTTTCGTTGAGTGACATTTAATCTATAATTGTAAGAACTTTTTCGGAAGTCGGGGAATGTCAAATATCGAGTTAACTTAGCCAAAGAATACCAATGTAATTTAAGTTGGAAATCCTATTACAGCTCAAATAGAAAGCACGATTACGATACGACTAAATAGTTTCACAAAACAACGCTATTTTCTTCCGGAGAATGTTATCTAAAAATATTACACTGTTATTAATTAAACTGTTACTTCCCGGTCAAATTCCACTGGTACTTAAGATACTAGTTGGTTGCTAGGTATAATCAACTTGATTTTCCATATTAAGTGGTATTCTGAGTTCAGTACAATAAAGAGTTATTTTAACATACCGTGCAGAATTTACAATTACATATTTTCCATTCCTACCTTTATCCCATCTAATTTCGGTTTGTAGTAACACACTCTTAAGCATATTGCGGAAAGAATTTGTCTTAGTTTTTACAACCGGCTGCCTGCCTAACGTGCCACTTCTGGAGGATCCAGTACCGGATTTATTTTTCAACTTTTTTTTATTTTTCAACAATAATTGCTAGATTTTTTCAACCATTTCCGATGCAGTTTCACAGAAGGGTTTAGTTTTTGTTTTATTTGCTATTACATATAAATATGTGTATAAATGTAAACATAGTCAAGTACCCAATCAAGCGAACAAGCATTTTGTATCAAAAATAAAAGTGTAACGCCCCCACTGGGCTACATTACAAGACACATTGTATTCTTTATAGAGATTATTCTCCTCTGTGAATAATGCATGTAATGCGTTCCAGAGACGTAAAGCGCTTTATAGTCAGCCCGGAATCCACTTTATCATGTATGTCCTTTTGCTCCTTACATAAATACGCTTCATGTATGTGATTTAGAAAGATCAAACGATTTATATTTATATTTACCTTGGTTTATGTATTCGTAGTATTTTTAATTACAGTTCTTGAAATGATTATTCATGTATTTTAAAAAAACTGACTCATAGATATCACAAGTTATATTGTATCTAATCATTTGAATGCGCATGTTATAGACTCTATTATAGAATATATGTATATACCTTTTTCTTGATGTTTCGCAAACAAAAAACTTTACGGCAAAAGTGCTATATTTCTTCAAATTCAAATAAGTTATTCTGCAAATAGGATATTTTATATCACTTTTACATGTCATAATACATTATCAGATAATCTTAGTTTAAACGCAATAACTCGATTGATATTTACTCCATAAAGTTTTCTCTTTCTGCATGGCGTTATCCCGGCCTTCTGCCAGGGTCCGCCTTCCTACTTAAACACTTCCGGTCTTGAGCATCCTCCATAGTGAGGCCATTGGCTCTCATATCTCCCTCGAGAACCTGCGCTTTTTGGCCCGTCCACGGGAACGCACCCCTGGTACGGTCTGGGCTAGACACATGCGATCGAGGTACTCTTGTGATTTCCTCAAAACGTGGCCATACCATAAAGTATTAACATAAATCTTTATGCGTTATAACAAGACATTTCTCGTGTTCTAAAGTGTTACGTAAAGATCTATAAAACTAAATTTCATGCCTATTGTAACTTGATACAGCTCACGCGAGTCATCAATTTACGTTCAGAGTTTGAATCAAACACTTTCACTTAATATTCGCTTGCGAAATTCGTCTGGGCGTACAAAACCTGTGTTTAAAAGGCAGTGTAAAGGGAAATACATGTTTCCTTTAACACCGCGCCGGTGTTTGGCATTCCTGTGTCGATTAAACGCTTGTTTGTAAACACTCGGGCACAATGTACATAGGCGACTATTTTCGTGGAAAGCAAACTTAAGCCCACTTTGCCTTCTGTGAAATTGAATAATTAATGTCCTCACTTAGATACAACGTGAAGTGATTTTTGAAGCCTATTTAAAAAAAATGATATTTTCGACCGACTTCCAAAAAGGAGAAGGTCCTCAATTCATCGTTTTTTTTGTATGTTACGCGATATCTCCGCCAAATGTGGACCGATTTTCAAAATTATTTTTGTGTTCGATAGAACTTATTTCAAGGGTGGTCCCATTTAAATTGGGTCACGATCGGATTTGAAGTCGGTCTGTCAAGTTTTTAAACCTACGATTATTTAGAATCATATAGATTGTTTTATTTTTCTATCTTTATTTTCAATAGAGTTACGTCAATGATTTTTTGTTTCCTAATAAATATATTTTTATGCAAACATTAGCGTAGGATCGAATACTTAGTCTACACAGACATTAACATTGTCAAAAAAACAACCGCACAATTATAATAATTAATCTTTGTTATCCGGTACACTGTCCGAAACATCGTTATCCTTTCCTTTTCAAATAAAAATTATGCGATCGTACACCGAAAAATAGTCCCATTTGTTGTGGTGGACAAAGGGCGGCGCGACGGATGCGAAGCGTCAAAGTATCGCTGCAATTGCGCGGGGAAAACCAGCTTCCGGCCGGCGGATACCCGCGCTGATTACCCTGAGATGCTTAAGTAATTTGCACCCGTCCCTTGTTAATTGTAAGGAATTAGTTAATTAATTGTTTTCCTTTTCTCTTAGATTTGTGCCGTTCACAACTCGCCGTTTAATCAATTGTTCCGGTTTAGGATTCGTGCTCGGACTGTAATCCGTAAATTCGACGCTAACAAGCTTCCTGGCGATTTTCGATGTGCTCTAACGTACTGTAGAATTACTATTTGGCATTGGTGGGAATTCGTGACACGTCTCGTGCGCAAAACTAAAATAAATGATTTTTTCTGCTTTCGCAAACATTTGATAGAGAAGATGTGCTACGAAAACACAATTGCGAAGGCGGTGGCTCATGAGAGTCGCAAACAAGGACGAGTCATGAAAATTTTCAAATTAAATTTGTGAGACTCGTCATTAAAATTAAAAATGATTCTACCGGGTGCATCTGCTTTTGTTCGTCGATGTATTTATAGGGGCGAGGGCGGCGTCCGGGCGCGGGCGACGACCGACGACGCCGACCGCCGACGGACGAGCGTCGCGACGCCGAAACCCGGCCCTTTTGCAACTCAAGCCGCCGAAGGTCGATTTATTTATCGCTCTCTGTGCTCATAAACATTGTCGAGACGGTGCACTTCTAATGTATAGCTAACATGACTACGGCGACAGACGAATCAGTTCTTTGTGTGTTGTGCCTACTTTCTTCAGAGACTTACCTTACCTACAGCTTTTCGCCAGAATATAGGGCCTTTACGATACTTACAGTCTACATTAGCCGGTTAGTAGGAGTACATAACATACCATAAGCTCACTCACGTCTGTACCCCGAAGGGGTAGGCAGAGGCGCATCAGCCAACTAGTACACCCACATTTCGCCGAGCTTAGTTCCGTCCCAGATGTGATAGGGGGCGAGCCATATCGGGCACAAATTCCAGGCTCCGGGCTGATATGGAAAAATCAAATATCACTTTGCCCGATCCGGGGATCGAACCCGAGATCTCAGGACGGTAGTCGTACCGAAATACAACCACGCCACCGAGGCAGTCCTTACTTTCAGACCTTAGTAGGAGTATTTATTTATTTAATTCCAAAGCTGACATTTCCTCACACCTACTTATTTTCTGCTACACGACAATACACGTGCCAAAAGTATGGAATTGATTTTGCCCTTTTTGAACAGTTAATCATATAGTGAAACTTATCAATGAATATTATTAAACATATTGGATTAATATCATCATAAATTTTCTCGTAACGCGTGAAAAGGATTTTCCAGTCCTAATAACATGAACTTGCAAACTTTAACTTGATTATTCTACCAATCAATTTCTTAACTAGGGAATTTAAAAGTCATAAAATACTAAGACTGATTAATATTATAGAGTTGGGTGTGCGTCATTCACGCTACGAAATTTTAATAAAAAGTATCTTGATTGGCTTAATCGGATTTTTAAAGAATAACCAGTTTCTATCTATTTTAATTTTAATAATTTTTATAACTGTTCCGTTACCTACTTATATCAAAGTTTATAAACACGAAGATATTGTGTGGCTACAATCGATTTTGAATTACTATGGATCATTACAAATCCTCATTCCTCAGTAATATTTAGAGCACATGTAACAAACCAGTGGCTCATATTTAAAGGTTGTCTAATTCGATTTGAAGTGCATCACCTTTTTTTTCGTGAACAATTGGTTCTCACAAACGCTTTAATAGATTTTATTGATATTCTTATAAACGTTAATTACCACTTGCATGACGGTTCGACATGCAAACTTGCCCTTAGGTGCGATACCTATATTTATTTTCATCTCTTTTTAGATATTGATATCCCATAAAAACTTAAGATTTCAAAAGGGACCACCCTTGGAATAAGCTCTGTCGAATCCAAAAAGGATTTTGAAAATCGGTCCACATTTGGCGGAGATATCTCGTAACATACATAAAAAACAGACGAATTGAGGACCTTCTCCTTTTTGAAAGTCGAAAATAGCTGGTCGTTAGTACAAAAGGAAATAAGTTTTGCAAAGCTATATACAAGCAATAATATCACGACCTAGGGCCCTTCTACTTGCTTCAATCCCGCTGTTGCATTTTCCATTACTTAGACGATATATTTAACTTTGAAACATTTTGAGGTTTATAACCATCATCATTAATAAACACCGAAAACTATTAGAATAAAAAGCTAGTTGACAAAAGAAAGATTGTGAATTCAGCAAAAATATAGCATTTTTAAAACAAAGTATTAACAAGTTCGCAGACTAAGATACATAAAAATTCAAGATTACAGAGCGAAATCCCAAGGAAAACAAATTTAAAATGTTACGCTAAATAAATTAACAAGTCTCGTCTTCTTTTAAAGGGGTAAATAGCATCTACTTCCATTAAAACAGATAGTGTATGCATCACAGACATGGAGTATGCATTTTGAAACGTCTGTATGTATATACTTCAGTAGTTCTGATATTGTTTTTCTTTTACTAATATAATTATGGTCGAAAATGAAATGAAAAAATTTTATAACGTCTATTACAATTCACTTGAGGCAGGAGACCGTAAAAAAGATTTGTTGATTTTCATGCATTATACTTAAAACATGAGGGAGTGAGGCAGCCAAACTAAAGTGGAACTGGGCAGGACACGTGGTTCGTATGCTACCGGATAGGTGGGCCAAAATTAGCACAGAGTGGAAACCTTCCGACGGCTGGCGACGCCGTGGTAGACCCAGAAAGAGATGGCGTGACGATATGGATGCCTACGAGCCTACGTGGACTGAACTAGCCCATTACAGAGAACAGTGGAAAAAGATGGGGGAGTCCTTTGCCCAGCAGTGGGACACAATAGGATAGAATAGATAGATAGATAGACTTAAAACATAATTTTAGAATAAACTATTATTAATAAATTGTAAGAAATAATAAAAATGTTTTGGCGTAAATAAATAAAGTTAACCTCATTCTGGTTATTTCATAAATGTAGCTCCGAGTACCGATTTCAGAATTAAGAAAATCCAACCTTTTTATAAACAAATTAACAACATTTCCCGGAGCCGCCCTGGATGAACTAAATCTGTTCACGAATAAAGCGAACGCTGTGTCTACATTTAATCCAATAGTTATTGGGTTGCAGAATTGTAAATTCAATATTGTTGTTTAATTGAAGCGAGATGTCGACTTGCCGAAGGAATAGAAGCACATTGCGGCCTAAACACCCGTGTGATTGGAACCCGCTTTCATATAAGATAATCGCTATTTGTAATTCACATTTAACTGGAGATCTCGTTATTTGGTCGCGTCACGTAGATTGATTGTTCAAACCATCCTGAATTATGAAACTTATCCTACTAATAAATGTAAAAGTTTGGATGTTTGTGTGTTTGTGAATTTGGACGTTTGTTAATCAATCACGCTTTCAATTCAATGTTTGAAAGTAGCTTCTAAGGGTAGACAGATAGGATGCTTTTATGATGGTAGACGTTACGTTAGATAGATAATTCTTGACACGCGGGTGGTACTGCGAGTAAACGGTAGATGGAAATAAATACATATAGAGCAGAGCGAGAGAGAGACATGTTCATATCGCTTATTCAACTTTTTATTCCTATTCGCAGTGGAATCGAGTGCTAGAAGATTACACCTAAGTGCACTTTTCGTCACATGAAAGCTTTATTTCGGAGCTAGACTGCTCGCGCTTTATCGCTAAGTCGACTCAAATAGGAAAGCATTATTTTCCGACTAAATGTCAAAATGCTTCGCGGATGTTCGCTTCGCTTAAAGTCTGAAACTGACGATATCTCAATGTTAATTTATATTTACTCCATTAGCGTGGATTTTCTTTCTTCCGATTGTCGCCTCCTTGGTCTAGTGGCAGCATATATAGGCTGCGGACCAGGAGGTCCTAGGATCGATTCCCAGGTCGGGCAAAGCGAATTTTCTAATTTAATTCGCCCGGGTCTAGATCCCCCAGAGGAGGTTGACGACGGGCAGGCAGCTGGTCTTAAAAACTAAGCAAAATCCTTTCTGCAACATGCTTGAAAAAGGGTGTTGCGCCGACCTCACATTAAAGTGGGATAATGACAGGTGGAAAGAAAGCGTGTATTTTTTTCCGCTATAAAATGTAGCCTATATGTTATTCTGATATAAGTTTCATCAAAATCCATTGAGTAGTTTCTGCGTGTAATTAGTAGGACTAGAAGGATTGTTAATATATACAATAGAACCTATTGAAAAGGAAATTCCTCTGTGAAACAAACTAGCGATAGCTATCCACATATAAGTAAGCTTGTGTTGGAAAGGAAAAGAAATTCCCGTAAAACCGGCTGACGGAGGGTGAGCTAATGCTAATAACCAATTTTTTTGAAGTCCCGATAATTGGCTGCGAAGTATTCGTAAAGCGATCCCCCTAATCCTTTATCTGCCAATTGTCGGTGCGTTGTGGCTCTCCGCTCAGCGCTCACGGACGCGTCAGTAAACGAACTTCAAAATTCTGAATCAGACTTGATTGAATCGTAGTCGTGCCCGCGGGAACGGAGTTATTTTCCAACCTATTTGATCGCGTTGGAACGATCGACGAGACGCCGTGCACTCTACTCTCTACCTCCATGTTTGTTGTGCCCCCTCGAGAAATTTCTTACAGTTCATTTATTTGTTTGTACGCTGTTGTTTGCACTAACATTCATATTTGAGATTCATTTTTTATGAATCGAGGAAACATGGTTCGCACAAGTTCTATTTTATTGATGGAGATTTGTCTTGGTTATTGCTACTTGCACATAAAAATGTAAAACATTAAGCAGTACATGACTACTCGAATTAGGTTCTTATAAGAAGATTGGTGACGTCTACGATTCGCCGTGTACCACCATCTCAATAACCATGAGCACTTTGCCTAGAGTACATTATTAAGAAGAAGATGAAGTATGTTAAAAATCAATCTTATAATGCATTTTATTTTGATACCAGGGGGGTTACCACCACCTCTTATAGCAGTATTATTATAATCGTTCTTCGTTTTTTGTATGGGAATCGGTACAAGTAAGACTATAATAATACTGCTATAAGAGGTGGTGGTAACCCCTCAGTTTCCACACTCCCTCTAAGGCCTTTTTGGTCTATTGCATACTAGAAATTTATATAGATAGAGTTCTTTATCTGAGCTTACCATAGTCACAAAATTACTCTATTTCTCAATTCGTCTGTATAAAAATACAAAATTATGTATATTACGCGATATCCCCGCCAGATGTGGAGCGACTTTCAAAATTATTTTTGTGTTTGATAGAGTATATTTCAAGGGTGGTCCCATATAAATTTGGTCACGATCGGATTTGAAGTCAGCCCGTTAAGTTTTTAAACTTGTGATTATTTTACAAATCAATCAATTTTCAACAACTCCACGCCAATATAATAATACTAATTATAATTTTTGGCGGTAACTATATACCACATTCTTAGCAGCTGTGTTGACAAACACTGATGACAGTTGGTCGCTCGATTAGTTCAAAACTCAATCGGCACAAAATCTCTAGAACGTAATTCGAAAGCCGCACGAGGAGTAATCGTCAGCAATAAAAGAACTCATTTGTGTTACTCGTTCAGTTGTTTCGATTCACGTTACTCGGACAATGGGCGAGTACGCACAATGCGTGCCCACAGTCATCAATCAAAGTCGCGGCCCTCGTGTCCTCGTCCTCCCCTGCCCGCCATAGCCGCTACTACCCTTGCTA
This sequence comes from Clanis bilineata, assembly GCA_036417725.1. NCBI lineage: Eukaryota > Metazoa > Arthropoda > Insecta > Lepidoptera > Sphingidae > Clanis > Clanis bilineata. The sequence goes on along the minus strand of CM071144.1, from coordinate 8,554,822 downwards.
TGCTGATTTACCCTAGCATTACAGGTAAATGCACTTTTACATGCCTAAACAGACCCTTCGCCGGTGCAAGGTTTACACGTGAAAATCAAATAAACTTTAACTGCACTGAGTAGCGGCACAAATCATGTGTTCTTTTTTTGAATGTTGACCAGCGAGCACAGATTCTGCGATATTCCATCTTCAAAAAAAATAATTGACGATTGTTTATGAGTTTTATATTAATCGTTTTATTATTATTATATTCAATTCGAATAAATACGACACGAACAATGTACGTTATATTTTCAAAACATTTGCTACAATAACAATTTACATGAAAGTTTTATTGCTAAACTTGATTTTATTTGTGTCGCTCGCAGTCATATGTCCTGTAGTGTGTCGGGGTCGCGTGACTAGTCCAAACATTCCCCAACGCCATTACCACTTTCCAATACTACTATTTGAGAGATTAAATACATGAATTAAATTTTCACATGCAGTAACAGCTGGCTGATTGTGGGCGACATTAGCTGCAGATCGATACTTAGTAGTTTGTTTAAACATATTAAACGCGATAGCTATTGAGCTATTGAGTATCCCCAGACTACAACATTAATTTTCGTCCGACTTCAAAAAAGGAGAAGGTCCTCTATTCGTCTGTATTGTTTTTATGTATGTTTCGCGATATCTCCGCCAAATGTGGACCGATTATCAAGATTATTTTTATGTTCAATAGAACTTATTTCAAGGGTGCTCCCATATATTTGGTTACGATCGGATAAATTTTGAAGTCGTCCGTTAAGTTTTTAAACTTGTGATTATGTTGTCTCAAATTACAGTTACTTCTGTTTCCATCGTTAAATTTTCTTTCTACTTGCCCTTATCCCACTTTAATGTGGGGTCGGCGCAACATACTTTTTCAAGCATGTTGCAGAAAGGATTTGATTGAGTTTTACGACTGACTGCCTGCCTGACGTCGAAGTCGACGAGAGGGGAGCCCCTCTGTCGGATCCAATCCTGAGCAAATCAAATTAGAAAAATCGGTTTCGCCGCTCTGGGAATCGAACCCAGGACCTCACGATCCACAGCCCATATAGGCTGACACTAGACCAAGGACGCGGCTTCTAATTCCATTGTTAATATTTCCTCTAAATCTGTCCATTCGGTTTGATATAATTGAGTAAATTAACAAAGTTAGGCAATGTAACCTCTTCATAAGAGTAAAGGCTATAAATATATTACGAAGAAGTTAGAAGACAAGTTTGTTAGTTTAGAAATTCGACAATAATTCATAAATGTAATTGATGGGGTCGTTTATATTATGTTAAACGATTCCGAAGTAATATTAAAGCTGGCTTTAATGGAAACCTCCACATATTCCAAAGATTGATTCATACGATAAATAAAGCACATTCATCTCGTAAAATCTCGAACTATACGGGAACATCATTTTTCAATTTCGATTCAACCTTGATAGGGGCGTGTTCCATACATTAACATACCTATATGAGCCTACAATAGACAGCTGTGAGTCTGGCACAGGGGTGCATCGAGAATTTAACGTGATTAATATTCGTCTGCTGGATGTAATCCGATTTAATATAAAATATAACAGTTGTACGTTATGTTAAATTGCCACAAATTAAGCGGCGTATTTATAGCGCTTACGGGATTTTCTCGTAGTTATTAGTATTCTCCAGTATTTTTTATTTTACACTTCAAATACCAAATGAAGCCTTATAAGTAAAGAAAATATTAAAGATGGTTTTACATAATGAGGCATGGTCTTTATTGCCTTAGTTGCTATATTCATAATGAAATATTGGTCTTATCGAACGCATAACCTTACTTTTGCCTACTTTAGCTAAAAGAGAACTAAAATATGTTTATTGAATACAATGTTGCTTGTTACAGAAAAAAAAATATTTTCATCTCTGGCAAGCTCTGAAACAAATAGAAAGTCTTGGCTGGAAACAATCAATAAAAAATATATATCAATCTTAGATAGGGTCCCAGACTATAACATAATTAATGTCATTACAAAAGAACATCAAACTTGAAACAGCTGATCGGAATCGGCCATGTTTTTACTATCGAACGTTGGAACGTTTTAACGCTTTGAACGATTATGAATACAATTTTTATGAAACGTACTATTGCGGTCTTATTACGCTCTACTAAGTTATTATGAATAAGGGGATAAGTCCATATTATTTATCGGCAGATTCATTGCCGCGTTTACGCTTTTATTCTTAGAAAATACAAGTCAGAAACCTGAGGAGGCGTGAATAAAGTGTTAAAACTCAGTATACTTAATCGTGAACCGTGAGAGTCGAACAAAATTTACTGTTCATCGTCAATGCTTGTAGCCAGATGTTTTCGTGCAAAGATGAGATGTTACGCGAAATATATTTGTTTTTATGTTTACGATCGTATTCCAGTGAAGTATGAATATTCCATTGTGAGCGTATTACATCTATAAAGTTAAAGCTCGGCGACGTGGGGGCGTATGATTAGAAATCGATAACTACATATCCGTCACATTTTGGCTTACACTATACATCGGCGGCCATTGTTATGTGACCCTGCCTTATCTGTTGGAACGCTTTTAGTTCGCCAGTAATCTCAATCAGTGAGGATTTTGTATCCTTTTTGTGACGACCCTTATCTAGGTACAAGTTTTTTGCTTCCGCCCACCATGGATTTGGACGTTTAAATAAACATCTGTCATACAAATAATCTCTTTGTTGGCCACAAATAGGCGAAACGGAGAGGATTTGTGTTGATAAATTAAAAACAAAAAGGATATTTTGTCCGTGACAACAGAGTGATTGTTACAAATATAAGAATTCAAACCTGGCTACGTGATATTAATAACAATTACTTAGGGACCTTATTTTTTGTCCCCCAGATGTCTGAGTTTATTGTATGTAAAAAATTGGGTGTAGCCTGTATTTTTGGGAGGGCAAGCGCATTGTTGTTTTTCTTTTTGAAGCCGGCTGTACTTTGTAATGAATCACATGGTACCTTAAATATCCTGAACGATTTAATCGTTAGGCTCCAGGTAAAATATACTACGAATTCCCTGGAGCATTAACCTTTAAGCCTTATTTCCAGTAACGTTGGTTTGTGCGAGATGTTGTGTTAGCCACTGAGCGTCTCTGGCTGGCTCTAACATATCTTATTAAAAAACCGTATTAAAATATGTAGATTACAGCTAAAATTTGTTCGTTATTTCGAATTTTATTATTATATTTCTCATGTATGTATTTTCTTGACAATATTCTACTTAAGTTATAATTATGTTACCTTATACCAAATTACAGCTTTCTAGCTGTTAAAAAAATCCACTAACAATTAACAAACTTTTTATTGCTCGAAATATTGGGACATTCGGCGTCCCGATTAAGGGTAAATCGGGACGTGTCACAAAGATCTTGAAAATTGGGACGTCCCGTACAAATCCACGTGGCATTTCTGGCAACGCTAGTTAACATAAGCTCACGCCTGTATCCCCGAAGGGGTAGACAGAGGCGCACATCACACTAGAACACCCACATTTCGCCGAGCATAGTTCCGTCCCAGATGTGATAGGGAGCAAACCTATCGCGATATCGGGCACACATTCCAGACTCCGGGCTGATATGGAACAATCCAATATCACTTTGCGCGTCCCGGGGTTCGAACCCCAGACCTCAAGACGGTAGTCGTACCGAAATACAACCACGCCTCCGAGACAGTGCTAGTTAACTATCAATTTAACAAACTATTCGTAGCTTATTTGCTGCTCAGTAAGTGCTGATCCTTATGCTACGAATGTATAAATCGTATAAAATTACTCATAAGCGTTTAGTTGTTGATTTGGTTGAGTTGTTTTTGTATATTTGGGAAAATATTACCTTAAAATCTTATATTTGCGATTAGAAGGCGATTACTATTATACGCATTAATGTAGTAAAGTAATAATAAAATCGCAGCAAGTATAAATAACACTTTTTAAAAGTCTAATACGTACTCTGACATTGCATATTATTATATAATACAATTATAGTAATAATCTTTAAAATAGCAATAAGTTATATAAAACATGATAAAGTAACTACAGATGTACCTTTATAAAAGCAAAAAGTACTAAATACACTTACATTTATGATCGCTAATAAATGCCTAAGCGTGTTACCAGTTATTTAATACTTGTCTTTTTCTAGTTCTACACTATTATGGTTTTGCATCTCCATCATCAAATTGATCTTTCTCATTAAAAGTGCAGCTCGTCTATACCCATAGATTACTTTAAGTGGCTGTCTAAACATGATTCTCGTGCTCTAGTTAATTTGTTTTGCTAATGATTATAACCTACAGGTTATTTATATTATACAAAATTTAACCTAATCGTAGATGTATAAAAAACTTAACGGACCGACTACAAAACTTATCCAATCGTGACCAAATTTATATGGGACCACCCTTGGAATAAGCTCTATCGAACAAAAAGAATATTGAAAATCGGTCCACATTTGGAGGAGATATAAGGGAACATACATAAAAAAATACAGACGAATTGAGGACCTCCTCCTTTTTGGAAGTCGGTCGATAAATCAACTGACGTCTAACGGCCGGTTTAAATAAACGATCTCAGTTTAGAGTTCAGATAGATCGCGATTATGAACCAATCAAATCAAGTTATTTTACGGAGGCATGTTTAAACTGTGTTCTTATTGGCTAATTTTTGTAATCTATCTACACATTCGAACTGAGATTGTTTATTGAAACCGGCCGTAAGTCGACTCTACATCTATTAGGTCGACTCTACATTTATGGGCCCAAGCTGGCGTGAATAAGTTGACAAGTTGATATTATACAAAAAGTGCCATCTAGATTATTAAGTATTGTGGTGAATACATGTATTAGTCAATGGACAGTCCACATAGCTGACTTTTAGAGGTAGTATTTTATTCACAACTTCAGATTACCTGATTTTCGAATTGGACGCAAAGTATCTCAGGTTTTCTTTACCTAACTACGCCTCCACTAGATCAGTGATGCGATATACGCGCTAACCATACACTGAGCATAAACAGCGAACATCTATCAGCCAGTTAATGTAATGGTCAAATAAATGTTTCTAATCGTATATAAAACCCAGTGGGAAGCATGGCTGACTAACACTAATCGTGGTGAGCTATGAATCATGTCGGATGGTGATACGAAACGGCACGTGTATTATGGCTTGGTATAATTCTATACAATATGTATTGCAGAATTTGAATTGCAATCCAATAAGTACTTCAGATAGTTATAATACTGAAAACAGTAGTGACGCGACTAGACGGTCCATATTATTGCTTATGTTGTCGGATTAAAATGTTCTTTATTATGTTCATTTTTATAAGATATCTTTTACAACCAATTAGTGCGTGATTTATTGCAATTATTTTGATCATTGAAGCAATCCACCGTCAGAAAAGATATGACATTACACTGAAAGTTTTTCGTGTCCCAAACTTTAACATTATATGCTTAAGGGATATAATATTTTACTAAAACTAAGAGTAATTTTATACCCATGAGGTATAAGAGCGTAACATATTCATATTTGTTGCGGGCGTCGCGTCGGGTACCTCACGACGACGCCATTACTGCATTCTGAGAGCGCGCAAACGATAAATCTCGCCAAGCACCGCAATGTTATACACTCTATGCGGCAAAATTGCGCTTCTTAGTCCACCAATTAATGCTCTCCCGACGAGATTGCTAACTTTACACACTTTAAGGAACTTTGGGACATGAGAGACAATTTTCTCTATTTAATGAGGTGCGAACAAGTTTTGTCGCTGGAGGAAAGACTTTTAGGGTTACATAGATTGTACTTTTTGGCTTTTCCGCTGCATCTGTTCTAGTATATTACAGTCCAGCGCCATAATTCGTTGACCCCTAGGCTTGTAAAGTACCTATACATGAAAGAAACTTTTAATTTATTTATGTATTTTTAAGGTTTTTACTTTCCTGAACAGTTGCCGCAATTATTTTATGGTAACATTGCAGAGACCAGTGCGTAATAACAGTTTGTGGATGTAACGCATTTCGAACTAAGTCTATAATTCTTGCCTATTAGATTTGGCAATATGGCCAAACAACGTAACCGTACCTGAAACACAATCCACGAGAGTTAGTCAAGGAAACGTTGCATCAATACGAATATTAAATTGTAATTGCAGTCATAAAAATAAATCTTGTGGCAACGATCGTGAGGGATTGGCAGCACGCAACACACTTCCAAGAATTGCGCTTTTGACCGGTTTCAAAAACTACAATTTATATCTACCTAATAATAATTGAGGAGCAATAAAACGTCTGCCTGGATTGGATAGGAGCTGTGCCGAGGCTGCGGCTGTGTGCAAATGAACCGGCGCGGCGCGCCGTACGCCGAAGGACGCGGCCGCATTCCGCACCGCACCACTACACCCGAGATGACACACATACCGACACGTAGTCTATGTGCCGGTGTGTGTGCGCCGACACTGTGTGCAACAACGCATTAATGCCAAACTACATAAGGCACTTTTGCACTGCGACACTGTGTGCTGCATTGCTGAAACACGTCGTTTACCCCACGCCAAATATCGCGTTTATTAAATTGTTTTCAAACGCTCATACCCACTGCACAGCTTACACTTTAAAATGCAATAACTAGGTACTTTCAAGTGCACTAGAAAATTAAATGGGAACGACGAGGATATCATTTAATAACGAGTATATGAAGACAAAACAATATCTTCAAAGCGGAAACGGTTTAATCACGCGGCTTGTACCCTGGCAGGCGTTAATCTCGCGGGCAGCCGTCGCCGAAGCGAATCGCATACAAATGTGCCGCCAACCAGAGCAAAAACTGCTGAATAATATCCCCTCACTGTTCCACCCGTACGAGCTTTATACAACACATAATGATGCAGTCATGGCACGCTCTATGCATTTTACAACCTCATCTCGTACATTACGTACGAAGTGCTTTATATATGAAGATATATCAAAGAATAAGGGCACGCCGTTAGCAAGTAATTGCCATATTTGTGACAGGCGCAAAGCGTTTCAGTTTGGGATCATATTGGCAGCATGTGCCAAATGCGTCATGGCCGTAGACCGGCTGCCATCACACCATGGCCAAAGAAAAGTTATGCACACGCCCGGCCAGACCGCCCCGACGAGGGACGCGACGCGACGCCTTCGAAAATTCACAAAGTATTAAACTATTTATTTACAATGGAATTGGCATTTGATTGAGTTACTACTAGTTTTATTGCGACAGTTGAATGTTTAAGTGTTTCTTTTATTTATCGTCTTTGCCTCGACTTGAAAAAGTGACGGTTCTCAATTCGAGTGTATTTAAAGTATGTGATGTCTCCATCATATGACCCCTATTTTTGTAAACGATAGGGCTTATCTCGAAAAGGATTTTTATATACATTATACCTATAGCTCAATGAGTTTTTTTATGTCTTGCTAGCGAGTACGTGAAATAATTTGTATGAAAAACATCATTAACCCACGTAACCGCTAGGAGGCGTTCGGGTTTTGTCACACAAATATTTTACATAGTCGCTAGCGGAAAAAAAACTCATGGTTCAGCTACTTTTAAGAAGGAAAACTAGAAATACATGTACAGATTTACCCTACAAAACTATGTGACTACAACAGCAAAATATGTAGGAATGTATTGTGAGAATGAATATGAGAATTGTGGGTTTCGGAACTCATCCGCCAATCTCGATGACCATATGAAACGTTACCGCAAAAATCTTTCCGAGCTGATTCATGACAATTCTACCGCATTCCCTCATTTTCATTCAGATTTATAAATATATTTACGTAGGCAAAATTTTAAGTTTTTCAAATAAAAAAGGCTATGATATTTTTATTACCAAAAATATTAAAGAAAACAGTAAAGTCGTAGACGTACCAATGTCCCCTAACATTAGCGATTCTATACTTTTGTTTTTTGTCATTAAACTAACCTTAATGACGTTCTTGGGTGTAGTGACCTGAATAGTTTAGATAAATAAACAATCTATGTGAGTCACGTTAAAACCAATTTTCTTTGTAGCATGAATGTGATTACACAAGGTGGTATGCATCACGACGTTAATTGAGAAATGTCTGAATATAATAATTTATAGGATAACGTTCATAGTTACGTATTACCTCAGGGTTGAGGGTAGGAATTATGAAGATTATAATAAAAGCAGCGATAGCTCAGTTGGGGATGGTACGGACTGCCGAGATGAATGTCGGAAGTTCGAGACCAACCCCTAATAAGAGCACACACCTCTGACTTTTCTATGTTAAGTGTATTTTCATTGTGAATTATCGCTTGCTATAAAGGTTATCATCATCATCATCATCAGCCACAGGACATCCACTGTTGGACGTAGGCCTCCACGAAGATTTCCTGATTGACCTAAAAAGGTTATAGCAAGGGATATATCACAAAGAAAAATCCCAATCTCTATTCCTCTCCTTTTAGGTCGGCATCGCAATCATGATACTTTGTGTGTCTTGGGTGTCTATGGGCGGTGGAGATCACTTAACGATCAGATGACCAACCTGCTCGTTAGCCAGCCTCTGCTATAAAACAAACAGTTTTACTTATATCATTTCAAAGCAAACAACGCTTGAGTAAAATACTGAAAATAAGCAACTCATCGCAAAATCCGACAGCGGTGTATGAACGTAATTTGAATTTAAAAGATATATTTAACTAAGTCACAAACTCGCAACGTTGGACACTCTCTGGGCTTTGAGGCAAAGCAAAAATGTCGTTACGAACACTTCTAAGTTTATAACATTCTTTGTGTTTTATGCGTACATTATAACTAACACCACAGTTACTAGGTAGCGATAAAATATATGAATTGTAATTTGTATGCGTTGCGTTTGATTCTTGACATCTAGGACAGGTGGAACAAATCGATCTGAATAAAACATAATTGATTTCACATAACATAGATGAATTATTTATATTTTTTACAAACTGGTGAGAATGAAGTCATAAGTGACTATGGTTTCAAACATAGAATATTTTGAAATCAAATAAGTTTAAATAATGATTTTACAAACATTTTTTGAGTGGTAGAGCCACGCTGTAGACAGTAACGTCTACAGCACGAATGCGCCGGCTCGACCGGTTTGTTACCACTGTCTCACAGAAAACCGACGTAAAGTGGCAGCTTGCTGTCGTGTTTCGTTCATTGAGTGAGATTTCTGGTGGCCCATTTCCCAGCCCTCCTTTTCCCAATCCCTTTTTCCTCCCCTTCCATTCCCTCCTTTTGAGTTGGCAACGAATTGGCAAAATGATTATTTTTGTGTTTTGGGTGTCTATGAGCGGTGTGGATCACTTACCATCAAGTGACCCATCTGCTCATTTGCCAGTCGCAGCTATAAAGAAAATTGGAGATAAACTGCAGGAATGTGGCTTGAGATGGTGTGTTCACGCTTTGAGGAACCCATAGGACTTCGACGGTGGAACGTATCTAGACCAGATAGTAACAGGGTTGGGCGTGGACGGTCTAAAATGCGCTGGATAGACGTCTTGGAGAAAGATATAAGAGCCAATGAATGGTCCATGTGTGGACTGTGAATGAGGTTGTTCAAGATCGGACAAAGTGAAAGCATTTAAGTAGGAAAGCGGACCCTGGCATGAGGCCGGGTAACATCTGACAGAGATAAACAATTGCCATGATTGATGACAGCCTCCGTGGCGCAGCGGGCGAGTATCCGGCGTATGAAACGTGAGGTCGCGGTTTCGATTCCCGCATCCATACAAATGTCTGTGTGGCCCACAGATATTTGTTTCGGGTCTGGTGTTTGGTGGGTGTTGTGAGACCGAAAATCTCTCGTAGTTTCGGATACCCACGATACAGGTTACACCTAGTGTGGGCTCAGGACTATGTGTGTGACTGCTGGGTGTATTATTATTATTATTTTATATACATAACTATATAAATGCAAAAGTAGACATAACTGACCTATGCGATGCAAACGTTTTTCTACGAAATAAATGACTAATGTATTTTTATACTTGTTAGCCATTTTCCATTCGCTCAAGTGGTTTACGTCACTTATGATTAATTCTTGTCTAGACGTTGTTTATTTTGTTCAAACCTTACGTTGTGTACGTTGCGATTATGCATCGATTAATTGGTACAAGATAGCGATAGAGGCGGTAGCGTTGCAAGAAATCATGGCTATGTAACAGTGCTCTTCATTGTAATGAGTCATGACTCATCGAGGTAAAATAAAAACATGAAAAAAATAAGTAGATACATATTATGACTGTTGATATTTTTTGTTTATAAACTTAAATATCATCTATCACATCACATTAGAATTAATAAGTCGATATAACTATTATTTTTTTAATTTATGATGTAATGTGTAGTTACAATGGTTTATATTATTTAAGGCAGAAATGTTACAATACAAATAAGGAAACTGTTTAGTAAATCAGAAGTATATAAATTATTGAAAAAAAAATACTTGTGGTTAAATTTTTCATTGTTAATATTGTGTCGTTGCGCAAACCCTACTCATTTTGTAAACATTACATTTATAGGGAAAACACACAATTACAAGAATTGCGGTTCACTAATGCAGCTAGATCGTAAACCATTGATGATTCATAGAACCCGGCCGTTCGGTAATAATCACTAGCTACAGTCTGAATCATTACTCTACAACCGCAAACACCGATCAAAACTATCACGAACGTTTGTTCCGTGAATACACAGTAGACATACTCCGGCACAGATTATACAAGCCAGAATACAAATTATTTACATCGCTGACGATCAAACAATTTGGAGGGCGGCATCCGGAATTCCGAGAAGACAACTGCGCTCGTCACCGTGGCTTTGTTTGTGGCACTATGAGCTGCTGGTAATCAGACAGGGGGTGGAGCGGTCGATAGGCGGCGGGAGGGAGCGGTAACTAGTGACTGCGACTAGTTGAAATGTCTGAGGCAGCTTCTAATTTGCGGAGCCGTCTCTACGAAGGATTGACCTCGTCTACGATTGCCCACGCTACTTACTGGGATTTTCACTTACTTAAGCTTTGCTCGCGACAGACGGCGCCTTTAAAATTATACAGCATTGTATAAGTAATTCCCTTAATTAAATTGCTTCTTTCAAGAACAATATGGATTAGAACTAAATAAAATGTAAGGGCAATTTTCAATCAGATTCGTTTTATGAATTCTTGGTAGAATTGTTAAGAATTGTTTTTATACATGAGTCGGTAAAAAGAGACCGAGGTTAACTCTCTCTGGTCCAATAATATACACAATGACAAAACGTGGAACGTGCACCTTTGTTTTAAAAGAGTACACCTTTACCGTAAAAATTAAAGAGCATTGGTCCCTGAGACCAGTTTTATTGCCACTTATTGGCCAGTCTTTGCAGTGATAACATTAAACTTCTCCAATAAGAAGTTCAATAGAAATAAAACGTCTAAAAGTCGACCGTGATGTCCGTACGTAATTCCAGTAAACGACCAGTGAAATCACAATAGTTGGACTTTCGCTTGTAGACGAAACATAATAAAGACACGAAACGAAGTAGACACTATCTTGTTCACTCTCGTATTTGATTTTGATACGTGTTCGTATCGAATTTACGTCTGTCGAAGTTTGAATGGACAATAACTTAGTTGGAAGTTGTGTTTGTACGGTATTATTGCTCTGTCTAGAACTTCCTACATATTAAAACTACTCTTACTAGTTTACTACACCAGGAAGTTAAGCTTTTCAGTACAACCTAATGTCTTCATAAATTTCGATTAATACAAAAATATCCTACAAATTTCATTTAAGATCAAATAATCTCCATCCATAAGGAAAATACAAAACCCATTGCACCCTAGACGACAAAAGATTCGATGAACGACAAAACAATTAAATCGATATGAAACGAACACTGCAATATCGCTTGACGCTTCATAGATATTGATATGCCCCTTCCAGATAGATTAAATTTCATCGGACGTTTTAGTGGGGCGGCGAGGGATGGAGGCAGGGAGACAGCAACAAGCTGCGACGACGAGACGGAACCTGCGCGTCGCGTTGTGTCACTCGCGACCCGCCGACGCGACGCCCCGGCGAGCCCACTCAACATAAAACTAAATCATCCAACACTACCAAGTACCAACGAGAAAACGTGATAGCTCTTAACAGAAGACGTGAAGCCTGTCTTGAGTATCAACTTTGAGCTCTTACAGCTTCGTTTATTTGTTTTCCGACAGTAGCTATAAACATCTAAGTGTTGATGATTAACAACCATAATAACAAACTTTTGATGATGTTTTTGACTGAATTTACCAAACGTCAACATTGCGCAGCGAGCTCGATATGATTTCGATTGTCAAACATATTACTGCTAGAGCTGCGGGTGGCAAAGGTTGAAATGCGGTATTATCACAGTGTTAGGAGATATAATATTTGTCTCGAAGATTGAGTTTTGATTTTTTTCTCCTGAACGCATTACTAGTACATGTCGTATCGATTAATGAAACAGTTCCTTAATACGCGTGATAATATATGGGACTTATTGAGGAATTAATTTAACGTACCACGACGAGCAAACCTCATTGATATATCGTATATATTTTACCCTAATTCCTTAGTCGGACACTCCCACGCACACTAAGCGGATTGCCGGCTTATCGCCTTACGGGCAACGGCAGACTCACCTATTTTTTTCAATGGCAAAAAATAAAATAGTTATAAAAGCATAAGTTGCCTACCGAGAAAAAAATCGACAACAATGCGGTGATCCCTAAAGCTTTGGTGGTGAGTTTTTCGAATTCCGTGACTCACATAATTAAGTACTTATATAGATGGGGGTCGGAGTGAAATTATACATAGTTATTGCCACTTTAAATCCCTATTTTGGTGTACTTGTTTGGAATAACAAACAGGTAGCCGAGAAAATGTTTCATGTTTATGACGACTTATACCTTCCATAAAGTAACGTATTATGACGATTTTGGGTACCGTATTATATAAGTACGGTACATATGTATTTGGATATTGGTGCAGTAGCACTAAAATATTTATATGTATCATGTAGCCGATCCAGAATTATGGTCATGGAGCAGATATAGTATAGATTCAATTAATTAAACATATTTGATCAGTCAGGGAACAATTTTTGATGTTATTGGCATGAAAAAGTCGATCCGTTTAACTTTTGAGCATTACAATATGCGTATATGCTGGCTTCCCATACTAAATATTGAAAAATTGCTAGCCTTCGGTGAAAATCTTTTGTAACATGATAATGTAAAACTTAAGTCTCGAAGATATTGACACCGCAGAATAAAAGTTTTAAAAAATGCAATACTTTTTATGTACATTCATTTGCTACATCAACATATGAATTATATTATTATAGAAGACTTATACATACCTAGTAAATATGACCTATGTACGTAGTATCTAATGTATGCACTATGCACATACATACATCATGTCTCAGAACATACGCTAGAGACTTGCGAAAGTCCGCAGTCGTAGGCATGCCCCGTCACGGCTCCGCTGCGCTAGAGATGCCAATCTGTTACACTCATAACTCAGCGTCAAATGATGCAACCGCGCAGTTTGTACCACACCGTAGTGTTCAGCCGTGTGTTTATTTTTGAAAATATAAATTTTTGATCATTGCTGCTCGAAATCATTCCAGGTATTTTGCGATCGATATCAATGGATTGATGCAGGCCGCTTCCAACAGCTCGATCTGGAAATATTTAGGAGAGCCCTGTGTCCAACAGTGGACGTCTTGTAGCTGATGATGATGATGATGATGGTCAATAGATTTATCTTTAGAAACATAATCCGGAGACTTATAAGTTTTTTTAGACATCCTCAAACTATTACAATTAGTCGAGTGATTTGAATCTATTATCAATAAAACACAAAATCCCTCTCACAGTGAATCTTAATATTTACTCGAGTAAATTAAACTAGTGACAATTATTATAGGGAAAAATTGGGTTTTAGTTGTTTAGCAATCATGAAATGTTTGTTTGCACTAATTTGATAGACACGGCGGCCGCGGCGTAAAATGAAATCTAATACGGTGAAAATAAATTTATTACCACATGCTTTCTCTATGAAGCTAATTTACTAGTACAGTGTTGCATGCCCCACGTGCATTAACTACAGAAATGAGCATTTCTTAGTGAAAGTTTCACCAAACAACATTTAATACCGCTATGCGAAGGTTTAATTTATTAGATTTTCCATAATGTGCTCTCACGATCAGGTCTCATAAATAATTATTATCATAACTGTAGTAAGTCTCTGGCTCACCGCTGTCACACGGTCCACAATAATGTATTGAATAAAATGTAACATAGAGTAAAAGTATCAACATAATAATAATGATAATAATTTAGGAACCGTCGCTTGAAGCTAATAAGTACAATAAATTAACCATTTTTTTAAATCAACTTGAGGACTAATTCATAAAGTTAAGTTTACCACTGCTCTAGTTAACTACCTTGTGTCAGACAAGGCATCCTTAATGGAGATTTTCTTACAAAAATATAAAGACTAAAGATTTTCTGCCTTACTTAATATGCAGCTATAAATGCATATTTATTGTAAAACTTACGGTGTATGGTTTTGATGTTACAGAGCAGCGGCGGTTGTCGTTCTGCAAGCGGCGCAGGCGTGGGCGCAGTGACGGTCGCGAGCGCGGGCGCAGGCGCGGGCGCGGGCGCGTGCGCGGCGCGCATGGCTAGCGCGGGCGCGCAGTACCGCGGCGGCGCGCAGCAGTGGGCCGCGGCGTACGCGCCGCAGCCCTGCCGCTATCCGCCGCCGCAGCCCCAGCCCTACGCAGCAGCGCCGAGTCCCTACACGCCACATCAAGTAAATAGAAAATAATATTACATTATCCTTACAATAGGGAGTTATTAAGATCATGCAATAAATACATTAATACAAAGTTCAACAATAAACATTGTAACGAACCTTGTTATATATACCATAAATATAATCGAAAATGTCTTTGTGTGCCATGTGGCCAACTAAATGCATGAAATCCCAACCTTACAGAAAATTCAGCATTATTAGATCTAAATCTATTGATCTTAGTTCCTTACATTCATAGTTCCTTATTTACATATTTTATTTTTTAGTAATACACATTATTAACAATAAATCATATGACATAATGAGTCCAAACAAAACTTAACACATTAAACTAATAATAATTTATGTTTCCAAAAAATAAACACATGACAATTATTCTCAAATTACTGTGAGTACATGTTTTCAATATGCGCCTGATGCAACATGTACTATGTACAGTGCACCCTTCAGCTCATAGATGGTTAACCCTCTTCCTTATACTTAGAACGAGATAAATATCCTATAAATAAACCGAAATCTTGAACTGGCGCCATCGTAGGCATGTTCTAATGAGCACGCTCAGCTTTACGATCGAATTTACGAGCGGCGGCGGACGGTTGTTCCGCTGTTAGGCTAACCGCGTGCTCTTCCTAAATATTGGGACATGCATTACTGTTTCGAATTTGCACTATATAAAAGTAATGGTAATGGAGAAAGAATAAGTTACTTAAAATTTTAAACTTAAAGTATAAATATATATTTTGTTTTCTTTAGCACAAGTAAATTATTTATTTTTTTCCTACAAATATAAAAAATAAATAAAATAAAATAAAAAACTTTTTATTGCTTCAAAAATAATACACAACTATCAGATACATGTACGCTTATAAATAACAATTATCTAAATGTGGGTAACACTCCACAACGTGCAGAACTATTTATCAAGTTCGACCACTTAAACTACAGACTTAAAATTTTGTTAAACTTGCATCGAAATTTAAATACTGAGTTAACTTAACAAAATTAATAGCGTTATGATCGTAGATAGTGAGTATTTTGACTATTTTATTGTATCTAAAACATCTAACACAGCAAAAGGCTACGGCTCAGCATGTGCTGTTCGACCATGTGATGCCGATCAGCGCTGGTTTTCAGCCGCGCCTGACTCCCTATGATGTCATGTGGGAGGTGAGAAGTGGCTCGACATATGATAAACTTTTAATCTTTGATAAACCTATTAAAGGATTAGTATATATTTAAAATTAAAAATTAAAATAGAACCAAAAGACAAAACTTCTACAAATAATTATAACACCCCTCTTTTTGGGGCGTGGTAGAAAAACAAACAGAGACAAACAACGGTTCTCTGGTGCTAAGAATGAGTGTGTGTGTGTGTGTGTGTGTGTGTGTGTGTGTGCGTGTGTGTGTGTGTGTGTGTGTGTGCGCGCGTGTGTGCGTGTGCGTGTGCGTGTGTGTGTGTGTGTGCGTGCGTGTGTGTGAAGAGTTTTTTCCATTCAATGTTAGAATTAACATCCTTAAGGGCTATTTATTTCACTGAATAGACTACCTAGGTTCCGTAACTGCCACAAAAGTTTCAAGTTCCCTGCAGCCATTTGCCTTTTAAGTAGAGCTGTTTTATATTTCATCTTGAAGGTACCTACACTCATTTTCCCCCGCAGAGGCGGAGGCAGATCATTCCAAATTCTAGCAGCAGTGAACTTGAAACAGGCTCTGTACCGTGTAGAATTATGTGATGGAATTAAAAGTGAGTTATGCGTAGCTGACCGAAGGCTTATTTGTGTCAGATCTTTGATCCATGAGAGTTACTCGAATAAATATTCCGGTTTTTTATTCCATATCACTTTTTGTACTGTACATGCATACAGTAGTTCTCTTCGAGAAGACATATTAAGAATACCTTTTTTGTTCAGGTATGGGGTAATAGATTCTCTCCTAGGTATGTTAAAACAGAATCGCATACATGCATTTTGCACTCTTTGAATCTGCCTATCTATTCTGGAGTTTAGTCTGGGACCAAATACCGAACTACAGTAGTTAAATTGAGATAGTACAAGTAAATCTGTTAATAGTAAACGGAGATTTTCTTTTATATATGGTCTAATTTTGTATAGAGTTTTCAATTTAAAAAAGGCATTCCTAATTTTAGCATTTACATGATCTATGAATTTCTGTTCACCATCTATAATGAGACCGAGATTTCTAGCTGATGTTACATGTTCCAGCTCAATATCATTAATTTTTACGTTATTCTCACAGGCCATTGCTTTTTCAATTTGTTGTTTTGTTCCTAATACTAGCAATTGAGATTTTGTTGGATTTAGAAGTAGTGAGTTTTTATTGGACCACTTATAAATGTTTTCTAAATCTTTATTAACTTTTTTGATAGCCTCATTTGTATCTTTACTATCAAAAGAATAGTATAATTGAGTGTCATCGGCATATAAATGATACTTACAGGACTCTATACACTTTGGTAAATCTGCTGTAAAAATAGAAAACAGTATAGGACTTAGTAAGGAACCTTGTGGTACCCCCCTCTGTAGTGATTTAAGTGTGGAGTATTTCTTTTCTCCATCTTTACCATCCATGACCACTATTTGTTCTCTCCCAGTTAGAAAAGTATGGAACCACCGGCAAGTATTTTCAGAGAATCCATAGTTTACCAACTTTGCTAGCAAAAGGTTAGGGTGCAGGCAATCAAAAGCACGAGAGTAATCAAGAAGTACCATTATACTACTAAGTCCTCTATCTGAAGCTTCTGTTAGGTCATCTGTTACATGTAAGAGTGCTGTTTCTGTGCTATGTCCTCTACGAAAGCCAGATTGATACTTTGGTATAATATTTTTACTGTCGAGGTAATTAAGAACCTGATCTAGAACAACTTTTTCTATTATTTTTGATAACACTGGAAGAATTGAAATAGGACGTAAATCTTTTAATTGATTGGCAGGGTTTTTTTTAGGTAATGGTCTGACCAGTGCTTTCTTCCAACTAGATGGAAAAGTATGTGATTCTATGGATTTGTTCACTATATTTGTTATGATTGGAAGAGTGACATTTAACGTAGCTTTTATCATATCTATGTTTAGGTTATCATATCCTACTGCTTTTGTTTGTATACCGTTTATGATTTTATGGACATCATTTTCCGTGGTTAGTTTAAGTTCAAAGGAGTCCTGTGTTAATTTATTAATTTCATTTAGTTGTATATTATTTGAATCTTGTAAATTGTTTAGAGGTAGGTTTAGAAAGTGATCGTTGATTTTATCAGGGTCATTAAGATGGTCAGGAATTGGGTTTCTGCAAGGTTTATTGAACACCGTTGTGTTTTTTAAACTTTTCCATAACAGAGCAGGGTTTTTTAAATTGTTATTTATGAATGAATTAAAGTATGCTCTTTTTTCACGTTCTATAGATGCTGTTACAAGATTTCTGAGACTACGGTAATATTTTTTTGAACTTTCAGTTTTGTTTTTAAGAACATTTACCAATGCTTCATCTCGTAACTCAATCATAAATTTTATCATATCTGTGATCCATGGTTTAGGCTTATCCTTAATTGTTATCTTTTTAACTGGTGCATGTGTGTCAAATAATAATAACATATACTGAGTAAAGGTATCAACCATTAGTTCCACATTGTCTAGAGAATTGATGTTGTGCCATGGTATTGAGGTTAAATCTTTATTAAATAGATCTAAGTTAATGTTATGAAGGAAGCGTCTGGTTGTTACTTGTCTATTAAGTTTGGGTTTTTTTATGTCAAAATCTACTAAAACCATTGCATGATCACTCAAACATCTATTATGAACTACTTTAACTCCTTGGTTAATAAGTGAACTATCTGATAAAATAATATCTATAATTGTTTCTGAACGATCAGTTACTCTTGTTGGTTCCTTTACCAATTGGTTTAAACCATGCTGGTGACAGAAGGATACAAGCTCTTTAGCTTGAGATGACTCTGTACAAGCTAAATCAATATTAAGGTCACCTAACATACATGTGTAATTACATTGTGCCATGTAGTGTATAGAGTCACTGAGTGCATCTAGCGCATCTGAAACATCTACACTTTCGGGTCTATAGGCAGTGCCTAGAGCCATAGACACTTTAGGCAGTTGAACCTCCAGCCATAGCTGTTCGAGAGAAGAAATTGGGTGCTTTCGGACTCTAGTGCTTATGCCTTGTCTAATGTAAAAGCCTACGCCTCCCCCTTTCTTACCTTGTCTTGCCCTGTGTAGAAAATTATAATTGGGTATGGCGGGTGCAAGTGCTTCTTCTCCTGTTTTTAACCAGGTTTCATTAATAGCTAAAATATCAGGTTCATATTTTTGAACACTGATAATAAGTTCATCTCTTCCTGTATTCAGAGATCTTACATTTAATAACCCTAACCTCAAACTTTTTCTTCTACAGTTAGCCAGTGTAAGGGAATTGAATATTGTAAATGGAAGATTTAATACACATTATTGATTTGTGTGGAAGTGTTGGAATGTGTGTATATGTGTAGGAGTATTTTGTAAGTGTATGTTGTTGTGATATATTGTGTGTAACATGTTTTTTTAGCTTGATTAGAGAACCGTTTGCTTTGTGTAAACAAATTGTATGCATTAATCTAATAATCATGAGATCATAGAAAGAAAACAAAGTTTGTGAATACCAGTGATCAAACAATGGGTTTGCCAAAAACCCTCAATATGTCTGCTTCAGTATGCAGTTGGTGGCGTCTTTCCCCTTGTTCTTGACGTACAAAGATCTTACCGTCACGCGACCAAACATACTTAAATTTAAGCTCACGTGCGAGTTGTCGTGCTCTCCGAAACAAAATACGGTTGTGTTTTGTAAGTCGTTCGTTCAAGTATAAAAGGCATGTTGGTCCAGGGAGCTGCATGCCTTCCGTATTTAGGTCTCTTCGAACACGTGCAGCTTGTAAGATTGCGTCCTTTGTTGCTCGGTGTGTAAGGCGGACGACGAGCGGCCGTGGCCGCATCGAGGAGGAGTTCTCAGTCGCTGGAGGTTGCAAGCGTCCTACCCGTTCGGCATTCGCCACATCCCTCTCGTCAAGATCGACGCGAAGTTTCTTGGCGATGGTGAGAGCAATGTGGATGCAGTTTTCATTGGCACTTTCTGGACAGCCCGTTATCTCGATATCACTGGCTAGTAGAGCTTGGTCACGGTCTGAAATATCGGCTTTAAGTTCCAGTATCGCGTTCTCGAGACTTCGGATAGTGTTATTTGGGTCAGTTCCTTGTTTATTTTTCTCTATAGCCAGTACCCGAGCCTCCAAAAGTTCAATGCGTGTGTTTTGAGCGGTAATAACATTGGTTAAATTGCTAATGGCTTCCCGAATGCTCTTCATCTCACTGTGAATAAGTTCACTCATATAGCATTTGATATCAGATAGAACTGTACTTTCTGGACTTTGCGTATTTTTCGAAGCTGGACTGTTTTGTTCAGATTCTGCTACATTTCTCACAGGTTTAAGTCGGTGAGTAACATTTAGATCCACTCCAGTATCACGCGGCGTCTTTCCGGTGTTTTGTTTCCGAGAAACATTCATGGTAAAAAAAAAAAAAAAAATTGCAGTGAGACTATAGGTCGTTTGGCAGAAATAAACTGAATCTGTGTGTTCAGTACGTAGTTCTTAAACGAATCACTGGATGTCGCTGTTCATAACTTTGATTGCGGGCAATGATTTGCAATTTTATAGAAAGTTTATAAAATAAAACCTGAAAATGGACATCGATGTATTCACTACAGAATGAATATAAGCATGTTTTAAAACAACACAGAATATATTTTTAACTCGACAGGCCATTTATTCACTGTTTTTGTTATTTTTCGCGCACACTCTGTGTTAGTGTTTTATTAGATTCACTGTGATCCAACATTGATATCTCCAATATATGATGTTGTAGACACTATTTTTTATGTTTTATTGCAATATAACAAACTAATTTGTGATTATGTAGTGTTTTATGAATTTCTTTACGGAGAAGTTTAGTTTACTAGTCGGCCATTTTTTTTTTATTTTAATATTGCCATATTGTTACTTCTTTTCGGGTTTTTCGAATAAAATGACCAACAATTTTCTTATAATTTAACATTGTAATACTATTGCTTTAGCCTTTATCTACCGTAAATTCTTAATCCTCCGCTATTCCTTAATACATTTCGTTTAATGTTCTCGGCGGTTTCAGCAATTTCGAGAAACATTCCGTAGACTAGAGTTTAGACAAATTATTTTACTGTGATCAACTCTTTTGAACTTTTAGTCAATTTACAAATATTTAATTTCCTAAGTTTACGCGATGCGAATCACAGCCTTCGAAACGTCGGGAATAAAAATTAAAACCAAATCGTGATATAATCCATAAAAATAATTTTATTTCAATAACAAATATTTGTTTTCACGTTCATCCTCCAAAGTAGATGCCAGTCAGTAGTCGCAGTACATGCCATTAAATACCAATGGAACGCATGACAACATAGTAAAGAAACTCTATAAATATCACTGCAAAACATTTCAACTGCCTCGGTGGTGTAGTTGTATTGCGGAACGCCTACCGTCCTGAGGTCTCGGGTTCGATCCCAGGGTCTGACAAAGTGATATTGTTTTTTTTTATTCAATATCGGCCCTGAGTCTGGTATTTGCCCGATATAGCGATAGGCTATTAATTTATTTAGGGGAACGCCCTATCAGATCTGGGACCAACATTAAGCTCGGCGAAATGCGCTTATGTTTACCCCTTCGGGGATACAGGTGTGAGCTTATGCTTTACTATACATGCAAAACGTTTCAATTTTTATAACATGACAGTAGGTTGACATTGGCATAATGTATTTCAATTGCCATTAAAAAAAAAAAAAGACTAGGCATGGTAAACATCATTCTCTTTTTAAAAAATGCCTTTAAAATATGTTGGCTACCGACGACTGAAAGTTTTCTGTCTCGTTTATACGTTGGCAGGCTGTTGGATAATTAACCGCAGTCAGCTCGTTGACACGCCTCCATCAATTTCTGCGCCCGGCACTGACATCGTTCCTCGTTATGCATAACACACAACAATATTGCTTGATTAATATCTTCTGGAGGCACTTGAAACAACGCAACTAAAACGTGATTTGCATAAAAGTATTTAATGCACAAGTTTAGTTTATAGCAGTGATATGAAAATTCATGTTAATACGTTAGAATTTGGCCCAGCTTAGCTTGTTGTATAAACGCAAAAGAATATAAGTATAAAAGTTAATAGAGGTAGAATGTTCATGTAGCATAGTTATTAATAGAAATGTTCTTCTCTGGCGAACCATCTTTCCGAACTGGCGGTAGAGTAAACACTTTAGACGGAATCTAAACAATGTATGACATTTTATGGATTCAATAAACGATTTGATTTGATTTGATTTGGAAAGTAATTTCTAAATACGAAACATAATCAGTAGAACCATTTTGAACAATAAATTACACTACTACTAATTAGCAACTATGGCATAATTCTATAGAATCCATTGTTTTTATAAACATCTAAGAAGTAAATGATTATGCATCAGGAAAGTTTTTTTATATATTTTTATAGCTAAAACCGATGTGCTTCTTCTGTGTTCAATAGCTGTTTAGTTCGGCAATATTGAAAGTATATTATGTCTGTATAACTTCGTATTTCGATAAGTGTTTACGAGAAAATATACATATCCCGCTAATGGGCGTTTGTCGAGATTGTACGTCAGAAGCACCGACCTCGTGTCCCGTCGTGAAATCAGTTTACTGAGTAGACACAAACCAGATGTTACGTAGATCGCGCTCACTGCATCCATCCACCCTACGAGCTACGCCACATGATTCTCGTAAAAGGAATTTCTCGCGACCTTATCGCTTTTCGAAATAAAATGTAGCTGCTAGCGTCGTACGTGTTTTATTAGATCGCGTCTCCTTCAGGATTTATCTCATGGCCGTCTTCGGTGCCTGAACTCATTTTTTACATCGTGTTACATTTGAAAAAGAGTTATGTTTGTGAGTTTGTTGATGTCTTTTGTTTTACGAATGTGCCTTGTTATTGCAAAACTTCTTACACATATCACGTTTATGCGAATTATTACATACATAAGCTCACGCCCGTATCCCCCTTCGGGTAGGCAGAGGCGCACTAGCGAACTAGAACACCCACATTTCGCCGAGCTTAGTTCCGTCCCAAATGTGATAGGGGGCGAGCCTATTTTGCGAATTATTAAGTTTTTGAATATCGAATTGTTACCATAATTGGGTTCTTACTAACTATTCGAATATGTACAGTATTGCAATTATATCAACGGGAAAAATATTTGAAATAAAAATAATTTCTTTTGGGCCGTGTTTCTTTTACGCCTTGTTATAAATAGGCATTAAAAATCCAAGTGCTTTCACTTTATTTACCCTCATGGAAGTTTAAGTCCCAGAAATTACGATTACGTAAATCGTAAAGTTGTGAGAAAAAAACAGTTTGTCATAAAATAACATTTAATTATTGCGTTTCGCGTTACAATCGTATAAATATAAACGATAAAAAACGTTTAAACAATCGGTTTCAATGACTCTTAACTATCTATGTAATGTTCTGTTGAAATTATCAGTTATAAATGTTTGTTTTTTCGATTTTATGTCGGTACGAACGTAGCTGCTGCACAGCCGCTGCATCTATACCAATAAATCGACCTATCCAAAGAATAAAGTTACATATGAAAATGAATCGAAATTGCTTTCTTATTTTTCTAAGCTTATATTTACCTATATATTTAATTAGTATTTTTTATTAAGTTATGACATAATAACAAGTTAAATTATACATATATAGACATAGCTTAAATATTTACTAGTTAAATATATAGGTAAATATAAGCTTAGAAAAATAAGAAAGCAATTTCGATTCATTTTCATATGTAACTTTATTCTTTGGATAGGTCGAAATATACTCATAACTTGTTTTGTGGCCCAACATACTGATTTCTTAAGTTCACGCGAATGTTATTAATTGAAATAAAACTATTTTTACGGATTCTATCACGATTTGGTGGCAGTCTTCGTGGTCACGGGTTGGACTGACTGCAAAGCCTTCGAAACTTCGGGAATAAAAATTAAAACCAAATCGTGATAGAATCCGTACAAATAGTTTTATTTCACTAACAAATATTTGTTTTCACGTATTTTTCACTGGCAATTTCCAGGTTCGACTCCCAGTTCAGGCAAAGCAAATTTTTACATTTAATTTGCCCGGGAGTGAATCCCTCATAGGGGGTTGACGTCAGGCAGGCGGCCGGTCGTAAAAACTAAGCCAAATCCACTCTGCAACATGCTTAAAAAAGTGTGTTGCGCCAACCCCACATTAAAGTGGAATAAGGGCAGGTAGAAAGAAAGACTGGCAAAAACTTATGTGCTTGTTAAGTGTACTGAGGTGAGCTTTATAATACGAAAATAGTAATTTATTTATTTATTTATTATTTATGTTACATCACAGAAACATCACAACACAATTCTTATAAATATATAATATGTTTGATGTCAACGTTGTATAGCCCTGAATATGATCTTACATGTACCTACAACAGCTAAATATGCTACCTTAACGATATTAAACAAACGTAAACTTTACTTTTAACGTTAAGTTACGCTTTACTTGCATTGCTTAGAGCGGCGACTTTGATAGTTCTCTACACTCCCCACTTTTGAGTTGTAACATATATCTATGGCTGGTTGATTAATGACCGGAATATGTCAACTGTCAGGGCTGTCACAACTGCGCCGCTTGTTAAATTCAACGCCCGCGCCCTTGTCCAAATATGGCAGCCCTTAGAGAACTCATTTTTTGTTAAGGGTATTTTTGAGGAAGTTTGGGCCTCCGTTGCGTTCTAATAATAGGGTCTAGTATCTGAGGATTATTAAATGTGGAATCAACGTCGTTATCGTGCTATAGAAAAGATGGAAGATTTCCCGGCACCAGGAATTTCATTTTCACACACGTGCACAGAAACATGCTGATGTATTTAAATGAATGCGGTAGGAAAAAAAATTGTAAATGAAATTACCACATTTATTTTGGAAGGTTCCGTTGGACCTACATTATTTATATTTAGGAGATCCTTTTTCAATGTCGACCTACGAAATTGGAACACTATGTCCAGATGAATTAACTCCCTGTTTTACATCAATATAAACTACGATCAAATTCAAAATTAGTTTGACAAATAATTTTTTTCTAAGTAGAGGTATATTACTAGCTGTTGCCCGCATCTCCGTTCATCATCATCATCATCATCATCAGCCATAGGACGTCCACTGCTGAACATAGGCCTCCCCCAAAAAACTGCGTTCACGTAGAAATTAATTTCGAGGTAAAAAGTAGCCTATGTGTTATTCCGATATATAATCTAGTATATAACATCAAAGTTTCATTAAAAACCATTTAGTAGTTTTTGCGTCAAAGAATAACAAACATCCATTCATAAATCCATATTCACAAACTTTCGCGTTCAAACTAGTAGTTAGATTTATTAAACTAAAGATTTTTTTTCTGTCAACGTGTACTCCTGCGACATGTTTCATCGCTTCCCGTATTTATATTTTCCAAAATGTTGAAGGTCCAAATCCCTATGCACATGTTCGAAATAATAGCTAGTTTATTTTAGTACAGAGCACGTCCCAGATGTTACGACCCTCGTTCAATTCGAGGTGAAAGTATAAATAAACAAGGCTTGCTGATATCTGTCATCCGAGGAATTAGATTTATTTCGGATGTGGCGGAAGGTGAAGGACCCCAGCCCTCGCGGATGGCACTAACGAAACGTTTTAGTGCACCTCCATTTGTTTTGTAATGCGGACATAATGGAAGCCTGTTGATGTGCGTTACGCGTCCACAGATAACATGCTAAATATACCATTAAGTTTTAATACCTATGGAAAGGTATGTTGAAGGAATTATTATTGCACTATCTTAGTAAGTCTCCATGCATAGTCTATGCATTGCTTTTTAATTTTAGAACACTGCATTTTGTAACGCAGCGATAGCTCAGTTGGGATTGGTACGGACTGCCGAGACGAGTGCCGGAGATTCGACACCAAACCCAAAAAGAGCATGCATCTTTGACTTTCCTATTTGAAATGTGTATTCCTTGTGAATTGTCTTATGTTATAATGCTGAAGGAAAACATCGTGAAAAAACCTACATATCTGAGAATTTCTTCACAAGAATTTCGAAGATATCTGACGTCTATTAATCCGCTTTAGGCCAGCGTGGTATATCAGGGCCGCGGTATATTAGCAGGTCCAGCAACGGTACAGTAACATTGCAGGGCTAATATTATTCGTAGTAAGATTCTTCACGTTAAACTTTAATATGTATTTTTGTCACACTGGCTCTTCAGACAAAGTTTACTTCAAACAGTGATGAAATTTATTCTGGACATAGACTATTTCTGGGAACCGCAAAGTTTTGTTACATAACAGTATCTCAAACGGTTCCGGAACTGTACTTCTTGCATACCAAATTACGTACGCGCGGACGAAAACGTTCAGGAATTAAAGCGAGGAGTGCAAAGAATTTTATATTTACGACAAACAATTTCTACAGCGTCGTTGTAGATCTTAGCTAAATTGGATTATATTGTGAATGATACCTTATTATATCCTAAAGTTAGGTATATTTCAGGTTATATTCTTTGAATCCTGAATTCTAATTTATGAAGTCTATGATAGTAGAATTGTGCGTAGATTAACAAAAGATGCTGTAATGTAAAAACTTTGCGCGACAAATCAAATATTTCATACAGTTTAACGAAGGATTTCTTGGTTCATTATTTTTGTGGAAAGTTAATAAGACAAGGTCTCGTAATTTATGAAACAATACAGCTGATTCAGATCACGTACCACCTAGATATTGGAGTGGACTATGTCGACATTAATATTTCGATCGTAATGGTAATACATGAATGTCGGAGAGAGCGTAGAATAGGACATTTAAATTTATATTAAAAAGTACGGAATATTTATTTATTTATATAAAAAATAAATAAAACTTTAGGAATTGCTGATTTATTCCACAGGATGTTGCAAAAAGGTGATACCAATAATAACTACACTTAAAGGTTAGCAATTGAACAGTAAAATTTAAAATTGCGCAAAGCTTAGTTTTTGAATAATGTAATAAATAAATAAATAACACCCAACAGTCACATACATAGTCCTGACCCCACACTAAGATCGAGTCTTGTGTCGTGGGTATCAGGGACTACGAGAGACTTTCGGTCTCACAACACCCAGACCCGAAACAAATATCTGTAGGCCATACAAACATTTGTCTCGGTGCGGGGATCCAACCCGCGGCCTCTCGCTTCACAGCCGGCTACTCGCCCGCTGCGCCACGGAGGCTGTCATGTAAAAATGAATTTGTGACGAAACAATTGAGTCAGCTTGCAAACCACCTATGGGTTAATTAATTTTTTTTAACGTATACACAGCCATTCTTATACTTATTACGACGATTTACAGGTCGCATTTCGATTTTAATTTCCCCATCCTGAGTAATTGATTAAAAAATTAAGTTTACCATTACATTTTAAATACTTCTTCCGTATCTGGAATTATTTGTCGTACCACATTTCTGCAACACCCAGTATATAAAGCCAAATAAGTAAATGACAAAAATAACGGATGATACTAATGAAAGATATGTTTTTGTGCATCGTTTCACCCCACTATTACATATTACGTAACTGACAAAGCGAATATCATACAATTCGCAAAAAGATAACATAGTGGGCCATAACATTTATGTTTGCAAGCCGTTGTTTCTCTTATAGTGCAATTTTCTTAAAGAAACATGTTCAATATGGTAATGTTACACGATCAGGTCAGAAGGCTGAGAAAAAGGAAGCGTTTTTTCGTTGTAAGGGTGGCTCTTTTTGTTGAATTATGTTAATGCCAGAATGACGCGACTACGGCTACCGATATTTAAATTCGGCTCGAACATGAACGATTTTTTTGTTGCGTTTGACCCTTCATATTCCAAAAAAGGATCTGGAGGTATTTTATTTTTAACTTTATGTAATTTCTTAGGACTATGGCCTGTTTTGAGGTCGCCTTATGTCGTTTAAGGCCGCCTTATCTGTCAAAATTGTATGGTGAAAATCAATGTAAGAAGCCGTTAAATTTGAGTGGCGTTTGACCATGCGGACATAAGTTAGGTATTTTCCCCTCCTTGTTGAGATGCTAACTAAAACGGGCAACTTTAATATCTGCATTTTTCTCAAAAATAAAGACATAATTTCCCCGTCCCTAATTATATAAATAAAAATTGCCTAATGATCTTATCTAGCCTTAATTATCAAATTATCATAAATTACAATAATAATGCATAAAATAAATCACCGAATACATATGTTTAATGTCCCTTCAACTGAATGCCAACTACGTGGCGAACGAAATTCATCGATTCTCTGATTGAATCGACGATAAAACAAATGGAGTGCTCAATTTAAATAGATTGAATGGGATTTATGTTTCATTTCGTGAGCTTCGACGGATTCGTTTGTTTCTGCAGGCACGGTACTGAGTACTGACGGTGTTCCATATTGGGAACAGGAATTTCAACGTTTATTAAACTCATTAAATGTAAGCAGACCAATTCGCACTCGCTCCGGCAATTAGCATTACAAAGTGTAAATGTTACGTATTATGTTAAATGATTACCTCCGCCCGTGAACACCCACTGAGTTAAAACGTGGCCTGGGTGCGCTGCCAACCATGAGATAAGGAAATGAAGGTTTTTAGTAATAGAGCCTCGTTGTAGACAATTACGCCTACAGCACGAATGGGCTGGCTCGACCGGTTTGATACCACTGTCTGATAGAAACCCGAAGTAAAGTGGCAGCTCGGTGTCGCGTTTCGTTCAGTGAGTGAGATTTCCGGTGGCCTAATTCTCCCCCTCCCTTTCCCAATCCCTATTTACCTGCCGTTAGGTTGGCAACGCACCCATGATTCTTTATGTGTTGGGTGTCTATGGGCAGTGGAGATCACTTACCATCAGGTGATCCATCTGCTCGTTTGCCCGTCTGTGCTATAAAAAAAAAATTGGATCATGAGACAAGCTGCTACTTCAAGTCATGTGTGAGACATTAGTTAGTACAATTTACGAATGTAGCCCTGTCAAAATAAATGTTAACGAACCGTTAATGTTTTAGACAAAACTGCTTCTATAACCGGGCTCTACCATTTACATGACTGTATTCCTATCCACAAATCATAATTTTTCTTAAGTATTAATTATTACTGTTTTATGGAAAAATACTACCAAAGTACAACCAATCATATTGTTTTTTACTAATTTCATTTATTTTGTTTGTGTCTCTACATTTTGTTATTCTCACAGATCCCCCAGATATTTGTTTCGGGTCTGGGTGTTTTGAGACCGAAAGTCTCTTGTAGTTTCTGATACCCGCGATACAGATTACACCTAGTGTGGGGTCAGAACTATGTGTGTGGCTGTTGGATGTATTTATTATTTATTGTTATTTCGTATGTATTGTATTTATATTATTATATTGTTATTTCGTTAATGAAACACTCTACAATGAATCTACTTATTTTTTAAAATAAACTATCCACTTAGTGTATTAAACTAACGCAGCGGGCAGCCACAATAGAAGGTTCAGCATATCAGTTTGCGTGTAGGCCGGCCATGTGACGTCGCACGCTGCACGCACGCGCTGCGCTATCGAGCTGGGAGTCGGGAGTCGAGACCAACTGTTGAGTCAGTTATGGAGTCAGTCGAGTTGTGAGCGCTATCTCCCGCCCCTCGCCATGGTTTCAGATACACGACACCCTCGCAGCACTCTACTATGACGTCACCGCTCCACAACTCGACAGCCGTGCACTTTCCATGTGTGCGTTAATGTGAATTTGTCGGCAAACTGCGGACAAAACTTAAAATAGCTTCCTATCGGTTTGCATTCGAGACGCATTACGTTGGTATGCGAGACAAAATGAGTGGATGTTAAACATTCATCAGATATGGTTAACACACGGTTAGGTTAAAACCCCTTTTACTTAACGTCTTTTACCTACAATGAAACTAAAGCTATAATAAAGCAAACAATTTATACGATGTAGTATGGGTGTTCACTGTAAATAAATATTTTATGTGACAAACAAGAAAATACCGTTGTTTTTACTTGCCGGTCGAAAATAAATAAATTATTAAGAAGTAAGGGCTGCCAAATAATGTCAAAAAACACGCCCAATCCAAGCAAATCATTTTATTTACAATTCATAAGTAACAAACAAAAAATATTTGCCATGCGTTAAAGTTATTCAACCGAGAAGTATAATGCGAAATGTAGATATCCATTTAAATATACCGTAACGAGGCCCATTACTGTATCAGTTACGCCTCTTCTTGATCACAAAAAAGGTGTGAAAATGGCTCTACAATTAATAGAGCAAAAAGTAGCCCTGGCACAAAGCTGTAGGATATAAAAAATTGACGAACGAGACATGCCAAAACGCGGTCGTACTTACGAAAGCTTACGTCAAACTTTGAAAAGTTTGCCTACCGATGATTACTCGTCAAGAAATGTCACCCGCCCCCCATTCTACCCCACTCTTCAAGCCGTGACACCTGTCGAAGCCGAACCAGACTGATTGGAATGTTTCGTATCTCCATTGCTGTAGATTTTGCGAAATCATGCCTCTGTATAATAATACTTACTGTGTACAGATTACTACTACTATCTACTAGTTTATTTTAATCATATACGTTATTCAATGATATAAGTATTTGCACGACAAGAGTTTATAAAAGTAATTAATTTCCTAGTCCAATTAGATGATCTTACATATTGATCTAATAGGAACTTATTTTCATTATAGGATAGAAAGTAGAGGAAGCGCCGCATAAAACCAAAGACATTAAACAGTATAATATAAAATTAATCTAAGACCCTGTATCTACAGATTGGATTTAGTTCAGGCATCGATTTTAAGCATTCAGATCAATAGTCACGGGCGGCTCGGCCTCCGGTGGCCCATATGCTTATGTAACATATATGTGCCGCCTCCGACGGGTTAAAAAATAACATGAATGCCCTTGCTTGTATTCTGTAAAGGGGTTAGCTGCAGGTAACTTACCGGTCATAAATACCACAGGGCAAAACTTTTAGGGTCCACTCCACGTGACAATGGCAGGAACTTGACAAACGGTTTAGTAATGGGATTACTGTAGCTCGACCATTCGTTTTTGAGATTTCTCGCCAGCGACTATGTAAAATATTTGTATGACAAATACCCGAACGCCTCTAGCGATTATGTAGGAAATTGATATTTTTCATGCAAATTATTTTCCGTAGTCGCTAACGAGGTATAAACATACTCACGCCTGTATCCCCGAAGGGGTAGGCACAGGTGCACTAGGGAACTAGAACACTCACACTCGCTAGGGAGAAATGTCGAAAAAACTTATAGTCGAGCTACTCTTACATTATCCTAATAACTTTTAATACAGATTTTAAAGGACTTGTGTGATAAAAAAAAATTAAATCGAAAAACCATTGTAGCTGTCTTTTTCTATTATCAAGTTACGTCGTGACACTTTCGATTTCACTGCGTTTTGCGGTCGATGGCTTGTCTGGCTTTTTATAAAACCCTCCGATAATACATTTAACGAGATTTTTTACTGTTTGACACTCGAATCTATTTATAGGAGAGCGTAAAGTTTTTTTTTATACCTCTAGGAGGTTACAATGAGGCATTGAGTAATTGCGCGTACCAGAGTTTAAAAAAATTATAAAGGGGTTTAAATTATAAAACTAATTTTAAAATGAGGAAGATAGCAAGTACCTATTCTTTCATTTTATGCGATTTTTTATTTCGGTTGCTTGCTAGAAACAATTGGTTGTGATTTGCATGAAATTTGACACAAACGTAGACCACGTTTATAATTATGATTTTATGCATTCTGCCCTCAAAACTGTAGAATTTTGGGGGCTGATCCTAAGATCCTAAATAGCACCACTGTACAAGAATATTATTGAAATCAAAACCTAAGTAATTTATAGAAAACAAATAATGTTTATATATTAATAGAAAAAATGAATTCTTAACAACATATGTTTTCTATAAACAGCACCTAAATAAGGCTATCAAAATTCAAACCACAGATTAATAGCTATAAAAATATAAAGTTTAAAAAACTAAAAATAGCAAACTTAAATAGTGTTCATATTTTGTGCCCATCATAGCGCATAATGCCACATGGTCGTTTTGGCAGTTAACCCAAATTGTCCCAATTACGGACGTCTATTAGGCATCTACTCAAGATACCAATTACATTACGAATCAGAATTCTATAGTGAAAATACCAATGATGTTCCATCATTTACTCATCACTAGAGAGTTCATACTGCGTCGATATTTATGAATCATGTAATCCTTATTCAATGTTTTGAGTGGTAGAGCCACGCTGTAGACAGTAACGACCGATTTCATACCACTGTCTCACAGAAAACCAATTTAAAATAGCAGCTCGCTGTTGCGTTTGGTGAGTAGGATTTGCTGTGGCCCAAATCCTAATCCGTAAAGGAGAGGCCTTCTCCAAATTCCATTTCCCTTCCATTTAGGTTAGCAACGCATGGATGATTTTTTTGTGCCTTGGGTGTCTCTTGACCCACCTACTCGTTTACCAATCACTGCTATAAATAATATAATATTATAATAGGTGCGTTGTCTGAATACTCTGTAAATTCACTTTATTATCGATTGGGTATTTTACGTAGACGTTGCTCCCTCTAAATGATAGCTCCTACAATCTACGTAGTATAATATACCTAGTCGGTAGTACGTACTTAGTGCATAGGTGCGTCAATTCTATTTATGTCCGCATGTTTTCCATTGTTATGCACTTTATAGCTACGTCATACTATAATATGTTAGCACGTAGTAATCCTAAACAGAATCCTTATTCACTGTGGCTATTTGAACGGGTAGCGCAGTGGCGTCACGTTAACTTAATGAAATTCCATTGGAAATGTATTCTTTGCATATACTCTCATCGTCAATATTTCATTAGCGCTATGAAACATAATACACTCTTATTTTTATCTACAGAGTAGGTACTTGATATACAGTGTGATTTTTTTTTAACTGGGACAGTATGGGAAAATCGATGTCCCCACACTGTCCCAGTAAAAAAAAACACACTGCATAAGGAAATTTAAACTGTAGACATATTTCAATATTCAGCTTAGACTAGAGTTGTCTTTTATATAGTATGTTTGTTAGATATAGTTTTTAACAGTTTTAACTATTTGACTGCGCCTCTGTCTACCCCTTCGGGGATACGGGCGTGAGCTTGTGTTATGTTATGTTGTCCCAATTATATTGCTACGTCAAGCTTACCCCCATTACATCCGGGACGAACATGATCTTGGCGAAATCATGGTGTTCTAATTTGCTAGTTCACATCTGTCTACCCCTTCGAGGATAGAGGCGTGACCGCGTGAGCGTATATTGCCAAGTCATACGTAATCATAATGATTTCTTAGGTTTACGCGAATGTTATTCATTGAAGTAATACTATTTAATTTAATTTAAGTTTTAATTTTTATGCCCGACGTTTCGAAAACTTTGCAGCCTTCGTGGTCAGGGGTCGAACCTAAAAAACTAATACCAAATCGTGATAGAATCCGTAAAAATAGCTTTATTTCATACCTATTCATATTTAATATGTATATATGTGACATATAGTATGGTTTTAAAAAAATAAATTAGATACCATCGGAAACATATTTCTAACATATTAACTGAAACACCTAAACTATTTGTTTATTAAAACATTGTACACTTAGGGCATAATATAAAGGATTATAAAAGTTAAATTATAGTACAAAACTATTACATCTAAGAAATTCTAAGCCCAACAGAACTGCGGGCCAACGGTAGTGTGTTATAAAGCCGCATGCTCACAATCGACCCGTGCTGATTACACCTCCTATTCATTACTCCACTAATAGCTTGCACCTTAATTCGTCTCACCTATAGCAATTATTTTGAATGAAGTCGCGCGAACGCCTATTATGAAGGTTTTGCCGGCTCCGCTCTGAATTTGCGCACGTATTAACACTTAACTGAGATGGAAATAATCGTATCATTCAAGGATAATGCCCTCCCGTACGTTTGGGAAAATAGATTATTGCAGTCAAAGCACCATCTTTATTGCACAAAATATACTAGTTACATTCACTTCTAAGGCCTATGCACATGATGTTTTCGTAATTACTAGTATTATTGGAGTAGGTCAATTACTAAAACAAATAAAGACCCGGCTTAACTACGAAAAATACGTGTTTACTTTGAAGCCGGTTCCGCCATTTTAGTTTCGATATATATTTACATGGGCCTTACTCAAAACAGCATTTTTAGCTGAGTAAATGGTTAAGAATAACCTGCACTTTTTTCCTTGCGTTACATTGTTTAAAAATGAAAGGGACAACCTATGGTATAAAGATAAGCAGCGCTTAAATATTTTTATAAGTAAGGGGCATAATTTGTCACCCTGTCATAAGACTTAAATAACGTATAAATACTTGTTGATGAAATTAAATAAATAAGAAGATTTTTAACAGCTATATTAATGCGATCTTCCTTTTGCAGACACTATTTAGGTTTCGTTCCATAAATTAGGAATGCTTAATTTTTTCCTAGTTATGTCTCGTCCTCTTATTTTCTTTAGTCATTGGGGTACACAAGTTCACCCCTATGTAGTATTCCTATATTACTTTCAACGCGCGTCGTCAGTTCGGAAAAATGTGCATAGACACTAACTCGACTCATTTCTTACAAATTGACACAGTAATTAGCGAATCTACATATTATAACGTATGTGGAAATTATTATTCGGATTCCAACGTCGCAAAACCCTCCGATCGTATTTAAATTGCAAATGCGAATTTATGAGCGATATTAATGGAGATACCAAGGCGTCTAAACGTCTATTTGTTTTTATAAACCGAGACAGATATGATATCGACTTTAATGAAACCGGTTAGTGTAAAGACAAAGACGTTAAACAGTACATGGACGGGACAACAGCACAAAACTTATGATCCAAATGTTGTTACCTTGAGGTAATAAGTCACTCAGCTCTATTTGAAACATACGCGCGCAAGGTCGTGATATTGTATTATTTGTACTGTACCTAATAATGATTAGACAATAACATTGTCTTACGTGATTCTTGAACATTGACAGAACACTCTAGGGTGTAATAAGCGCCCTCACATTGTAATAAGTGGTAAAACAGAGATTAATGTTTTTGTATGGAAAGTTGCTTGATAGCTCTATATCATCTAATATTAAATCCCTTTGTAAGGTGTAAGTACAGCGTAAGTAACACAATCGTTGTATTTGCAGTACAGTGGTGCGAGTATGGGAGGCGGCTGTGGCGCGACGGGCACGCGCGTGCCGACGGCGGCGTCGCCTGCCAACACGGCGTCCTCGTCGTCGTCCAACACGGGCTCGGCGGGCGGCACCCGCTCCACCAGCCTGAGCACGGCCCCGCCGCCCCCCGCCTCATCCACATCCACCACGGGAGCCGGCGGCGAACAGCTCAGCCGCACCAACCTATACATCCGAGGCCTTAACCAGAACACCACCGATAAGGACCTTGTCCAAATGTGCCAGATGTGAGTGCTATCATGCGTGTATTGTTTCCGATACTCGGCGCGTGTCGAATTACATCTGACGTGTCTGTATCGCTTTCAGGTATGGCAACATTATCTCAACAAAAGCAATTTTGGATAAAAATACGAATAAATGTAAAGGTAAACTATATTCATTCCCGTAAAATCTTTCCCTTACACTATCATAGCGACCTTATTGTTACCGACATTATTTTTAGTTAATTGTGTGCATAGATATTCCACGTATGTATGTAAAATATTATCTACATTCCTATACTAATAGATATTGCATCGTATAATGTAATCACAAACGATTTACTTAAAATAATATTAATATTTTCTAGAATACCATATATCTACCTTCATTAAACTAATCCATCTATGGTGAGACTTTTTTCCAATATATGCACGAATGTTAGTTAAATTCGACTTTATTCATATTTATATTATTCTCATTCTTACATATTTATTTTACATACTTGAGTGTTTCATAGTAGTGTCATCACTTGTAATAAACATTGCACTGAAGCACATTTTAAAGTTACTTATGACTTTTGGAAATTATGCACAACAGTTAAATTTATTATAACACTGAAGCCATAAATGTCACATTCTCATCATGCTACGTAAGATTAGGCGACTCCACTTCATTAGATGTTTTTTCAAATATATTATAGCTGTTGAGGTCTTTATTACATACGAAGCATGACTCATCAAATTGCAACCAAAATATTAAAGGCGCATTGTGTGCACGCAGCCTACTACTATAAAAGATATAACTTTTGTTTTCACAGGTTACGGTTTTGTAGATTTTGAAACGATCGCGTCGGCAGAGGCAGCTGTTAAAGGATTACAAGCGAAAGGTGTTCAGGCCCAGATGGCTAAAGTGGGTATCTGGTTCCTGCGTAGACTGAACCGTGTACGTTATGCATGCAAGTAATACTATTATGACTAACAGCCTGCTCCTAATCCGCTGTCTTATCATCCTTGTCTAATACTTAAAACCCATCTCTGAACCTCATTACTTTCCCTGTCTCCTGACAACTTATATTAACTTCGTCGAGGGGGTTGGCAAGTTGATTATTACGAACGTCGCGTGATGTAATTTCAACTGCTTGCGATAAAACAAATTAACACTTAACTACTTGATTACACGTTAATACATCATGTTCGCGATCCAGTTCTTTATTTCGTATAAAATGAATACAGATAATCTTGCCTGCCACCAAAAATCCTGTCCTTGTTCTTTTACTTCCTCAATCCATCCTTACTTATACTATATAGCTTTAGTATTTCTCCGTTATCTATCAAAGAGATGCTGCAATATTCGAGTATCTAAACTCTAAAAGTCATTTCTCTTGTCACGTAGAGTTCACCATAAATAATTATCTATTTCTATAAAATTGAAATCACTATCTAGTTACTTGTGTGTTACTGTTTAATAGCTCATTTATTAAACATTTGAAACAGCCCAGTCAGCCCATAGGTCCTGTGCTAGTTCATCGATATGGGGATAGATGTTTTGATATGTTGCGTTCATTATTGCCAGTTAAGCAACAATTCGTCCAATCGTGAATACGTATTCGTACGCTATGTCGAAAGTAATCACGACCCATAACACGAAACGTGTTGTAAGTATTCATATCCTTCAATGATACGCAAATGCGACGCAAAATAAAACGCTTACTTAATTCTATACTTCAAACATTGTTTCATCCTGTTGATTCTATACTGTTGTCGTTTGCTTCAGCGTTATAACAATGTACAATTTGTATTCTCGCTACTGAGCTCGGGTTTTCTCTGCTTTCGGTATTAAATTAGTGTGTATGCGAATTTTACCTAGCTTCATAAACTCTATGCTGATGTATATGCCCATGTCGTTGGTAACATCTACGTAATATTATTTAGTGTATTAGAACAGGCTGCTGATTTCCGTCAGAGCTGGCTTCGATGTCTAGATATTCTATGCGGGCTTCAAGCTAATCTTAATAATGTCGAAAATATGTTTCACTTTGATGTTACTCATCAAATAACGCTTAGAATTAACGTTTAGAGAGCAGTTGAGTATTCACCGTACTAAACAAAAATATATATTCTACAGTAAGTATCACAATCCTTAATGGTATAAGGGACTCTATTAAATCTTCTTTAGAGGTGTCTGTATGTACATTGCTGAATAGAATAATTGGCTGTGTTTTAAAAGATAGTAAAATTATCGTGCCGGTAAAATGTAAGCAGAGATCATAATTTAGTTTGACAATTATTTAAGTCCCTGTTACATCAATTTGTCGTTACGTAAACATTAGCATTTGAACATTATTCATTAATATAAACGTTTTAATAGTCCCTGAATAAAGAATTAAGGCACATTTTTTAAGTTTTCATCAAAGTTGAAAGTCAAATCATTTTTATTGGAATGCATAGGGCGGCTTCTTCACCTCTTGCCCGACTTTTTACAGCAACAAGAGCAGGACCCGACAAACCTGTACATGGCCAACCTTCCGCCACACTTTAAGGAGAACGATGTGGACCAATTGTTGGCCAAATTCGGCCAGGTGGTATCCACGCGGATCCTACGCGACACACACGGGCAGAGCAAAGGCGTTGGATTTGCGAGGATGGAGTCTAGGGAGAAATGCGAGCAAATTATTCAAGTAAGTAACCCAATATCAATTTATAATTACAGAACTTTATACATACATACATAATATCATGCCTGTATCCCAAAGGGGTAGGCAGACTATAGATATCCACTTTACTCGATATTGACATACTACTTTCGCTTCGTCTACTTTCATCAATATCTTCATGCTCTTGAGTCTTGACCTGTTCTTATTTGATATATCATCGACTTGGTTGACGATTTTACGCTGCAGTCGATCTTTACCGACTTTTCCATTCAACTCGTCTTGTGTATTTGTTACAACAATCTCCTATCATCCATCCTCTCAATGTGTCCGAACCACCTCAACATCTCTGTATTCCTCTTACATCTTCTTTCACTCCACAGGGTCCCATCAATCAGCACATTATTCCTTAGTCTGTCACGCAATGCCACGCCACACACGCTCCGTAACGCTCTCATTTCAACTGCTCTGATCTCATTAACCAAACCAAACTAACCCAACTTTCACTTCACCGAATTTTATATTACTACGAAAATTACGGCTCCTGTGAATATAAGTATCTGTACACATCACAACATTCAACTTTTTGATGGCATGTCATCTTCTTAGTGTTATTTACAATAAGTAATCACGGTTCTGATGATAAACCTTCACTTTTTCAGATGTTTAATGGCAACGCCATTCCGGGAGCTAAGGAGCCTCTACTAGTAAAGTTTGCTGACGGTGGGAACAAGAAGAAAGCGCTGTATAACAAACAAAACGATAACAACGGCCGAGCATGGCGGGACAACAACGAGTCCATAACACAGGTTAATATTCATTTGATAAATACTTACGTGTATTTGATAGGCAGGACATTTCAGACTTAAATGGGAAAGAGAAGCTTATTAACTCTAATGGCATCGAAGAAAATTTTGTTCATTGCCATCGAATGAGATGCAATCGTTTGCTATTAATCAGTAGAAAGCAAAATCTAGGTCGTGATGGTAGGACACTTCATATTTACATGAGAAAGAGAAGTTTTGAGAGAAGTGGTGGTAGTTACTCATGAATATCACTTGCATTGTATATAATAAAACACCGGGTGGCAATGCACTGCGCTTGTCACCCTGATACATTACATAAGTCCCACAATACCCAATGATTACACTGACTACAATGTCCTGTGGAACATAATATTGGTTGAACAATGCTGATTGTACAGTTATGTATAGTCCAATCTTTCCCATAGTGGGCGATAACATGCATGCCTAAAGGGGGGCGATAAGAGACTCAGAAAAAAGGGATCTCCGCTGATATAGCTCACAATAATTTGTTTAATTTGAAGTTATAGTGGTTTTTGAAGAAGTAAAAAAATGGGGGCGCTGAAAAATAATTTATTTTAAAAGTGGGCAGTAGACAAAATAAGTTTGGCAACCTCTGGTATAGTCGTTACCACTCCATATTCTTTTACTGTCGATAAGAATTACTCGTATAACATTTTTCACTTAAAAGACACATACATACCTTCCACAAAATAAAGGCATAAACATTAAAATTCTTCACGTAGGTACACTGTTTTCGTTAACTGGTCATTTGCATAAACAGTCTTCCGGCACAGATATTGTATGTGTGACTTTATCGACGCTCACCTTATTGCGACTGCACTTAAACCGTTACAAATATTATAAGGAGTGGAGTGAATAAATTATTTCACATTGCTTTCTTTATTATTTCTTTCATTAATTTTGTTGAATATAGGCCTAAAGCGACTTATAACCAACGACTTCCTGAGACTTTTATTTTTTCTTTGGGAAAGCTCTATGTTCAGCAGTAGACGTCCCATGTTTGTTGATGATAAAGTTAGTTGAACTGATATTTTACGAAATAATGCAAGGGGATAGGAATATTGGTCGCTTGCCTGATAAATAGGAACACCATTCAGGACTTTGAATTACAAAGTATTGTATGCAGTATGCTACCCAATCGCGGACGTCGTCAGTTTGAAGACATCAGATCTCTCTCAGAGTCTCTGATATGTTCAGTTGGTTTACTAGCTTGGGTGCATTTGATTTATTGTTGCGATCGAATAGACGAGACGAACAAATCACTACCACCGTGTTTTACCACTCATAAACTTGAGTCAAAGACAAAGCACCGAGTGCCAGTTTACATTGGTTGTCACCCTGAGACATAAGATGTTGAGTCTTCTTATATTTTACTGACTATAGTGGGTTTCGGCGACTTCCTGCGACCTTTACCAGGTCGTCTGTCCGCCTTGTAGGTGGAGGTGGCTGCGCCTACTGGTACATGGTCTCCACTCGAGAAGTCGCTATTGGTCGCTGGGTGCAGGCCGCTCCTATCAGGTGGATCTGGAAACCTTTGGGGGAAGCGTATGTGCGGTAGTGGACGTCTTGTGGCTGATGATGATGATAGTGTTGAAGTCGGTACAAAGCTGCTTAGAGGTAGAATTAGATATAAATATTACCTGGATCGATAATCCCAGGCGGACTCATTTGACCGCAAGAGGACAAATCAGTGTTACCCAATTTGAAGATCCGAGAGATTGATACCTGTATCTCGATTACAAAACAAGATAATGTAAAATGCCAATTTCATAATGATGTAATGTAGTTGGTGGAATGCTTCCAGGCGGCCATGGCGGTGAGCGGGGTGTACGGCGCGGGCGTGGGGGGCGTGGCGGGCGTGGGGGGCGCGGGCGTGGGCGCCGCGGGCGAGTGCGCGGGCGTGTACCGCAGCGGCGCCGGCGTGTACGGCGTGGCCGCGTTCCACCACCACCCGCAGCTGCACCACCACCACCACGCGGCGCACCCGGCCGCCTGGCTGGCGCCGTACGCCGCGCTGCTGCCGCCCGCGCACGCCGCGCACCACGCCGCGCACCCCGCGCATCCCGCACACATACCCATCGACACCGTGCCTAGCCAATACGTGAGTACCTACACACAAACACTTACCACTCATCACTCACCGCTCATCACTCACAACTCACCGCTCACCACTCATCACTCACCGCTCATCACTCACCGCTCACGACTCACGACTCATCACTCATCACTCATCACTCACTACTCATCATTCATCACTCACCACCCGTTACTCTTGTTACCTCTCGTCTTCTGTTTAAATCAACTTCTAAGGCTGTGAGATCTAAAGAGCGAATGTCGACTAAGTCTGAGTCAATGAAACGAACTCTGTGTGGATTTGGAATTTTTAAATCGAACTTACTCGAAGTTCGGTCTATAGATCTCAGGCTTAGTCTTATTAAACCAGCGTGCATGTCCGAAGCACAAATAGACATACATTGACGACATAAATGCAGTCCTTTGGCTTTAAAACTTAGATTTGAATTATTATAATTGGCTGACCCAATATGTGCAAAGACGAGATAAAGATAAACCAATAATCCAGTCAACAGTCCGGAAATAGTTTCCAAATTCAAAATTTTGTACCGAGCCGTTAAACTTCAATTTGAAATCCGGCCCCACGGAGTCCGGTCACTGCCGGCCCGATGGTTAGTAAATAGTATGTAACATAGTGCCAGGAAAATTATTGAGGAACATTCAGTCATATAAAAACACAAAGGGACTGATGTAACTTCTCTATTTTCCAGGTAAACTGGGACAGCTTAAGGCCGGAAAATGAGTTATACGTGAGTGCTGATATAACATACATAACATAAGCTCTCGTCTGTATTCCCGAAGGGGTAGGCAAAGGCGCACTAGCGGACTAGAACACCCACTTTTCTCCGAGCTTAATATCGTCCCATAATGCAATAGGATATCGTCATATCGGGCACAAATTTCAGACTCCGGGCTGATAGTCAATTGACAAATTCAATATCACTTTGCCCGACCCGGGGATCGAACCCGAGACCTCAGGACCGAAATACGAAAATATAACTACGCCACCGATATATAATTATAATGAAAGGCGATATAAAATAAAATAAAAATGTTTATTAGTCACATAGGGCATAGTCGCCGCCTTGGTCTAGCTGCATATATGGGCTATGAACCGGAAAGTCCTGGGTTCGATTTCCAGGTTGATCAAACCGACTTTTCTAATGTAATGTACCCGGAACTGGGTCCCTCAGAGAGGATTGACGTCGTCAGGCACCCGGTCGTAAAAACTGAGCCAAATCCTTTCTACAACGTACCTGAAAAAGTGTGTTGCGCCGGCCCCACATTAGGGTGGGATAAGGGCAGGTAGAAAGAAGAAAAACGTCACGTAGGCAACAACTTATAAGTGTCTTGGGTGTCTATGAGCGGTGGAGATCGTCAGTAATCATAAGTGATGGTAAGCCATCACGTGACCCATCTAGTCGTTTACCAAAAAAAAAAAAAAAAAAACACTTAGGGGCCATTCAAGTATTACGTAAGCACTATGAGGAGGCGGGGGTCTTATCTTTTGCTTATTTTTGATGACATAGGGGATGGGGGGTCTGGATGGTGATTACGTCAGCAATATATTGTTTATTTTGCAAGAAACCACAACCCATTTAAAAAAATCTTGTATCAATGTTTACGTAAGCATGGGAGGGGGGTAAGTTTTGCTGACGAGGGGGAGGGAGGAGTTAATAAATAAGCGTGAAGAAGTCTGGCGATTATTCATAAACTATGTTTATCAATGGTCGCCGGTTTTTGGACTGCACTACGCTTACCATTTATAGCTCAACCATGAGTTTGTTGCACGTATTTACGCGAGCGAGGACGTAAAATATTTGTATGGAAAACACCCCAGTCCCTCCAGCGGTTACGCGAGGAACTAAAATTGGCACATGAGAATTACAGATTTCAACCCGTAAAAAACCTATCGAGATAATTCTATAGCGACTTAGGTTTTATTGCGTGGTTGTACAAAAATGGCACCACTCTAACGAATGATACAACACCGTAGCAGTAACGTAACTCACTGGTTTAATTTGTTGTGAAATACATAAAATCTTAACAAGTACAATACTAGCATGAAGTTAGTAAGTGACATTCTACGTAAATCGTTACTCGAACTTATTGTAGTGTCACGTAATTTGAATTTAGCTTATGGTAGGAATGCAATCGAAAACGTTTCAATGAGCGTTAGAACTGACTTAGGTTATCCATCGAAACTTTACGATACAATCTCATGGTCGAGGTACAGGTGTAGTGTAGTCACTTAGTCGTGTTCGGATAAAAATAAAAAATGAAAAATCTGCTTAGGTAATACTTGAACGGCCCCATAGGAGAGGTGGGAGTAGTGAGTGTTGTCGTTTGTGTGCAGTACTTCGCGTCGCACCCGTACCAGTACTTCGCGGGCCCGACGCCGCCGATGCTGCCGCTGCCGATGGAGAGCGAGCACGCGTCCACGGCGGCCTCGCCCGACGAGCCCTACCAGCCGTACCCGCCGCCCAAGTAAACGGTACCGACGGTACACGACACCCACGCGACCTTACATGCTGTACACGAGCCAAAAATCAAAGCAACTGTGAATTCTTACGATGTTAATTTGTTTTAGTTTTAATTTGCGGCCGTTATAGACTTCATCGAAAGCTCCGCTCGCGCGACTGCGGTCGCCGCCGCGCCGCCTTCTGACTAGTTGTAAGCTGATTGTAGTTTGTGATTAGCCGTACGCGTTGAGTATTTATTTGTTGAGGGCTTCGCCCCGGCCGATGGTCGACGCCGCCGTGCCGGTCGTTCGGTTCGCTGTGATGATGTTTTGATGAGGTCTTCTGACGGTTCGACGAGAGGATTTGATGTATAGAAAATGGGTGCAATTTTAAATGTGTTTTTACATTATAATTTTATTATTGTTTTATGAAGAAATAAATTTAAGATTTTAGGCACAGGTATTGAACATGTTGAAAAGATTATTTAAGATAGTTAGGTATTTATTTTAGCATAGTGTAATTCACGATACTA
The DNA here is from genome assembly GCA_036417725.1 of Clanis bilineata. Classification (NCBI taxonomy): domain Eukaryota; kingdom Metazoa; phylum Arthropoda; class Insecta; order Lepidoptera; family Sphingidae; genus Clanis; species Clanis bilineata. The sequence continues at coordinate 8,510,696 of CM071144.1, read as the reverse complement.
TAATTTTGAAAATGTCCTCGAAGCAGGGAATATTGGGAAATTTTATTTTCAATTCAGTGTCATATGAAACGCTAAGAGTACTGATTTATGAACTGTAGTTTCTACGATTTTATTTCAATGAAACCGTGCAATCCGCATACATTTTTTTATATAAATTATTTTAAATTTTTACCAAGAATTATTTAATTTTAATATTTTATTATTTTAAATCCATCAGGCAGAGGAAGAGAGCAATATCTAAGTGGTTGGATAGGAATGTTAAGTGGTAATGGTCATATCATGTGGAATCAAAACAAAAGTATATACTAACAAAATTGTAAAAATGAAATGATTTTATGTGTGTAATGGATAGTAGAGGTGGTTGCACCGAATAAATCTTGTACGATAATAAAACGCAGAAGATTCTGAATCTTCCATGGATCATACGTATTTTTAAAATACAGTCGAAGGATAAACGCTTGTTATTTCATATTGTAGTTGAAAACATAATTTCAGGCAGCTTTACGAGGCGAACGTTCAATACGTTAAGAGTTTACTACAGTTGATGTTCGACGATACCTCCTGTGTGTGGTATCCTTATATAGGTACATGTTCAAAATATGTTTATCAAAGGTGCTTTATACCGTAATTAACACGCTATGCAGTATTATCAACGAGTAATGTATATTGTACAGGCGCAGTCTTCCACGAGAACGCAAATTATTTTCGTATCAATGTGAATATTTACGAAAACTGCACCTCCGGTAGATCACTATCTTCCTAACACTTTAACTATATTGTATCTATTTCCACGGCGGTCATAAACAATGTTTTGTTCGTTAAAAAAGACTAGGTAAACATGTTTTCGCTTTCGTTTGTAATATAGGGCTGCTATACGTCCCGGAACACCGGGATATATCCCGGTTTAGAGCCTTACCCGTGTCCCGGTCAGTACGCCAGTTGTCCCGGTCGCTTGGTCATAATACCGGCCACAACCTCCTCCCGGCGTGTTTACGGCAATGATCAGTGTCTAGTGCGAGTTTGTAAGAATATTTTTACGAGTTCGATCGCGATAAGGTAGCTGTCATTTTGTTAGAAATGATTGCCAGACCTACGAATGTATTCATAAATCTACTAAATTTTGCGGAATTTATTAACATACAACACAAAATTGTATACTTGCGTTTTTTTTAAAAGTAGATCTATAATTTTTTTTATTAAACCTAAGGATTTTTAAATATCGGGCTGGCATCACAGATTGGATCGTACGTCGCGTTAAAGTCTTCGCGTTTAAAACTGAAACAAACTCGCACTAGACACAAAAACACCATCACCTTCACTCTACCCTGAACTATGGTATGTTTCGATTACATAGGTAGATATGTACATCTTTATCTCAACATTTTTTTTCTAGATGTCAACATTCTAACATGTATGGCAGCCCTATTGTAGTCATACGTACTAAAAGTAATTGCAAACATGTTCACGTCTTAACAATAACGTCGTTGCCAAACCCAAAATACAGACTGAATTTACGTATACCTATTGTTAACTTCCATATAGGTGTTATCCGAGTTTTGTTTCACGATGGAATGGTAACTTGCACTGGCTGATGGTCGAATCGTCGCAGTGACGTATCGTGTAATATCGCGTAATATCTGGCGCAAGTACTCGCGACTCTACCGGATTTTTATAGAGTTGGTACCAATAACAATTCCACATACAGGTAGATGGATTTAAAGCATAATGTAATATGTAAAATAAAAATTGAACTTTTTTTTATCAATTATAAGCATAGGGATATTAAAATCGGAATGCGACCTGTAAATCGTTGCAATTAGCTTAAGAATGGTTTTGTGTATGCTTAAATTAATTAATTAGTATGCAAATGTACTGAACCAATAAGCCAGAAAAAATGTTTTCGTCACAAATTCAAGTTCCCATTATTCAAAAACGATGAGTCTTACGAATTTTTATCACCGCTAGATTACTAGCCATCCCCTCTTTGAGTATAGTTGGTATTGATACCAACTTTATGAAACACCCGTACATCTTATAGTACTTAGATTCGTCGCGAGTCACTTCCAATCGTTTGCGCCTGAGGCACGACAGTGCTGAATACGCTGAATACGGCAACCTTTAGCAATAAGCAGTTGTTTGTAAAGTCTATTTATATCTACATTTTACGAGTCTATACAAATTTTTGTACGTTGAAAACTCATGTTTGAATACGTGATTAATGAAGTGATCCTTTTTTGAGAATCATGTACTGAATCAACTGTAGTTGTTATTATGTAGGCGGTCGGCACATTCCACTAGAGAACTTCAAACAAAAATTCCACGATTGATTTCCACATTATGAAATGTAAAGGATTTGAAATCCATGGTGTGAGCACTGAGCACCGTTTTGGTGTGAATGAACACTTTTTGTACCATCACGTAGGTTTTGGGTACACTTTATGACTTTATATGAAATTTGATATTTTTATATTGAATATATATAAATTATACATGGATATGTATACATGTATATACATTGTTGATGGGTACGAGTACAAGCCTACTATATCGCAACTGTTTAATTCTATTTTGGCACGTCAAGAGTTTCATCAGAACCAAAGTATACAAATCATTAAAATCGAGTAAGACGTAGGAAGATATTTATACAACTCAGGGACTGAAGACTAGTTAAATGTTTGATATATAACTGTATTTTAACTGACGATTAAGCGGTAACCTCTTTATTCAAAACCTGTGAACCGAGTAACTAACAATACACGAGTCAGGAACCTTCAGGAACTGACGCCATCTGACGACAGGTTTTGAATGAACGAAACGTAGATTTTGAACGGATATGTAGATCTGTATTACATTGTGTTTCATTCGTTTGTTTTATTCATAATAAGGCTGAATACTTCACTATTTTCCGTAAATGAAATTACTTTTGGAATGTACATAAATTAGCTGGTGATATTCACACATCGTATGTAACATACTGCTAAAGAATTTGAATTTCACGTAGAGGCACAATATCCAGTACTTAATACCGACGGAGAATGCGCAAGCGCAAAGCACGTAGCCCCAGATAGTTGTTACTTAGCTGACTGCCTCACTGTACCTACTGTGCGATCACAATCAGTTTGCTTACAAACGGCTTTCGAGTCTTGATACTAGCTCACGTCACAAGGCTAAGAAAAGTGAGATTTTTATTAGTATAACGTTTGATTAAAACTTACTGAACCATAATACTCCATAGATCAGTATTATACTTGTATAATTTCTGGTCATGCCAAATTTATTGAACTGACTAAGAAACCGCCTTTAATTCTTGTGAAAATTTGATAACCGTGAAGTGCAATGTAGTACCGAGTGACGACTGACGAGTGGCGCTCGGTACTTAGTTAAGTAATTGAACGTGTAGTGTTCCATGTACATTGTGGCTTCCTGTAAATGCAGTCTTCCGATAGATATTTCCGCTAATGTTTGCATTTAAAATTGATGTCAGTGTATTATTTTGTTCTGTTGACATGTGCACAGATCATCCACAGTCACGATGCATGTACAGGCGAGTTTAATATCCCGCACAATATCATCGTTTGTTTCTCACTTCATTCCACAATGCAAATCTATTCTCCTTGAATGTATAATAAAAATATTAGAATATACATACAAATACACCAATTCATTTTAAGTGACATGTAGATACATAGCGTGGCACGGTTCTGTAGAGTACCGTCGAAGAGGAAACTATTTTAGCACTAAATTATTTTTCTAATGCTTTCCTTCCATTTTAAGCAATAATACGTTAATTTGACGGTAGTGCCTTCAGCTTCCTTTTAAAGTAATAATCAGATGTTACAGTATAGCAGTTGCATGTGCTTTACACGATATTTTTACAGGTAATAAAGAACTTACCGTATTCATAAAAGTAGTGTTAATGTTAAAAGAAAATAACTATGTTTAAAATATTTTGTAATAACAACGGAAACAAGATAATGTGGCTGTCTAATCGTTGCATTTTTCACACATGATGTAAAAATTTAACGTGAAATAAAGTCATAGATGTTCCTAGTTAACTCGCTTCAAACATTCTTGACATGTGTGATAAATACTTTACTCGAGATTACGAACGTGATGTGATGTGCGTGTGTCGCGTATCGCGTAGTGAAGACTGGACATGTCGCAGTCGCAGTCGTAGTCGCAACTTGCAGTCGCAGTCGCAACTCGCAGTCGCAGTCGCACGACGACTCGCGACCGCGGACAGCGGACGCATACGTCGGGAACCAAGTCTCACAACACAACTATGACTCAACTGATAATCATGTCGATGAATAGGCTTGAAGTGTTAAGTAAATATTTTTAAAATTAAGTCGTTAAGTGTAAATGAGAGTTCGACCCGTTTTTAAAAGTGAATAGTGAAGCTATCGGTACGAAGACGAATTGATGGCTAGTTCATAATCTAGGCTTATTATAGTTAGGATAGAATAGCAAAAAATGTTCGACGCTAAGATAGAATAGAACCGTAGATTAATATATTAGCGCGCGGGCGTTGGACGAGCGCGCCCCCTGTCGGCTCTAGGGTAGTTTCGTTTGTTAGTTTATTAAATAATTTAATTTGAATGGACTGAAGCCGACACGCGGCGCCCCGCCCGCGCGCTTCCTCATCACGAACTAAGGAACTCAACTCTAACTAGTGACTACTAGTGAACACATTCTCGACCTAAGTTTCACTTGAACAACTTTGCTTTCACCTCTTTTGTTATGTAGTTGACTAAGTGTAAAGATGGAAAACTAAGGAAAAAAAACTTTCAGAGATGTTGATAAGAATGTAATTGTCCAATGTGTATTAATATAGTGTGGTGTTCTACCCAGCAGACTAGTCTAGACTCTAGATAGTAGAATAGTTTAGATAAAAAATTAGTTAGGTAGTATAGAAATACGAAATGCAAAAATAAAACTTCATAAAATGTAAAAAAAAAGAAATGAAATTGTTGGTAAGAAAGAATATTTTTAAGGGACATGTTGCTTCGTTGTGTTATGATGTGGGGTTTGGCATAACTATGATAATAGTGTAAAAGCATTTCTCGCAGAGAAAAGACAAAGAGAATGTTATGTATCTATTTTGTTACAAAGTGTTTGCAAGTTTCTATATTATGCTATGAGCATTTTATGTGACCCGCATTATTTATAGTTATGCTGAATGGAAACTAAAATAATATATAAATAAATCAAAATGGTACTAAGAAGCATGTTTTATTGTGACGAGTCATGTTCCTTTGCATTGAACATATTTTGTAAGAGCAAATGATTGAAATAAAACGAGCGAAACCAAAACTAGTTAATTGTTTCATTTTGAAACACCCTCTGCTACCTAACTCTTCATCCACAAAATAGACTTTATAATAAGGGCGACTTGAACCACTATTACTAACCTACAGTTAGTCCTAACGTCAAATTAAATTGAAAAAATATGACAATTGAGTGTAGAGCCACGCTGTAGACAGTAACGTCTAGGCCGGCTCAGCCGGTTTGATACCACTGTCTCGCAGAAAACCGACGTAAAGTAGCAGCTCGCTGTCGCGTTTCGTTCGGTGAATGAGATTTCCGGTGACATTTTTTTCTCCCCATCCATTCTCTCCTTTTATGTTGGCAACGCACCCATGATTCTTTTTGTATCTTGGGTGTCTGTGGGCGGTGGAGATCACATACCTTCAGGTGACCCATCTGCTCGTTTGCCAGTCTGCTATAAATGAAAAAAAATAAGTATCCTAGGTATCGACAGACTAATTCTTAAAAAGTTCTAAATCCCAGGCAAGGGTGATAGATCCAAACTTCACAGAATGCGTTAGATACATTTGTTGCTCTTCTGCCGACCTTTTCGGGGAATACAGATCGACCATGAGTTTTTTTGACTTGTCTCGCTAGCGATTTCGTAAAATATTTTTTATGAAAAACATTAATTCCCCACGTAACTGCTATAGGCGGCCGGGTCATATAAATAATGTACGTAGTCGCTAGCGTGAAATGCCAAAAAAACTCATGATCTGATAAATTGTATTAATAATAATATTAGCCCTTACTATCCCTTTGTTGGGCACGGGTTCTCTACTAATGTCCTAGACCTTAGTCTACCACGCTGGCCTAATACTGGTTGGTAGATTTCACATACATTTGAAATAAATAAATATAAATATAATATAATAATATTATATTACGGTGCTTGCCGGTACGTGGTCTCCACTCGAGAACTTTTCTGCCCCATCGGCTATCAGTTCTACGAGCTGTGTCCTGCGCAGCGTAGGACGTCCACCTACAAGGTGGACCGACGACCTGATAAAGGTCGCAGGAAGTCGCTGGATGCAGGCCGCTTCCAACAGGTCGATCTGGAAATCTTTGGGGGAGGCCTATGTTCAGCAGTGGACGTCCTATGGCTGATGATGATGATGATGATGATGATATTACGGTGCCTCGGTGGCGTGGTGGTATTTCAGTACGACTACGGTTCTGAGGTCTCGGGTTCGATCCCCGGGTCGGGCAAAGTGATATTGGATTTTTCCATATCAGCCCGGAGTCTGGAATTTATGCCCGATATAGCGATAGGCTCGCCCCCTATCACATCTGGGACGAAACTAAGCTCGGCGAAATGTGGGTGTTCTAGTTCGCCTCTGCCTACCCCTTCGGGGATACAGGCGTGAGCTTATGTATGTATAATAATAATCCAACAGGTCGATCTGGAAATCTTTGGGGGAGGCCTGTGTTCAGCAGTGGACGTCCTATGGCTGATAATGATGATGAATAAATAACACCCAACAGTCATATACATAGTCCTAACCCTACACTAAGATCGAATCTTGTGTCGTGGGTATCAGGAACTACGAGAGAATTTTGGTCTCACAACACCCAGACCCGAAACAAATATCTATAGGCCATTCAAACATTTGTCTCAGTGCGGCATCGAACCCGCGGCCTCTCGATTCACAGCCGGCTACTCACCTGCGCTACGGAGGCTGTCAGAATCAGAAATTCTTGTGAATACGAAATTGTAATAATTAAAACAAAATTTTAATCATGTATAACATGTTTATTGATATCAAAAAGATACAATATTCTCTCAATATAACGAACAGCATAATATTGCTACAAAGACATTATCATTTCACAATCACATTAGACGGGTAGATTTCTATGCGTTACTCACAGCATGTTTCGACTTGAAAATTCTCAGTGTGTTATCACTGGAGCCACTTATAAGGAGCGAGGGGTTCGACCAATCACAGCATAGCACTTTATCTTCGTGACCGCTGAGCTCGTATAGCGGCGTTCTTGGACTGAAAAAAAGTGAAATACATGCCAAATAACTTGACTAGTTCGAAGTTTGTCACATCTACCCCCTTCTATCGTATACCTAATGGCGTTTTTAGACGAAAAAAAGGTCAGTGTAACGACGGGACTCCTGCGCTAGCTTTTTCGAAACAAAACACTAATACACATACGCAAAACGATTTTAGTTGTCACCTGCTCGTAAAACAATGTACCATAGATAAAAATGCATGTTTTGTGTAATGTTTTACTGCAAGAGATCCAGCTTAATATTAACTAGTCTGAAGTTGGCAACATCTAACCCGCTCTATCGTATACCTAATGGCGCTTTTGGACTAAAAACATGAATGTAATATTAACTAGTCTGAAGTTGGCAACATCTAACCCCCTCTATCATATAACTACTGGAATTTTTGGACTAAAACAAAAGAGGTTAATACAATATATGTCAAATTACTTCACTGAAGTTGGTAATCCCCCCTCCCCCTAACCTGCCATCCGCCAATTTCTTAAAAAAAATAGCTGTACCATCACCGGAAACTATCTTCAAACCGGTAGTTATTTAGTACGCATTGTAAATATAGGAAAAAGTATACATTTTAACTCTACTTACTGTCTAAATTCAAGTGATTATTACTACGCTGAGTGCAATGCACTTCAAGTATATAGTCGACCGTCGAGAAACGAAAGTCCGAGGAATTATGTGACCAGAAGTTTTGCATATACGAATACACTGTCTGACCAAAGAACGCGACTCACCAGGATGACCTACTATGGCAATATTTCACCATAATGGTAACAAATTATCAGGTATACGAGTATTGATATCAACAATTTCCAATTACCAAATTTTAATATACAAGAACAGTTTAATACATGTTGAAAGTGATTTCATACCTTCTAGTTTCCCACAGCTTGACTTGATTGTCATAACCGGCGGAAAGGAACAACGTGTCTCTTGTCTTGGACCATCGCACCGACTGCACCCAACCAGTGTGCGATGTGAATGTTGTCTTTACAATACTCTCTGTAATTAAACTTTTTTCCTTAAATTCTTTTGCAACAATCTTGTAAATACATACATAAAGAAGCCTGTATGCCCAAAGGGTAGGCGTAGTCGAACTAGAGAACTAGAACACCTACATTTCGCCAAGCTTATTATATTTCCATCCCAGATGAGATAAGGGGCGAGCCTATCGCTATATCGGTCACAAATTCGCGACTCCAGGCTGATACTGAGTAGAAAAACCCAATATCACGATACCCGACCCGGGAATCAAACCCAAGATCTCAGATCGGTAGTCATACAGCGCAACGTTGTAAATACTTATTCAAAATAAATTATGGCAAAAAATAACATGAAATGACCTTGGGTGAGCAATACACTATTTTTACTGTCACTATGGTGAATAATAACCCATCAGTCATATTTAAACACAATAAATACGAAACCTGTTTTGATTTATGTTTTATTCACAATATTGTTATTAAAGTCATTTCAACACCTAAGAGTAAATATGTTTCTTACCTGTTGATCTAGGGTCATAGAGGCGAATATGTCTATCAGCCGAAGCAGTAAGTATGTTGTTATTTAAAGGCGACCAGTCTACGTCGAAAAATGCCTTGTTACCTGAAATATGATATGTTTAAAAAAAAAAAGTATTTCTCATCAGATTGGTTTCATGATAAAAAAATATGAATCCCAGAGAGTATGGCGTCAATTATAGGCATAGACAAGAAAACTAACAAATCGAGAAAACTTATCAACACATTGATTAAAATTAACAACTTATTTGTTGCAGCTACTACTTGATTACTTTTGGATATATAGACAATCTCTCTGTAGACGATAAGCTGTATTTGGATGCTAAATGCATAAAATATAATCCTGAAAGTATGGGATGTATCAATGTATGATCTATGTATCAATTGGGCACTTGACTATTTTTAAAAAAGTATATAGCGCTATTCATTAGTTTAATCCGAAATATGTAAAAAAATATTTCGTAATTTATTTTCATATATGTATTTAGTTTAAAAAAGCAAAAATTATTATGCATAATTTGATTTGCCACCAAAACGCTATCTGTTAACTGTAGATACGGGTGACGTCATCTTTCCGTATTATAGATACAAAATCACTCATAAAAAAAAATTGCGGAATTAACATGTATGGTTTCAAACTAAACAAAACGGGTCAGATATTTCGTCGATCAGATATTGATTGTCGATCACATCCACGTTGAAATTAGTTTGAGCTTTAAACAAAAATACGAAAATAAAATTTCAAATAACCTGGCAGTATGACTTTGGATCTTAGGTCTTAGGCCATTGTAGAACAAATTTATAAGAAAAATGAGTATGTGATTGGTGTTTACAGTCACGTGACTCACAGATAAAAATTAAGTATTTAACTAACTAAAATAAAATTATCCTTGGGGTATTTTAAAAAAATTCCTATTGCAGACGTTATTTCGATAACAAATCTATGTTCCTACAGAAATTCATTGGTATTGGTTACTACAGTCAAGTACCCAATTACATTGATATGGATACTGTATTGATACATAGTCAGTGATCTGACTAATATGTAAAATGACAAACCCGCAATTTCTTGTTTGATGCCACCAAGTTCACAATCCCAAAGTTTCAACAAATGGTCCCATCCGCTTGAAATAACAGTGTTGAAATCCATCCATTGCACACCAGAAACAGCTTCTCTATGTCCTTTGAGAGTAGTCAGTGGTTCCTGTAACAATGCCATAATAATACAAAAAAAAATGCTTGAAACTGCCTCCTGACTTTTGACACTAGATTCGATTTTGACTATGATTTGGTTTCATTTGTTTACTTAAAATTCCACAGAAATCAATTAGTGCATTTTTACCTCAATTTAGGTGGAATTTTAAGTCAATAAATGAAATTGAATCGTAGTCGCAATTGAATTGAGTGTCAAAAGTTACCCTACCAGTTTAGCAATTATAAAATTGATTAAGCAATATTACTTACTCTGGTGTTCCCATGATCAGGTTTGCTTCTTTTCTTTGCTGGTACATTGTCTTCATCTGATAAACCTATGTATAAAATATAAAAACAAGTTTAAAAACTTAACAAACCCACTTCAAAATTTATTCACCATTGAGGTGATCAAATTTATATGGTACCACCATCAATAGATTATACTCTAGATGCACTGTTCTTTGCAAATATTCTAAAAAGTGGTCTCAGGAATAAAACAAAGAAAACGATCACAAGTTCTAATTAAATCAAACACAAATATAACCCTATGCATGTGTTATAAAGTAGCTTTTTAAACGAAATGATCAAGCGTTCTTCAATTCGGATTTTCAAATTTAGAATTCCATCGGCGTCCAACTGTACAGAAAAGGAGTGCTTAAGCACTTCTTTGCTGTCCCATTTTCCGAGCGTCAACTGTGCATCTAGGTAAATAATATATCGATGGGTACCACCCTTTGAATAAGCTCTGTCGAACACAAAAATAATCTTGTAAGTCTGTCCACATTTGGCAGAGATATTGTGTAACATACATAACAAATAATGAGGACCCTTTTCTTTTTTTGAAGTTGGTTGTAAATATGAAAAAATAACCAGTTACCCACTCAAATAAACTTTTGTTTTTGCTATGTTATTGTCACTTACTTGTGCTCCATAGACATACATTGTTGTCCCAACTGCCAGTAGCAAATCTATTGGCATCGGCTGAGACAGAGAGACATTCCACACCCTTCTCATGGCCTCGACATGTGACCACACAATCAACAGAGTTGCGAGGGACATTCCATACCCACAGCATTGCTGATTGATCATGAGAACCACTAAAACAATGTTTTTTTACTATAATTTTACAAACATATGACAACATCCCATATACATATTATGTTCAGTACTATGAAGCACTGTAAACTATGATCCTAAATCTCATAACATATATTAACATATGCTCAAGCCTGTATCCCCGAAAGGGTAGCGGTAGAGGTGCACTAGCAAACTAGAACACCCATATTTTGTTGAGCTTAAATCCATCTGAGATGTGATAGGAGGCGAGCCTACACCATATCGGTAAAAATTCAAGATACCCATTACTACTATGCCTCCACGGCAGTCATCAGTGATCCTAAAACACCTCTTTATTAAATCTTGTACATTAGCACCAGTTAAAGGTACTTTTTGTGAGATGTCCTACAATTTTCACTATTATTACTCACCTAGCAAACACTCCCTGATCTCCATGAAAGGTAACCCATGAGACGGCTTTAACAGGTGAGGTGTGTCCAGGTATGGCAAGTTTGTGTTGTCCTTTTGTACTCCAAATGTGTATACTATTGTCATAGCAACCTGACAGAATCCTGGAAAAAATATATAGAAGTTTATTTACTAATTATTTGTTATTATTTTGGGTCATTCATTAAATCAAACATATACCTATCATCATCATTATCAGCCACAGGACATCCACTGCTGAATATAGGCCTCCCCAATATGAATTGGGGAGGCCTATATTCAGGAGTTATGGTTTATATGTATGAACATATAAACCATAATTAAATCCACATCAACAGAAAATTGTATAGGGTCAGGACTATATTGTGTGACTGTTGGGTGTATTTATTATTATTATTATTTCATAAAACTGATATAATGTACCTGCTATGTATGGTTTGGAATATTGTGCTAGAAAAATTTATGTTACAAGTATGGATACTGCATTAAATGAATTTAACCTACCAATTACTATGTGCATGCACCGCCGACACCCAATCATCATGCATCAAACAGTCTTGTGGCGTGGGAGCAGGAAATCTCTCTAAATATTCAATCTCTAATGTTTCTTCAGTAGATACTCCTTTTTGTTGCAAATGCTCCGCTAGTGATGTGCATAAAAGTTCGCCGCATACCAAGAAATCAAATACTACCGCCTTTTCGATGGAAGGCGCGCTCTCTTTTAATATAGCATTTACCAAGTTGTTCAATTCTGCAGACTGAACAGTACTTTGTATAGCGTAAGGGCTATCGGGTACGGCATATCTGAAAAATAATGATTTTAAATTGATAACACGTTGTGTACACATTTGGTATTGGCCAGATATTATTACACTTACTTCTCCTGTTTGGTTACGAATCGCACTTGGAGTTGTGCTTCTGAATTAAATGCAGCCATAATTAATAGAATTTGTTAAAAAATCACTGTATTATAATAGTTTAGTTCACAAAACGTTTAAACACGCGCACAATAATAAAAAATTGACATTTGACACTTGACACATGACAATTTTTTTTTTTTTTTTTTTTAAGTTGTTCATAGCCATGGATACAATGTCCTTCAGCCGTATACTTTTTAATATTTTTGTTACTTTATTTCCTACATCTAAGTTTTCGCAAGTGCAATGAAGTCAGATGTGTTCGATTTCAAGGCCCTGCTGGAGTTTTGGCGTCAATTCCTTCCAGTTTGATTCTTTTTAGACGATTTTCTCGCAGCGGAGGAATCGAACATGGTCGACCCATCCACCCGACAAAAAGCGCCCAAAATCACTTATTTCAAAGCTTCCACATACTGTCCATCTTCGTTGATGTTTATTGCTTAGATTCACATCACATTTAAGCCACAAGCACAACTTTAGACTAGAATATGAAATCATTAAAACAAGCGACCACTCGCACCGTCACAATTCCCGCCAAAACTCTGACACATGACAAAGCGAAGGCAAGCAAAGTAAAAAAAAAAAAAAAAAAAGATTTTTTTTGTTTGACAAGCACCAATTAGAGTTGCCAAGTTTATTTGAAAATATTTGTATTCATTATTACAAATTAAGCTGAAATTATACACAAAATAAATATTAACGTAGATAGTGTACGAGAACTCTGAAAAAGTGATAATTGGAGCATATTGGTTGACTTGGTTGAATTTTCCGTAGCAACAAAAGGATTTGGTGTTCACAGAGGAACAAATGAAGCAAAATTAAACGACCTTTTTCATCCGGTTATTTTTGCCATTAAATAGAACTATCATTGTTTATGATTTAAAAAGATAGTAAGTATTCTCGATGGTTCCGCCCTCTCTCTCAAGCTCTCTGGTTCCGATGACGCATCGTAAAAATGTTGTCCTGTTTATTAAAGTAAGTTTTCTATTAAATAAATCTTTACATGACTTATGGGCTATTTAATTATATTTCCAATAGGTTATGGGCCCAGGCCGCCCAGGTCACCCATTAATTAGAGCACAAAAAGTGTTACGTGATGTAAGTCAGATGACAAAGATTAGCTTAGGGACAGTGTCGGCCATTGGTCACAAGTAAGGAAATATTTTTTTTTCTACATTATCAGGTTATCATAAATAAGATATACAGTATTACACAACTTATAATGGAGAAATTAAATTTATTGAACATACCGCAATTAGAAAGTGGAAATTTCAATAATTGGCTTTATAGAATCGAGATGGCGCTCGATGAAAGAGGCGTTAAGGAACACATTAAAAATAAAATGGAATTAAAAGATAGCGAGCTAATTAAAAAGGATGCAAAAGCAAGAAACCTTATCGTACAGGCGTTGCCAGACAAATATTTGGACACTATAAAAAGTGCCAGCACTGCTTATGAAATGATAGAAAATTTACGTAAAATATTTGAACGGAAAAGCACAATATCAAATATTTATTTACGCAGAGAATTAATTAATCTGAAATGTAAGAAGACGGACAGTGTAGAGGATCACTTCTGTAAGTTTGAAAAAATTGATTTATAAAATAGAGTCAAATGGTAGCAAAATGGAAGAAAAAGACAAAATATGTCAACTATTGATAAGCTTAGAGGAGTCATATCAACAAGTAGTATCATCATTGGAATTATGCGACACACCTTTGACAATTGATTTCGTTAAAAACAAAATATTGGATGCAGAATTAAAAAAGAAAAATCAACAAAGGAATGTTGTCTCGACACACAATGAATTTGTATTCCAAAGTAATCAAATAAAGTGTTTCAGCTGTGGAAAAGCAAATCATTTTGCTCGAAATTGTCCAAATAAAGCACGTAAATACAATAACTACAATCAGAAAGGTAGAGTAACTTCGATATATAGAGGAAATCAACAAAACTACCAAATTAACAAGAAACCAACAGCTAATGTTGTTGAGGAAATAGACCATAAGAAAATGGTATCATTTTTAGCCGCTCAAGCTTACTCCGCTAGAAAAGATAGCGAAATTAATTCAATTGAATTTGTTATTGACTCGGGAGCATCGTATCACATGGTAAATGAAAATTATGAAGGGTACATGAAAGATATCAATACCATACCAGTCATTAAGATACAAGTAGCTAATGGAAGTACACTCACGGCAAATAGAAAAGGAAAGTTAATAGGAATGTCAAGTGAGGGTCATAGAATTGTAATAGAAGATTGTCTAATTGTAGAAAAATTATCACATAATCTCTTATCCGTATTAAAATTAAATGAAAAAGGGCTACGAGTAATATTTGAGAAGAATAATACAGTAATAAGTAATCAGAATATAAGAGTACAAGGACAAAGTAATGGAAAATTGTGTACAATTAATTTAAATATTCATGAAGAAAGTTTAATAAGCACTAACGATGTAGATTCTAAATTGTGGCATCGAAGAATGGGGCATTTAAATTATGGAGGTCTGAAAATACTAGGTTTACCATTATGTAGTGAACGTTGTACAATATGCATGGAAGCAAAAGGTACACGTTGCTCATTTAAATCTGTACCAATACCAAGAACTAAGAAAATTGGCGATTTAGTATACTGTGACATAGGAGGTCCAGTAACACCATTAAGTATAAACGAGGAAAAGTACTATTTGACAATAATAGATGACTATTCACATTTTACGGAAGTTTACTTATTAAAGACAAAAGATGAAGCGAAATATTATATTATGAAATACATTAATAGAATGAAGAACAATAATATAAATGTTAAAAGAATACGAACAGATAAAGGGACAGAATTTCTAAATAAAGAATTGAAAACATTTTATGAAAGACAGGGAATAAGACAGGAAACTACATGTTCATATACACCACAACAAAATTCAGTTTGTGAAAGAATGAACAGAACACTGCTAGACAAAGTAAGAGCCATGTTGTTAGAAACTAATTTACCAAAACATTTATGGAGTGAGGCAATAAGATGTGCCACCTATATAGTTAATAGATCACCTACCAAAGCACTAAAAGGTAACACACCAGCAAAGATATGGTATGGAAAGAATCAACTGGATAAAATTAGAATATTTGGATCAAAAGCTTGGAGCATAAGTTTTCCACGACCAAATAAACTCGAACCAAGAGCAAAACAAATGATTATGGTAGGATACAGTGGATCAGGTTACAGGTTATGGAATCCGAAAACAAATGAGATCATTGAGTCAAGAGATGTAAGATTTGATGAGACAAACTTTAAATATGAGATTACAAACACTCATATTATAAATAATGATGAAGAAGAAAAGGAAATAGAAGAACAAGAAGTAGAATATTTAGACTGTGATCAAGAAGATATTTCTAACATAGAAATAGATCAGATAGAACAATCAAGTGAAAATCAAAAAGATAGAGAAATTAATAAAAGGCAAGTAAAGTTACCGAAAAGATATGAAGAGTATGATATGACGAATTTAGCATATGCATTAATGATTGAACAAGTGCCAATAAATTTTACTGAAGCTATAGAAAAAGAAGGATGGGCACAAGCTATAGAGAAGGAACTAGAAGCACATAAAACGCTTGGTACATGGGAAGAATGTGAATTACCTAAGGGATGTAAAGCAATAGATACAAAATGGATATTTCGAATAAAGTCTGATAACACTAAGAAGGCTAGATTAGTCGCACGAGGATTTCAAGAAGAAACTATACAAAATATGTATGCACCAGTTGCTAGGATGACAACTGTGAGATTATTTATTAATAAGGCTGTACAAGAAGGTCTACAAATCAGACAAATGGATGTACCAACTGCATTTTTAAATGGCGAACTAAAAACAGATATTTATATAAAGTACCCAGAAGGTCTTGAAAAGGAAGAAGGAAAAGTTCTAAAACTTAGAAAATCTTTATATGGTTTAAAAGAAGCACCACGTTGTTGGAATGAAAAATTGAATGCTTTTTTATTGAAAATTGGATTAAAACGGTCGCAAAATGACTTTTGTTTATACATGAATAATGATGTATATGTACTAATATTTGTTGATGACATATTAATAATGGGAAATGGATCAACAATAATACACAAATTAAAAGAAGAATTTAAAGCCAAAGATCTCGGAATCATCAATAAATTTCTTGGAATGGAAATTAAACACTTTGAAGGGCAAATTGAAATCAAACAAACACAAATTATAGAGAAAATTTTATTAAAATATAACATGCAAGACTGTAAAGGAATAAGTACACCTATGGAAGTTGGTTTGAATATTGATCGTGAAGAGGATATTATTCCGAATAATACACCGTACAGAGAACTTGTTGGAGCGCTTATGTATTTAGCGACAATTAGCAGACCAGACATTGCATATTCAACAGGATTTCTAAGTAGATATTTGCATTGTCCTACAACTACTTTATGGAAAGCTGCAAAGAGGATCTTGAGATACCTGAAACAAACAAAGGACAAAGGATTAATATACAAGAAAGAAAGTACTAATCATAATTACTTACAGGCTTTTTCAGATTCCGATTGGGGAAGTGAAAGAATGGACCGAAAAAGTATATCAGGTGCTGTCATTTTTCATCAAGGGAACTTGGTTAGTTGGAGCTCAAAGAAACAGCATACTGTGGCATTGTCGACGGCAGAATCCGAATATGTTGCAGCAGCGGTTAACTGTAAGCGAAACTGTTTATATCATTAGAATTTTGAAAGATTTAAGTTGTGATATAAATTTGGATTGTTATTTAATGTTGGATAACCAAAGTACAATTAAAATGATACAAAGTTATGAGAATAGTAAAAGATCTAAACATATAGACATTAAAGTGCATTTTATCAAAGATATTATACAAAAAGATTTACTAAAGTTAAAATATGTACCAACAAATTATAATAAAGCAGATATACTTACAAAGAGTTTACCAAAAGTGAAGCATGAGTATTTTTGTAAGGAACTAGGTTTAAACTGAATATTTATTGTATGTTTGCATTTATTGTTTCGATTAGTTATTTCTTCTGTCAAATAAAACTAATGTTTTAAGTTGTTGTTACGAATCTGCACATGTAGGAATGTACAATGTTTTGTTATGAGGTTATGTAATTGTTTTGATATTAACTGTCAATGTCAAATTGTTGAATGACACTGACAATACTAGTGATGTGTAATGAATCACATATTGCATGTAAGAATGTCAAGTTGCAAGTTTAATTAATTTGTTGTTATTTTAAGTTTATTGATTTAATAAAACTTGAACTTGAGCTGGGGTATTGGAATTATAGAGAATCATTGTTTATGATTTAAAAAGATAGTAAGTATTCTCGATGGTTCCGCCCTCTCTCTCAAGCTCTCTGGTTCCGATGACGCATCGTAAAAATGTTGTCCTGTTTATTAAAGTAAGTTTTCTATTAAATAAATCTTTACATGACTTATGGGCTATTTAATTATATTTCCAATACTACGGTTGCTATATATTGGAGATGCTCGCATTTTTGTTTTTTTTTTACCACTGTAACTCTTCAGAACAAACTCATTTTATGGTTTGTGAATTTTTAGGAAAAATTCGTAGATCTACCGGAAAATATAATACTTTGGCAACATTGACAAACTTAATCACAGATATGAATGGCAGAAGAAACATATTTTATTCTGCCATTGCTGTAATACTATCTATACTGATTTACTATTTTATATTGCTATAATTTGAACACATAATTTAAACAGACTACATTATTGTATAATAATAATAATAATATTTCTTTCTTTTAACTTTCTAAAAGTTTATGTATAAATTATAATTCCTTTGCATGAAAATAAATATGTGTATAAAAATATTGGTATTTTGAATTTTGAGGTTATGTCATATGATCATGTTCACGTTGATATTGTTTATAAAGTGAAATGTGAATAAAATCTAATGTAAAAGTAGACTAAATAATAAAAATGGTTGTAAAACTTAATAATTCTATCATCACACCAAAATATAGCTTACAAAGAAAAGCAGGAAGAAGTATAATTGAGCGGCAGCCTATATTTTCACCGGATGGCGAGTAAGTACAATATAAATATAAAATAATTTTGTGAACCGTAGAACTCAAATCTTGAGTATTTAATGATTTTTATGCATTCTCAGTTACTTTGAGTAATCACTTTACTTTTAGATCTCTAGTAGTGATTGCAGAAAATGTTGTCCGTGTATACAATATTCGAACAGGCGACATAGTTAGGACATTAGAAACTGAAACTAACGTAGATGAACTGGCAGCCATAGAATTTCCTGATAATGAAGATTATAATTTGTATGGATGTTCAACAAATGGATGTATTACTATTTGGACTTGGGATAAAGGAGCTGTGCTGAGAGAAATCGTAAGTATTATGATTCCCCTTTATAAAAACAATAGCAAAGCGCCAGAAGACTCAAACAACATCTTTAACTTCACACAATGTTCCACAATATGAAACCACAATTAGGCTAATGTGATGGGTTATTAGTCCAAAACCATTTTAATTAATGAAATGGAATCTTAATGCCTTTTCCTAAATAGTCATGGGCGGCTCGGCCTTCGGTTGCCCATACGCCTTATGTAACATGTGTATGTGCCGCCTCCGATGGGTTAAAGTGAGTTCCATATAATAAAAACAATTTTTATTTTCTTGATTTACATTAATTAAGAAATTTGTTTTTATACCTCGACAAGCTTCATGCAACTCAACAACTGAACATAAAGTACCATCCTTGTATTAGAAAGTAAGTTGTTACAAAATATAATGCAACATCTACAGTAGATTAGAAATAATTCTGCAAAAATTCTTCTTCAGAACCTCAGAATTCCATCAAAAACAAAAATATTAACATTTAACCTAATCAACAATAATGAATGCTTTGTTACTGCTGCTGGAGGACCTACATTTAACAAAAATTTACATGTTGGTACATATTCTGTGAAAACTGGAGAGCTGTTATGTGCATACAAAAATTTTACATTGTGGAACACGGACTCACTCGTTAAGGTTTCCCTTGGATGGTGTAATGGTGATAGATTTGCTGCAATCACTAATGGAACAAAATTTTTATACATTCAAAGTATACACCAGCCTCATATGACATCTATGTAAGTTATGTTTTAAAATTATCCTAAGGTTTGTCCAAAATATCTATAGTCTATAAACAATAAAAAGGAATTATGTAATATAAAGCTTCTTAAGTTCTATAACAGCCGGTCTAAATAAACAATATCTGTTTGAACACAGATAGATTACAAAAATTAGCCAATGAGAAGAAAGTTTAAGAAACGTCACATTCAAATGACTTGATTTTATTGGTTCAATTTCATGATCTATCTACACCAGTGGTCGGCAACCTTTTGGCAGGCAGGGGCCACAAGGTGGCAAAATACAGTAAAGGTGGGCCTCACCTCATATTTTCTATCTATAAAGGTATAATCTATAGCATTTTAGATATTTATGACTTATTTACAAAATAATCACTGGCTGTAAATAGGACTTCACAGGCTGCAAATAGGATTTCACGGGCCACGTGTTGCCGACTACTGATCTATACAATCAAACTGATATTTTTTATTGGAACCGGCCATTAATGAATGTCTCTATGTCTTTCCCATTTCCCCTATCCCAAATTATGTTGGGACCCAACACACTTTGTGAAGCATGTTGCAGAAAGGATTTGGCTTTATTTTAAACATTTAAAATTTCCAGGATTGCAAATCAGAATCAACTTCGAATAATAGCTGTAGCAGTGCATAAAAATGATAGTGCTGTAGCAATCACTGACACACTTGGCCGAGTTACTCTCATAAGAGGCAATTTGTATGACAGAAAAACATTGGCTAGAGAAGTCATGCATTGGCACAGTTTGCCACCTCTTGCAGTATGTTTTTCAGTACAAGGTAAAAGTTATAACATGTTTCAAAGCTAAGGGCAGTATAAATGAATAATCTTACTATTAGAAATGCAATTTTAATTGATTGTTGTTTGTTACTCAATCATGCCATAACGACTGTGCCAATCTGGATGAAATTTGGCACAGAGTTTTTATATTTATAGTCTGGAATTGCACATAGATTACTGTTTTTTAAAAGAAAAATGTACAATTCCTGTGAGATCAGCAACCTTACTCTTGAAACTCGATTCGATTGTGATTTCGATTTGGTTCCATTTATTGACTTAAAATTCATATTCATTTCATTCATAATGTTGCATAATATTTGAGAACTTGTCATTTGGTTTTTAACGTGACTTTAATGCGTATTTTAACTCGATTTCGGTAACTAACTGTCTTTGTAACTCGGTGGCGTAGCGGTATTTCGGTACGACTACGGTTCTGAGGTCTCGGGTTCGATCCCCGGGTCGAGCAAACTCATATTGGATTTTTCCATATCAGCCCGGAGTCTGGAATTTGTGCCCGATATGGCGATAGGCTCGCCCCCTATCACATCTGGGACGGAACTAAGCTCGGCGAAACGTGGGTACTAGTTCGCTAGTGCGCCTCTGCCTAACCCTTCGGGGATACAGGCGTGAGCTTATGTTTATGTTATGTTTTTCGGTGGAATTTTAAGTCAATGAAACCTAATCGAATTCAAGTTCGAATTGAGCGTCATGAGTCACCCCCCAGTTTGTTAATTTTCCACACAAAGTCTCAAGCAAAAGCTGCATGTTTAACTCATTATAATGCTGCAGAAAATCTTTAATATTAACCTTATCAAAATTGCTGTAATATTTCACATATTCCAGCCACGATTTTATGAAGAATACACTCAACTTTATAATTTCTGTATGTATTTTAAAGATGAGTTTATTTTTCAGGTAGTTACTTATATTCTGGTGGAATGGAGACAGTATTAGTGAAGTGGACGTTAGGCAGTTTGGCTTTTAAAGCTAATGAGAAGGCATTTATACCTCGTCTGCCGGGCCACATAAGGTATATAACAGCAAACAACACTCATGTCGCAATTACATTGTCTAACAACTGTAAGTATTTTAAAATAGATTTTAATGCATTCAGTGTGGGGTCTAGTGTATTTATTATTATTTACTGTGGCGCAAATAGTGGTGGAGCAAGGGGTCATTGGGTAGATTCCTAGACACAATGTTTGAATCAAGTATTTGTTTTGGGTCTGGGTGTTTGCAGGACCGAAAATCTCTTATAGTTTCTGATACAAGCACCTTACTATGAGGGTAAGACTGTATAACTTTTGTGTATCAGTGGCAACAGGTACCCACAATCGGTTTGCTTTCGGCTTATTTTTGTTAAAATGTTTAATAATTAGGTATTAATTCAAAGAGAAACTGAGATCAACTTTCTTTTTAGGAATTTGTAACCTTCACCACTTTTTGTACCTGCCCTCACCCCACCTTAATCTGGGGTCGAGATGTGACTTTTGCAAACGTATTACAGAAAGGATTTGACTTAGTTTTTACGACCGGCTGTCCGCCTGACAATCTCAGCATTACAGTTCCGGGCCAATAGTGTTAGGAAAACACCACACCTGACCAGTGGGCTTAGAAAAGTGGCTTATGCGCTAGTCGAATAGAATAATAAATGTATGGGAATGACATAAGAGTACGCTGTATGCAGCGTTCTCTTATCCGCATACATTTACTTTTCTATTCGACTAGCGCATAAGCCACTTGTCTAAACCCGCAGGGAATTGAACCCAGGACCACTCCGTATACACTGCCCCTATACCAAGGAGGAGAATCTTGTATTGTTCGGCCACTGATGGGTATTATTTATTTACTTTATAATCTTTTTTTTTTTATAGCAGAGATTGGCAAACGAGCAGATGGGTCACCTGATGGGTCAAGTGATCTCCACCACCCATAGACACCCAAGACACAAAAAGAATCATGGGTGCGTTGCCAACCTAAAAGGAGGGAATGGAAGGGGGGGAAGGGGATTGGGAAAGGAAGTGGGGAAATAGGCCACCGGAAATCTCACTCACCGAACGAAACGCGACAGCAAGCTGTCACTTTACGTCGGTTTTCTGTGAGACAGTGGTATCTAACCGGTCGAGCCGGCCCATTCGTGCTATAGACATTACTGTCTACAGCGTGGCTCTACCACTTTAACAACAATCTGTAATGTTTTTCAGCTGTGGTACTAGCGAACGCCCAGATGCGCGTGGTGTGCACTGTGCTGGAGTGCGGCGGCATGTCCCCCGCGGCGCGCGCGGTCGGCTGCTCGCTCCTCTACCACCACCAGTTCGACGCTCTCATCATGAACGGACGCACTGGACATCTGCAACTATACTCCACTAATACTAATAAAGTATTGTATAATGTGAGTCGCGTTTTGTTCATGACTGCCTTGGTGGCATAGTTGTATTTCAGTACTACTTCCGTCCCGAGATCTCGGGTTCGATCAATATCAGCCCGGAGTCTGGAATTTATGCACGATATGTCGATAGGCTCGCGCCCTATCACATCTGGGACGAAAAATCTCGGTGAAATGTGGGTCTTCTAGTTTGCTAGTTCGCCTCTGCCTACCTCTTCAGGAATACAGGCGTGACCTTATCCAATCACTTCTGGGTTACAAACATGAGCTTCTGTATTTCTGTTTCGTTCTGTATTACGTATGTTATTATTTATTCTGCAATATTAATTATAGTTTCCCAATTATAATTAAAGACTTCTGCAAACCCAATTATTGTTTATTATTTATTTCATAATGTGTCTGACTTTATGGCTACTGAATTTAGTCAAGAACGACATAGATGATATTGTGTACCCCATTTAATAAGATGTAAATAATTTGTTACTTATACGAACAATTATCTTATTATGGCGTTTTATCATTAACAGATCGATGTAACGGGAATCAATCCAATACAAGCAGAGAGATGGAATCTTCTGCCCCTAGACATAGAAGTGACATGCGCCGCAGTCAGTCCCAACGGATACTGGCTAGTCACATCTGAGTATAGAAATGACGGCGTCATGTACCCTGAAGAGAAACTTAAGTTTTGGCTAACACAACGCGGGAACGAGAACATGCCATTCAAGTTGAACACGTGCGTCAATCTCTCTCACGGTGGATGCCGAGTTGTGTCACTAGCTCTTAATAATAAGGGTGATTTTTGCGTATCAGCAGGCACGGATCAAAAGTTTAGAATATGGAAGCGGGAACAATCCGGCAAGAAGTCCTCATGGTCGTGTCATACGGCTTGTTACTACTCATCAGGCATTGTACAATCATTGTCACACGGTGTCTTGAATAACTACAAAATTGGTGAATTATACAAAGCCGAAGAGTTTCAAAAGTACCCTCATTTGAGAGAGTTGACAAAGGACGATATTATTAAGAAAGTAATGAATATTCATAAGGAACATTCTTTGATTGACGGCAATGTGATTTGGTCGGGTATGAAACGGGACACAGAAAACGATATGGCTGGTGTAGCGATATCTAAAGACGGGTCGTTGATCGCTGCGTGGTTTGGCTGCAAGCTTACACTATGGGATACACACTTGTGTAGTCTACGGACTACATTGTCACATCCTGCTTTACGACCTAAAGGGGTCCATGTAAAGTTTGGAAATCAAGATGCGGCTCATTATGTAAGTAGTTTTTTCAGATTAGTGTAATATAACCGGGCTTGATGCTCGCTCCTGGGCTGGATTCCCAGGTCGGGCAAAGCGAATTTTCTAATTTAATTTGTCTGTCCCCCAGAGGGGGTTGACGTCAGGCAGGCAGCAGTTCGTAAAAACTAAAAATCCGTTCTGCAACATGCTTGAAGAATTGTGTTGCGTCGACCCCGCATAAATGTGGGATAAGGGCAGGTAGAAAGAAAGGTATATTATGACCTACTAAGACGGAATGACACAGCACTTATAGGAACAGTGTCAGAGATTCGAGACCAACCCAATGGAGTGGTAGAGCCACGCTGTAGACAGTTACGTCTACAGCACGAATGGGTCGGCTCGACCGGTTTGATACCACTGTCTCACAGAAAACCGACGTAAAGTGGCAGCTTGCTGTCTCGTTTCGTTCGGTGAGTGAAATTTCCGGTGGCCCATTCCCCCCCCCTCCCTTCCCCGATCCCTTTTCCCTCCCCTTCCATTTCCTCTTTTTAGGTTGGCAACGCACCCATGATTCTTATTGTGTCTTGGGAGTCTATGGGCGGTGGAGATCACTTACCATCAGGTGACCCTTCTGTTCGTTTGCCAGTCTATAGTGCTATAAAAAAAAAAAAACCTGAAAAAGAGCATACACCTCTAACTATTCTATGTACTTAACATAATTACTTATGAATTATCGCTTCCTATAATGGTGGAAGAAAACATCGTGAGGAAACTTGCATAGTACCTGAGAATTTCTCATGAATTTCGAAGTTATGTGAAGTTTACCAACCTGCATTGGCCGCATGGTAGACCAAGGCCTAGCCTCTTTCATTGGTAGAGGTGGCCCGTGCCCAGCAGTGGGCCAGTAATACAGGGCTGATATTATTATTCTTATAGTATAGGACAATATGAAGTAATGTCAACAATAATTCATTGTACTTTGTTGGTAGTTGGTGTGCACAACGGAAAATTGTCTGGCTGTTTGGAGTCTGTTATCTTTGACAGTAAAATGGCTGGTTCAGATAAATCCTACTTGTCTGACCAGTGACTGGCTTACTAACAAAATGGCGGTTGTTACATCGAATAATGATGGTGAGATGTTACGTAATTTTTAAAGAACAACTGGCCGTAGCACGATATATTTTCGAATACATAATCATTCGAAAGTCATTCGTGCTCTGCCTAGAATGCTAGGCAAACAAATCACTGGACTTGTTTTTAATCAAATTTTACTTAATTTGTGTCGATAATGGCAATAGACTGGCTGCTTCGGTGGCGTGGTTGTATTTCAGTGCGACTATTGTCCTGAAGTCTCGGGTTCGATCCCCGGGTCGGGCAAAGTTATATTGAATTTTTTCATACCAGCCTGGAGTCTAGAATTGGTGCCCGATATGGCGATATGCTCGCCCCCTACTATATTTGGAACGGAACTAAGCTCGGCGGTATGTGAGTGTTCTAGTTCGCTAGTGCGCCCTACGGGGATATAGGCATGAGCTTAAGTAATGGTAATAGCAAAGTATTTTTTTCTACAGTATACGTGTTTTCACCGCAAAATTCAAAACCCATAGTAGTGCAAAAACAAGTGATTGACCCCAGGACGGGTGTGTTCAAACAAATCACATTTGGTGCACCTTCAGGGAATGATATAAGATTATATCTGCTTAGAAATGATGCTGTAAGTATTATTTTATTTTACCAATAAATTAAAATACATTCCATTTTTCTGATGGTGGTGATGGTGATCATTTAACATCAGGTGATCCACTTGCTCGTTTGCTCTATTGTCTATAAAAAAAATTCTTTCAATATACCACGACAGACATAATATTCTTTTTTCTAGGCTAAGGTCTTGTAACTTAACCTATAACTAAGTTTTCTCAATAACAATAAAACACGGATGTGCCGATTTCAAGGTCTTGTTGGACTTTTGGCGTCAGTTCTTTCCAGTTTGATGCTTTTCAGCCGATTCGAACACGGTCGACCCATCCACCCGACGAAAGGCATCCAAAATCACTTATTTCAGAGCTTCCATACACTGTTCATTTTCGTTGATGTTTATTACATAACACCACATCACTTTTAGACAATAAACACAGCTTAAGACTATATTATGAAATCGTTGTATTAAGCGATCACCGTCAGAATTCCCGCCAAAACTCCATTTTTCTTCTTCTTTATTTAAAAAAATATGGTCTCCATCAAAGGTTGATGATTTTGCCAACAACATTGTTTAGTAAATCCATTACTAAAAAAAAATTGCTAGTCAGACATCTTTAACAGCCATAATATTTCTCCAGACATAATTATCTATAACCACCAATTTGTTTGACATATCGTGTATCGCGTGACGGTGACGTGTTCTCGTTCAGGAGATCTACAGCATAGAGCCGTCGGCTCGGTCGGAGGTTCGGCTGGAGGTGTTGGAGCGGCGCGCGCTCGCGAGTCGGTTCGGCGCGCTGCTCGCCGAGCACCGCGCCACGGGCGTGCGGCCGCGCCCCGCCCACGCCGACACGACCGCGCCCGACACTGACGCGCTCGCCAGCGCCGCACGGGCTCAGGTCGGTAACACTGAATTATATTCAAATTCAAATCATTTACGCCCGAATGGTCAAACGCTGCTCAACTTTAACGGCTTCTTATATTGTTTTTCGCCATACAATTTTGACAGATAAGGCGACATTAAACGACATAAAGCGACCTTAAGTGTATGAATATTCGGCGGTTATTCTGCAAATAGGATATCTCATATCACTTTTACATGTCAGTTACGAGTATATATTAAAAATAATGATGACGTCGGCATTTCGTGGCTTATCGCCTCTTTTAAAGTCCAGACAATACATGATATATAAAATCACAATTTAAAATGTCAACTTATTACTAAATTCTATAATATATTAATATGCCAATAGAGCAGTCAGAAAAAAAAATTGAAATGTAAAATGTAAAATATGTTGATATAGCCTTATAGTGTCAGAAGTGAGCTGCTCAATCCCAAGCATTATATAATAATAATCATGTTTTTCTACCTGCCGTTATCCCACCTTTATGTGGGGTCGGCTCAATACACTTTTTCAAACATGTTGCAGAAAGGGTTTGGCTAAGTTTTTACGACCAGATGCCTGCCTGACGTCAACCCCCTCTGAGGGATCCATTCCCGGGTAAATTAGAAAATTCGCTTTACCCGACCTGGGAATCGAACCCTCGGATAACGACCTCCCGGTCCACAGCCCATATGTGCTGCCACTAGATCAAGAAGGCGACTTCATACTAATCATACTATCATACTAATATTATAATGCTAAAGTTTGAGTGTGTATGTTTCTTACTCTTTCATGCAAAAACTACTGGATGGATTTTTATGAAATTTGTTATGAGGGTTGCAGACATCCTGGAATAAAACATAGGCTACTTTATTTTTTTATCAATCCCTAAAAGGATGAAATAGGGGATGAAAGTTTATATGGGAATTTTGAATCCGCCTAATAGATTTTGATGAAATTTGGTATGAATGTATTGGAATACCTTTGACTCTAGGGAGTCAAACGGGGTACTTTAAATTTTTATCAATTCCTAAAGGCAGAAAATAGGGGATGAAAGTTTATATGGGAATTCAAGCGCATTGATCAAACGGATTTTGGTGAATATTGGCATAAGGATATAAAGGTATCCTGGTCAGACAGAGGGTGTGATATTTTTAACCCAAAAAGGGATGAAATAAGTATAAATATTTTATTTTTTATCCGATTGAGTTCAAAATCGATATCTGGGTTGCCCCATAGTTCTGAAAAACGGATCTAATGTCAAAACTGAGAAAAGTGGCCGCCATTTTTTACAATATAATGTGACTCATGAGTGAATGTGACACATAACAATGTGACAGGTTAACTTTACGTTTCCGAACGATTAATGTGACCCATAATTTTATGTGACCCACAACATAATGTGACTCATAACAAAATATGACTCACAACATAATGTGACCCATAATTTAATGTGACGCTAGTATGCCTCTGCCTACCCCATCGTGGATATTAGCGTGCGAAATCTTATTCAGAAAGACCCTACACCAACCCACTACCCACGCACTTTACTAATCAACAACTTTAACTGCGAAAACAAATGCTCAGCCTCGCTTATAATAAAAAACAATAATAGAATTAAAATGGTCTACATCACTTCGTCTGGGTAGATTCCACTGCTTTTTTTCTTCTCTGCCGCCTAGACTACTAGTACTTTGTGTTTACATTTAAAGTAGTAAATGTTATGAGCATTAGCGTAATCCTACGTTTTGTGGCTATAAGACTGCATATATTCTTAAGACGCGTCTCCTGCAGAAATTTTTCTCGAAATAAAACACAAAAACAATGGTTTTCGCTTTCCTGCTTATAGAACAATGGACCATAATTAAAATGTGTAGCGAAACCACGTTTTGTGTAATGTTTTAGTGCAGGAGACGCGGCTTTAGTTATATTCTTCAATACAATTTGCAATGCTTTAGCATGCAATACCTTATTTCTAGTTCAACTTTCATAGGCACTATTGAACATAAGCTCACGCCTGTATCCCCGAAGGGGTTGGCAGAGGTGCACTAGCAAACTAGAACACCCACATTTCGCCGAGCTTAGTTCCGTCCCAGATGTGATAGGGGGCGAGCCTATCGCCATATCGGGCACAAATTCCAGACTCCGGGCTGATATGGAAAAATCCAATATTGTATCCAATAGAGGCAGTCGTAGGCAGGTACTATTTATTGTTCCGTAAGTATTCGTCTCGTCGTTAAGACCGAATATCGAAAAACAATAGAAAAATATTATTAAGAGCACGTCCTATCATACTATTAGTCTCTTCAATATAAGCGACGAGATTGTCTCGACACTCGTGACTTCACATTGTTTACAATGTACGAGTAATTATTACAAACGTTAAATATCTTTCCTATTTCATGATTTCAAATGCAAATATTTACTTAACGATACTGCGATTTACAAGTACCGTTTACAACTGAACGCAATTTATTTACGCAATATTATCTCCTGGCGGTGTGATATGGTTTACAGAAAACGTAGTGGTGCTAAGCATCTCGGATTAATTTAAATGCACCTGTAAATGCAATTCAATATCAAACCAAATATGTACGATTTAAAATAAATTTATTTAACGCCAGAAATGAAATGCAGTTGTTTCATCTCTTCGTGATACAAGCTTTTTTGTTTGTATTGTGTTAGTTACATTACATATCCTAGTCCATTACATTTTTGGTTTCGGACTAAATGTAAGACCAAAGACTAAATATGAAGATGAAACCTGACATTAAGTTAAAATAATAAAGCAGAAAGAATGGAAGTAGTATTTTGTGTAAGATAGGAATAGTTAATGAGACTACTCGCTGACTGTGATCAAAAAGAAAACTATGTTTACTCAAATCTTACATACATATGTACATACATTAGCCATAGTCGTCCCACTGCAGGGCAAAGGTCTCTCTACCCTCTTTCAACTCTTCTCGGTTCAAAGCCCTCTGCGGCCAATCTCTCCAGTACGCGTCTAGTACTCAAATCTTAGACTCAAATAAATCGGGACTACGACAGAAGAACGATGTGATGATATATTTTATTCTACGCTTGGTTATTATTATCTTTAAATAATTCTTAAAAATAAATATTGTAATGAGATATCTTTAAATAGATCGTTGCAATTGTTGCAGATCTCACAAGCGCCACCGCACATGGTTCCCCCAGTTAGTCTTCTTTGCACGTCTTTCTTACATGAATTGTCGGGACAACAACAAACTGAAGAGGATGATGAACCAAGTCAAGACGACAAAATGGAAGAAGATTCCAGTGACGAAGAAGATGCTATCAACGGAAAACTTAAAGGGCCTCACGCTCCAAAAGCGACTGAGCTTTGGACACCAAATTACGAAGCAGTCAAGGAAAAGAAACTGAACAAAATTATGACAGAACCGTTCTTAGATTTACATTCATCTAGTTCGTTATTTGGATTGTAAATTGATAATTTCTAAGAATAAATGTGACATTGGATTTTATTACAACATTTTGTAAGACCCAACTTTTAATATGGATTGTAATGTTGTCGAATTCAAAGTTTGTAAACGAATACAACCATATTGTTAGCTGGGAATTGCAAGAGTTATTATTTCCAGTTCATCGTATAACCTTTCTGTATAACAAAATGAATATTGTTCTTCTATCGGTACCGCATTATTTAAATACTACTATCATACATCTACACAGGTATAATTATCACAATGAAGGTACCTACATAAGGTAGAAAGATGCACACAGTCACCATTTACTACATTCCAAACTCAATACATTAAAATGGATATCTTAAACGAAAATGAGATTGCGTTAATAGCTAAACAATGTGGTTGTAATAAAGTGGTAAATTGGCAATTAGAAGAGATTTCGGATAAAATCATAGGATATTTGGGTGATCATCTCAAACTTACAATAGAGGTGGAATCAAAAGAAAACGTAACGCAACTAAAGTTTTTCGTGAAGTGTATGCCGAGGTTCGACAAATTGAAGGCGCAATATTTAAGGGAGTTAAAGTTTTTCAAAAAGGAATATGTTATGTTGAGCTCGCTCTTCAAGGCATTTGGTGATTTAGAAGGTAAATATTTTTTATTTAAATATATTCCTTATTATTAAAATGTCATGACTTCGGTAGTTGATAATGTTTTCAGTATTATAATAATAAGTAAATAAGTGTAAGTTGATAACTCCAATGATACTACTTTACCTTGTTATATTAAACTTTCATATTTCAAACTAAACAAGGTATATAAATATCTGAAGAAAGAAATATTATGTCCCATGGTGATTGATATTCCATGAATCATGATCAATGGATATGCATAGATCATCATCATTATTACTTGTTAAAGTAAAATATTTGGGTTGATTTTAGGTTCAAGACAATGGAAGCCAAATTTAGTACTAATTAAAGAGGAAGTTTTTGTATTTGAGGACGTTGCTGAATACGGATATGTAATGCCACATCATCAAAGCATTTTGTCTCTAGATGTATTAAAAGCTTCTGTGGAAACACTGGCAAGATTCCATGCTCAATCTATTATATATGAAGAAAGAAAAAGTAAAGAATTAGGAAGACCTTATCGGATATGGGAAGATTATAGTGATTATCTACAGGAGCCGGAGAGTGGGCTAGTCTGGCGCGATACAGGAAGAGATGCTGTCATCGAATTTCTTAAAGTTCATTCAAAATTTAAAGGCGAGCCAAACTTTAATCGACATTTGGAACTAGTCATTCCGATGCTGTTCGACGGAGCCATGGCTCTCATGAAACCCAGCACTGAATACAGAAATGTTGTAGTGCACCGTGACCTTTGGACAAATAACATATTTGTAAAGCGGCAAAATAATTTGCACCACGTATTATTTGTTGATTTCCAAACAGTACTGTACTGCGCACCCATGCTTGACCTTTCTTCATTGATATTTTTCAACACTACTAGGGCAGGAAGAAAGTTATACACCAATGATATGATTCAAGTTTATTATAACGCTCTGGCAGATGCCCTTCTTCTGGACGGAGTAGACATCGCTGATATCACTGACAAAGATACTCTTGTAAAATCGTATAGAGAAAGTGTAATGTTCGGTATAACACAAGCTGCGTTAATAGTACCCATAATAGCTTTGAGTACTAAAAAACGGGAAGAAATATACTGTGATCCAGAAACAGGCATGAAAGCAAATGTAGAGTCTCGTAGTGAACACTTTTTGGGATTCGCAAGTGAGAACACCGAGTATCGCAACCGAATGATAGACCTATTAGATGAGATTGTGGAAAAATACATGTATCCTAATGAAAGTAAACAAAACTATAAAGAGAAGTATTAGTGTTTGTTTCCTAAACTTTCTGGACTATTGAGATATGTTTTCCTATAACTGGAGAGCATCTATTATAATCAATAAATTAAACATGTATAAAATATAATAACAGTATTATGCAATTTCACCAAACTACAGAACATCAGAAAATACAAGTTATATGAGAAATAAAAAAAACAAAAAATTCAACACTATTGGAATAAAATATGGACTACATTTGCAACTCCACAAATCAATTATTACCCTTTTTAAACTACTCATGGAAGTTAAACTTGCAATACACGTGTTACACGACCTGAGATTCGAACCTACAACCACCCGGTCTACAGCCTATAATAAACGCTAATTCTGGTTAGATCAAAGAGGTGACAATGTTGTTTACATTCTGTTACATATTAGCTAAATCTAAGGAATATAAACTAGACGCATCTCTGTACATTTATTTAGTCAGTTACTTATTTCAATTATGATAAGTTTTTTTAATAAAGTACAAATCACGTGGAGTCTATTTTACTCATTAATTTTATGGCAGCAATACATATTTGTTTCGCAACTTTAGAGAAGTCGATAACGTGCAAGTAGTTACACCTTAACCAAACACTGCTATCGTTTGTTACCACTAACATAAGTTATGTTAAATTAATTTAATACCTATTGTCGTAATTATACTCGTTGAGGTAAGACATTATGTAGATAATGGATGGAAATACAAGGAATAATATTTTAATAATGCGTATGTAACAAAGATGTCAAACGAATTGTGCCCAAAGACCTTACTGCTAATATGTGATAGACTATTTGTAAGTGGTAGAGCCAAGCTGTAGACAGTTACGTCTACAGCACGAATGGGTCGACTCGACCCGTTTGATACCACTATCTCACAGAAAAGCGACGTAAAGTGGCAGCTTGCTGTCGCGTTTCGTTCGGTGAGTGAGATTTACGATGGCCCAATTCCCCTCCTCCCTTTTCCCTCCCCTTCCATTTCCTCCTTTTAGGTTAGCAACGCACCCAGGATTCTTATTGTGTATTGGGTGTCTATGGGCGGTGGAGATCACTTACCATCAGGTGACCTATTTGTTCGATTGCCATAAAAAAAATGAAATCTATCGTGAATAGTAATGGACGACTTTGGAATCGAACCCAAGATCTCCCGATTCACAGTCCACCCACGCTGTCACTAGATCAAGGAGGCTATAAAAAAATTAATCTAACCCATATTTGTTGTATTTTATATATGGATTGTACATGATCATATGAACGAATTAAAAATTGTTTCGAAAACTAATAAAACCATATTTTAGCTGGGAATTACAAGATTAGTGTTATTATTTTGAGTATATTCATTCAAAATTTCCCTTTATCGGACTAATAAGTATTGTTCTTCTATCGGTACCGCATTATTTAAATACAACTACCATGTAAATACACAGTTATAATGAGCACAGTTAATGACCTATATAAATTAGGAAGATGCACAGTCACCATTTACTGCATTCTAAAGCCCATTGCATTATGATGAATATCTTAAACGAAAATGAGATTGCACTGATAGCTAAGCAATATGGTTGTAACAAAGTTGTAACTTGGCATCTAGAGGAGTTTTCGAATAAAATCATGGGACTTATGGCTGATCATCTCAAACTTACAATAGAAGTAGAATCGAAAGGAAAAATAACACAAATAAAGTTTTTCGTTAAATGTATGCCGAGATTTGATAAATTGAAGAAGCAATTTTTAACGGACTTAAAGGTTTTTAAAAATGAGTATGTTATGTTGGGCATACTCTTCAAGGAATTTGGTGATTTGGAAGGTAAATATCTTGTATTAAGTACAATTCCTATTATTAAAACGTCATGTGGGGTCACTTATTTATTTGTTAGATAGTCCGTAGTTGATAACATTTTCAGTTAACTCTAATGGTCAGTTTCAATAAACCATCTCAGTTTAGAGTGCAGATAGATCGCGATTATGAACCAATCAAATCAAGTTATTTGACGGAGTCATGTTCAAACTGTGTTTTTATTGGCAAATTTTTGTAATCTATCTGCACATTCGAACTGAGACGGTTTTTAAAACCGGCCTTAAGTTAATAATGCTACTTTACATTGTTATATTAATAATTCCATATTTCAAACTTAACAAACTTTAAGAAGAACTGAAAGGTATATGATTTCCCACAAATGTTCAATGCATGACTGTTACTGTTAAAATATCTGGTTTGATTTTAGGTTCAAGACAATGGAAGCCAAAGTTGGTACTAATTAAAGAGGAAGTTTTTGTATTCGAGGACGTTGCTAATTACGGATACGTAATGCCACATCATCAAAGTATTTTGTCTCTTGATGTGTTAAAAGCGATTGTGGAAACACTAGCGAGATTCCATGCTCAGTCTATAATACACGAAGAAAGAAAAAGTAGAGAACTAGGAAGAACTTATCGGATATGGGAAGATTACAGTGATTATCTACAGGATCCTGATAGTGGGTTAGTCTGGCGTGATACAGGAAGGAAGGCTGTCATGGAATTTCTTAAAGTTCATTCAAAATTTAAAGACGAGCCAAACTTTAATCGACATTTGGAACAAGCAATTCCGATATTGTTCGACAGAGCAATGACTCTTACGAAACCCAGTACTATATACAGAAATGTTGTAGTGCATCTTGATCTTTGGACAAATAACATCTTTGTGAAGCGGCAAAATAACTTACACCATGTATTATTTGTTGATTTCCAAACAGTACGGTACTGCGCACCGATGCTTGACCTTTCTTTATTGATATTCTTTAACACTACTAGGGCAGGAAGAAAGTTATACACTGATAGTATGATCCAAGTTTACTATAAAGCTCTGGCCGATGCCCTTCTTTTAGGCGGAGTAGACATCGCTGATATTACTGATAAAGAGACTCTTGTAAAATCGTATAAAGAAAATGTAATGTTCGGTATAACACAAGCTGCGTTAATAGTACCTATAATAGCGTTAAGTACTAAAAAGCGGGAAGAAATATACTGTGATCCAGAAACAGGCATGAAAGCAAATGTAGAATCTCGTAGTGAACACTTTTTGGAATTTGCAAGTGAGAACACTGAGTATCGCAATCGAATTATAGAGCTATTAGATGAAATTGTGGAAAAATACATGTATCCCAAAGAAAGTAAACAAAACTATTAATGTTTGTTTTCTAAAGTTTCTGGCTTATTGAGATAATATGTTTTCTTATAAATGGAGAACATCAGTTAGTAGCAATAAATTAAAAAACATGAATAAAATATGACACCAAAATTATCCAATTTCGTCAAAGTACAGAACATCAGAGAATAAAAGAAATACGGGAAATCAGAAGCAAGAAATTACAACACTATCCGAATAAAATATGTTAACTGCATTCCCACAAATCAATGATTAGCCTTTTAAACGACTCGTGGACGTTAAATAATTGACATCAAAACGTGTTGGGAATAGCAACATAACGTGTTGCACCACCTGAAATTTGAACCTAGGACCTCCCGGTCTATAGCCCATAATATACGCTAATTCTAGACCAAGGTGGCAACAACGTTGTTTATACTCTGTTTCATATTAGCTAAATCTAAAGAAAATAAACAAGATGCATGTCCGTAACTTTATTTAGACAGTTATTTCATTTGTGATAAGCTGTTTAAATAAAAGACAAGTCACATGGAGTCTATTTACTTATCATTTTACGACAGCAATACATATTTGTTTCGCAGCTTTAGAGAAGTCGATAACGTGTTAGTATTTACACCCTATTCAAATACTACTATCGCTTATTGCTACTAACATTAATTATGTAAAATTAATTTAATAACTATTATAGTATTTGTAGTCGTTACGGTGAGACATAATGGAAACGAATATAAGAAATTATATTTTTAATAATAATGCGTACATAACAGAGGAAGATGTGAAACGAATAGTGCATAAGTACCTTAATACTAAGAACAAAAATATCATAGATAGTTACACAATTCAATCAGCTAGTGAGAAAATGTTAGGGTTTTTATCTGAATACTGGAAGCTTAAAGTCATTGTTAATTCCAGTCATAAAGAACTTTGCTTCTTTATAAAAGCCGTATCCAGATTTAACCAAGCTAAAGCGGAAATGGTAAAAGAATTCAATCTGTACAAAAAAGAATTATGCTTCTATTCACAAATAAAAAAAGTTATACAAATACCAGGTAAGATGATAATTATTCATCATTGTACTAAGTGGTATTTTATATCAATAACTACATTGTAGAGATCTAATTATATTACTAATGAGAAAATATTCATCCCCACTTTACATGTAGAGGAAGTACTCAAAAATATTCAAGATTTTATTTTCTCCACTTTGTCGGCTTGATTGAAAAGTGTGCCAAATTACAGTTTTCTAGCACTATTAGTTTCTGAGATAAACCGCAGCCGATAGATAGACGGACGGACATGGCGGAGCTATAAGGGATCTACTTTTGTCATTTGAATTTGTTTTACTGCGTTTCCACCCGAGATATGCGAGATATATAACGAGGCGGTGTGCGAAGAAAAGTCGACCAATATCACTTCATTTTGCTATCCTTATATCCGTATTTTTTCCCTGCACACCGTCTCGCTACCTCGCACATATCTGGTGGAAACGCAGTGTAACCCTAAAAGACGTGTCCACTAACTAAATGTGTGCTTGCAGACTTGAAGCCATGGAGTGCCGGATTAATTGAAATTTTAGATGACGCAATGGTTTTTGAAGATATGAATGCTCTGAACTATAAACTGCGTAATAAATTTCACAGATTTGATTTACAACATACATTGCAGGCTCTAAATACCATGGCTCGCTTCCATGCATCTTCTATAATTTATGAGGAAAAACGAACTAAAGAGTCGAAACGAATTTATAGACTTGACGAAGATTTTGGTCAATTTATGGATAAGGCTGGTTATAACGAATCGAGTCCTTGGTTTTTACAATGCATGAATGGTGCTTTGGAAGCTATTAAATCATTTGCTGAAATAAACGATAACGATATGAGATTGGTAAAATCCCATTGGAATGAGATTTGGTTTTCGGCTTTGAGTCTGAGTTCACCTTCTTCTAAATATAGAAATGTGGTTTGTCATCGAGATTTGTGGAATAACAATTTACTTTTTCATTATGATAATTCAGGAGAACCTGACGACTGTGTGTTTGTGGACTTTCAAGCTATACGTTATCAACCACCCGCCGGCGACGTTATGGTTCTTTTGTGTTGTAATTTAGATCCAAAGTTTAGAGAAGAACATTTAAACGAATTTTTAAATCACTACTTCGAAGAATTGCGAAAAATATTAAAACATAACGATGTAGATATTGAGGATATAATGACCAAGGATGAGTTTTTCACTAGTGCTGCAGAACAGAGGCAATGGGGTCTTGTAATCTGTGCTTGCCTTCTTCCACAAATTTGGATAGACGATGATTTAACAACTGAAATTTTTCGCGATACTGAGAAATATGACGATATTTTATCAAAAAATAAAGCTGCGTTTATAATAAAAAACATGAAGGAAAATCATTCCTATAGAGAGAAAGTCATAGAAATATTTGTAGAGATAATTGCAAGATATTGCTTGCAATATTAGATAATTATTATCAACAATTTCAACAATCAACAATTTTATGATAACCTTATTGGCACCCATGAAAATAAAAATATATTTTATTCGAATTATTTATTTTCTATAAGAAACAGATAGACTGACATAAGGATGTAATTTAATATTTAATATCGGCATATTGCACCTATCTTTACCAATCTAAAAAAATCATCATTGTTTGCCGTCCTCTAAAAAATGGTGCTTACTACATCATCAACATCACCAGCGACAGGACGTCCACTGCTGTACATAGGCCTCCCGCAAAGTTTTCCAGAGCGACCTGTTAGAGCGGCATCTACAAGGTGGACGGACGACCGATAAGGGTAGCTTACTCCATAAACCTTTTAATTTATCAGGCAATATTTACTATGAGAGACACTAATTAAACTCTATCTATCTCAACCTATCGCCGTCCACTGCTGAACGTAGGTCTGCCCAAGTGAGCGCCAACCACCCCGGTCTTGCGCAGCCTGCATCTATCCGCTGTCCGCCTTTCTTAAGTCCATCGTGCAGCAGGACGTCCTACACTAAGTTTGTCTAAAGTCTAAACGCGGTCTCCACTCCAACGCGTCTCTGCTCCACCGACCATCTGTCCGTTTGCAGACATGACCGGCCCACTTCCACTTCAGCGTGGTAATTTTGCGAGCAATATCGATAACTTTGGTTCTGTCCACCAGAGAGTGTGAATGAGAATGCCAAGCGCTACTCGCTCCATAGCACGCTAAGCGATTTGAAATTTGCGGACCAGTCTGCTGGTGAGTATTCGCGTTTCAGCTGCGTAGGTCATAACGGCTAGGACACACATAATCTTCTAAAAGTTTAATTTCTAATGAGTAACATCTATTTTATTTGGCTTAGCAGATTTTGGTCTGAAATAAGCCCAACTCCAATTGGGTATGAATTTGTTGTCTTCAATTCGCCGAGTGCCATACTTTTGGTACCACGGATCCTCATTACGTTGGCTCCACATTCCACAAAAGGGACGTACCAGCAATATATAGATCAGTTCCACAAAACTAAGGATGCTGGCTCCGATGAACAAACCACCTGTGCCACCCGTAGATACTGGAATCACAATCGTGCTGAACAGTTAGTTCAAGAGCTTGTGTTGTGTGTTTGGACAACTGATGTAAAGTAACAATTTTATATTACGTTTTATTAAATAAAAAAAAATGCCCCATCATTTTACCTACCTACTAAGTCAAGTACTCCACGCACTACGTTTCTTCTGTAGCGTTCACTAGGCAACATGGCCAAATGAATTTGGACAATCGCATAGCTGTTCGTTGTGACATCTCTGAAATCATTAACGATAGATATCTCGGCTTCAGTACACGACGGGAGACAGTTGCAGTAGAGACCATCCCGTGAAGACCACGGGGCTCTTAGAACCTGCAAAATTGATTCATCATTGTCAGCCACAAGACGTCAACTACTAAATATAGGTCTCACCTACGATTTGCTAACCGACATATTGGAAGCGGGTTCCATACGACTTCCTGCGTCTACTACTACCTTTATTTCCTTACCACTACGAGTACTAGTAGGTGGACTTCCAAGAACGTCAATAGGATTGACGTTGATTGGGTTTAATAACAATTTACCCATATGAAGGTTAAGATATGATGGGATCCCGTCATCTGAATTTTCATGTCTTGATTTCGTCGAGTAAAAAAAGCAAAACTCCTCAAGAGTCAGGTTTTGAAGTCAAGGGTTTTAACTTTAGCAAAGATAGGTTAATTTATTTATTCGATAATACCACGTCCTACACTTAGCTACATCAATAGAAAAGTAATTACTAGTTCTTGTTTTGCGATGCGTATAGTTTGCAATTTGAGCCCGATGAATTATGCCAGTCATGTCTGTGCAAACAATTAATACTCACGGAAAGTACGTTGACATGATTGTTTAAACAGAGCACTCCGCTGATATTACATTTGAGATGTTCTGGCACATTAGGCATAAAATAATTTGAACAATTGCAAAGACGCAGTTGTGCTTCTTTCCTGCACTGTACCGTGCATGCAGTATATGAATAATGATGGTAAACATCCATGAAGTTTTCATCGATGTATCGACATTTTCGCTTATCTGGTGCTATCATTCTTGCACCGGCATCATTTTCGATATTTCTTATAGATATGTACCGTCTGTAAATCAACACTTATAAGTATTATTGTATTAAGCTTATTCATAAATCCGGCACACAAGCAAATGGGTCACTTGATGTTCAAACAAATTGTTAAATTATCTCTGTACCTACAGTTATAATTAAGAATAACAATGTTGGTCCTCCGGGACCAAATTATTTGTTTCGTGTCAAAGAGGTAGTAAGTACTTCACCATAGGTTTTCTTGGAGGTGGTCTGACCCCTCTCGCTGTAGACAAAAATGATCTAAAATAGGGTTCAAGAGTCACGATCTAAAGTACTTAGAGTAACATTTTATACGGGCAGTGTTTATTAAGTATACAAACACAACTATAATGTTATACAACCACGTCATATGTGGCTTAACGGACATGTCACCTGTGATATATCTCGGGACCGACTACCATTACATCAGAACCTGTTGTTGTTAATGCTGGTACGTCTTCCTCGTTCATGATATACACGTTACCAGTAATCATCACTTTGAAACTGATCGCTCCCGGCCCAGTGGTTCTGTTACTTATCATTGGAAAACGAGGTGGGTTCCGTTCTCTAAAAGAAATACGTATACATGTCATAAAATACTAAGATCCTTCCTATATTGACAGTTTTGATAATTATATCATAATTATAATATATGTTACCTTCCTTGTATGGTATTTATAGCGTAACAGGTTCCTAGTTCAGTATCCATAGGCCTAAAATATGCACAACAATCAAAACTTTCGTCGTTCCATATACAATCCGTAATGGTTTCTTCACAAATGCTACGGACCTGAAAGTAATAATGTTATTGTAAAAGTAGGTATCTTGTATCTTTTCAAATAAAAGGACCTCCTCCTTTTCTTAATTCATCAGTATTTCTCCAATGTCCCCTGTATTCCGATTTTCAAGATTATTTTTTTGTATTATACAACTTACTCCAAAAGTATTTGAATTGGTCGAAATCTGTTAAACTTGATGTCAGTTTAAGGTTTTAAACTTGTGATTATAAAGCAGTGTCTCCTGCACTAAAACATTACACAAGACACCCTAAAAACACAAAAGCAAAACAACGATTTTAGGTGTCACCTGCTCGTAGAACAATGGACCACAGATAAAAAATGCATGTTTTGTGTAGGTGTAATGTTTTAGTGCAAGAGACCCGGCTTTATATTTGCAAGTTTTATTAATTTGGGTCTGTGTAAATCAAGCACGTTTTAGCGTTTATTTATAATTGTGATAAAACTTACTAGGCTAGCGTAGTGTGTAAAGTTCGATTTAATACAATCTGGAAGTGGATCTTCTAAACTACAAAACTCAGATATGTAATAGGTAACACCTTTGAAATATGCTAACTCTTTTAATACTTCTTCCATGTTGAAATCGTGATCTGAACCCCATAGCCTGAAAAATAAATACTGAGATAATATAGTAATAGAATGGTGATTCAATCCCGAGGTTATTATTGACATTCCTTTTACTTAATTGCCCTGGAAGGAGAGT
Organism: Clanis bilineata; assembly: GCA_036417725.1. Taxonomy (NCBI): domain Eukaryota; kingdom Metazoa; phylum Arthropoda; class Insecta; order Lepidoptera; family Sphingidae; genus Clanis; species Clanis bilineata. The sequence continues at coordinate 8,469,468 of CM071144.1, read as the reverse complement.
AATTTTTTTTGCATCTGTACAGGCTAATTTCTGCAATAACTAATGTGAATAACCCAATTTTAAAGATTTTGCTTCTAGAAGTTTCTAATAGAAAGTTTTATTGGCTCTAAATACTTCACAATGAAAATATTATTTTGTTCCATTATAAAAAAATGGGATTTCATTACAAAAACTATAATGTAATAGTATTTTATACCATCCATATGCATCCATATTTACCTGTCAGATATCTCTTCGAGGCGTTTCGGGTTATCATTCTCGCAAATAGCAATAGAAGGAAAATGAGTATCCCAGTCTTTATAAGCGGTCTCTACTACGAATGATATAGGATTGTTCTGAAATGCGTCGTACTGAGCAGCGATCAATAGAGATGAGCCATACCAAGACAATACAACAAATATAAGCCAGAACACCCTAAAACAGAAATATTATGTAGGTACTACTTGCTACAGAGCTATAATTGGGTACTTGACTATGTTTCATTCCATACACATTATTATATGTAATAGCAAGTAAAACAAAAACAAAACCTTCTCCAAAAACCGCATCGAAATTGGTTGAAAAATAAGACAGTAATTCATATTTTAAATTCTGCAATGAGCAAGAGTGGGGATGTAGTGGGGGTATCTTACTCTCCCTTTCGTTATGGACGTGACGTGATTTTACTGATACTTCTCTTTCCCGAAGTTTGAAGGTTACACCAAACTACAAAGGCTTATAACCTTTTTATTTTTGAGAATATTTCAATATTTCTTTCTGTCCCACGTTTTAGATGACTTAAATTTCGTATAAAATCATTAAAAAAAATATTCAAGTACCCAATAAAACATAAATGATATATAGAAAACCCTGTTCATTATAAAAAAAACCTTTTTTAATTAATGAAATTTGTGGATAAATAATTTTACACCTATGCCTCAAATAATATTATATTAAAAGGCATGTTTACCTATGTTACCTATTGAACTCTATGATTTTTAATCGCTAAATGTATCTTTCATTTGTTTAGATTTTGTAGTTTATAAAAACAATTAAATTAGTGAATAATGAAATATACATATTTAATTGTTTTTATCTTACCTTTCCACCCAATGTCTATTAGAGTCAGCAATAAACTTGAACCCATGAATGGACGTAGTTTGTGGCAGACTTTTGATCCCGTCCCACCATATTTCAAAATATTTTTTAGGTTCCCTGGATTCCATTTCGATTTCCACCACCACTTTTCAGATGTCATACACCAACGAAATCAACAAATCAACACAGATCATTTTTCCAAATGTTTTATTTTATATTACAACTTTCGTGCGTAACAATAACATTCAATAAATAATATATAAGAAATTACCACAAGTACAAAAAGCATTATTATAGATCACAATCGCCGCGAGAACCTCACAGGTGTTCGATTATTATCTGTACGTACCTAAAGCACACAATAGCAAGCCCATTGTATTGTTCTAGTGACATTAGTAATTTATTTGGATCTTAGTTACCTATACATTTGCTTTGAAAATTATGTAAGACATATATTACTATAATAAGAATTTCCAAAATATATTCATTAATGCAAGAAAATATACTATTGTCAACGAGGTGCGAAAAGTCACAAACTAATTTTTTAGTCTAAAATAGTATACTTATTATCAATCTTCATTACACAATAAAAAATACTGATATTTTTAGTATATCTAAGTATACCTCTATTGCAATAATAATTTCATTTGAACGTAATAAGTTGACTATATTTCGTCACATTTGTTATTTCATTCCAATATAATGACCTATAGTTATCAATCGGCTCATAGGCTCCTGGAGTATTGTTTTGTATACTGTATACGGCTACAACTTTGCTGCGTTTTCGAGTATTAATATCTCTAATTAACTTTACTGTAAAGAAATATACGAACTCTAAAATAGATACGAAGCTGAAACCTGTGATAAACCCACATGTAGAGCCTATGTTACCTGCAAAGAAGAAAAAATCTCTTCATAATCGAACACCAATTAATGCCACAATATAAAAAGTGCACTTAGTACAGCTAGCACATTTATGGCCGGTTCCAATAAACAATCTCAGTTCGAATGTGCAGATAGATTACAAAAATAAGCCAATAAGAACACACTTTGAACATAACTCCGTCAAACGACTTGATTTGATTGGTTCATAATCGCGATCTATCTGCACTCTAAACTGAGATCGTTTATTGAAACCGGCCGTTAAAGATTACTACAACAGTCGATTATTATTATAAGCTTTACCACATAGTTATGTAGTATAAGTCTTGTGCCCTACATAATAAATATTTACTCAATATTATCGTTCATAAAAATATTGCCTCTACCGTGATATTTACTCTATATCAATGATATTCCCTATATCAATACTTTATTGAAATCCTCAAATCCTAAAACCATGTTAAATGAGAGCTCACTTATCAAATCAAACCACTTCATGATGACGTTCTGTCCGTAACAGTCGGCAACATCTCGCGCGTACTTTACGTGTACAATTGAAGTTCCTGTGAAATTCGCGCCTTGTCTGAAACAAACATAATGCAACTTGTTCTATACTTGTTCGTGTTCCCATCAAATGCTTTTCATTTCAAACAGAATGTTTCCACACGCTCTAAGTTTCCGTTCAATGTCACGTAGCCCTTTGTTGTCCTATGCTATTGTAAAAAATATTCAATAACATATTGTGTGAAGATGTTCAAGATGTAAGCTAATATGCTTTTATACATTATTTAGTTTAGATATAAGTTTATAAAGTTGTTAATGTCATGACAACCTCCATGATGGGCTTATTGCAGGCATAAACACCTCGGCGTTTGTTTCCCGAACGACGACGATAAACAAAATGTCGTGGTGACGTTGAAAGTGTGACGTCCTCTTTTCATGTTTCGTAAACACATTAGTAAAATTTCACGATTAATTTTACAATTAACTTTTCTATGATGGCTACTAACAAGAAGGCAGGATTAATGACAGCTGATTTCGAGGTTTTTGGCAAAGTTCAAGGAGTTTACTTCAGAAAACATACCCAAAGGAAAGCTACCGAACTAGGACTCAAAGGGTGGGTGATGAACACAGCTCAAGGTACAGTGATAGGACAACTACAGGGTCAGCAAGGAGCTATTGAAGACATGAAGAGCTGGCTCCAAAACGTAGGCAGCCCCAAGTCAAAGATCGAGAAAACTTCATTTAGGAACGAATCGCCTATCAGTAATTGCGCTTTTAGAAACTTTGATATACGTCGATAGACTTACTATCGTCTGTAATTACTTTAGGTAATTAACTAAAACATATTTGGTGGATATAAAAACATTTGTAAAAATGACAGAAATGTAAAAGAATGTCTTACAACCAATCCTCTCTGTCGTAGTCTGGAACAGTATTAAGATCTTCTGGGTAAATCATAACATTGTTAAAGTCGTAACTGTAGGTGGTTTTGGAGCAAGTTGGGCAGCACATAGGGCAGGAAATACCGCCGCCTACCATATCCAGCTCGAGCTCTAGTGGCACTTGCTCTACGTCAGGCCGAATATTGATTGATTGTGCTATAACAATTGTAACGGTATTAGTTAAATGTCCAAAAAACGGATTTAGTAGAGTTTATCACACTTTCTGATGTTTATCTTAATATTTCTAATAAAACTAAAAAAGATCCACATTCGTTTTATTTGTTAGCAGTGAAATGAAAGTCCGCAGCAAAAAAAAAATAGGAACAAAACTGCAAGTGACTGGTTGTTCTTTGTTGAATGAATGATCAGCTCGCTTTATGATACAAATATTAGATATTATTATCGATGCTTTGCATTATTTGTATATATAAAGCGTCATATAAATATGTCTTCTTCTTCTACCTGCCCTTATCCCACCTTAATGTGGGGTCGGCGCAACACACTTTTTCAAGCATGTTGCATGTTATTTTAAGACCGGCCGCTTGAAAATATAAATATGTGGTATGTATGTATAAATAAAATGTATAAATGTGGTATGTATAAATAAAAATAAACAAAATTGTGAAGTTGATATTTGAAGGGAAAAATAGAAATTCAACCCGTATGTAGGCAATTGATATTTCACCGAGTTTTATTTTGAGAATCTTGATTATTTTTCTTCAAGGTCTTCGAGCACATGCTTACTACCACTCTAAGCTCTGCTTTGGCTATCGAAATTAATAGGAATAATTTTCATTGATCGGTAGCTGCCGCATCCCTTGTTTGGGCAGACATTCGTATTATCGGTAAATCAACGAGCATATGCATTTGTAAAACCTTAATACCAGCAATTTTTTAAAGTAATTTTTCTCCAGTTCAATGTCAATAAGTGGCTGGGCCTACAGAGTCCCGGCATGCTGTATAAAGACCAAATTAACGAACAATTAAAATGAGCCCTACAAAATACAGTTATGGCAACTGTTTGTACTACTTTGCGTAATGTTTTCAAGAACTTTTATTCGACTTATGAAGAAACATGAATTTTGCATATTATCCCAATTTAGCAATTCACACAAACATGACGACACACGTGTTTTGATGCTTGACGATGTGACAAAATCAGTGGGGCGAGAAGGCGGAGCTAAAACTGTGTCAAATGTTTTATTATTTTTTATAAAATGGAATGATACTTGGGTAATCGTTTTATTAGAATGCAAACGAGTAAGAGGATCATTTCCGAGAACACCTAGAGTAATCACCGAGAAAGAATTGGTCTAGGAGACCAAACTATCTACTGTGTGCTTCTACTCAACTATTTTTAAGTAAATTAGTAGCTTACTATTTTTAAGTATATCAGTGACAATAAGCAGTAAGAATTTCTCGAAGGTACGTGAAGTCCATCAACCCGCATTAGGCCAGCGTAGTAGACTAAGGCCTAACCCCTCTCATTAGTCGAGGAGGTCCGTGCCTAGCAGTGGGATAGTAATATTATAGGGCTAATCAAAGAGATAATGTAGGTTCCCACTAAACAGTACCTATGTAACACCTACTCAACAACTACAAAAGAGTTTAAAACAACGTGATAATGATATATACATTTAATAACACATTGGCAGTATAAAGGCAGGTAAAAGGAAAAAAGAATTTCATATTGAGTTCATCACGTCTTTGAGTTACTACTCTCTCTGCACTGATCCTAAAGCTATTTTTAACACTTGGCCAGTTATTACCGGCAAAAATAATGTTGTTAAACTAAATTACCTTTATACATTCTTAGACAAGGCACATCACGCATATCGCATGTTCTTGAATTGACCATTTTCGGCATATTAAACGGCGTGCAGTTGCACTTGTTCAACAAAAACGACATTCTACACTTCAATGCGCAATCACTGTACGTGTAAAAAGGCAGGTACGTTGACTCATCGTAGAACCGACATTTCCGCAATTTTATAGGAACATGTTGGATATCTCGAGACGCTTCCGTAAAACTAGGTGTAACCAATACCGTCATCTGAAAGTAGTTAAGTTTAATGTTTAAACTCAGGTATGGCGTCCACTGTAATCCGATTAAACTAAATCTAAACTACTTATATCTACTTAATTTGTTTATTAAGTTTTATTAAGTACAAAGTAAATTTTAAATGCTCTAAATATGTCAGTTACTATATAACTAAAACTGGCAGGAGAGTCCTGTTTTGTTTGTTCGTTACCAGTTACCAGTTACGACTGATATTAAACAGTTATTAGGGTTAGTTAGATTACATAATGACGTCAAAATCAAAACTCGCTCAAGTATATTTCAATACTCAGATTGCTGAAAATCATCAATTTCACTTCATTAACCTAAAATGCCATGTAGAGACACGTATTCTTTTTTTTTTTTTTTCGGTACAATTCTCTCCTTATTTTTTTTTTAAAGGAGAAGGCAAAGGCCTCAACCAGCCATGCAGCCTAGTCTGTAGTTGCTATTTCACATCCAAGAACTTCAATATAGTTCAAACTTCAAAGGCCGAGGCCTTATCTGTAATTGTATTAAGAAGCAAGGCCAAAGCCATGTCTGAAATTGTCATAATATAAGGCCAAAGCCATGTCTGAAATATTCTTAGTAAGGCCAAAGCCATGTCTGAATTTGCCATAATTAAGGCCAAAGCCATGTCTGAAATTCTCTTAGCAAGGCCAAATCCATGTCTGAAATTGTCATAATTAAGGTCATAACCATGTCTGAAATTGTCATAATAAAGGCCAAAGCCATGTCTGAAATATTCTTAGTAAGGCCAAAGCCATGTCTGAAATTATCATAATTAAGGCCAAAGCCATGTCTGAAATTCTCTTAGCAAGGCCAAAGCCATGTCTGAAATTGTCATAATATAAGGCCAAAGCCATGTCAACGTTCTTTTTTTTTCAAATTATAAGCCTGAATCCATGTCTGTGTCTATCTTAACTTGTAGACAGAAATCTCATTAATCCTTATGTAAAAATAACAGTCCCCGAAATTAGATTTCTCCAATAGTGGACCAAATGTAGTTGCATAGAGAATGATAGCATTGCCGATTCTTCAAAAGTGTTTGCAGAGAGCGCGGGATGTTCTCGGCATTTCCATAAATACGTAAAAGATCATCGATCAACAGAAATCGTTGTACAGCAAAATTGCTGCATTCAAAAAATATATGATTCAAAGATTGAATAAGGCCACAATTACAGTATGTGCAATATGATGATGGTAAAATGTTCATTCTATGGAGATGCTCATTAAATCGTCCATGTCCAATTCGCAGACGACATATTGTTGTATAGAAACGCCTGTTAACAAATATTTTTCCTTTACAGAACCAGGGAGACCTAATATTTGGATTGATTGATCTGTACCACTGCCCTTTTCGTAGAAGACTGTCTTCCCATTGATGCTTCCATATATCTTGAACTTCTTTTTTAACTAATACGAAACAGTCTGATATTGGGATTTTTATGTTTCTATATGGTACCACATCCGTAGTGTTTGTGATCGACCTGGCCAAATAATCTACTCTTTCATTGCCAATAACGCCTACATGAGACGGGGTCCAAAAAATAACTATGTCTATTTTGTCTTGCACTGTTAGTTTATGATACTTTTTTCGAATATCGTATATAGTGAAGGGAGTACTAAATGAGTACGTAGGATTTGACAAAGCTAGTAATACACTCATACAATCTGCAATTATGATCCATTTTTTAAATTCTGGTTTTGACTGTATTCTGTATTCAATATAATCCAAAGCCGTAAGGATAGCACATGCCTCCGCAGTATATATGCTCGAAACATCAGGGAGCCTCAATCCATATCCAATTCTAGTTGACAAATCGTAGATGGCCATGGAAACTTTGTCTTTAGTCTTTGCTCCATCAGTATAAATTTGTATGTATTCATGCCACTCAGAAATTCTGTTGTATACATCATGCTTGTTGCTCAAATCATTATCAATAACTATTTTAATACTAGAGAATTTACTGTCGTAATCACCATCATAGCAAGGTAGAGTATTATTATGGTAAATATCATAGATGGTGGTAATATTAAGAATTGCATTTAAGTTATCAGTCAAATAGGTACCGGAATTTTTTCTAAGTTTAGAGATTAAACAATTGTTGGAAATAGTTACCAGTTTGTGGATGAATTTATACAACAGCATTAGAAAACGAATTTTCATAGGGGGTAAATTACATTCAATTTGCATAGAATTAATAGGAGATGTATTCATGGCACCCAGAACCAATCGCATATTTTTATTTTGAATTTTATCAATTTTATCAATTAGTTTAATGGAAGAAGCATAACAAAAGAATGCGTATTCAAAATGGCTTCTAACTAACGATTTGTAAAGCATTAAAAGAGTCTTTGGATCTGCTCCCCATTTAGAACCAACCAAGGTTCTAAGAATATTTGTAGCCTTCATAGCCTTTACTATTAAGTAATCAACATATTTAGACCAACTTAAATTTTGTTGGAAAAGAACCCCCAAAAATTTTACATTTGTTTCTATGGGGATCTTGGTGTCATGGTAAAATACTGAAAATAGAGAAGATTTAACACCTTTTTTACAAAATATCACAATTTTGCTTTTATGTGGATTGATATCTAAACCCAAAAAGTTGAAATATCGATGAAGATTTTTAAGAGCCAAGTTTAATTTACTTTCAGTTTGTTCTAATTCAACACCGCTGCAATATATGGCCAAATCATCGGCAAATTGCAGATTTACAACGCTCGATCCCAAAACCATATTCAATCTATGTATGTATAATATATATAATAGAGGGCTCAAGATGCCTCCCTGACACACTCCTTTATATGAGAGTCTTGGTCCATAAAATTTATTATTAAACTTAACAAAAACCTCTCTACCAGTTAGAAAATTATGTACCCAATGGACCATTTTTTCTGGAATACCCAGATTTAATAGAGATGCAGACAACAAACTTATATTGACATTATTAAAGGCACCCACTACATCTAGAAAAATGCATGCTAGATGTTTGTTTTCGCTAATAGCAGAGTTAACATCTGTGTAAAAGTGAGCCAAACTTTCTCGGGCTGAGAACCCACGACGAAAGCCAAATTGATTGTTTGGTAAAAGATGATTGTGTTCAATGTAAAATTCAAGACGAAATTTTAGCAGTTGTTCAAAAATTTTACCAATACATGAAGTTAATGCTATTGGACGATATGAATCTGGAATATTGGGAGTTTTATCAGGTTTCAGTATTGGAACCAAGCAATCCGTTTTCCACTCTTTCGGTATAAAAGAGGCGTTCCATAAAGAATTTAGGATTTTTAAAAATATTAAAGTATTACGGGGAGAAAGATTCTTGAGCATTTTGTAAGATAAATTGTCTAATCCACAAGCTGTATCTCTTCTAGATTTTATGGCTGAATTTAATTCTTGTAAGGTGAATGGATTAACGAGATTAGAATTATTGATATTTAGACTGGAGGTCTCAGATCGTACGATAAGTGGAGGTTCAACAAAGTCGGGAGTATACTTTCTCAAAAAATCAATAATCCATGAGGTATCTGTAGGTGTAGCTGGTTTGGTAGACGTTGAAAAACTTTTATTAAATTTACGCATGGTTTGCCATATTTTAGAAACAGGCGTTATTCTAGTTAATTTTGAACAATATTCTTGCCAGCTAATAATTTTCTCTTGTTTTACTACACGCTTTTTTCGAGCTTGTAATTTTTTGAATTCAATAAAATTTTCTAGCGTAGGATTATTTTTGAACCGTATATATGCATCTTTACTATTTTGGACGGCTAATGCACATTTCTCATTCCACCACGGAACTGGCGGATGCCTAATTTTTTTATATGAACTAGTTTCAGAACGTAATATTATTTTGTTACTAATCTGTGAAATGGACTCTTGCTCGACAGCTGTCATGATAATGTCACAGAATTTATGATATGATTCAAGTGGTTCGGATGGTAAAAAAACAAAATTGTCAAGCATTTTATTGACTCGAACAGCAAAAGTTTCCCAGTTGATCTTACGAATATTATATTTACAAAACTGTTGAGTGTCTACAGATTCGCTATAAACAGAAGAAAAACTGTTATTCAATAAAAGTTTAGTCATTGTTGGCAAATGATAGCTGCCTAAAGGATCATCGTGTACCCACCATTCAGAATGGAGTGCCAACGAAGGACTAATAAATGAAAGATCCAGTGCATTAGGCCGCCAAGTGTTTGTGCCAACAGTAGTAACATGACCATCATTTAATAATACCAAATCACAGTCATCAAGGGATTCGACAATATCTCTGCCTCGAGAATCAGTTGAACAACAACCCCATAATTCATGATGTGCATTAAAATCACCTGCTATAAAGGCTGGTTTCGGAATACTATTTATTAAGTTGATAAATTTAGCTTTCGAAAATGTAGGTGTGCAATTAGTAGGACAATAAAAGCTAGCTATTGAAAATGAATTATTGTTTATTGTTATTTTGACTACTAAGTTTTGTAGCGAGTTATCACAATAAGTTTCTACAATATCATAAGGAATACTATTATGAATGACTATGGCAACACCATTATGGTGATTGCCACAGTCATTCCGTACAACAGAGTATCCCTTGATATTGCAGCGGTGATGAGGCTTAAGCCAGGTCTCAGATATAACAGCAATATGAATTGAATGATCATAAAGAAATTTGGTAAAAATATGCCGATTACACAGAAGACTTTGAGCGTTCCACTGCACAATGTTTAATTGGTTGTGGGTGAATTTGAAGAAGAAGTATTTTTAGCCTTGTATGTTTCATTTACAATGTCAAGCACAGTTTTAGAGCAAATGGGTGTATCATGTGTTTTACTTAAAGTCACAATTTTAACTATTGATTCAACTAAAATACTTAGAGCTTTATTGTCTGAATTAAGGATTGTTAGAAAGTCAGTGTCACGTTTTTTTTCATTGAGAGGAGGAAAATGTATTTTATCAAAAATGTCGGCAAATGTTTTAGGCATGTATTTGTTTTTATTCTCTTCAATTTTCTTTTTCTTTATAGGGCATAAGCCAGAAATGCTTACATGATTACCCTTGCAGTGTACACATATAGCCTCTTGCAATGGTTTGCTACAAGTTTTGTAATTGTGGCTTTCACTGCATATGGAGCAACGTTCGGAATTTTTACAAAATTTGGATAAATGGCCATACCTTAAGCACCGATAGCATTGTTTAACTGGCGGCACATACTTTGAGATGTTGTGTCTCCACCCTGCCAAGTCGACATAGTCTGGAAGAACGGAAGCTGCAAATGTGATGGCTACAGTCTGAGTTGGCTGTTGAATAAAACCATTATCAGTGTTAGTTTTGCGTAGAAATCTTCGAACACAGATGATTTTTTTATAGGTAGACAACATGGTAAAAATTTTCTTGTTAGTTAATTTGATTGGCACATTTCTTATAATGCCTGTAACTTCAGTAGAAAATGCAGGAATACTAGCTTTGAAATGATAGTCTTTTAAAAAAGTTTGATTATTCAAAAAAGCATTGGCAAGACCAGGTTTTTCAAAGTATACCCCAATTTTAAATTTATTCAAACTCCTAAGGTACTTAACACCTTTGTTAAATCGTTTTAAGCAGGTTGACAGTGATAACAGGTCTCTGGATCCAATGGGCCTCTCACTATCAGCAGATTCAACAAACACTACAAACTCTGTAGCGGCAGCATCTTCAGGGTACCGTCGTGTGTAGTCCGTGACATAGTATGGAGCATATTTAATTTTTTCAGGCTGTTCCTCTTCATATTCCGAGGACGAAGAATCTCCCGAAGTCTCCTCGGCCTTGTTTTCAACGGGAGCCTCCGTATCGCCTTTTTTCCGCTTTTTCGTTCGACCCTTACTCATTGCTAAAACTGATTAAATATTTATTTATCGAAGAACTTATCTGTAGTAGTTTTTATTTATACGAAATTATAGAGAATTTGTATAAATTCAATGAAAAATTTAGAGATTTTGTAAAGCCCGCCTATTCACTTCGAAGTTCCCGCGCTTTTTTCGACACGTATTCTTAACTTTTAATAAGGAACTTGCATGACATTTTTTTTAATCATAATAAAAAACTAGGGCTCAAATAAACACACCAGAAAAAACATTAAAGTAGGCAATTATCTTTTAATTAATGCAAGTCAGAATATTACTTACAAACCCCGCGCTAAAAAAGACGTGACGTCACCGCATAGAAATGTTAAAGCAATTTAATTGACTAATCTCCATACTAAACACAACAATTTTCGGCAAAATTAGGAAAAATGACCCAACTTGGAAACATTGTTCTATGAATCGCTATGCAATGACGTCACTTGGGTTTTGCAATTACGTTCCTTTTATACGTCATTTATAAGTATGATATTTTGTAAAATATCGATTATTTTATACCACAAATTTCATGATAGCACATATTTTCATGGGTTTGTTTATTGATTTATCAACACAGTTTCTCGTTAAAATTTTTTTGCAAGTTCCACATTGAAGATTTATTTATTTTAGGAAAACCAACAGCCCTACTTCTAAATGTAGAAGACAATCCATTGAATAAGTTCAGTAATTATTCACCGTTTCAAGACTTACACAAGAGTTCACTGTTATTTATATATGTGGGCTTTTAAATTCTAAAACGGGAACTCTCGATGGCACCTCACACCATCTTAGTCGATATCCCGCCCTTACTACGTGTTCAGTAATTTGCACATAACAAAGGAAATATGATGGATGAAGTAAACATTTATTAGTGTATTTTAAACAATAATATAAATTGGCGTTTACTTTGATTGGCACAATGGCGTACTTTTTCTTTTTGTTGTTTTTTTAATCGTCGAGTCGGAAGTGTCAACCGGCGTTGTTCCGGTGTTGCCGCCTTCTGTGTTGCCATTATTATTAAAGCGCGTAAACATTTTGCCCCCCTTGAAAGCTGTGGCTTTCAAGTTGCATTGATTTCGGCGGTTGACGGGATGATACATATTTGGTTATAAGCTCTTCGAAAGACTCCCTTAGCAGTGAAGATATCGGCGACCCTGGCAACTCCATCTGAACCAGGATACAATTGAGTGACGCGCCCTAAAGGCCATCTCAGAGGAGGTAAATTGATGTTCTTGATACAAACGAGATCTCCGACTCGAAGATCACGCTGAGCAGTGCGCCACTTCGTTCTTTGCTGCAACTCAGCGACGTATTCACAGCGCCACCGGTCCCAGAACTGCTGCCTTAATTGTTCCACTCTCTGGTACCTGTTGGGTCTAGCACAGGTTACGGGTAGGGACGGTACTGACATCAGTGGCCGTCCAACCAAAAAGTGACCTGGAGTTAGAGGAGATAGATCAGCAGGATCAGACGAGAGAGGAGTTAAGGGTCTTGAGTTTAAAATAGCTTCTATTTGTGCGAATAGCGTAGTCAACTCCTCAAACGTCAGTGAACTATTGCCAGCAATACGTTTTAAATGATTTTTTGCCGATTTGATACCAGCCTCCCATATACCTCCAAAATGAGGTGAATATGCGGGACTGAAAACGAAATGAATGCCTTCATTTGCCGAGTAATTATATATTGACTGACGACTAGACTTTATTACCCTGCCTAGTTCCGCATTAGCACCAACAAAATTCGTGCCGTTATCACAGTAAATAGAATCCGGCTTACCCCTTCGAGAAACAAATCGACGCAATGACAACAAAAAGGCTTCAGAACTTAACGAGCTCACAACTTCTAAATGAACACTCTTTGTCGAAAGGCATACAAATAAGCACAAGTAGCATTTGGATTGGCGACTCCCACGACCCTTTTTGCTACTAATCAAGAACGGACCGGCAAAGTCAATTCCACACGACTCGAACGCAAAGCTATTACGAGTTCTTACCGACGGTAGATCACCCATTATTGGTTGTAAAGATTCTCCCTTTAGTTTCACACAGCTAACACAATTCCGTGCTATCTTTCTCGCCAAGTTTCTACCCCGGATAGGCCAGTAAGTCTCGCGGATTGATGACAACAAATGTTGTGGGCCTGCGTGAAATAACCTTGTATGTTCATGTCGCATTAATAGCAACGTAAGATGGTGATTTGAGTCAATAATAATCGGGTGCATTTTGTCATAATGGAAATTAGAATTCCCTAAACGTCCGCCTACTCTTAATAACCCAAAAGAATCAAAAAAAGGATTGAGCGGTAATAATTTCGATTTGTGGTGTAATCGCCCCTCTTTCTTAAGAATTTTAATTTCCGTACTAAACGATTTTATTTGGCTAGTTCTTATTAAAACATCGTGAGAATTTTTTAACTCATCGCTACTTAAAGGTCCGGTCAATTTATCCTTATTGTCTCTTTTCGAATTGTAAATAAATCGTAAATCGTAAGCGATGCTTCGCTTTAACCTAGTATAATTTGAAAACCTTTCAAAATCAATCAACTGTGTGGGTATATCAGAAGCTAAGTGAACCTTTACTTCAGGCAAGTTATCCGATAAGACTATGTGCCGATTTTTAGGCCACTCTGTTAGTTTTAACCTTAGAAACGGAGGACCTTCCCACCACAACATGCTATTGCTTAATGTTTGCGGTTCCACGCCTCTAGACGCTAAATCGGCGGGATTTAAACTAGTGCTTATGTGTCTCCATTTAAAATCAGGTATGGAATCGTTGATTTCGATAACGCGATTGCATACAAATGTCTTCAAATCTCTAGGTGGTGTTTTGACCCAGCCTAGCACTACTGTAGAATCAGTCCATATATATTTATCATTTATTTTACATCGTAGTGCTTGTAAAACTTTAACGCACAAACGTGCACCTAATAACGCGCCGCACAGTTCCAAACGCGGGACAGTAACTGGCTTAACAGGAGCAACACGTGCCTTTGCACAAAGCAACTGCGTGGTGATATTTCCGTCCTTGTCTACGCTACGAATGTATATGCATGCGCCGTAGGCATCTTGCGAGGCATCGACGAAACAATGCAACTCAACATCGGTACAAGGTACGTTATCACTCAACACATATCTAGGTATTTTTATTTTAGATAAATGAGGTAAGTTTTGGATAAATTTGAACCATGGTTTTAGAAAACTAGGTGGAACTAGTTCGTCCCAACTAAGCTTCGCGTTCCATAAACGTTGCAATAAAATCTTGGCTTTAATGATACATGCACACAATAAACCTAGGGGATCAAATATTTTCGAAGTTGTAGATATAATATTTCTTTTTGTAACTTGTAGAGATGTGTCTATATCATTTGGAAAGTGCAAGATATCAGAAGTAGGCAACCAATTAAGTCCTAATACACTTGAATCTTTATTTATGTTGAGAGAATCTGAGATACACAAATCAGAAAAGGAAATATCCGAACAGTTAGTGCGAAGTTTTTGCAATGGTAGGCAAGCAGACGATAAGGCCTTTTTTACACTATCGTAAATATAATGCAATTCTTCAACAGTATTGCACCCTGTAGTGACGTCATCAATGTATACGTCGTTTTTTATAATATTAGCGATTAGGCCGTCTGTACACTCTTGTGCTAATTCTACCAAACATCTTGTGCTTAAGAATGAAGAAGACGCTAAACCGTAGGTCACTGTATTTAATTGAAGTATTTGTATGTGTTCCTTTGAATTTTCGCGCCATAATATTAACTGTAAGTGCCTTTGTGACTTATCAACTTCGATTTGTCTGTACATTTTTTCGATGTCTCCGGTTAAAGCATATCTATACGTACGAAAACGTAACAAGATAGATAATAAGTCGTTTTGCACAACCGGCCCAACTAACTGTATGTCATTTAAGGATTTACCTGATGATGTTTTGGAACTGGCATCAAAAACGACTCTTAACTTTGTTGTTTCGCTTTTTTCTCGAAAGACTGCATGATGTGATAGGTAGCATCCGAATTTTGGACGCTCAATTTCCGATAAATGTCCTAGTTTGCGATATTCGTTTATAAATTCACTATATTTTTGTTTAACGAGAGGATTTTTATCTAACTTTCTTTCTAAGTACAACATACGTTTGTTGGCAATAAGGTATGAGTCGCCTAATGCTTCCTCTGGATTTTCTTTAAAAGGAATTTTCACCAAAAAACGACCACTGGGCAAGCGGCGAGTAGTTTCTTTAAAATGAGTTTCGCATACGTTTTCCTCTAAAGAATTAGTGATTTTGTTTGTATCTAACTCCTCGATCTGCCAAAATTTTTTCAACAAGTAATCTACGTCATTCGGTTCGTGAGCGAGATTGCAATGGATCACTTGTTTATTCTTAATATTTCCAATAGGTCCCACTACTAACCAACCAAACATTGAATCATGCAGTATAGGCTTGTGTGCGCCCAGCCTTATTTTGTTGCATCCCATAATTTCCCAATATACGTCGGCGCCTAATAACAACTCGACCGCCGAAGGGCATTTAAACGAGGGATCGGCTAATTCGATATCGTTAGGTATATTTATAATTTCTGTGATAGGTGAACTCGGTAAATAACTTGTAATATTAGGAACAATCAGACACGTTATTTCTAAGTTAAACTGATTAATACGCGACTGGATTTTCAGATTACAACGCTTCGAAGTATTTACTACTATATCATTAATACCTGCGATAAGTATAGGCTTTGTATGTATAGGCGTAAGGTTCAATTTTTGTTGCAGCTCTTCCGTCATAAATGACATTTGACTGCCCGAGTCTAGGAGCGCACGCGCACGGTATGTATTACCTTCATTAACGATATCCACAATTGCAGTGCACAACAATACTTGCCCTGCACCCATGTTTGACAGTGAAACTGGCAAGGCGGACACATTTGGGCTCGGAGTAAGATGAGTATCTATAGGTTTAATATTTATATTATCTTTATGAACTAATGTGTTGTGTTTTTTCTTACAGGTACGGCAGGCTCCACGCAGACGACATTCTGGGGATGCATGACCACTGCGGAGACAATTATCACACAGTGCTAATCGACTGACCTCCTTTATTCTGTCATCAATAGTCATGGCCTTAAACTTAGGACATGCATACACTAAATGATTTTGGTTACAAATAAGACAATTATTATTATTTTTCACTCCGGATGTAACAAATGACTTATTTGCTTTATGATTAAATTGGAATGTAGATGTACTGGACTTATTATTTATTACATCCCCCTTTAGGCCTTGAGAAGACTCTAATATATTTGCACGGTTGCGCAGAAAACTAAGAAATTCATCAAGGGTGGGTAATTTTGACAAATTGTTTTTGTACTCTCCCCACTTATGACTAGTGTAAAGGTCTAACTTTGTGGATGCCATATAAATAATTAGGGCGTCCCACTGGTCTGTAGGAAGACCCAATGTGTTGAGAGCTCGTAAGTTCTTAGAAATATGATCAACAAGAGACCGTAATGCCTTATAGGATCCCTTGGAAATAGGTTCAATGTTAAATAGTGCTTTTAAGTGATTATTTATCAAAATATCTTCATTGTCATAACGTTCACATAGTACTTTCCAAGCAATCCAATAATTTTTGGAAGTAAACTCAATTGACTTTATTACAACACTAGCTCCACCCTCTAATGATGATCTAAGGTAATGAAATTTATTGATTGTTGGTATTGAGTCATTTAAATTTATCATAGAATCAAAGGTATCTTTGAATTCCAACCACATTAAACAGTTACCATCAAAACTGGGTAATTTAATTGTTGGCAGTTTTAATAACTTATCTTGGGAATCAACAGATTCATTACCATCTTTTTTCTTTTCATTAGAACATTCTTTGGAATCATCCCGACAAACATCCATTAGTTGTTGTGCAGTGCAGAGATGAGAATAAAAGAGAGACTCTGTTGTTTCACGTTCACCAAATTGTTCTTCCATATCATCACAAGTTGATTCAATTTCGGATTGAAGGTTGTCAAATGTTTTGAATAATTCCTGCATGGTACTGGTGCGCATAGAAAGTTCCTTTATTTGAACATCTGTTAATGATGATAATTCAATTTTTTGGAAATTATTTAAATAATCTTTGAAGCGCGTTAAACGACCTCTAATTGCACCTCGTCTCTTAATTAAATGTTTTAATTCCAACTCTGCACTTGCACTACATTTTGAGTCATTATTAGACATTTTGGCAATAATTCGAACACAGAATTTCGTTGGTGCACTCAAAACCAGACAAATAACGATATAGACTAACCTTTTCAATCTAGTTGGATCCACCATAAACAACAATCACTTCGGCAAACAGCCAGCAGGTGACAAACAATTTAATCGGCTGGTTTCACATGCGATAATCTAGACCTTTGTTTTTGCATTTCTTTCAACATTGAGGTGTCCAATGGGCCGCTGCAGTACGTTCCTTTTTTTTGATATTCGGCCGGTATTTTAATTAATGTCCGACGACTATTGGGTCTTTTCACGGTCGCCAATTATTTTCAGTAATTTGCACATAACAAAGGAAATATGATGGATGAAGTAAACATTTATTAGTGTATTTTAAACAATAATATAAATTGGCGTTTACTTTGATTGGCACAATGGCGTACTTTTTCTTTTTGTTGTTTTTTTAATCGTCGAGTCGGAAGTGTCAACCGGCGTTGTTCCGGTGTTGCCGCCTTCTGTGTTGCCATTATTATTGAAGCGCGTAAACACTACGTGAGCCTTAGACGTGAGCTATATGATAATGAACCAATAAAAATATTTATTTAAATGTTATATTTTATGACCAAAAAATAATTACTTACTTGTACACTAGGATTAATTATTTGCATTGCGTAACTTCCACTGGGTGCGTCAGGAAAATCATACGCATCAGAGAATGTTAACTGAAATGCACACCACGTGATAAAGATAAAGAGTTTTGATCAAATAATATTGTGTGGTAGTCTAATATAGATAATGATGGACCTTTCCACATGGCTTATCGTAACATGAATACATATAATTATGAATTTAATTTATGTTTCTACCTGCTCTTATCCCACCTTAATGTGGGGTTGGCACCACATACTTTTTCAAGCATTTTGCAGAGAAGATTTGGCTTAGTTTTTACAACTGGCCGCCTGCCTGACATCAACCCTCTATGAGGGATCCAGTCCCGGGCAAATTAAATTAGAAAATTTGCTTTTCCCGACCTGGGATTCGAACCCAGGACCTCACGATCCACAGCTCACATACGCTGCCACTAGACCATAGTGTACATAATTATCAATTTCAATAAAAAAATAAAAATCCTTATTGGTCACGTACCCAAACTGCTATGTAATTGGAAGACAGGCAGGCAAGTATGAACACAATGACAAGGACGGAACCAAGATAGGGTGATATGAATACAGTGTAAAGGTTTGTGGAAAAGTGGACGGGATATGTTGGGAATGGTGGTAGGGAAATTAGCAGAAAATGTTTCTGATGATGTAATAAATAAGTTAAGAAATGTTTATCATAGCAGACATACCTGTGCCCCTTGTAATGGTATGTTATAATAGAAATCATCACTTTCATTCAACCTGAGCAAAACCTTGAGTCCTTGATCAAAGTCAAAACTAGACTTGTTACCGTAATTATACATGTCGATGTTGCGAGTACGACTGTCCTTACTGAAAAATACATTACGATGTCCATCAACAATATTATAGACACAAAATATGAGCTCATGCGTTATCCCTCAGTGGGCAAGAAGTTAACTAGAGAAATAGGGTAGACACCTTCGTTTCGGTGAACTTATTTCCATCCCTTCCTGTTATAGGAAGCGAATGTCTCCGAGATAGATAAATTAATAGTTGCTGCGTAACGTTGAGCAAGTTGTATGTGATTTACTGTTAAGTTTTTACACATTTTAAATTAAGTTCACATGGTATGTTCAGCTCAAGACCATTCTTAATAGACCAATGAAGCGATATTTGTATTAAGAGAAAAAATATCATTTTAACTTTACTCGAGAAATATGGTGTCGTAAACTCGAAGATAGTTGAATGTGCAACAATAACCATTCATTGTGAGACGAAAGTCAAAAAGTTCGAGACAGCTTTTTGTCTCGGTGTTCCAAACGCATCTAACTAGAAGATCTTCGCAACGGGGTGTCAACTGAAATATAAAACATTTTTATGATCTTGTATAAAGAAAAGAATAAGTAACTTCAGTAAAGTACCCTATGAATTTATTTTCATAAATTCTCAGTCCCTTTACCGTTCGCATCGAAATAAAGTGCTCTCTCAAGAGAGCTAAACTCTCTCAATGTAAATTTCAGTATTTTGTCCCTTAATCCATAAATAAACAAGTAAGGTGCAGCAAAAGAGTGTTTAAAGTATGAAATAAGTTCTTCATAATATGAAGTTGAACTTGGTATATACACTTAAAGGTAAAAATACTTAGGTTTAATTTGTTTAATTATTTACACTTATTAAATTGGTGACTTCTTTATAAAATACATACACTTCGCAATAGTGCCTGGACATCGTATTGACCCAAAACGTCGTGAAGTTTCATATGTGGTACAGCATTGCTATTCATTGGCTGGTAATCATACAATTGGCCTAGACCAAATAAGAGAGATAGCATTTCTTCCTCATCATATTTTTTATTTCGTTCGTGTTTCAACCTAAAAATATACTTTTAAAATAAATAAGTAAATACTTGAATAAATGTTCAAAACAGTAAAAGTAATTACAAAAACAATGTAATTACAATTCTCTTGCGAGTTCCGTTACAGCTCTTTTACTTATTCTGTTATTGGAACAGATGCCGACTGCTGGGAAGATGATCTTGCTCACGGAAACACCTTCAGGCATTTGCGTCATTACCAACGGGGCTCTATAGAACTTGATGAACGTTGCCCAAACCAAGGACACCGAACACACTATTCCAACGATCAGCATAATAATCCAGATGATTCTGTTGATACAAATTACTTGAAGCTTAAAACAAACTTAGAAACAGATTTAAAAAAACTGTATAGTAATTAATAACTATAATTTTTTATACAAACGATAGCGGAGTTTTTGAAGTCGGTGCATTTTCACTTGATTTGCATTGACACAGAGACAAGTGTTCGTTGTGGAAATCTTTTAAGGTTTTTATTAAATTTTAATAAAAAGTAAAAACTTCTTAACAAGCTGTAATACCTTCCATTGCAGTTGAAAACTAAGACGTCATTAATTACTCATTATAGGGCGTGCTGCTGTACCAGTGAACCCATAATTAATAATAATCATTTAAGACTTAAAAGTGAAGTAATATTTAACTTAAATCTTGATAAGGGCAACCGTTCCAGTAAAAGCAATACATATGTCAAAGGGGTATCATAGTTTAATTTCGCTCCATCCCAAAATTACCCTCGACCCGCAATACTGACCTTTGCCTCCATTATTAAGCCTTTAATGTCTTAACCACAATTTTACCTAAGGTAATGAGTGATGCAATGATAAATTGTGACAATCTTAAGACATCGGCGAACTAAACAAGTTCAAGACTAGTTTATCTGAAATATTGTGCAAAGAGTAAGAGCCATTACGTATTCGCTTACCAGTCCTACCACACTTACCTTTCAATAAACGGCGTATTATCGTCGACAAGGTGTTTTAGGCCACAAATAGACGATTCCGAGCAATATTGTTTGCTAACCGCTTTAACACTTTCTTTTAAACTATCAAAATCGGTCCCTACTAATTGCTTTTTCGGTTTTATAGGAAACTTAATATCTTTGATAGCTTCTTCGGAAAAATTAACTTTACTTTTGGTAGTAATTAGATTTTTATGGTAATGTTTACAATTATTAATTTGGAAAGCCATGCTTGGTGATGTTTGGACTTTCTAATGATACTAATTGCTCAATATGGACTCAAAGGGCTACAAGTAAATACAAGTAGTTAAATATTCTATTATTTTACGATAAAAATCAACTTTCGATGTGATTGTAATTACTATGATTTATAACTCGTTTCGCTGCCACGTCGTTGAGGCTATCGATTTTGAATAGGTGCGCTCTACCTACACATTTAAATGAGACCGTAATGCATACACGTAGGAAGGTTTAATGAAATAAATAATATAATATGAGAATGTTACATAAGCTTTACCTAAGACGCATGAGTAACAGCCTGTCATGTGACATAAGATCCAGCTAGAACTGGAAAATCAGAGAAACTCAGTCACATGACTATAAAAACTAGAATCACTAATTTTATTTATAGCAATTTATATTTTGAGTCGTGTTCTGAACCCCGAACGGTGAGGCGCGGCGGCAAGCGTTGCAACACTGATTGCTAAATTATCTGAACATCTTCAACAACACTCATCTTCATCTGTCTAAATTCCTACAGACAAATTAAATTCAGTCTAACAATAAAACCCAGTATTACTTTCTTTAAAATTACTTAATGTTGTTTAATCATATCGCCTTTCACACAATTTTATCTATCAATGAATGGTTCCTGACACGATATAAAAAAGATTTTTGTTCGAATACTTCCGGTACTCACCGGATTTCTTCCAGATATAGAATGTCTTTTTAATCCAAATATATCTAAACCAACCGCAAAATGAAGTCTAGATATTAGATAACAGAGTATTAAATTGACAAGTTTTATGCAAAACCAAATAAATATTACGCTTACTGTGCTCCGCATTGTTCATGGTTCTCAGAATATGGTCATGCGGTCAGCGAGATTATCTCGACTCGTCCTTTCGCCATCACTTCTAGTAACGGATCGCGAGACGGCTCTCACGTGGGTTTACGTAACTACAACCTGCATTGTACAATACAAAGTTTATTTTAATCTGTTTTGTTTTTATTTTTGTTGACTGCCTCGGTGGCGTGGTGGTATTTCAGTACGACTACGGTTCTGAGTTCCCCGGGTCGGGTAAAGTGTTATTGGATTTTTCCATATCAGCCCGGAGTCTGGAATTTGTGCCCGATATGGCGATAGGCTCGCCCCCTATCATATCTGGGACGGAACTAAGCTCGGCGAAATGTGGGTGTTCTAGTTCGCTAGTGCACCTCTGCCTACTCCTTCGGGGTTACAGGCGTGAGCTTTTGTTATGTTATGTGTGTTTTGTTTTTGTTATTAAAACAAAAGATTACTTATATGTCACGTTATACTTCTAAAATTGATATAGGAAAAGTTTTCGTATCCACATACGACTCTACTACTAGAGCTAGGTACTACACCAGAGTCAGGCACTCGCTCTCCGCAGCACCTAATTTTGTCGATAACACTAATAACTGCGATTGCTTAGCCGAGCTTCAACTTTGTGATTATGGGTAAATTTTCCGAATGTCCAACATTCCCAATCTTATTTCCCATAGTCATAGTTTTATTCAGTATACACAGCAATTAATACAAAAAATTACAAACTTACAATTTTCGTATTTTTATTTACCTCCGTATCACAAAAAAATACTACGGGTTGATTTTTAATAGCAGATAACTTTTAGGTGAGGAATAATTATGAAACTTTGACAAATGCAAAACGTCATAATAATTCCAAAGATTTCTAGCTATTATAAAATAGTCCTAATACATACAAATAAGCACTATTATATATTAAATTATAACCTAACAGGTGGATAGTTACGTATCCGTATTCTAATAGGTATTGATTAGGTATAATTTTAATTTAATCATGATTACGACAACATCTTCATCTCGATCTTTACAAAGAAACAATGGCTACTAGGTGCGCATACTAGGTTGTGTTATAATATCAAAACCGTGCTCATATGACTACGATAGCTGAATAAATATTATTTCATTGCATGCTTCCTTAGGTAGATGTTGCAACGTCCCCCACAGAACTAGGTACAATTAATTGTAACCTTACAATCTATTTTATTTGTTACAAAAGACTAAAATATAGATCATGTAATCAATGTAATTAATATACATAAATCATGTACCTGTGTATCTGAAAAGACTCAATAAAGTCTACGCTTTTTAGAATACGACTAATACCAAAGTCAAAATCATATGAGGTAATAAAATGGTCGTAAATCGAAATCAAAACGTCAAAAGTTTGCGCATCAGATGCGCGATCCCCCGATTTCAAACAAAATATTGCTTGTTGTTGCTATTGATATGTAATAAAATAAAAAGATTACTACCTACATAGAAGTATGTTTCATTAGGAAATATATGCCTTTATGGATATGGTGTGAGTAGTAGACATATATGTGACAGAGGTCAGAGCCTATGTAGCTCAAAGATCGCCCGTCTTAGTAAAAACCATGTAAGAAATTGATGAGTGACCATAAGTTGCATTAATTAGTCCAAAGCTATTAACATATATAGTACTTACGTACCCAGCATAGTGCCAATTATTACTAGCACTGTTATTACTATGACTATTGTCTGACAACTACAGGGATATAAATGGATTACGTCATTTTCAATAATTTTTAACAGTTATTTTCCACATGCAAACAGATATTACACAAAGTAAAAATTTTGGTTAAAGAAATCAACGGATCTATTTTCTATAACTTAACTATATCTGTATGATTTTCTAAAGACAAATCGGCCACTCGCTAATCATCTTTATACTTGCTGAATAAATATTAAACTTTGCCATTCAAATATTGTCATGAACATAATGTTATAACATATTGATTGGCATATTTTCGTAGTTTACAAGAGCATGTCAAACAATGTATTTTGTACCTGCAAACATACATAGATTAGCAATAAATTTTATAGGTACTTACTTACTTACTGTATAAACAGTAATTTATTTTATGTGCATGTGTGGCAGAGCAATCTTCCTATGTTCCCGACTGAATCATATATTTAAGTTGAAATTGTTTTACAAAAACAAATGTACTGTGGAATTAAGTTTAGGTTATATAAATAATCTGTATATTATATTTAGCTTTTAATACTTAAGTAACTTTAGTCGTTTTAATCAGTGAATCTCTGTCACAGAATACCTTAATTAAACTCCTATTAATGTAGAGTTAAAGCTCAACTCGTTTTATCCAACAGCTCACTCCTATCTTTAAATCAAGATTTGGATTAAATAGCGATTTATCGCGGAGATGCAAGTGGCCCTAAGTCCCCCGCGCGCCGCAGTAACACGTTTGTCTGTATGTCTATCGAAGTCTGAACGCGATAAACTCCCAAAACTACCGAACGGATTTTCATACGATTTCCACTTATAGATGGCTTCATTTAGGAAGATTTATGTTAGGTTAATTTTTTTCCGGGAACACGAGATACGTACTCACGGGAAAAACTGTAAACAAAAACTAGTTAACTATAAATAATAAACGTAACTTGCAAATACGTTGACTCTTGCTAATGTGACCTAAGTAAATCACAATCACACCGCGATCATACACCGATTAGTTCCATTTGTATTGATAGTAAACATACATAATGAATAAGTTGAGGGAACGCTTGCTACAAATTGTTACGGCAATACGTGTGTGGAGGTGGTTTGCCGGCCGGCCACTCTCTTGCCGCTGTTGTGCTTTACAAATGAAGAACAAACACCCGCGAATCTACTAGCTTTCCAGTGTCCTTACGATTAATATCCTTAATTCGTGAAATTTGGAATTTGGGACGCATACAAACGCTAAATCAACCCCGTGTGTGCTATAAATCTTATTTGGATATTTTTGTGACCAAGGTATGTAACCTATTAATATCACCTTATAATAACTCAATTGGATGTTACAATCTGTTATTTCTACATAAAACTGTTTATGTAATTACTATAATATAAAATAATATTAATGTGTATGCTAATATATTATTACTATTGATTTTTATGACAAATGTAGTACCTTGTAACAAGTTAAAACTCTGCATATTATTAGATATACAATTAATGTGATATGTCCTAATGCTAATTGTGTAATCAGAGAATACTTAAATTACGTAAGCGCTTAAAAAGTTCAGACTATTGACCTAGGTATAACCAGTTATTGATTCAAATAACAGGTTTTAAAAACACAATATTGTAATCAAAATATTTCGTAAATTATACGGTATACCCTGGTTACATATTCAACATTCATCAAACGAGTTTGATGAAAGTTTGTAATAGGACTAGTCCCATCCATATTTCTCGATTTCGCTTATTGCAAAAATGATTGCAATATTTTTTGAAACGTTGTTTGCTGTAGTTAGAATATGTAACAATATCTAGATACGTAGATGCTGTTAAATACTAATAATTATAGTACAGGATACCTACGTATAATAGTAGATTAGAATACCTATCTTATATTATTCGAATTTATACAATTAACAACAGTCCAGATAAATAGTCTACAATTAAAATATATCTATTGAGAATTTGACTGCTTCGGTGGCGTGGTTGTATTTCAGTACGACTACTGTCCTGAGGTCTCGGGTTCGATCCCCGAGTCAGGCAAAGTGATATTGGATTTTTCCATATCAGCCCAGAGTCTGGAATTTGTGCCCGATATGGCGATAGGCTCGTCCCCTATCACATCTGGGATGAAACTAGGCTCGGCGAAATGTGGGTGTACTAGTCGGCTAGTGCGCCTCTACCTACCCCTTCGAGGATACAGGCGTGAGCTTATGTTATGTATGTTATTGAGAATCATCCTACTCCATAAATTATAATATAATATTACTGTTAAATATTATTTTATTATCATCTCTATAATTAGCTATAATGCCTTGGAAAATTCAAGGAAATTTATATTTTACGTACTCACAGCCCTTTCTACTCATATATATTTACACCATACATACGAAATAATCACACTCCACGAAGAAGTATATTCTCGAATATTGATCAACTCTTTGAACAATCATAATTCGCAAGGCAAGTGAATGTTAAAAGTGAATTTTGTTTGTGCATTAGATGTAATGTAACCTTGCAAGTCATGCTCTTCCCGCCGTTAAATCATATATCCATGACCTACTGTGAACTGGGTTTTTTTTCAACGATACCTATCTATAATAATCTAGTCGAAAATATAAGCAATAAGCATAATGTAGTATTTTATAAACAATTATCTACACATGCTTTAACGCCCAGTTCAGACTAAGATTGAATTGCTTATTGTTCTTTTGCGCTGCAAAGGGCCTAATTATAGTCAAAGAGATTTAAATAAAACTATTTGTGTCTCTACATAGTACATTACGTCTGAACTCTGAACAAGTTTAGTAAGCTTCGTGTCGATGTATTACATTACAAATTACAATGATTTTAAAAACACTGCATATCACTCAAACAATTAGCAATATGGTACCTGGTAGGTATTATATAAGTTATATAGTATAACCTAAAATAAAATACATTATTGACATAGTAACAGTTTCAAAAGTAAAAAACAAGCAAAATTAAACACAGCGTTTCGTTACACACACATTTCGTCATGAATGAATGGAATATTTCCACTTATCTTCCATTTACATGCATTCTTAGTAAACACGAGAGAAGGGCATTAAAACGTACAATTTCTTGCGAGTTCATTGACATTGCGTATTCTTAATTAATGTTGTCCGTGACTTCTTTTGGGCAAATTATTTAATATTACTTTTGCTACAGTATTTAAAGCCTCAGATATATGTACTCGTACCTACACCACAGAAGAGAAGGCTGAATATTTCCAAACGAGAAGCCGATGCTAGTTTCTACACAGGTACGCTGGTAGAGAATGCATTTAGCATTAAAGTCCACCATTGTAAATATTATTATACATATTATGTAGGTAGGTAAAGTTTTAAATAAATAATTAAAACATGTCTTATGACTATGATAAAATAATTATGTTATTTACTTATAACTATACTATGAATCTTCAATGTTGATTTTCAATTTTAACAATTAGACTGTAGTTTATTATAATGTAACTTAACCTTTACATTGCATAATATAAGAGTCAATTTAAATATTATAATACAAACATGTCAAAAACATTTAAGAGATATCCAGTTTATCGTAATATTTGCGCAAACATGTTGAAAGAAATATTTTGGTAACGCTTTAAGAATTCGTCCGTCGTCTTTGTGAAGTTGAGAAAAGCCTGTTTTTGACACCAGTAGCTGCAAATTAAAAATAAATCTCTTTTGAAATTGTTGAGCTTTGGACAATTTTTACATCTATCATTTTTCGCAAGTTAATGATGAATCACTAATTTTCAACTTTCATGGAGAAATTTTCCATTCGCTTTACGCTGTTTACGCGTTTTTTTTATTGTTTTATATCTAGTAGTCTTCTACAATACATACAGCTACGCTAAAAGCTATTCGACACAATTTTAATTACGTCTTGTTTAATGCAATGTTGTTACCATTTTTGTATAAACGCTTTTAATTCATTTTATTTATCTATAACAAACTTTACCACCGAAATTAGCTATCCAAATCAATTGGGAACACAACCGTGCACACGTACATATATTATACATTATATTTTTATTCAAATCTTAACAGATTGGGATTGCATAATTTAATTAATTAATAACAGTGGAAATTTAGTAATATATAGCTTCATAGTTTTTATACAGTATCCTCAGGTTACAGGGACAATGAGGACGATAATCTTGTTGGTGACAACATTAATATACTACGCGAAGTGTATTCCACCTCCACATCCTGACGTGGTGGCAGTTCGTCGTGAAGAAGACCTCCTGCCACCAAATTTAAGAAGTCCAGCTCTACAGAATCCACACTTACGAGAAATTCTTCCGCTATCAAGTCTATTACATAAAGGAGAAAAACTGGTGCGTAACAATCTCAAAACAACATTTAATTGGTTTTATAGAATGGACTTTACTCAAAACTTACACATACTTAGGCAGAGATCTATAGAGCTTCGACTAAATCTAAGTCAAAGAAACCCACGCAGTGAAGATTCAGATTTTTTAAATATAACTTTTACTTAGTCAGAGTCATTTTTACAAGAATATCTTTGCTTAGTCTGACTGACAGTCTGTTTTTCTTGTAAAAAATGGCTCGGACTAAGTTGACGCTCATTTAGAAATTCCAAATCCTAACTGAGTTCGTTTCTTTGACTTAGACTTAGTCGAAGTTTGCTTTATAGATCTCAGCCTTAGATGCTCAAACGATAGGCTGGTCAAATATGACCAAAATAGTACCAGTAAGTTAAGATAGTATTAATTTGCTTAATATTTTTATAGGAGAGACTGGCAATTAAACAACTGGAACTAGGGCAATGTCTATAACTGTTCGGAGTTATTTCTTTCTTTCTACCTGCCCTTATCCCATCGCAATGTGGGGTCGGCGTATCACTTTTTCAGGCATGTTGCAGAAAGGTTTCGGCTTAGTTTTTTCGTCCCTATTAGATGTCATTATTATTAAAAACCAATATAAAATTACTACATTTACCGCCGAATGTTCATACACTTAAGGTGGCCTTATGTCTTTTAAGGCCGCCTTATCTGTCAAAATTGTATGGCGAAAATCAATATAAGAAGCCGTTAAAGTTGAGCAGCGTTTGACCATTCGGGCGTTAAAGCTTGTTCTATTCGGATCCATTAATTCAGCCAAAGGTCGAAACTGATTAGAAAATGTCTCTTCAAAATGAGTCCAATCGGTCTTGCGTGACAGAAGGACAAAAATATAAACCGACATAATGACAAAACGGCAATTTTAACTTTTATATCTCTCCGTAACTGCTACTAGCTAGGTGTTTGATAAAATCTGTAACACTTTGAATGACCTCCGAACAATTAGTACTCTGATAAGGTCAAGTACGAAGTGTTGGTTATTTTTTTATAATTCCACTTTTAACTGACCCATTGCTTTGGGAATAAAGGTTTTAAATGAAAAAAAAAACAAAATCTTATTATTGAAATAAAACTATTCTTACGGATTCTATCTATTTATTCATATTCTATTATTTTTATATTCTAAAATCTTATTATTTGTCGATATACTTTTGTACTTGTAGAGGTATATTCAAGATCGTATAAGGTTTTAGTTGAGCAGTCTATAATCTATAGTTTATTGTCGCTTCCTTGATCAAGTGGCTGCGTTTATGGGCAGTGTACTGCGAAGTCCTGAGTTCTAATCCCCGAACGAGCAAATCGATTTTTTTTTACATGATTTCTCCGGAATCGGGTGCATGGACGTCTAGCAGGGAGCCAGTCGTAAAAACTAAAGCGACATGACATTTCCGCAACATGCTCGAAAAAGTGTGTGGCGCCGACCCCACATTGTGTGGGATAAGGGCAGAGTGCGCATAACATAATATACGCTTACGCCTTTATTTCCGAAGGGGTAGGCAGAGGCGCACTAGTGAACTAAAACACCCACATTTCGCCGAGCTTAGTTCCATCCCTGATATAACGGCGGCGAGCCTATCGCCATATCTGGCATTAATTCCAGACTCCGGGCTGATATGGAAAAATCCAATATCACTTTGCCCGATCCGGGGATCGGACCCGAGAACTCAGGGCGTTAGTTGTACCGAAATACAACCACGCCACCGAGGCAGTCAATACATTACGTGTTTGAAAACTTCCAGGTATTCGAACGAGAAGCTAACGATGTATCCCGTATGGAGATATACAACATACTGACACATGCCGGGTTCATCCCTAGAAATAAAGTATCGGCAAAGAACCAACACCCACAACTATCGATACCTGTTCACAAACTCGACGCACCGAATCTATTTGATGTGCCATTCTTCCCCACGCAGGATTTCTTACAGTATTTATAATATGTAAGTAATTAGCTGTGTATTAACGAAGAGTGCAGCGCCATCTATTTTTTCTGCAATACAAGTTACCTTATCTATCTAACTAACATAATATCACTAACGCCCGGTTCCAATAAATAATCTCAGTTCGAATGTGCAGATAGATTACAAAAATTAGCCAATAAGAACACAGTTTGAACATAAGTCCGTCAAATAACTTGACTTCGTTGGTTCATAATCGCAATCTATCTGCACTCTAATATGAGACCGTTTATTGAAACCGGCCGTAAGTCGTGATTTCACACTAAGGCCTTATTCGCACGAGAGTTAAATAAACGTTGACGCTTTTAAAATGTTCTGCACCTGTCTGTTCATTTATATGAACAAGCACTTATGTGCTTGAAAATCATTCTTGTCTCATTTTTAATAAGGTATATTCGAAATAACGCCTAACGCCCGGCGTTTATAAATTGCCGCGTTTTAAAAGCGCCGTGAATAACTATATTAGAACGCTTTTTTAAGGAACGTTGAAAATCTCTCGTGCGAATGAGGCCTAAGATACCTAGATCTAAGTACCTAGATGTTATGCCATGAATATTAAGAACCTCAGGGACTACGAAAGACTTGCGATCTCCAAACACGGAAACCCCAAACGTATATAGGTATATTTGTGGGTCACATAAACATTTAATTTGGTCTCCGGCGTGATAAATGAATTTGCCTAATGTTTTGTAAATATTTTTTTAGAAGCATTTAGTTAGAAGTTATTGTTTGTACATAATTAAATGATAAGCTTTTGTTACATAACATAACATACATTACATAAGCTGTTTGAAAATATGTAAATCGTGATGTATGAATGCCTAAAATTAAATGTAAATCGAGTGAGTGTATTCTGTATTCATACTCTTTGAATGATGTTTGTTTATCTTACTTTTGTATACTTTTTCAATTTAACTTTTCTACTTAAAACTGAAAATAAGTATGATAAATGTGTTAATATAAATTCCATATTTATGTTATGACACGGCTGTTTTACAATTCGTGACCCAATGTACCAAATAAACAACTTATTAGTGTTCAATGTTGTTTCACTAAATTTTAATGCGATGCGAAACCTTGAACGCTAGCCATTTGCTGTTGCGCATAGAATCACGTTATTTCACCACGCTATATCATTTTCATATTAATTATTCAATGGTTTGTTACATAGTAAATCAAATTATAAACAACGACATTGAGAATGCACACTCATTAGAGGAATTGTAGGTAGTTCAGCAAGAAGCACAGAGTACTTTGTGTAGTAAGAAGTCATGTCTAAAACAACATGCAAAGCTTTAATAAAAGATTATTGCGCAAACTGTACTTTTGCTGGAGTACATTTTATCGCCGACGATACTAAACACTGGACGGAGAGGTAGGCAAACTCCATTAAGTTTCATCTCTAAGAGCTATCTTTATTATTTTTTAAATTAAAAACAAACCTCGCTCGCTAGCTCGCGGGTCTGTGGCGTTGCAGGCGATAACATTCTGCGTATGATATTTTGTAAGAATAAAAATTAAAGAGGTTTAATTTAAGTTATGAAATTATGACTAATAATTCTAGAGATCAAGGCTGAAAAACAACGGGTTAACTGATATATAATTTGCGTCTCGATAATTTGGTAAACGATAGTATTATCTGCGTCTCCTGCACTAAAACGACCTACACAAAACATGTATTTTTTTATCTATGGTCCATTGTTCTACGAGCAGGAGACAGCTAAAATCGTTGTTTTGCGTATGTGTTTTTTAAGGTTTTTGTGTAATGTTTCGAGAAAAACTAGTGCAAGGGACGCGGGTTTAATAATACCAGCCGCATAGACTGAAAATAATATTCCGCAAATTTCCAAATTTGGATTGCATTACATAAATTACGACCACTGATAAACCCATTGTTTATCAGTGGTCGCTCGTTTTTTTTGGACTGCACTACGCTTACCATCAGGTACAGTGTAGTCACTTTGCCGTGCCCGGATAAAAAAAATATGTGAAGGTACATAATTAATTAATTAATTAGGTACATAAGAATTGCGTATAATCCCCATTCTGTGTAATAGATTGCTATGGTTAGCTCTTGTGGGTCTCTCGTGGTACGGATCTGCACTGCTGATCATCGCTGCGTGGGAAGCTTTCGTCCAAAGTCCCATCAGTTTTGGTGTCGAAACCACATACATAGATTGGGACACGAAGCTACCCACCGTGGCCATTTGCGAGACTGCTAACGATGCTAAAATATTCAATGTGTCCGACACGTAAGTAAATAATGCCGTTTGTACAATGACAAAGCATTTTCGACATTATTTTATGTAAAAATAGTATTTAATAAAGAACTGCATCGCCGAGCTTATTTTCCCCCCAAATGTGATGGGGACGAGCCTATTGTCATATCGGGCACAAATTCCAGACTCCGGGGTGATAATATCACGAGCAGTTACGAGTAAGCGAGTATGATGCATATATAATTGCAAAGGTTTGATTGTAATTTGTTATGTTGTCCTAATAAATAAATAAGTTAGCCCGACCGGGCCCCGACAACGAAGCAGTCTCGTAAAGAAAATAAGAATAATAAATAACATTGCATACTTTATTAATCTAAGATTGCATACATCATATTTTACTCAAAAAGGTTATCAGGATTTATCAAGTGTTATGTATTGTATATTTTATTGTATATTTTATTATAAATTTTATATTCCGGAATATAGTACTCATCATGGACCTAAGGTTCACGGTACTCATGTTACGTTTGACAAAATGTTATTTTCCAGAATATGGCCCCTAGACCATCTGTTAGATTTAGAAGATGCTCTAAGAGACATCGCTTACTTCCGAGGTGTCAGCTACCGTCTTGTAGAAGTGTGCCATCAGACGAAAGATCCTGATCCCCTGTGTCCTATGTCCAACTATTCATATTATGCAAAACTCATCCGAAGTGATTGTTCTAAAATCTTAAGAAATTGTTCTTATAACGACAAAAAATTTGACTGCTGCAAATACTTTCAAACAATAGACACTGATATAGGACCCTGTCATATTATAAACTCTATACAAACTAAGTAAGTACTAGGCAACAGTTTTGTAATCTTTCAGACAAAAACTTACCTAATGCTTAGTATAATTTCGAATTACTAATTATTTTAGGGACCCTATACATTATCCTATGACAAGCAACAACAAACAGAAACGTGGAATACTTCAATTTGATGTGTTGCTATCTTCAATGGTAAGACTATTTTATTTTTTAATAATACCTACCATAATATTGATTGTTTTAAATATGTCAATGCTAGGTATTATTACTTAACTATTTTCATAAATCAAATATTTGTAAACTATGCAGATGTACACAATAAGTGAAGACGAAATTCCGAGTATAACAACACTACAATCATCGATATTAAAAATCCAACTTGGTAATTATTACCGGTAAGTTCATAATATAAAGGCAGGTGGATAACAAATAATTAAGCTCTCCTTTTTGGCTACTACTCATACTGTATAGCGTAGCACTAAACTCGGCCAACCGGTCTCAATGAGGCATTTATCAACTTTCCACTGAACCCCGTCATCAGCTCCTAAACTTTAATAAGAGTTCGATTAAAATTTAAAATCCCAGTATCAAGTGGGTTTAACACCAATTTCATGTCTACGCTCTTTTTCTTTACTCTATAGTTCGTATTTCTTCATCAGATCATGAGTAAATTTAATTTTGAAAGTTAGTTTAAACCTATCGAGCATAATAATCATTATTCAAACATATATTTTGCAGAGATTACACGAAGATACAATATTGACAGCCTCCGTGGCGCAGTGGGCGAGTAGCCGGCTGTGAAGCGAGAGGCCGCGGGTTCGATTCCCGCATTGATACACATGTTTGTGTGGCCCACAGATATTTGTTTCAAGTCTGGGTGTTGTGAGACCAAAAGTCTCTCGTAGTTCCTGATACCCACGACACAAGACTAGTATCTTAGTGTGGGGTCAGCACTATGTGTGTGACTGTTGGGTGTTATTTATTTATTATTTTATTTATTTATGTACAACATAGGTACAAACATATTGAGAATCTCGTTCTTTTCGAAATCGATTGATATAACAGTTATTCCTTGCCGCCACTCAACCCTATAATCTTAACTATAATACCCTTACAGTCGTCATATAGCAGTGAGGAACATAGAAAACGATCCGCTGATTGTGGAGACGACGTCTGAACAACGCGCCTGTCGGTTCAGCTACGAGAATGAGGGCGGACTCTACCCGTATTCTTATAGCGCCTGCACGGTGCTATGCAGGAAACATGGTCAGATGGACGTTTGTAAATGCAACGATCATTTCATGCTCGGCGCTAGTAGGTTTCTATCTTATTACATGTTTTATGGAAAACGTAAACGGAGACAGGGTATCTAACGCAATTTATAAAATGTAGAGACATTAGGTCTGTTGTACATACAACATAGTTATTCGTTTTTGCAATGATCTTTATTCATTATTGTATTTGTTTAACCTATTAATTAGATAGGTTCGCCCCCTATCCGCCATATCTGGAACGGAATTAAGCTCGGCGAAATATGGGCTTTCTAGTTAGATAGTGTAAAAAATAAACCTTTTTCCACATGCCTTATTTATCCACTTCAATTCATAGTCGGCGCAACACACTTTTCAAGTATGTTGCATTGCAGAATGATTGGTTCAACAATCAATATTATTAAAAAATATGATAATTATACAAACGGGAGATGAGATGTTGTACTCACCACGAAATCTGTAGAGACATACATCTGGCAGTGTGATCCCGGATGTGCTGCGAGGTAATAATATCATCCCAGTTAGATAGCGCTTTATAGGTTATAAGTTCAACATTTATTGAAACAACAGTCGTGCGTCATTTTTGTGATTTTTTCTATTAACCGTTTCATGTCAATATTGATATCTGCGGGCTTAACCAAGTGGATTATGTGCTAGTCGAATAGAATAAATGTATGGGAATGACAAAAGTTTACGCTATATGCGGCGTACTCTTATCGTATAAGCCACTTGTTTAGGCCTGCTGAATTGGTTTGAAATATTTAGTTTACTAACGAATAATATTTCAGAGGATTATGAAAGGTGTAATATATCTGGTATAGCATGTCTCCATGCTCATGCTAGCCAGTTGACGACGTTGAAGCCACATTGGGCCACTAAGCCTGGCCTCGCATGTGATTGTCTACCGTCCTGCGATGAGACCGAAATCACTGTTATCAAGGATGTTATCATATCGTAAGTTTAAGCTGCCTTGAACGGTTAACTTTTGTACTAAAAATGTCTTTGGACTTACAAGATATTATAATTTTTTAGGACCAAAAACAAAGCAAATAAGAAAAGTGCTCACGTCGAAATGGTGTTAGCTTATTTACCGACAGAAAGATTTAAAAGGAATGTTGTAAGAAGTCGTCTAGATTTAGTAGGTAAGAAGTGCAATAATAATATTATCATTCGCTTTTAATAACGCAAGTACAATTATAACTAAAGTTTATTCGTAATAATAGTAGCAAAATAAACGAAACAAGCTTATTATGTATCTACTTTTCAAATAATAATATTAGCCCTGTAATATTACTGTCCCACTGCTGAGCACGGGACTCCTCTACTAATGAGAGCACCCCTCTCATTAGTAGAGGAGTCCTTGTACTTTTCAAATATGTATATTGTAAATTAAATAACTATATATTTGTTTACAAACACGGTACTGGCAGGACGATTAGACTCTACATATTATTATACTTATATCTTTCAGTGTCTGTCGGCGGAACGACGGGGCTCTTTGTAGGAGCCAGTTTACTAAGCTTTGTTGAGCTCATATTTTACTTCACCGTCCGTTTTATCAGCAACCTTTGTATGGATAAACAAAAACGAGACAATACCCACTATCCACAAAGAGCAAATACGGCACCAGCTGAAGAGATTCTCCAAGACATTGAAAATGAACAGATTCAAGAAACCCAAAAGGGACCCTATGCTACTAGCGGTGTGACACCTATAAAACTTTATCACAGTGTGAATAAATAAATAAAATAATTTACCTAATCCTGCAATCCTTAACTTTTAAAAACTGGTATTCAGTCGGTGGCTTTACCTAACGGCTTTGCGTCTTTGACTTAAAATTATTTTCAATATTTTTCACGATAAGTCTATTATTAATCACGATGTATCAAAATCGATGTGTATCAATTGTAGGTAAACAAAAAATATATTTTTTAGCCTACCTAAGTACTCTACTCAAATATTAGCCACAATTCACAAATCATAACCCGACAATGCGGCGAATCAAGACAGCTTTTCTATGTACATTGTATAAGGAAATATGCGATGCAGGAGCAATCTATAGTGAAAAGGCAGTCATAGTTCTGGTGAAATAGTTAACTTCAGCCCGGCCAATTTGTTTTGTGCGTGTTATTTACTATTTGTTTGGTCTAGTGGCAGCGTATATGAGCTGTGAACCAGGAGGTCCTGGGTTTCATTACCAGGTCGGGCGATTTACACAATTTGCCTAGGACTGGATACCTCAGATCGTTAGCTTCAGGTAGGCAGCCAATCGTAAAAAAGTAACCCAAATCCTTTCTGCAACATGCTTGAAAATGGTGCACCGATCCCACATCGACGTGGGATAAGGGCAGGTAGAAAGAAAGAAAGGTGGTCGTAAAGCCAGCGAATCCGACATACCCGCCGCGCCCACCCCCCGGGCACGGCGGCAGTGGTAAATCATTTTTCTCGGCGACAAAAGAAAAGGTAGTAAGAAAGGTATTTAATAGCAAATAGTCTTACATAAGTAGGGCATGCATTAATAGTTACTGTAAAAGCCCATCGTTACGAGGACAATCTCGGAACCAATCTCATGACATAACATAGACGTGAATCAGATGTTACGAAATTGATACCAGTGACTGGTCACACGAGCTTGTTGCTCGGTGGCACTGGCCGGTGCTCAGTACATTCTGGAAATGACCCACTTGTTAGTAGTTACAGGAAGATGCAGTTAGCTGATGTAAGGGTCTAGAATCTTGAGAACTTAAATTAACTTGATTAAAATTCTTTTACAAAGAGAATGTGAAGTAATAAAAGTGCTTATATCTTTAGAGATTATTTAATAGTTTAATCAGTTTTACAATAAATAATTTTGGTTTATCGATAATACCTCTATAAGTTTAGTAAGTACTGGAGTTCTCTAATTCGTTTAATATTAACACATCCTTTTGTATTAGGTACAAATTATCAGTCGAATTAATTTAAAACAGAAAAAAAATAACTCACTAGGTACTCTTTTTTTGTCTAATAACTTTTTATATTAAAATTAAATTAAATACCTACAAGTCTTAAGTATAATCATATAGGTATATGTATTTGGTAAGTTAACATTAAAAACGGATAAGTAAACAGTTCTTCAAAAACCTACATTACCTCTATAATCATAGCATAGGTACTCTAAAATAACATTAGCTACTAAATATTTACCGAATCTATATCTACATACAGAAAGTGTTTATAATTTACGGAAATATACTTTGTATTATAATAATATTCAAACGTTTGCATTCAATTATGCTCTGATATTAACACAACATTAATTCAATATGTCTTAAATATAATGAGTAAGAATCGGATCGAATTCGAATTGAAGAAATAAGTAAATAACCCGATATTTAATCAACAAGTAACGTTCCGTATTACTAAACTTACACGATTAAGTATTTTTCTTTGAATTATTTGTTTCAACGATATTATACATGA
Organism: Clanis bilineata; assembly: GCA_036417725.1. Lineage (NCBI taxonomy): Eukaryota > Metazoa > Arthropoda > Insecta > Lepidoptera > Sphingidae > Clanis > Clanis bilineata. Next base: position 8,431,580 of record CM071144.1, on the reverse strand, counting down.
CAAAAAAGAAAAAAAAAACCCTCGTTCGTTTTTGCACTCAGTTAAAAACAGATAACTTTGCTATAAATCTGAACTAACTTATCAGTCAGTTTACTAAAACAAGAAAATTAAATTACAACATATCGTCAAATTGCAGGATATTTGTTTCACACAATCACATTTTTTGCACAGACTACTCTTTCGCTTAATGACTAAGGGCCACTTGCAGCACTTAGATAAAACTCGATTTATCCCGAATATTTATTTAAATATAGGAATGAGCTGTAGAATAAGTCAAGTTTACCTGTAACCCTAGATTAGTAATAGAGCTGCAAGTCGCCCTAAGTGATAACACATAAGTTACTAGGGTAATCTAGTCGAAACTTTGCATTCGATACGTGAGTGAAGGAAGGAGTTGAAGAAATGTTAATACTTCCACCGGTTTCCTAGTTGATATCACGTTCTCCTCGTCCACAGCCATCGGTTGCAGTGTCCATGCAACTGGAACCTGCGGTACCGCATGCAGTGCCACTGAGGAACTTGTTGCATGCGACGCAAAGCCTCCAACTGAAACAACGAAAGTGTTCAATGAGTTAAAACTACCTTGTTACTATATTAGGATGATTAGATTTATTAGGAGTGAAGAACGATTAAAACCATAAAATACTTTTAGTCTTTTATCCCCGTTCGGTGACAACATTAATTGAACCAACATTATTTCAAAAAGATTTTCCATTATTAATAATTTTGATTTTACTTTTATAAGAAATGTTTATTACCTGGGAGGTTACCACCACCTCTTATAGCAGTATTATTATAATCTTATTTGTACCGGTTCCCATACAAAACAAACGAAGCACGATTATAATAATACTGCTATAAGAGGTGGTGGTAAACCCGCCGTTATTATATTATAAATTCTCATTCATAATTACTTTATTTTTGTCTGTATTGGTAGAGCTGAACAATGAAAAATAAATAAAATAATACTCACATAATCTATATTTCCACCACGAAATGGGAAAGTATCACACGAAGTCAGAGAACACAAAATTATTCCGAAAAGTAGGCACAAGTATTTCAACTGCATTTTTATTATGAATCCAAACTCCGGGGGAGGTTTAAGTATGGCAATGCTTCACGGCGACGTCAAGTTCCTCCGATGCGTTTGTGAATTATGTCTGGATGGAAGAGCTTCCCGCCGTTTATAAAGGAATACACGCCCACACACTTTCTTCCCGCGTCCAGACACGCGAATCACAGAAACACATCCGAGCGTTCCGTGATAAAGTAGATACCTATTTATCATGTCGTTTATATCGACTCTTTTAGTACCTGTGTGGTGAAATGTAAGCCATTTCATATAAAAAATAGTCATAACCATGGCAACGTGTACCATGACAGGACTTAATCACGTGTTACAATAGTAAATGTAGGGTGTTTTAAGGCCGTGCTAATGCCCCACCAGTCATAACTAGCACTTAGCATTTATTATGATTACTGCAGTCAATGCAGCATGGGAATGGAATAATCATTGTTGTAAATCTAAAATAAAGTTGTTTTTAGGGTTCCGAAGCCAAATGACAAAAAAGGAACCCTTATAATTTCGTCATGTTCGTTCTTCTGTCTATCTGACTACTGTTTATCTCAGAGACTATATGTACTAGACGGCTGTAATTTGGCATGAATATCATATGTGTCACACAAAAAATTTTGTGGATAAAATGTAGAAAACAAATTTTTTAGTGTGTCTCCCCTACATGTAAGGTGGATGCGCCAATTTCTTTTTCCTCAACTATCCTATGGTGTGGGTATCGTTGGATAGGTCTTTCAAAAACAATGCGGGTTTACAAAAGCTATTTTCGACTGGAGGCTCTGTTTGCGAAATATTAAGCTTTAAAGTGCAAATTTTTGGTAGAGTAGGGCGTCCTTCCCACCCCCCTATTTCCGAAACGGTTGGTTTTGGATACATAAAAAAATTCAGAGTATTAGCATTTACACTGTATTTCAAAGGAAGACTATATCAGCTAAGCAGGCTTTACAAATTAATTAGTAATAGACGACCAAAGTAAAAAGAACAAAAATCTTACAAATTATTTTCAATATCACTTATATGAAGTTGTTAGTTATGTAAAACAGGTAGTATATATGAGTTTATAGACTTGAAAACTTAAAATTATGTCAAATTAAATTATATTTAAGTAACAGTTACCCATACTTCGAAACCCTGTACTGTGCGTGATTAGATATACAGCATGCACGTGCCCGTTTTTTTTCTTTGATTGCAAAACTAGAGATAGTAGATTTTTAATTGAATACACATGAGAACTACAAGGGTAGAAATAACTACATACATACGTGTAGGTATAAACCTAATGTGTTGTATTGTATATGTATTGTACATAATAATAATGATTTATCCATCTCAAGATAAGCTATACAATAAATGTCTCGTCGTTGACTGCAGAGGTTATCTAGTAATAATATTGTATTCGTATAATAGCGTCTCATTTTTATGAAAGCTACTTGAATTTAATACAAAATTTTATGCCTTATAACTTGTAAGGCTACGAATTTGAATTTTTGTACGTCGTAGCATCTAAGTTTTTACGTTTATAGAAGCATGAAGGCAATACAATTTGTTTATACCGTTTAAAGATGAAAAGGCTACAATGTTACGAGTATATGAAATTTCAAATCATTTATGGATAACTGAAAAACAGGCACATAATTCTAGAATTATTTAGCAACCACCTTATCAATAAACGCGTCTCAAAGTAAAGAAGGTCCTTAGGACGTAGGGCGGCCCGCACAGACACGGCAGAAACCCGCCCGGGCCTAGAAACCCCAAGTCTCGGTTCCGACCGTTCCCAATATCTCAAAAAGCGCCATTGCTGGTATACCGGGTACGGTGTATTCGGATGTGGGTGTTAAAATACTTTGCCGACAAGACTATTATTGCAAGATATTTGACACAGACCGAATCTCGCGGCCCGAGCAAGGAAATTTCTGACAATCGTAAATCTATTCAAGCTCGCTGCACACTGATGACATTTGGTTAATATTTCATACTTTCATAGCCACGCATCGAGCTCGAATACATTTACGATTGTCAGTTTTCCTGCTCGGGCAGGGAAATCTACTCATCCCATGTTGTCTCTACTTCTAAGAAGTCAACAAATAACACATACAATATCTACATAAATTAATTGAATACGATGCTTCTTTTTACACATAACACAATCTTAAGAATCTAAACTAAGTGACACACTGATTTCCTTTTATAAGATATATCCGAAATCCAATATCGTAATCGTAATGTCTTGTGCATTTATTCTTCCGCGAAGTGCGACGAACGACGACTCAGAATTGAATTAACTTCATCAGTTTGTTAACGTGTAAATTATGCATCGTCAAAGATAATGATGGTCCTTCAAGGTTTCTAGAAAATTCTTGAAATTACGAGAATACTAATGCAACAGATTCTGTGATAAGGTAATTCATATATCCTACAATTACTAAGAACTGTGCTACTCAGCAGCTTAATACTTGAGTTGGTTAAGTGGTTTGATCTTAGGAGTAAGGGCTATCGATGTCAAGGGCGATTTAAGATCAGTTTTATAAGCATTGTTTTAAAAGTAAATTAACAACTTTAATACTTATAAAACAAAGATTATTAACGTCAGGCGGTCGTAAACAACTAAGCCATATCTTTTTTGCAACATGTTTTAAAAGGTATGTTCCGTCAACCTCACAGCCTCAGACTTGGAGTGAAATAAGAAGATGGAAGAAAGAGATTACCTATTCAAATAATTATTATGTCTAAATTGAATATATTTTACGATATAAAAAGGTCTCTACTAAAGTTTCTTTCTTTTCATTATAGATATAAAATCGCGAAATCGCGAATTGTGTGACTTTTTCAATTGAAAAATCACACATTATAAGATAAATATGGTTTGTATGTATCTGGTATGGCGAGAGACATACAATTGCACCACATGAAGGGACGAAAATAAGCTTAGCTAAATTGCTTTAGTTCTCTAGTTATTCTCTGCCTCCCTCTCCGAAATTACAGGTATGATCTTGTGCTATTTTTAGGTAGTTATTTAAAGCTGCAGATAAGATGGTGAAATTATTTTTAAGAACTCGCACTCGCTCTCTCAACTCGCTCTCCCGATCGTTTTAGCAATGAATACATCAATCAGAACCAATCCATCAGAGATATGGAATATGGCTGAGCTCGAATCAAACCCGCGACATCTGTCTTGTCAGTCCGTGCCACTCGAACCCACTATGCTTTCACCGCTTTTACTTTCAGGTACCTACTTGTATTATAGTGTATACCAAAAACGTAGATTCTCCACTATTTTGTCATCGGATTAGGAAACAAAGAAAACCTACAGACCTAGTTAAATAATGTGAAGATAGGCTAGTTAATACCAAAGCGTTACCTTTTAGTGCGAAACAAACCATTTAGCGAGAAGCCATAGTACAGTTTATAGAACGTATCAATTACAGTGACCACAATTAAGGCAGTTCGTCTAAAATCAGCTAATAGATAAATTGGCGAAACTACGTATTTAATTGATACCTATATAGTTCCATGGACTACTTTTTGTAGATTCTCCAAAATGTGTTTAAATGACGTGTGCAGTTGAACGACGACGTTTAAACGTACACTACAATCTATAAAGTGTGACTCAGAGATCACACTATGCCGTCAGTTCTCTAATTGGAAAAATGGCAGCAATTATTATGCCTAGTCACAGTAACTATCAATGAACTGAGAGTAGACTCAGAACATTTATTGTCAGAGGATGAGTAAACAAATTTCGACGCAACTATATCATTATAGGGCTATTGAAAATCTGTTAAAAAATACATTTTGTATCATGATTATATAAAAAAGGTTAATCCGTAAAAAATGTAAGTCTAATCATCAACCTTTTTTTCCTTTTGCCTGGCGTTATTCCGGCTTTATGTCCTGGTTCCTTCTTACTTAAACTGTCTAATTAACAATGCCTATAGATGTATGTATATAGACATATAGAGCATATGCCAAAAATAATCCCAAAAATAAATATTCACTCAGCTATGAGTTAATATGAGTTTACCGCGTTCCTATAAAAATGGTCACCCCAATGTTTGATATCGATCGCGGCACAATACAGACGAGGCTATAGTTCGCTATCCCTCTGCGGCTGTCGCATAAACATGAAAACATCGCCTTGTTTACTGGTTGTAGTTTAAAAATCAATAATTCTACGGTAGTTTTTAACTCCTAGAATATAGTTCTAACGTTTATGAAATAACTAACCAGTGTTGTGCGTTAAAATGTAGCAAAGTGGTGGTAAATCATAGAGATAGTGATGATATTCATGATTTGGCGAAATACTTTGAAAGCAGAAATGGTAAGTTATCTTATAGTCTAGATCTAAAGAAATATATAATTATATTTATATAGAATTCATCGCTTTAAAAAAATGTAAACGCATTATCAAATTCCAGGTTTTTACAAGTTACATAAGCTAAACTCTTTAAAGACACAAAAATGTTAAATAAGTTTTAAAAAACACAGCTTTGTTAACGTAAAACGGGTGTATATATGTGCCTTGCCTATCTAGAGGTAGTTACAGCCACGATTAAATAACAAAAAGCATTATCTAAGCTTAAAAAATATCTGCGTTTATCCTGATTATTATAGGTATAGATAATGTATGTTATAAAGACGACTATTAGGTATCAAAAACGACAACGCAACTAGCAATCTCACGACATTCATGTTGAAAATTACAGTCATTTCTATAGCATAAATTGTAACTCTTTTTCATGCCATAATGACTATTCTCTTGCAGAACTAAGATGTCGAATGAGCAATGTGAGCGTGGCAAGATGAGCAGCACGTTAAGCGCTCTGGGTGGCAGAGAAGCATGTGGGGCGAGATGGACCCTCGGGGCGCTGTTGCTGGCGCCTCTGGCCGCTGCCAATTCCAGCTACTGCGCCGTGCCTGCCGTATTGATGCTCGCTTTATTCGTTTTTATAGCTAGTAAGTCATGTCACGGTATCCATCAGCACTCAGCACCGAAGAGTAGAGCAAAACATACGAGAACTCTAGGCAAAAAAGAAGAATGAAATATTTCGATCCTTATGTTCTAATATTAGTTACTAATAGGAAAGCCGCGATAAGAAAGTGTTTGATGAATGGGTTTGATGCGAGTATTCAACGAAAACAGATATACGGAAAAGCGAAGAGAGAGATTGCAACATTTATGCATTTGTTTATAGTCTAAAATTGACGAAACCTAATAGTTGTACGAAAATGATAAGTACTATGTACATAATAAAAATGAAACAATAACTAGTTAGTAGATGGATAGAACAGAGGTACCGACCTAATTCCCGAATTAAGTTTATCCATCCAGCTAAGCACCTGCTTCAATTTCGTAAACTTCAATAATTTTAAATTCAATACAGTTACCTAACAGTTAATGCCTAACCGTCGGGTTCCTGTCAAGCATCGCTGTCATAATAATATAATCCCCTGATGCCCCTGATATTTAATGAAAATAAATTGTATAACATTGTTGTGTTTCAGCATTCACCTGCAAAGATCTCAAAAAGCTTGCCGAAATATTGCCCCCGGCGAAAACATCACGAGGAAGACGTGAGAGAAATTTGCGTTCTTTCGCAGATTTCATGGCCATGTGGATGACGTTCCTATCACATCTTGTAGCTGTGGCTATTTGTGCAAGGATCCTTAGTGCCACAGCGGACCATGTGACCGGTGGACGCACTAGAAGATGGCTGTTCGGTTACGAGACCAGAGCCTTAGGGGAACCATGGCCTGATGTTCTTGGAGTCACTGTTGTGATGGTAGTGTGCGCAATGTTCATGTGTGGATTGGAAGTAAGTGAAGTTTCACATCTCAGTTTTATACAATCTTGAGTATTGAGGTAAAATACATTCTAACTGAATATCCTTGTTACAGGAGAGCATGATGTTCACATGTATGCTTCTGATTTTGCTATACATATTCAGCCAATTCTTCGCAATATTCGGCCTTATCAATTTAGACATCGCCAATATAAACATGCCTATACCGGTGACAATTTACGAGGTAATATCCAACTATTTTCTTCAAGGTTACTTTGATCTGGTTTAACCACAGATATGTAGGTTTAATTAAAGACTTTACGCTTTGATTCTAAATGCTGATATTTTTCAGCTATTCGCAGCCGGTGCACCTATATCGTATGCCTTCAGTGTCACATTGCCGTCCAAGGAAATCGGGACGTTGAAGAAAAGCTTATTCCTAATGATTGGGCTACCAACTATTATTCTATCGGGCTTGTGTTTCCTGTACACGAACATGTTAAAAGGGTAAAATTAAAAAATCTCACTTTTATTCATTCCTTATTCATTACCTCGTCTATTTTCATTAATTGTTACCTTTCATCAAACTCGTTCATGTGAATCATAATCAACTTCAACTACTAAACCTCTCATACATTTTTCTTTAATTAACGCTTAGTTTAATCCTGTTAAATCCTACCTCAATGTTTCAGGAACAGTATCGACGCTGCCTTGCCAGTCACAACTTTGCTGGAAGCAAGAGCTGCCGGTTGGGTTTGTCCAGTTCTAGCTGCAGTTACTGTGGCGGGAGTATGTCTAGCGTTAACTGAACTCTGTCCTTTACTATTCACGGTATTGGTGGCCCTTGCTTCACCTGAATGGAAGGTCCTTACCAGATCAATGACTTACGAGAGTGAGACAACAGGCAGTCCTGTTCTGGCTGTATTTACTGCTGGTAAGTAAATTGTTAACCAGACGAAAATATTATTCATATGCTATCTTTGTCCTGTACTTTTTTATGTAATAGCTGATAAATAATATCTTAGCCGCCCAGGATTTACGGACGACTCACGAGTGGTCCTATAACTGGACCTATAACAAATTAGGAGCTACTGTTTTGAGACTATATTTTTATACGGACTTATACGGTGACGGTATTTGGGAAGTCTAGATGCGTGTGAAATTACTATCTTTGAACGAGGAATTGATTTTTTTGTACGAAATATTCTAGATTCATATTGATTTTCAGGAAGTCTGTCGGCGATACTGGCGTTCGCATGCCCTTTGTCGCACATGATAACGCTTATGAACGCGAGTCACTTGATCGGGATCGCTATACAAGCGTTTCACTACATTGTTATGAGGTGTGTCCCGACACTAGAACAAAAAGAAATTGGAGGTAAGCATAGTTACATAGACATTGCCCAATGTACCCACTTTGTTTCGCTTTCGATTTTAAGAAAAAATAAACATTTCTGTTTGACGCTCCTTAAACGATTAACCATTTAAGTCCATGAAGCCCAAAATCGATTTTTAACCCGTCAGAGGCGGCACATATATATGTTCCATAAGCGTATGGGCCACCGGAGGCCGAGCCGCCCGTGACTATCTACTACCTATTGTCAAAAAAATACAAGAATAGGTGCCTACTTATCAAAATAATTCATATTTTTTCTAGATATTGAATACAAACGTTTAGGAAGAGATGTGCCACGAGGAAGCAAGTCATGTGGAAGTAAAAATAAACGAGGTCTATGGTTTATTCCATCGGCTATTCGTCACACCAAAACTATTGAAAGTATTAAATCAAAGGTAACAGTTAAAGGTAAGACTTTTTGATATTTTCGTGTACATAATAGCTATAGCTATGTTATATAAAAGTCATTGAGTATGCAACTTTTATACGTAGCCTTAGGAAGACTTCAATAAGTCTATTGCCTAATACGCCCTTTGGTTTCAATTCAGAAGTCATTCTTACGATACTAATAAAATACATAAATACAAACCTATGATGCAATTGTCACGATGATACCCATGTCATAAAATGCGCGTTGGCGCATTACCTAACCTATCGATAGATATAGAGCATAGCAAGCAAGGAAGCAGCTTTTAGACAGTGAGACATTCAGTGCCTATTTATATCCTATGTCATGTCAGTGTAACTAACTTACATAGTAAACCAATTTATCAAGCTATAAGCCACTTTCTAAAATTTGTTTATAATGTATAGAAACCGAGGAACGCGAGTGTCTCTTACTGGACGACTATGCGGGTTGTCCAGTTGAAGATCCCATGACGAGTTGCAGTACAGATGCCAGAGAGATGACAACGATCGAGGCGGGCGATGTTGTCTCCGATGTAGAGGGGAGCGACGGTGATATATCATCGGGAGACGACTCTACTGATATAGATGCTGTAGTCAAAGAATATAGAGATAGGATTCAGGTAATTGTTCTATTTTGTATTATAACCTAATTTATATATGCATAGCTTAAGATAATCGAAATATCTCAATCTCAAATCTCAAAAAGATAATAGAGGGTTTTGCAAAGAGTTGGTACCAATACCTAATAACTACACTGAAATGGAGGATGGCTAACAATTTAATTTATTTATTTAATGTATCGGTAAAGGTCAAAATTTCGTATGCCTTATTATTTTTCCTTAAAGGTTTACTAGACTGTAGCTAGGTCCTATATTTAAAAGACCTTATACATTAAATATCACCACAAGACAATAAAATCTCTAGGAACCATATTTTCCACGTTTTTTGGATGCGCTAGACTTAAGAGTACGCTATATGCGGCGTACTCTTAGGGCATTCCCATACATTTATTCTATTCGACTAGCGCATAAGCCACTTGTCAAAGCCTTGTTTTAGGTAGGTAGGTGTTTTATGTGTTTTGTTTCGAAAACCATGTGCAGGAGATTCGCCTTAATACAGTAGTAAATGGTGACATGGCCAGGTGGTGACGTCGATCCCAGAAGCGAGCGCGCCGTCCCCGCCGAGCGTGCGCGGCGCGCGCTGGGCGGCGACGGGCGCGCTCGTGCACGTCGCCGCTGACGCGTTCATAGCGGTCGCATTCTTCGACGAACACGTCAGGGTGCCCATGTTCGCTACAGGAATACCGTGTACGTTGCAGCGTTATAATACTAGATACAATGGACCTTACTTATAAAACATTTTCGCTGAGAATAGCCTGTCACTTTTTCCTTGCGTTACATTGTTTAAAAATGAAAGGTACAACCTATGGTTAAACATAAGCAGCGCTTAAATATTTTTATAAGGCACAATATCTAGATTACTCTTTATTGTAAACCAGGAAATAACAATACGAAAGAAAAAAATGATATAAACAATAAGCAGTCTTACCGCTTAAAGCGATCTCTACAAGACAACCCTTACGATATTGGTGAAACTTAGCACAGTAGACTTATGACCTGGATAACGACACCTTTTACCCAGGTATTATTCCCATAAGATGGCTAGTTAGTTAAAAAATAAATACATCCAACAGACATTGCTTCAAGGTGAACTCACTAAAATACGATAATCTTGCAACATGAGCTACGTACGATGCGCGTATCGAAATAATTGTTCATCGTTCAACAACTAATTACTTGTCCAGTAAGAGGAACAACAATTTCCTTCTATTTTATCCCTACTAATATTATAAATGAGAAATTACCGATTCTGTTAAGTTTTCTCGCTCTTCACGGCTACGCCAATATTTGATGATATGAAGAACCCGTATTTGATGGTATGAAGAAAGCGTTTAACCTAGAAAAAGATAATGGCTAAGTTTATCTCTAAAACCCTGACAGGGATGTTATGTATATGGGATGAAAGTTCTTTAAGAGTGCGTAACAATATTTTAGCCTTAATCACGTATGATATTATATAACTAGTCCCAAAAAGAGCTACAACGCGAGCGAAGCCATGAGCAAAAGCTAATTCTATTAAACTATAAGTGAGACATTTGAAAGTTTTTTTTTATAAGACATTTTTTAACAAAAATATAATATTCAGCAGTGGACGTCCTATGGCTGATGATGATGATGATAATATTTCAGTGTGGATCTTCGGTACTGTAATCTGTATGTGGCAACCTGCACATAACCTGGGCATGAGGAAGTTTCAAAGTATAGAAGGGCCTCTCACCATGTTGGCTGCACTGCTCTTTCTAACACCTTTGCTGATGGACTCGTGGCCTGCTATAACACTCTTCGCAGGAGCTGGTAACTGTATCACATTTGCATAATTAACTTAACATAACATAAGCTCATGCCTGTATCCCCAAAGGGTAGGCAGAGGTAAACTAGCGAACTAAAATACCCACATTTCGCCGAGCTTAGTTCCATCCCAGATGTGATAGGGGGCGAGCCTATCGCCATATCGGAGACAAATTTCATTTGCATAATTGATATTTTGTATTGAAAATTTATGATATAAAGAGCAAAAAGCTTGTGAATTAAATCATTACCTAAACACTAGTAAGATAATATCTTAGATAGAATGCATAATATAACAATCTATGGATTTTAGCGCCGAAAATGCGGTTGCTTTCTTTAGATATATTAATATTTTAGAAATTTAAACAAATAAATGTTTTCACATTTTTTATTTACGAGACATGTACGTGTTTTATCGAAACTCTATATAATTAGCTTCGTCGATAACATATGACAGCCTTCGTGGCGCAGCGGGTGAGTAGCCACGGGTTCGATTCCCGCACCGAGACGGATGTTTGTGTGATCCGCAGATATTTGTTTCGGGTCTGGGTGTTGTGAGAACGAGTCTCTCATCGTTTCTGACACCCACGATATGGACTATGGAGTTATACTTTGTGTGGGGTCAGTCAGTGTCCCGAGCTGTAGGCCAACCATGAGTTGAGACCGTAAAATATTTGTATGACAAACACCCAAACGCCTCTAGCAGTTACGCGGGGAACTGACGATATTCCATACAAATATTTTACGACCTCGCTCGCGTAAATACGCGCAACAAACTCATGATTGAGCTACTACCATAATTTTGTCATTAAAATCGTAACGAGTTCGATACACGTTTATGACATTCTGAAATATTGATCAATGGTGTTACTGTGGACGATGCTCAAGCCCGGCGTAGTGGAATTGTTTAAGTAGGAAGGCGGACTCTGGGACTAGGCCGGTATAAAGCCAAATGTCATGACTCATGAGTGCGCAGCGAGCTCAAAATTATTCCTGCTTGGGCCGCTCGACTAGGTGTGTGACTGTTGGGTGTCTTACTTATATTACCAGTAGTGTAGTGCAGTCCATATAGACAAAGACACCTCTACCCTGACAATTAGCTATTTACATAAATCATGACCAAAAATTCGTGACCATAAACAAATTGCCAAAATATCAGTGCTTTGATTGTATTTTAATCAACATGAGAATGATGATCATAGTATTGGTTATGTAAGAGTTAAAGAAAATCATTTTACAAGATTTTTGTCTACCCTGATCAAAATGTCTGTGCACGTCACTGATTACCAGGTGTAGTAATATACGCGCGATGCGAGCGATGGTGCGGCGACCTGGCGGTACAGCAGGCTCGCAGCGCCATGGAGCGGCGCAAACTACGACACGTCGCCTCCAGTGTGCCGCTCACCGGCGCCCGGCTCACTCACATCGACACTGTCTACATAGCCAGGTAAATAACGTACCCCGGGATGGACGGCAGCACGGGTGGTCGGCCTCGTGCTGTCGTTGACGCTGATGGCGTCCTTCGGCGGCGGGGGTTTATGAGCTCCCCCACAACTGGAGATGGGCCACCGCGAGGTTTTTAGTCGGTATTGCCGTTGTAGGGTGTACATACTGTTAGGGACTCGGCCCAGTGTCGCCCGGATGTTTCCATCTCTCCCGGGCATTATGGCGCTGGGCCGTAAGACCGGCGACTCCGATATAACCGTTACGTCTCCCCCCAGGCGTAGCGGCAGTGATAAAACACTTTTCCCCGCGATAACAAAAACAAAGTAAATAACTAAATAAGTAAATAACGTCGGGAATAATAATTAAAACCTAATCGTGATAGAATCCGTAAGAATAGTTTTATTTCAAAGTAAATAACCTACATATCATCTTTCTTTCTTTCTTTCTACCTGCCCTTATCCCACCTTAATGAGGGGTTGGCGCAACATACTTTTCAAGCATGTTTCAGAAAGGATTTGGCTTAGTTTTACGACTGGCCGCCTGCTTGACGTCAACCCCGTCTGAGGATCCAGTCCCGAGAAAATTAAATTAGAATCTTTCTTTTTTCTTTTTTCGCTCTCTTTTCTCTTTTTCTTTCTGGGAATCGAACCCAGGACCTCGCGGTCCACAACCTATATATGCTGCCACTAGACCAAAGAGGCGACAAAAAACCTACTTATCAACACGCCCATTTCAGGCACGTAGAGTGATAGACACTAGGTAGTCCGCTTTATAAACTATCACGGTTGTACAGTGCCATGCATCGCGTTAAATAATTCAAATTTATGAGTAGTGTTGCTATTATTTAAAGTCAGGCGCAACGTTGGCAATCAAGCGTGCGGCGAATAAAAAACCTTGGTATTCGAAAATCTATTGTGCTTGCGTTTTGTTCCGTTATTACAAGTAAGAAATACATTCAACTAGATATGGTGCAGATAGTGATAAAAATATGCCATAGTTACGAACATAATATGCACTAACACCGATGCTAAATATAAATAATAATAATAATAAATAACACCCAACTGTCATATACATAGTCGTGACCCCACACTAAGATCGAGTCTTGTGTCGTGGATATCAGGGACTACGAGAGACTTTCTGTCTCACAACGCCCAGACCCGAAACAAATATCTGTGGGCCACACAAATATTTGTCTCGGTGCGGAGATCGAACCCGCGGCCTCTCGCTTCACATCCGGCTGCTCGCCCGCTGCGCCACAGAGACTGTCAATAATTCTTATAAAATGAAACGCATTCAAATGTTGCAGATGACATGAGGATGACTCGGACACGAGTCTGGATAATTTGATCAACGCTGAGGACGAGGAACCAGACCCTAACGACGAATGACATCAAGCCGAAGCCATAGTCATTATCGCGAATTAGATCACACCACCAAATATTCACTACACTAACATAATACACGAACAACTACTACATGTATGTCGATTCTACATACGATGTCGTAAACAACTGGGTACTTGACTAATTTTTTAAAATTAATTTTATATGAAATTTACGTCGTCTAAAATATATAACAGAAAGAGATATTGAAATCTCAAAAATAAAACAGTTATAAGCCTTTGAAGTTTGGTGTAACCTTCAAACTGCGGGAAAGAGAATTATCAGTATAATCGCGTCACGCCATAACGGTATGTGCGTTGGAAAGAGATAGCAAGCTACATCCACTTTACCCCCACTCCAGAATTTAAAATATGAATTACTGCCTCATTTTTCAACTAATTTTGATGCTGTTTTTACGAAAGGGTTTCTTTTTTGTTATATTTGATACTACATATAAATATCTGTATAAATTCAAACATAATCAAGTACCCAACTGTGGACTCTACAAATGAACGTTACAAAGATAAAATCAAATCTAATCAATACAGTATTGGACTCTTGCATTTTAGTGCCAGTAATAATTGCGCTCAGAATTATATTAGGCGCAATATAGACGATTGCCAAAACAATCTAAAATAAGTAGTGTAAAGCCGCGTCTCCTGCACTAGTTTTTTCGAAACAAATCACTAAAAGGGTCTCCTGCTCCTATAACAATGGACCATAGACAAAAAAAATATTTGAAATACCATATTTTGTGTAGGTGTTTTGGGTAATGTTTTGGTGCAGGAGACGCGGCTTTAGGAAATCAAGATTTCTCAAGTTCTATTATCTATTAATTAGTCTTGCTTCATTGTGTATTCATGTTCGAACTCGGATAGTCGTAGAGCTAAGCAATGACGTAGATAATGTGCAAAGATTTTTTGAAGTGTTGAACTGTTTTTAGATGTATTTCTGAATACCTATCTACAAAATCGCTGAAAATAAAGCTTTATGATAACGCTTTTATAAAGCATTTTAAAAATTAAAAACTGTATCGTGTAAATAGATTTATTATATGAATAATATTATAGAAAAAAACACGATGAACCTATGACGTAGAAAATTAGAGACATATTTTAATATTTAAAAATATTAGAGTAGCATGCGCTTGCTTCAAAAACTGTTGTATCTAACCGTATATGTAGCATATTTTTATAGCAGTTGCAATAATGATGTAAGCAACGGAAATTAACTAAAATTAGAAAGTCACGACGAAGTATCTACGCAAATATGTATTTTTTGTACTCTAGTCTTACTCTAGTCAAAGCTAAATTATATTCTAATTACTTTTAGTTCGATGCTATTTCAAATTAATTAGGTCATAATTATAATTATTATAATGGAAATTAATTTTATGAATTGTAAGACATCCGTCCATTATTTTGGCATTGCGTTTAGATTGAAGGTTGTGCTTGGAGCAAAAATGATTACACCTTATATATTTTGGATGAATTCTAAAAGTTGTAATATATTTTTAATATTTCACGATTCGTAGACACGGGTTACAACTCACAAACTGCCTAAATATAGTCCATACTCTGGCGCATTCATTCTAAACTTGTGCATATACGAGTATATACGTTGACTTGTGCTGCATGAAGGGTGCATGTGAAGTAAACTGACGATTAATTCGGTACTTTTGACATGTAATAGTTAACAGCATGTGTCATTCATTACACCACTCGCATGCAAAAAAAGAAGTCGCAACATTCAAGTTCAAAATATCAAAATACTGTGTGGGTTAGTTAGGAAATGTAAAACTATACAAAATAGAAAAAAAAGAAACCATGTAAAAATGTCATAATATTAAATTAATTTTCATTCAGAGACAATATCGTATCAACCTTTGGTATCAACAATATATTGTACTAGAATCGAATTTAAAGTTTTAATAGTAATAAATGTTCATTTACGACTACCACCATCATCTACAATAGGCCTACATAACTTAAAATGAATTTAAATTAAAGTTGTTACCTTTGGTTTGCAATAAAAACTCGCTATTTTGTATCAAATTCGTTTTATTACGGACCCAACACTTATTTTTCTAACAAATACATTCTGTACAATTTCTCTGCATCTTCAGTGTCGAAGCATGGGTTGAATTTTACTTGAATAACTTCTTTGAAACCTTCGCTTGGCGTCGGTTCGATGAATTTGTTTCTGTAAAGAATCACAAGTTTAAAAACTTAGCGGATCGACTTCAAAAATTATCCGATCGTGACCGAATTTATATGAGGCCACCGTTGCAATAAGCTCTATCGAACACAAAAAAATAATCTTGAAAGTCGGTCCATATTTTTATCATCATGGATATATCGCATAACTTACATACTAAGCATAAAAATAAAGCAAAGAATTAGGTACTTGACTATTTTTTTAAAAGTATATACAGGGCTATTTATTAGTTTATCCTAAACATATAAAAAATTATTTCGTAATTTATTTTCATATATTTATTTAAAAAAAGGAAAAAATAATATGTATAATTTAGTTTGCCGCCAAAACGCTACCTGTTAACTGTAGCTACGGGTGACGTCATTGTTTCTTACCATAGATACAAAATCGCTTTTAAAAAGATATTGAGGAATTTCGTTAATCAGATATCGATCGTCGATCACATCCGCGTTGAAATTAAGTTGAGATCTAAATAATAATACGAAAAAAATTACCAAATAACCTGGCAGTATGACTTTTGATCTTAGGTCTTAGGCCCTTGTGGAGCAAAGAAACAAGAAAAATGAGTAATCTGACATCATGCATCGTGATTGGTGTTTACCGTCACGTGACGCACAGATAAAAAGTAAGTATTTAAATTACTAAAATAAAATTATCCTTGGAGTATTTTAATAAATTCCTATTGCATACGTTATTTAGATGATAAATCTATGTTCCTAGATAAATTCATTGATATTGGTTACTATTGTCAAGTACCCAATTCGGAACCTTCTCCTTTTTTGACGTCAGTCGATTTAAAGCATACTTGTGATTATGTAAAGTGTCTAACGATCCTGATTTCGAAAATATCTACCGCCTTTTAAATAATTACAATGACGTGATAAATTATCCTTACACAAATAGTTTAGGCAGTAGTTACCTATAAATTTAATTTTTGTATATTATTTTATACTGCCTCGGTGGCGTGGTGGTATTTCGGTACGACTACGGTTCTGAGGTCTCGGGTTCGATCCCCGGGTCGGGAAAAGTGATATTGGATTTTTCCATATCAGCTCGGAGTCTGGAATTTATGCCCGATATGGCGATAGGCTCGCCCCCTATCACATCTGGGACGGAACTAAGCTCGGCGAAATGTGGGTGTTCTAGTTCGCTAGTGCGCCTCTGCCTACCCCTTCGGGGATACAGGCGTGAGCTTATGTCATGTCATGTATGTCATATTATTTTATACATCAAAATTGGTTGAAAAATGAGGCAGTAATTCTTTTTTATTAAAGTGATTTAATTTTAGATGACGTTTTTAGTTGACATTTTTAAAAATCAATTTAAAAGTCAACTACTTATCCTCCACACATGCGTAAAATATTTGACGGTACTTTCAATGACAGATTACTCCAAGTTAGACAAAGACAAACAAAATTTTATTATTATTAAAGAATTTGAGTCGCGTGTTAGAGCTAGTTTATAATAGGAAGAATAGGATACTTACTTATAAGTGTTAAATACAATTTCATTGACAGGCACATGGTTTATTTTCATAAGTTCTCTGAACTTGTTGTTATGTTGAGCGTGTTCTTTAGTTGTCATCATCCTAGCACATCGACATTCCGCTCTCATTTCCTTCGCAAGCGCCGTCCAACGAGCGCGAGACTCTTTGTCGGGATTTGTACTGTCCACCACTACGCTTTTACCTCGCTGTAAGAGTTAAAATAAAACAGGTACTGGTATAAGAAGAGCAAACAAAAACCTTTATTTTTAACTATGCAATGTTTTTCATATTCTTTCTTTGTTCCTGCCCCCCATCCCACGTCAATGTGGGGTCGGCGCAACACACTTTTCCAAGTATGTTGTATAAAGGATTCGGCTTAGTTTTTACTTCATGTTAAAAATTACCAAACGACAAGTTCTCGAATCTAATGCAACATTAGCGCACTTTTTAACTCAATTATGGTGGAATTTTATGATGATTGATGATTCAATGACGAGAATAAAAATATCTAACAACTATAAAGGTGCACAAGCGTAGGTACTAAAACACCCACATTTCGCCGAGCTTAGTTCCGGTGGCGTGGTTGTATTTCGATACCACTACCGTCCTGAGGTCTCGGGTTCGATCCCCGGTTCGGGCAAAGTGATATTGGATTTTTCCATATCAGCTCGGACTCTGGAATTTGTGCCCGATATGGCGATAGGCTCGCCCCCTATCACATGTGGGACGGACCTAAGCTCGGCGAAATGAGGGTGTACTAGTTGGCTAGTGCGCCTCTGCCTACCCCTTCGAGGATACAGGCGTGAGTTTATGTTTAGTTCCGATCCAGATGTGATAGGGGGCGAGCCCATTGCCATATCAGGGATGCAGGCGTAAACTTATGTTATGTTATAAAGGTACCTAGCAATAAATAGCAATGATAAATGTTACTATTACAACGGTCTAATGCACGTAACATCAATTTTAAAAACATCTAATATTATCTATCACCTGTAACAGATTTTTTGCTTTAGCGGCACATTTTTGCCACGAGCCCAACACATCTCGGCATACGGACACATATTTATTACCAGATTTTTTCTCAATTTGTTTTGCCAAAAATGACTTTCCACTTCCTGGGAAGCCAACCAGTACAAGAATCTGCAAAGATTAAAATAGTATAAACATTCATCATATCAACCAAATAGACCATACTCTATACCTTCCGCCACTATTCGGGCGTTGCGGTGAGCAGCTAGCTGTCAAACAAGAAGCATTACTCAACAGGTCAATTGCATTATAAAGAAAGACAGATAAATATTTAATAAAATACGGTTTTTAATGTTTTTTAAGTAGGAAGGCGGACCCTGCCCGGCTAGTATGCGTGTCACGACATTATATAACCGACTGTAGAGATTTTGTCTACAATAGTGTATGAAAATAAACGAGGACGCATGTTAGTAGTGTCCGTAGACAAATAGAGAAAACCGGTTATAATCCGACAAAAAGCGTAGACAACATTTTCTAGTGGCGCGCATGCTAGGCGGGCGGCCCGGCTAGCATGCGTGTCACGATATATCTCGATAAGCGACTGGAGAGATAGGAAAACCGATTATAACAGGACAAAAAGTGTAGACATTTTTTTCTCGTGACGTGAATGCTAGGCGGGCTGATACTAAGTCGGGTTAACGCCAGGCAGAAAGAAAAGTGTTTCACAATGGAACTTCCATCTAGTACATGTTGGTTTTTAATATGAGGTGGATGATATTGTTTTAGTTACTTACTTCTTTCTCATCTCTGATTAAATTGTCATCAAATTGTTCTGAAATAATTTCATTTGGAATAAAATCGGGCTTTTTCATTATAACATTTGATATAGAATGTCCCAGGAAAAATTGTTCAGGAGTATAAAACTTAAGGTTCAGATTTTCGGCCATGAGTTTATCAGCCATGGAGTGATCTTTTTTCTTTCCTGGAGCCCAATTGGCGACTCTTCCTGCGGCATCGCCACAGTAAAAACTTTCGCTCATATCTATTACAATGCCATCATTTTTCTGTAAAAAAAAGTAAGTATACAAAAATAATAGAGATAATATCTTATAAAGGAGAAATTGACTGACTGACATATCAGCATATATCAGACCACTAGAGGTCCACAGACCACCAGTCAAGAACCACTGCTCTATGGGGGGAAAAATGGAAATAAGACAGGACATATCCTCACGCGAGCGTAGCTGCTGGCAAAAACTAGTATTGGCATATGTATAAAAGCAAATTATTTTGTATTTTTCTTAAAACAACTTTTAATAGCATTCAATTTAAGATACTTTTAGTAAAAAATGTTTCTAACCTGCTCAGACAACACCTTCCACATCCCAGTTGCAGGCTTTCTATAAATTCCTTTCCCTGTAGCAATATAAACCTGAATGGGAACATTTAATTTCTTAATAATAGCTTCTATTTTCTTTTTGAAATCTTCAATTTTCACTCTGCCATTACCAATAGGTGCTTGATTACTAAGTATCACAATTTTATAATCCTTATCATAATACTCTCTTAGTTTCTGTGGAATTTGAGGCAATGCTATTTGCCAATCATTCGTGTCCACTGGATGTACTTTCCCAGATTTGGTTTTTATAAGTGTGCCATCCATATCAAAAGCAGCTATTTTACTACTAGCTTTTACTCCCTTTGTTGTAAAGACATATAGTTCACCTTTATCAATATTATCCTCTGTGTCTTCCATGGCTACTTTAGGTAATACATCTTGTCTGTCTACTTTTAAAGATTTTCGTTTTTGATTAGTATAATCATCATCTTCCAACTTTCTTTTTGCAGATACTTGAGGTTGTGCATATCCTTCAGGAGGTGGATCAAACTCTATTACATGAATGTAGTGATTCAATAAAACTTCTATTCTGGAACCATGTTGTATTTTATAAATTGTATCTTTCTTCAAAGCAAATCCATCAAGACCAGAAGGATTTACCCCCAACTGTTTAAGTTCAACCAAACATTTTTCACAATCTGCTTTTAAAGTAACTGTCAATAAAATATATAATACAAACTTATAGAAATATTTAAAAGTTTAATAGAATATTATGTACATAATTAGTTATTATTTTAGTTATTATGATTCATCATTACTGTTGAATATATTTTTTTAAAATAAAGTTATGTAATCTACTTAATCTTTGGGGGAGGCCTATGCGCAGCAGTGGATGTCCTGTAGCTGGTGATGATGATGATGAATCTATTTAAAACAATTATTACAGAACAAATAAAACACCAGTATCCCAGTTGAAGCCCCTCCCTAGTAATGAAATATTTTATTATTAATTTATTTTTTATTAATTAGGCATAATTGAAGGCCAAACACTTAAGGCTCATTAAAAATGTTTTGACTAGGTGTATAATATAATAATGGATTACTTCTTAATAAAACTTGAAAATTTAAGTGATTTTTGTATTTTTATGAAAGATTATACATCCATATATTAAATGCATAATAATAAGACTGAAAATGCAGCGATATTTAATTAAACCACTGCTACAAAATAAAGGTACCTAATTGATTCATTAAATAGGACTACAGCTGATGTATTTGTAGGGTCTCTTACTTACAGAAAGAAAAGCAATTGAATGAACAGAATAAATTAAATATTTCTACATCTATGACCGATTTGTGCTAACACTTGACAGCCTCCGTGGTGCAGTGGGCGAGCAGTTGGCTGTGAAGCGAGAGGCCGCGGGTTCGATTCCCGCATTGAGACAAATGTTTGTGTGGCCCACAGATATTTGTTTCAAATCTGGGTGTTGTGAGACCAAAGGTCTCTCATAGTCTCTGACACCCACAATACAGGTTATACCTAGTGTGGGGTCAGGACTAGGTGTGTGACTGTTGGATGTATTTATTTATTTATTATTTATTTATATACCGACAAACCGATAAATTATAGGTGATTTAATTACTTACGTTGTTGGCGAGAACAAGCTTGATCTTTAATTTTAGTCACTTTACTGCGGCCTATTATTACTTCCACATTATGAGGCAATTTAATAGGTCCGTGGGTGTCGAGAAAACAACGTAAAAAACATAGCCGAGGCATGTAGGCAAACTGTAGTTTTACAAGTTTTACTATAAAGTTAAAAATTAATAACTTTACGCTGCTTGAACAACAGCTATAGATTTTTAATAATTTATTCAGAAAGGTGTATAAATGAAAATAAATAACGGAGCCTTGGGTTGACTGACTATAATTACTTAGTTTATAACCAAATACTTTGAATGTTGATTGATCCAAACATTATAACAAAACAGCTGACCACCATTGACATTTGTCATTTGGCAAATGGTAACCAAAGAGCATGTAAACTGTAAGAGACGGGACTCCCATAGACCCATTTAAAACGTTTTTTTATCTGTGTACGGTATGTCACGATGACTTACGCTAGAAAATGCTACCACTCTGGCAACACTTTTAGTGCCACAGATTTTTTACAGATGTACATAGATAATATCAGATGCACGTATTTTAGCGCTATTATGTTGGTACTTACGTAGAGATGGACCACAATTTGGTAAATAAAAGTTTATCGACATCGATAATTTTTTAGGCAGGTATGCCATATATTTCTTGAAATAAATCGTATTATTTATATGAATTAAAAGATACAATAACAAAGACATACAATTTATTAAATATAGTAACTCACAACATGAAATATATGTACAAAATAGAAATTGACAAAATGTGACACCGGAATCAATCACTTTTTACACCTGAAAAGAAATAAAAATATTAAATAAACAAAAAATGAGTAAGTTAAGCAGCGTCTGCTGCACATGTTTTTCTCGAAACAAACACAAATACACCTAAAAATGTTCTTCTCTGTCTCCTGCTCATGGAACAAAGCATAACTATACCTAATGATTTGTGATTTCTTTCTGGCAGTCCGTTTCTAAACAGAGCTGGTAATTTTAACTTTTTGTCAGATGATGTATATCTAAGCTTTAGACATTGACTGCTTGAGACCTAAGCTTGAGACATATAAATATCATCTGGTAGCGTTTATCGACATATTCAGTACTACTACATACATCTCTCAATTTTATATTAATTCATAGTTTAACCACTATATAATTTGAATGCTTACTTACCGTAAATGCTCTACTGGAAATTGATCCGAATCCAAAAGTTTTTATGTCCCCATCTCCTCCACATTTTTGTCGTGTACTTTTCGTAGAAGTTGCCTTAAAATTACAATAAACACTTAATAATATTGGCTTTATTTTACGATTTTCACTTTTAGTCCATTTTACCCAATAGAAAATCAGTAAAACAAATAGAGAAAATAGGTACGTAGAAATTAAACTGTAACTGCCATATTATCATTTTTAATTTTGACATTGAAAGACAGAGATAACTAAACACAAATGTCTATGAGCATAAATGCGACAAAAAATATCCCTCATTTTCTTTTTTCACTGAATGGCTCCACCGGAATGTTCGGTCTTTGAGATACCTGATGTATAAATGCAGTGAAGGAATAATTAAATAAATTTGTATGGATTATGAAAGAAATATATATTTAGGAGAAAAATTTAAGATAAAAATAAACCAAAGAGTTAAATTATGAAAAAAGTTAAACATAGGCGATTATAAAAGTCTTTGTAGTCGATATCCCTCATTCATTATAGGTTTAAACCAAAGAGAATGTATTCACTACGTTTAGAGCATGGTGTAGAGTGGCCCATGACAATGTCATTGAAATAGACAGATGCGCAAACTCCATACATCATTTTTTTTGTACGTAGTTGCGACAGGCTGATGGTAACCATTAACAGGGTTGTAACATTTAGTCTAAGGTTGTAACACAATTGTCTATTACAACCTATCGAGTATAAAATTTGATAGAATCAGCAAAAAATAATGCTATCTCTTTTTTTACTAATGAATGCCAACATAGTTAAAGGAGGACAAATATACAGTGTTTATACCTATAGACCCGCACCGTCAATAAGCCACGCCCCCGCTCCAAAGTAATGATAATACGGCAGCATGAATGGCGGTCTAGTGACGAGGGGCATGCTCCATTGCGTATGTTATCGATATCGATAAAATGTTTTATTCAGTTATTTCGCGGTATATTTTACATTACATTACATACATATTATCACACCTGTATACCATAAGAGTAGGCAGAGCCTATAATTTTCTAATAAGTAAGATTAGAAAAACTCTAGTGCGCTTAGATAACGATTTTTGTAAAGCTTTTCTAATTATAATAATTAGAAATTGATAGTCTTTGTCTACTCTTATGGTATACAGCAGAGCGATTGTGTATCTTAGTTGGCAACTGAAAATGATATCCACTCTTCAAAGTGTACAACAAACGACAGTCAAATTGCTAATTTGGTATCGGCTAACGTCGGTTATCAACTAGGATGACATCACAAGTGCCTTTGAACATTGATTGGCACCCGTGACGTCACGGTGACTTTCGTAGCGTGTGAGTGTATATCGAAAAAGATAAATCGGTATTGGCTAAGCAAAGTGGACATCAAATCGAAAGTAACTGTGCCTATCAAAAGAGTTTTGAAAGACACAACCTCGGAGCAGTGTTTTTGAGATGCAAAGTGATTACCACTATAATCCGGCTAGATAAATTAGTCAGTTTTGTGGATTGTAACATTGAAATATTTCAGATTTTGAATTTGTTAGGATTTTAGTTATTACAAAACTCTTTTTTGTGAGACTGCGCGAGTGTGTGCTTTATTAGATTTGTGTTATTTAAAAAAAATTATATAATCAACACATAATAATATTAAGATTCCATAGAATTTGATTCCATATTATAAACAATCATAATCGCGTGATTGTGTGCTGTAAGCAGTGTGATTGTTTCCAAATTATGTTCCGACGTGTGTTCGGATTGATTTTGTTGAGACTTTATGAAAAGAGAAAAAGAAGGATTTTGGAATAGAAAGACTAATATATTATTAGTACCTATACATGAGTGCCGCCGTTTAGTTTGCGCAATGTACCTATCATGCAAGTGATCACTTGAGACTTTATTGCACATAAATAACGCTGGATTCCGGCAAGATGTTCAAAGACAGTGCTCAACGTCCGCCAGGCAAGATTGTGACACAACGGAAGGGTTTCACAAACTTATAGCATTTACTATTTTAATAACCCTACCTTCAACAGTAATAAGTATATAAGTGAATACTTGAAGCACGTAATGAATACTTAGATCACATTGTGAATAAATTCGTTACAAAACTAATCTTAAATATTATTTTAGAGCATGGCAAAAGTGGTTAAAATCATACAAAAATATATTTTATAACACACAACTAAGATGTACCTAGATCAAATGGTTTTAGCTGCTTTCCTCATGCCAGTCGAAGTAATTAATTCACGATAAATTTATAAACATAAATCCTGAATTATCCCAATACGATTTTTATAATTCTCGCCTTAGATTAATTTAAATTTGAAATTTAATTTTAAATTAAATTATTAAATTTTAAATTTAAATTCTTTGATTCTCGCATAAATTATTTTTTCCTCAATGTCAAACATTTTGTTCCAGTACAAAGGCGATCTACTATTCCTTTTATTTATTCATTCAACGCCTATATTTATCTCTGTCACACAGTGTCGATAGAAAAATAGAGATGTCAAGTGCTCGTTGAAAGGAACTTGATAGGCACTCATGGTGCATATTATATATACAATGAGATACGCAATACCGATTTATCTTAAATCTCAGTTGACATCAAAATCCTGTTGCCAACTAAACTTTGTTGCTCACTCGAAGTGTCAAAAATAGCGAATCGCCCCGATAATATGTATGTAATGTAAAAAAAATATATCGTGAAATAATGGAACAAAACATTTTGTCGATATCGATGATATACGCAATTAATCGACACGCTCTAGATCGCCATTCCTGTTGCCGTATTATTATTACTTTGTCCCGAGGGCGTGGCTTATTGACAGTTGCGGGCGTGTAGGAACAAACACTTGTTTATTGGTCTTTCTTTACCTGAGTTTACACCTATTAGTAAAAAAAAGATAGCATTATTTTTGCTGATTCTATCAAATTTTATACTCGATAGGTTATAATAGACAATAGGTAAGTGTAGTGTCAAGTGGCTATCCTTGTCATCCTTGTATATATTGTCAAAAATGACATTTCGTAATCGCATCCGTGCATCCGTGGCTTGCGGAAGGTGTGTCGTGTGTGATTTTCGGTCGAATTAATTATTACGTAAATTAATACAATATCATTAAATTCATGAATGGCATAATATATTAATTCCACTTATTTTGAACGGGAAATAATATTTTATGATTAACTTTTGAAAAAGAGTGAAAATTAAGGTTTGTAATTATTATTGGAAAACCCAATTTACTGACGTGTATTTGTTTCATTGGCATTAGAAAGAAACATAATTCCTACTTTGGGAAATCTTTTAGGCTTTACATGCGATAGTGATGGCTCTTACTAAACGTAAGCAATCTACTGAGAAAGAAGAGTTGATTGAAAATGGTGATGCAAGCATCGAAAGTGGACGAAGCAATATTAAGGGAGATGAACTCAACATCGCAGTTTTGTTATTCCTTTATACACTACAAGGCATACCCCTGGGACTTGCTGGAGCTGTCCCAATGCTTTTACAGAATAGAGGCATAACATACACTCAACAAGTAAGTTACAAATATATAACATGTTACTGATAAAAAGTTTGAAAAATCTGTTCACATTATGACAAATTAAAAATCTTTTAACCGCTGGCATTGATTATGGTTATAAAATTGATTTATGGCAATAGTTACCATTTGTAGGGGAAATATGGTAAAAAGTCTCGCAGGTTAAGTCAAATCAGAACAACAACATAAGGAAGGAGTAACTATCCACAAAAAAGTTATATTTATCTATTATATTTATATTATCTTTTTTTTTCAGGCTGAATTTAGTTTTGTCAACTGGCCTTTTAGTGTTAAATTATTATGGGCCCCCATAGTTGATGCACTTTTCTGGCCAAAGTTTGGGAGACGTAAAACATGGCTTGTGCCTGTCCAATACCTTATTGGCATAGTAATGATTGCAATGTCTAGTGGAGTCACAGGATGGCTAGGATCAAATGACACTCCACCATCAATGATGTACCTTACAGCATCATTTTTGTTTTTAAATTTCCTAGCTGCCACCCAAGACATTGCTGTTGATGGATGGGCATTAACAATGTTAAAGAGGTACATTTCACATAGATAATTATGATGTTTTATAATTATAAATCTCAATCTGCTATCATTACATTACATTGTTATATTTCAGATGTAATGTAGGACATGCTTCCACTTGCAACACAGTGGGCCAAACAGCTGGATTTTTCTTAGGATATGTGCTGTTCTTGGCACTAGAATCTCCATACTTTTGCAACAAGTACCTGCGCACTGAGCCAGAAGATACTGGTCTTGTAACTCTTGCTAGTTTCTTACTGTTTTGGGGATGGGTGTTCATAGTGACAACAACTGTAGTGGCAATATTTAAACATGAAAGAAATGATATCAACATGAGAGATAATCCGATGAGAGGTACCGGTGACATTGTGAAGGCTTACAAACAGTTGTACACAATTGTGAAGCTTCCTGCTGTCCGGACTTTGGCGCTGATGTTGTTTACAGCTAAGGTATGTTCTGCACTTTATTATAACTTTAATTTACCATATTACTACAAAAGCATATGTTTAAAACCAAAAATACTTGGTCTTTAATGTATTTTATATAGTCATCTATTTGTATTTTATATTTGTCTGTTTCCCTTGTATATAACATGTAACTTATTATAATAGCTTGGATTCTGTGCGGCGGACGCTGTTTCTGGCTTGAAACTTATTGAAGCGGGTGTGCCGCGTGAAGATTTAGCTCTACTGGCGGTGCCTCTAGTACCAGTACAAATTATTATGCCCGTGGTAAGGATTACAATATTTTATTTAGTGTAATATAATTGTATGAATTAAGTATCTTCGATAAGTACGAAATAACTTGGGTGGAGTGAAGTTGGGCATGAAGGATGTCGTAGCTATTATTTTTCCGGGAGGCGTAGAAAGCGGGTAAAGTGACCAACGCCTAATATTAATTATTAAGCATGTATTGTATTATGTAGGAAAACAGGAGTATTAAATACATAATTAGTTCTGCAGTCTGTGGTTTGTGAGTACCAATAATAGTCACATTTTTCCTATACCACCTTGATTAAAATAAGTAAAGTCTAAACTCGAACTTCTTCAGACTTGTCGTATTATTAACTTTTATCTATCCTTATCTCAATAAAGATACCGGGCCATAGGTATGGTGTAATTAATTATTTTAAGCTACATAAAGCCAATACTATGCTATATTGCAACGATTTACAGGTCACATTCCGATTTTAATATCCCCATGCTTAATAATTGATAAAAAAATTTAATTAAATTTTTATTTTCAACTTCACCATTACACTATAAATAGAATTCCCTGTATGTAGAATTGTGATTGGTACCAACTTTATGAAACACCGTGTATATTGTATATTCGAGATCCTGGCGAAGCACACGACGGGTCCGGCGCCGCTGTCGCTGTGGCTGCGCGCGTTCCCGCTGCGGCTGGCGGTGGGCCCGCTGGCGGCGGCGCTGGTCGCGTGCACGCCCGCGCTGCTCGGGGACGCCCCACCCTCATACTTCTATCTCTTCATTTTGTTGATGCTCTACGTGTTCCATCAGGTTAGTTCAATATTGTCTTGATGTTAGTAAAAGTATCATAGTTTATTATGCTGTTATGTGACTGCCTCGGTGGCGTAGTTGTATTTCAGCAGATTACCGTCCTGAGGCCTCGGGTTCGATCCCCGGGTCGGGCAAAGTGATATTGGATTTTTCCATATCAGCCCGGAGTCTGGAATTTGTGCCCGATATCGCGATAGGCTCGCCCCCTATCACATCTGGGACGGAACTAAGCTCGGCGAAATTTGGGTGTTCTAGTTCGCTAGAGGCCTCTGCCTACCCCTTCGGGGATACAGGCGTGAGCTTATGTTTAGAATCAACTTATTATAACAATAATAAGTTATAATAAGTCCATAATATTAGCATTAAGTCCGCCTGTACATCAGTTTTGTACAAAGTATAAATAAATAAGTTGATTCTAAAATTAATCCGCCTATCTATAGAAATACAATAGCTGTGTCGGAACTAAGCTTGGCAAAATGTCTACCTGCCTCGCCTACTCTTTCGGAGATACAGGCGTGAGCTTATGTATGAAAATCTATAGAAATAAGGAGAACGTAAAAAGCTCAAAGAACGTAACTTTTCTGGTGAAAGGCGAAAATTGTCATAACAAATTTGCAAAAGTAAACAGCGATATAAATCGATTTATATCGATCGGCACTAGTCAGTGCTATGCAAATATAATATCGACTTTACGCCACCTGGTCGTCGGTAGAACTATGCCAGTTTAAAATTACTGGTTATTCACTGGCTTATCCTGGAATCGGACTTGAAGGAACAAGCTATTTACTTTAGCATCACGAGTATGAGTCGCTAGTCGCTACCAAATCAGGTACCCCCACACAAGATTTGACTCAATTTTTTCAGCATTATTGTAATTTCAGACATGCCTGTACTGCATGTTCGTGGCAGTGATGGCGTTCTTCGCCAAAGTGTCGGACCCGACGGTCGGCGGCACGTACATGACGCTACTGAACACTGTGTCCAACCTGGGCACCAACTGGCCCAACACGTTGGCGCTGTGGGCCATCGACCATTTGACCTACAAGAGCTGTTCGTTGCCAGAGCTGGCTGATAACATGTGTGCTACGTCACTTGAGGCAGAGGTAATTTTTTTTATTGTTATTGTAATTGAAGCTAGTCACTTTATAAATAATATTTTTGTTATGTCACCACACTATTCATATTTGATACATTTATCATGTTGAATCTAAATTCACCAAATACATGTGCAGGCAAGGATGCTTGTCATGATTGCTTTTCATTTTTAATATTTTCATTAGTAATTATTTTTAATAACAAATAAATAGGCAGGCAGCGTACTCGGGCATTTCACTATATTGGCGATTGACACCTTTACTGATTTCTCTTCAATATAATGTCATGTCGGGAGCGAGGAGACTTGGCGCGGTAGGGTAGTGTGACCATACTGCACGTACCACGTTGTAGGATATTCTATGCTGCCGTCCTAAAACTAAAATGTCGGTAATTGAATAAATCTAATTTTGAGATGTATCCAAAAACGTGGAAAATATTGAGACTGTGTATATTATATTTAATATAATAACTTATTTAGTTTACGATTAAAAATAGCCACATTATTCACTAAATTTTCCACATTTTTGGCGACATATCAAAATTAAGTTTATTCACTTAACGGTGTTTTAGTGTTAGGTCGGCAAGATGGTTATATCACAACGATGCACCTCGCATTATATTATGTTCTAGAGAATATTTGATATTTTAATTGACTTATCAGTCAAAATTCTCTACGTAGACGGTATTTATTTAATATATTTTTATTTTTAGCATAGTAGACAATAGTTATAAACCCTGTGCTTTCCTTATCGTTACTAATAGTAAGCAGCATGTTCACGGTATCAGCAAAACCACTCAGAATTTTAAGTACCTAATTGACAATGTATAACTGAAGATACATAAATATAAATAATTAATATATAAAGCCAATCTAATAGGCAATACACACCAAAGCCGCCGACCCGCCGGCTTATGTCAGCATCTTTTGTCGGCGGCTTCAGTCCTTGCAAGTCGGAAAACTTATAAGCCGCCGGGTTATGGCAGCGGGTCGGCGGCTTTAGTGTGTATTGCGCTTATAATTGTTTTTCCTGTTGCAGCTATGTAAGTCTAAAGGCGGCACGTGCGATACACGAATGGACGGCTACTATATAGAGACAGTAATCTGCCTCGTGATCGGTTTCCTGTGGCTTCAGTGGGGAAGGCCCACAATCAAGAGGCTGCAACGACTGCCCGCCTCCGCCTGGCAGATACAACTCTTTAACAGATAAGACTGAATCTCTTTGCCCAACTATGTATTACTTTAATAGTAAAAGTATAGCAATATTATCGAAGCAGTCACTGGCATATTATGTATATTATATACTGCGTCAACTAGTTGGTCGACCGATCGACTCGTTTAATAACAATATTAGCCCTCAGTCAGTCACCAAGGTTCTAGTGGTGGCGTATATGGGAACCGGGAAGTCCTGGGTTCGATTCCCAAGTCGATTGGTTGTTCTAACATGATTTGTCTTAGGCTAGATCCCCAATTAAGGGATTGTCAAGGCAGCCGGTCGTAAAAATGATGCCGAATCCTTTCTGCAGCATTCTTGAAAGTTGGTTGCACCGACTTCACATTGAGGATAAGTGCAGGTGGAAAGAAAAATGATTAAATATACTAGTTATGTTATGCCCCTGATGCATGGTCACCCTATGGCCTCTTGACTAATGAAAAAAGTTAGATCCACTGTATCTGTCCACTGGATCTATCCCTTTTCATTAGTGATGACTGTGACAGTCAGGCATGCTGCTCCCCTAAAGCCGTGTCTCCTGCACATGGAACAATGAACCATAGACAAAAAATTATTAAAATACCGTGTTTTGTGTAATGTTTTAGTGCAAGAGACGCTATAGGTATGCAGGTATTTTTATTTTTCTCCTTCCTCAAGTCAGAAGTATTTATCTGACGTTGATCACGCGACCTCCATCTTTGATTTCTTTCGACTTACTAGTTGACTTAAATTGAATATTAAGTGTTTCGTAACACGTTGTAAAATTAATTTGATAACAACAAAAGAACTGGATCGTAGTATATCTAAGTAGTTTCCGAACTGGATTTACCGTTACACGCCTAAAACTTGTTTCGATAATTTGCCTGTACATAATTAATGTGTTTGTGTTGTGAGGTTTAGTAGTATTTCACGATGTGTTGTTATCAGTTGTACTTTTGTTGGTATGAAGACTAGCTGAATTTAATCATAGTGGATCCTAAATCGGTCGTGTTATACGTCGACTAATAAGAATGCAATTGTAACCACCAAATGCAGTGTTTTAGATTATTTAACGGTTTCAAATTGTTTTCAGTATTTTTATACTTCAAGATCGATAAATTACGTGTCTTCTGAATTCAGAATTACCATAGAACTACCTGAGACTATTGTGCAAAAATTATTCTAAATATTATGCAAAAAACGAATATAGAATTTAACCTATATCCTACATATATTATAATCGTGAAAGTTTGTATGTTTGTTAGTCTTTCACGCAAAAACTATTGTATGGATTTTGATGAAAGTTTACAGTATATAAAAACTTAACTTTTGTAGTAAATCGGGTCAAAAACAAAGGAAAACAAAATGGCGGCCACTTTTTCAGTTTCGACACCGGATTTGTTCGCACTTACGACGTGACCCAGATATTGATTTTGAAGTCAATCGGCCACAAATTTATAAATACATCAGAATAATACATAGGCTACTTTTTATCCCGGATCATAAATTACCACGCGAACGGAATCGCAGGCAACAGCTAGTATCAAATATTTGTAACTATTTGTTTCTAGTATCTTGTAACCCAGCGGTCGGCAACCCGCGGTTCCTCCGCATCGCTTCCTTGATACAACTGTATTTCTACAAATCGTTATAGTTATTAGACATTATCCTAACTTCTGCATAATGCGAAAGTACGTTAAGTCAAATCTTATAAGCAAACACTTGATTTACCACTAAAAGGTAACTGCACTACTGACTACTTAATTTCACTAGTCCTAACGCGCTACTTAATTTTGTCCTTTGTCTGTTAAAAGGTTGTCGATCACTGAAATATGAAATTAATATTTGTTAAAATGTCCCGAATTTTGCTATAAGAACATATATGCACAGATAATATCTGTACAAAAAACCGCACAGATTAGTCTAAAATATTATGACTACAATCTATACAATTCAGTACAAATATTGTTATTTTTTTCTAAGTCGAGAGACCTCTCGATGATTTTAGGTCGAAATATTTTTTAATTTAGGTTGTTCATCGTTCACAAATCCTAATTTATTATTATTAATTATCAGGCAGGCAGTTTGTACAACTGTTATGCCTGTATCCTGTGGTTCTCCATCATGTTTTTATTTAACATTTTCAATCGTAATAACAGAAATATACACAAAAGCCAAGTAATCGCTTTGGGGGCGTCCATAAATTACGTGAGGTGTTTTTTTAAATTTTCTGCCCCTTCCTCCCCCCCCCTGGTGAGATGTCGTGAGATTTTATTCAACCCCCTCCCCCATCCCCCAATCTCACGTGAGATTTTTCAAAATGTGAGTTTCTTACGTAAACGCGTTGGATTGTTATTGTAAAAAGAAAAAAACTAATTTGCTTCGTGCTTTTATTTACGACTAAAATGTTAAATGTTCAGAAATAAGATTTCATCGTTACTTACGTGTGAAATGTAACACAAATTTCATTTCGTCTGTTATTGCTTTTACACCCGCGAATGCAACATCCCACCATTATGAGACTCTGCAAACTCACTGTTTCAATATTTTAAAAAGGATTGAATAATTATAAGTGATTTATATCCACGTAAACTGCAGAATAAAATATGCTGTCAAATTCTGTGCTCAAAGCAAATGCGCAAAGCAAGAATTGCTGGGTATTCGATGCGAGACAAAGAACTAGATTAGCATCTTTGTTCAACACACTTAAATGCGTATAGCACCATCCCGTTTCTTCAATATGTCAGTGAGGATAGTCCAGTCTATATTTAGTCTAAGGTAAATTCAGATTAAATTGAGCTATTTGGTATAAAACAAATATGGTGGTTTGACAGTCAGTAAATGTATAACGTTGAAGTATGAATGAAATTATTTTCTTTCGAAAGAATTAGTAAATGATCTTAATCGTATTACGATTACGATTAAATGGACCAAAATAGTATATATTTTTTTTGTTTCAATCAGAAAAAAAATTGCGTGATATTTGCCGAGACCCCCCCTCTCTCCAACGTAAGATTAGATGAGATTTGACTCGACCCCCTCCCCCCCTTAAACACCTCACGTAATTTATGGACGCCCCCTTTGGATATTTTTAAAATTTCAGTTCGAATTCCTACAATCCCTTCACCATTACAGACTGAATGCGATCGAACTTTGTCTAAATAAATAAAATGTAACACTTATCTCAAATTTAACATTCCAATATAGGCCGTTAATTCGATATAAATTCAATTGGTATAAATATGGTGCGCCATCTGATGGCCATCGAATACGCGTAGATGTAAGTAATATGTGATATTTAAATTACCTGTATATATGTTTGTGTAATATTTGTTTTACTTATAAATGTTGTATCTACCCGGTGTTTCATAAAGTTGGTACCAATAACAATTCCACATACAGGGGAAACTATTTAAACTGCAACGGTGAAGTAAAAAAAAAATTATCAATTTTTTAAGCAATTGTTAATCATGGGGATTTTAAAATCGGAATTCGACCTCTAAATCTTCGCAATTAGTATAGAAATAACTTTGTTTATGTTAAAAATAATTAATTACTCCATAAGTAGTTTGCAAATGTACTGCAGCTGACCCAATGAGAAAAAAATGTTTCATCACAAATTCAAGTTGCCATTATTCAAAATCTATTAGACTTACGAAATTTTTTACTTTACCGTTATATTGCGAGCTATCCTCTCTTAAAGTTTAGCTATTATTGATATCAACTTTATGAAACACCTTGTATATGTGTAAATGTGTATATGTTTATAGCTATTATATGAACTTGCACGGTGTGAATAAACATTTGACCATGCGTGTTGTGCAATATTTGTGATTTACTGACATGTATAATGTAGGTCAATCAAATCAATGTTTTGCATTCAAATTTTTAAATTGTTCACGATAGTCTATGCTGTGTGTCAAATTTGTTTTCTCTTTATTTCCACCATGCATTTAAATATTTTTAAACTGGCAACATTTATCAGTAAACATTTTTTTTACATGTAGTACAAAAATCTATTTCGCATATTTTGTATTGTATTCAAATGTACATAAGTAGAGGCTGGTACAGGGAATGAAACATTAGACTTCTATTTATAATTACTTTATGTACACATCAACACTTAAATGTATCGTTAATATAACAACAATGCTATAATTTAATTTTTATAAATATTTCCGCTATAATTTTACAATAAATGAGTTTCATTTACATTAAACAGTTACGCAACATTATCAACTTGTGCCGTTGCGAATAAAATTATAAACTCTAAACTTATACCTAAATAAAAATGTAAAGCTTCAATAGATAAATCACGAAATAATATTTAGGAAATACAATTTCAATACAATATTTTGATACTTAAAACAAAATGTGCTTTTTTTACACGTCCTGGTTAGCCAGTGCCCGATATAGTAAAGTTTATTCATGTTCCTTATTCCAAAAATTTAAACAAAGATCTACCCAACTTTAAAATAATATTTTTTAAGACCTGTAAATTATGACTAATAAGTAAAACTACCACTATTTATGTGTATTAAACATAACATAAACTATTATAAAAAGTTACATTTGCCCCGGAATTATGCCACATTACAAAAAATAATAATTACATTAAACATATTCTTATTATTAAAAAGTTACAGTGATTTTGCCAATGTCTAATAGTACGTTCCTCAATACATCATGAGACCCATACGTGGACTATCTAAAGATCTTGCTAGAATTTTGGCGGCAATTCCTTCTAGTGCGATTCCCTTCAGATATCGTCCATTAGCGAATTCACCGAATAATGCCAGCCAACACACTAATACTTTCATTAAAAATCACCAATTACAGTTTCCATCTGTTTATCTTCTACATTTAACACCATAGACATAATTGACAAATGGGTAGACATTTGTTTAAATGTTTGGGATAACGATCGTGAATACAGTAGGGTAATTTACACACTCGATTCGATTTCAGTGTGACTTAATTCCATCGAAATAGAGTTAAAAGTCCACTAATGTAGCGTTAAAATTCACCGAATGACAGATATTAGAGCGCATTTTTTAACTCTATTTCGGTGTAATTTTAAGTTACTAAATGAAATCCAATAGAGTCTCAAAAGTCGGGGCCCTGTTTATATGTATAATCACTAGTATAATTTCACAATCATAACTACCAACCGAGACGTGCGAATTAGCATTATACTTTGTGCAAAGCGTATCTTAATTATGCGTTACATAGTTCACTGTGATTAAATAATTAATTATTTATTGAATCTAAAATTCTATTTATATTGATTTTATATTGAGAAACTTTTGAATAATAATTCAAATATATGTCAGTGAGTGCATGAAGGATATAAAATACATATTCATTATATGTTTGGCAAATTCTTTACATTTTATGGTATTTGACCCTGTTTAAAATTGGACATGTAAAACTGACAATAAACAATACGCACAAAATAATGAGTTTCTTTTAAATTTTAGTTCTCTTTGTAATAAGTGATTTGGTTTGAAGGCATAAATAATATCGAAGCAGTTAACATTTTTCTATAAAGTCCATAAACTGCTATATTGATCATACTCACAAATAAAGTTATACGATTTACTATTATTTTTGGTATTTTCTTGTATATACATACACCAATTCCTACGGGTACTCTTCATTATGGCGACATCATTAGGCCAATTTTACTGGAAAAGAAATATTTACATTACATTCATACACACTCCCGCCTACATCCCATGAGGGAAGGCAGAGACTACTAAAGTGAGCAAATAATATTATGTGCTTCTTTCTTTATTTATATGAAGTTTCTCTCTACGAGGAACTTGTGCTATCCCCGAAGTTAACTTCAGTTGGACTACAATAATATTTCGTTTGGAATAGATGCCAGCCAAGCGCCGAGTTTTTGGCATAAATGCTAACTGTAAATGCCAAGTCGGAAATATTATTTTCAGACAAAAATATTGAAACATTCATACTTTAAACAATATATTTCTATTATCTCATTGACTAGCTTTTTTTTCTTGTCGTGACATAGTGACTACATTGCATCTCATAATAAGTATAGTCAATCGAATGAATACAACGTCGATAATGTAGATTCTAGATACATTGCATTTATTGGCGATGTCAGAATTATTACGACAGCCTCCGTGGCGCAACAAGACGAGTAGCCGGCTGTTAAGCGAGAGGCCGCGGGTTCGATTCCCGCATTGAGACAAATGTGTCTGTGTCCTACAGATATTTGTTTCAAGTCTGGGTGTTGTGAGACCGAAAGTCTCTCATAGTCTCTGACACCCACGATACAGGTTATACCTAGTGTGGGGTCAGGACTAGGTGTGTCACTGGGTGTATTTTATTTATTTAGTGTCATGTACCCACATTGGCCACCCAATAATAGGTCGGCTGTTCTCTCTCTCTCTTCAATCATCATCCTCATGTCGATTTAAGTCATGGACTGCTATTTTGAAAATTTGTTGTTCGTTGTGATTTTTATTATTTATGTGAATAGTACTAAATAACAAATTGTTTGGGTAGACAGTGTTTCTTTGTCTATATGAAGAGCACGCCACTGAATGGAACAGGGATTGGACAGTTGACATAATGTATCAGGCCCCTGAGCTTAGAATAATCTAAGTTATCTATTAGGGTTAGTTTGGATAGTGATTAGTTGCCCGTTAGCCCGCATTTGCACGAGAGCTTTTTCAACGAGCGTTATAAAAGCGTTGAAATCGAAGAGGTTTTTTTTTTTTTTTTTTTATTGATTTCTTTTACACCTGCCATTATTTATTTTATGGCAATTTTGAGTTCTGTTACTTACATATATGTTTTTTTTTTATTATATCTTTTCATTAATTACAATTTATTTCTTATTTTATAATTATTGTATTTTAATTATATTATGCTAACTTTAATATTATTATGAATTAATTTTACACTCTCATTAATCATATATATTTATATTTATATATTTTAATATTTATTATCAATTATATAATATTGTTATTGTAATTTATTTTATTATACATGACATACATCGTATCTTATTTAGGCTATACCCCAGTACTTCCATTCCCCCTGGCTGCCGCCCTCACGACCTTTTCTGCATAACGTAAGAATATTCTGCGATCGTCGTCATTTAGCAATATTTTCGCGTAATTATTTGTACTGATCTGGTAACCTAATTCTTGTGTTGCGTCGTGTCTCCATGTACCGAATCTTGGGCACTGATCCAACAGATGGGGCACTGTCTCCGGTACCTCAGACCCACAAGAACAGTTTGGATCGTTAATGAGTTTAAATTTATGTAAGTAGGCTTTGAACCCTCCATGCCCCGTCAGCAGTTGCGTTATAATGTTTGTACATTTAATTTTGTCCAGTATAAGGTGAGCATCACGAACTTGAGGAAAGAATATTTTAGTTATTGCCCCCGTGTTAGCCTCATCATATCTATTTTGCCAAGACTTTATAGTTCTCTGGCGGAGAGAGTATTTGAGATAAGAAACCGGGATTCTATCATACGCCAGCTCTGTAACGTTTTCCAGAGCTGCTTCCTTTGCAAGTTGGTCTGCACGTTCGTTTCCTTCGATGCCTTCATGTGCCTTAACCCAGTACAGGTGTGTGGCTATATTTATTTTACTTAACTCGTGGATACGATCTTGTATCTCGGCTACAAGAGGGTTCGTAGCTTCTGGACGCGCTATGGACTCCAGGGCGGATCTTGAGTCGCTTATGATGTTAGCGTCCTGAAGTCGAAATGTCTGCACCATCTTTGTAGCTCTTAATATAGCCACTAACTCAGACTGGTAGACAGAGCAGTGAGGCGCTAGTGAGAAGGTATCTTGTCGCTCTTCTGTCCCGTTATTCCAGCATATGACGGCTCCTCCAACTTTCCCCTGGATTTTACTGCCGTCGGTGTAAATCTTTGGCCCTTGGTTTTTGATATTTTCTATGTCTTCCTGCGTGTAAAGAAAGCTGAAGGCTATAGGTTTCCTATCAGTTGGATGCGGAAGTTCATGGTATGGAATATTTCTTTCTATTTGATAGGAAGGAAGTTCATTGAATTGTTTTCCACGTTTTAGTTCATACAGCTCTCCAGCTTCCCTCACACGCAGGTCTAATGGCAATATTCCTGCTATGCATAGTACTGAGGTCAGAGATGTTGTACGGTGTGCTCGGGCAATCATGATGGCGAATTTTCTCGCGAGTTGATTGAGTCTCCTTGCAATATATTGTTTTTCAATGTTTGGTGCCCATACGCTGGCTGCATAAAATCGAAGAGGTAGTATGAGTGCTAGTATAGTTGTTCACACGCCGGCGCTTTTAAAACGCGGCATTTTTTTGGGCCGTATGTAGAATATACCTTATTAGAAACAAGGCAAGAATAAATTCAAACAATCATGTTGTGACGCTTTTTTAACGCGCGTTGAAAAAGCTCTCGTGCGAATGAGGGCTTATTGTTCTGGTAGCAGCGTATATATGCTGCTAACCGGGATATCCTTGATTCGATTTTCAAGTAGGGGGTTGACGTCTGACGGCCAGTCGGTCGTAGAAACTAAGCCTAATCCTTTCTACAACATGCTTGAAGTAGTTGCGCCGATACCATTAATTGGATAAGGGCAGGTAGAAAGAAAACAAAGTATGCACAGTGTTTACTCACGTTAGAATCACGGGTCTCGCCTGGAGAGCTCGTCGTCGCATATGATAGGCTTGCGGTCATCGCCCTTGGAGCCGCGCGCGAACCGGCCCACGCGCCGTGCGAGCGCGCTCGTGTTCTCCACCGCGCCCCACCCCCCGCCGCCGCCGCCCCCGCCCCCGGCAGACCGCGACAGTAACCCCGTCACACCCTCGCCGAGCTTGCTGTGGTGGATGCCGTACAGGAAGTATAACAGCAGACCTGCAAATGAAACCATCGTCATCAGCCACAGAATGGCCGCTTGCGACACTAGGTTTTCAAGACCAAGCTGGAGAGACGACTCGGAAAGGTCGGTCCAAATGACCGGTTTGGAAAGTGTTCATAAAAAATTTATGAAACTAGGAATTCTAACAACCGTCTTGACATGCGACGTCTCTCGACGATCCATTACATTGTTTATTAGGTACCTAAATATAAGTACGTACTGTGCTTAACACCAAGTGTGGTTCTCTTTGACGGGCAAACTAATAACGAACCAACTTCAAAATGTATCCAAATATGGGAACCCTTGGAATAAGCTCTATTGAATACAAAAATAATTTTGAAAAACGGTCCACATTTGGCGGAGATATCGGGGGACATACATAAAAATACAGACG
Organism: Clanis bilineata; assembly: GCA_036417725.1. Lineage (NCBI taxonomy): Eukaryota > Metazoa > Arthropoda > Insecta > Lepidoptera > Sphingidae > Clanis > Clanis bilineata. The sequence continues at coordinate 8,391,641 of CM071144.1, read as the reverse complement.
AATTGAGAACCTTCTCCTTTTTTCAAGTCGGTTGAAAATATGCCATCTACAAACCAAAAGTCATCCAGATGGCGAAACGGGCCCAGGTCAATGCATTGAGGTTGATCATCAGTTCGACGTTCAGCATGACGCTAGCTGCCGGCAGCAGGGGCACCCATGGGACGCGGAACGGAAGACGCGTAGGACTTTGTTGATGAGCCCAAATTATTACAAGACCTGAAGAACAAAAATGTCATGCCTATATTTTCTACACAATTTCCGTATCAAAGGTAAAACTTAAGTAAGTTGATGTTTAGGACTAGCTGACAAAAAAAAATAAACCCTCTGGGGATCCGTATAAGCTCACGCCTGTATCTCCGCAAGGGTAGACAGAGGCGCACTTTCGAACAACCACATTTCGCCGAACTTAGTTCCGTCCCAGATATGATAGGGGGCGATCCTATCGCCATATCGGGCACAAATTCCAGACTTCGGGCTGATACTGAAAAATCCTATATCAATTCCGACCCGGGATCGAACCCGCGAGCTCAGGACGCACACGCAATACCACTACACCACGGATCCAGTCTCCAAAATCAAGTTAGGAAAATACGCCCGACCTGGCATACCTCCTCGTTCATAGAAACTTCAAGCTACATACAATGCAAAATTGAACTTACATGCAATTATAATGAAACTCAGAACAAAGTCGGGTAATAACGCCCAAAGTCCAGCTGGTTCAGCCAAGAAGTGGTTATGAGCACAGAGCACGGCAGCAGCGATCGTGAACGTGTACACGCAGCTCGTGACGGCGGCTCCTGGCGCCCTGCCCCCCGCGAGGGGCTCAAGCCACGCGTATTGCGCGCGAAGACGGCCTACAGTTAAAGCTTCAAACATCTGAAATACACATACGTATATCTTTGTTTAATCTCGTGAATACAGCTCTGGCTACTCATGCAGGCGCGGATCGTTTTATTTTTAATTTGCTTTCCAACGCAGAAAGAGAACATATTTCAACTGATAGTAAGTGGTTACCGTCTACCCCATAAACGTGGACAATGCCAGATGTATAGCCGAGGCTTTGCCTACCATGGAAAAAAGAGATAAAAATTGGGTGGAATTTAAGGCTTTGAAATCACTCACCATCTAAAACGCAACAGCAAGCTAACATCATATAAATTTTCTAAGATAGTGATAATAATCTGGTTGAGACGGCTCATTCTCACTAGAGAAAAAAATAGCCTACAGCATATCGGTAAGAATATCCAGTGAGTATGGTAATGGAAAGGCAGAGAGTATTTATTTAGGTCGACAACCTATCTATGATACTTCTTGTAATTCCAGTGACTGAACTCAGGTGAACCACAAGTACCTATGTTTGCCATCCTTCCCTACAAAAATTCAGAACAGGTTGTGCTCACCTCCGAAGATGAGGAGCCGCCGTCTGTACCAGGTGTGCCGGTCGCTGAACTATCTTCACGATCACCAGGAGAATCCAATTGTGGAACTCCAAATATCTTATCATCCACTACGGGTGTGGGGCGATATCGTAATATTATTACAGCAGCGCTGACGATCGTATAAGCGAGCAAGGTACCAATTGACATAAACTCTACTAATTTTTCCAAATCGAAGAGTAGAGCTATCAGAGCTGATGATATTCCCGATATAAACAAATTAGCAATAGGTATCTGAGACTTGCTGCTGACGTCACTAAGAAAACCAAAGAGTAAACCATCGGCAGACATAGCATACAAACAACGTGGAAGTGAAAACAAGGACCCCAATAATGTCGTTGTCATTCCGCAAACAGCGCCTACTGCGACTGCATATTTCGCCCAATCAGCATGCACTGCACCGAGAGCCGCCGGTAGAGCAGCTTCGGGATTTATGCTTTTGTAAGGAACCATCAAAGTTAATGCTAAAGCTACAAGAATATATCCAAAAGCAACTAGTGCCATTGATGTAACTGTAGCGATAGGAATGGATCGCGACGGATCCTTGGCTTCTTCACTAGATGCCGAAATACTGTCAAATCCTACAAATGCGTAAAAGCAAGTTGCAGCACCCGCCAAAACACCAGAAAAGCCATATGGCATAAATCCACCATTTTTATCAGACCAGTTACTAATGTCGGCATAATAGAATCCCAGGAATATAACTAAGGATATTACAAGCAGATTCAATATGGTAAGACCATTGTTTATGTAGGCCGAAGTCTTAACTCCCACTGCAAGTATCAAGGATGCTACAATACATATTAAGAATGCTAATAGGTCGGGATATCTGCTCAATAGTGTCTCGTGCATTTCGCCTGTTAATGATATTGTAGCGTTACTTATAGCTCCATCTAACATTGCGTCCAAGTATCCAGACCACGCTCTTGCTACAGATGCTGCTCCTGTTAAACAAACAAATGCTGTAAGACTATTTGATATCTATTAATACCCACATAAAATATACTTGTTTTGGTATTACATAGTACTTACCTATCATATACTCCAAAACTATATTCCAGCCTATTATAAAAGCCCAAAATTCACCAATGCTGACGTAAGTGTAAGCATAAGCACTGCCTGCCCTTGGTATTCTGGTGCCAAATTCTGCGTAGCACAAAGCGGCTAGTGTAGATGTAATCCCAGCGAGAAGAAAACTCAATGCCGTGGCAGGTCCAGCCATATACCGAGCAACAGTGCCGGTCAAAACGTAGATACCAGCCCCAACCATATGCCCCACACCTAAAAAAATATTATAATACATCAATTCATGTCTCGATTATTCAAATTCATCATGCTATAAAGGTACTTACCAAGCAACGTTATGTCCAAAGTCGTGAGGCATCGGTTTAGAGGAGTGTCCAAGGCGTCACCGTACAAAGGTTTGCGTCTGTTCATTTTATGGCAAAATCCAGATAGCACATGTCCCAAAATTTTGTGCCTTGCTCCTGGCATCTTGGCTATTAAAATATTTAAACACATTTATTTTAAAAAGTGTTCATATTTACATTTAAACCAATATTATTAAAGCCATAATTACCAGGAATTTAATTTTTTAGGGTATTTCATTTAAACTGGGAGTAATTTCCCAATTTTCCTGATCAAATATTAAAAACAGTAAAATTGAACTCACATAAATTTTTTTTTACAATAAATGTTAAAGACACATATTCACGAAAAAATCACACTTCAATGAAACGCTTCAACAGTTTATCGTGGTTAATTCACAATATAACGATTTCACTAAGCTTCCAATAGATATTAACAACAATCTAAATACATACCTCGTTATTCAGAGCCAGCTGACGATATTATTTTGCGATGGTTCCAATGCAAGTATTAAGACAAAGATAGGTCGGCGCGCGCAACTAATCGATTTTTAGATAGAATCTGCTTCACTTACATTGGATTGTACTATATTTCAATGGTACCTTATATAAAACATGTTTACCCTAATGACGTTTATCCGTAAACCAGATAGTATATACATACTATCAAACCTGTACAGGTATAGTAACAGAACCTCTTAATAATAGGTCATTTCCTTGTCTACCAAGTACCAATGAATAAGTTAACCGAGTTCAGTCTAGCAATCCAAATCTTCTAACTAACCATAACCCACTCCAAATTCCATTGTAGGGTCAGCAGAACACATTTTTTCAAACATGTTGTGGAAAATATTCAGCTTTAGTTTTTACAACCGGCTAGGCTGCCTGCCTCACTTCAACCCCCTCTGGGGGAAGACTAGCAAGCTAAATAAGGGCTCATAATAATATATATATAGGTATAGGACGATATAGGAGGGTACCTCCTCCATAGGTACCTTTTAAAACTATTGATAAGCTATCAAATGCTTTTTTACGCGATTACCTCAGAAAATAAAATGTTCTCTGAGCTCGCACACTCTTTAAAGGTCCTATTAGGACTTGCTCCAATTTCATACTTATGTAAATACTCGTATATAATTATATGCTTTGCACTTCAAAGCAATTGCTTTGAAGTGCAAAGCGATGCTGAGGTAATGAATCGAGAACATTTTTCAAAATTAACCCTGCAGTTGAAAGGAAAATGTTCGTGGAGAAAAAATTCTAAATTCGGCCCTGCGTGACCTAGGTCAGTTAACTTCAGGTCCGGATTTAGCGAAAAAAAAACGTAAGTATGTAAATCATCAATATATTATACCCTAGATGCACAAATATTTTCAAATATCCTCCTAAAAAGTGGTCTCAGGAATAAAAAAGATCACAAGTTTTAATTAAATCAACACAAATACAACCCTATAACCGTATTATAAAGTAGCTTTTGAAACGAAATGATCAAGCGTTCTTTAAATTTGAATTTTTGAAATTTAGAATTCTATCGCCGTCCGACTGTAGGAAAAAGGAGTACGGGCACTCCATTGCTGTCCCATTTCCCGCGCCAACTGTGCATCTAGGCAAATAATATATCTATGATTTAAATAAATTGAGAGGTAGAACCAGGTTGTAGACAGTAATGTCCACAGCACGAATGGGTCGGCTCGACGGGTGTGATACAACTGTCTCACAGAAAACCGACGTAAAGTAGCAGTTTGCTGTTGCGTTTGGTTCGGTGAGTGGGATTTCTGGTGGCCTGGTTCTCCTTCCCTATTCCTTTCATTTAAGGTTGGCAAAACATCGATGATTCTTTTGGTATCATGGGTGTCTATGGGTGGTGGAGATCACTTATCATCAGGAGACCCACCTGCTCGTTTGCCAGTCCCTGCTATAAGATAAATTACAATTCGCATATTTGATATTTAAAAATATTTTATTTAAATATGGTCGAACAAAATAATATTAAGTTTGACAGCTTTCATGGCGCAGTGGACGAGTAGCTGACTATGAATCGAGAGGCCGCGGATTCGATTCCCGCACCGAGATAATATTTGTATGGCCCACAGATATTTGTTTCTGTCTGAATTATAACCAAGTTAAAATAAGTAGAAAACCACTTGAAAACAATTTTTCAACGTAGATAAGTGTCGTATGATGACTAACGAATGAAATAAAAGATACGTCTGTAATATAAAAATACATTTATTTGTGTTACTAACGTCAATAGGTACACATTGCTTAGTATGATCTATAATTCGAATAAGGTATGTCGCCGAATAAAATTCTTTCCGTTTTGTGTTAGCTACGTTCTACGTCTTGCCTTGAATGCACTACTTTAACACTATATTGTGAATACCTATTTATGACTATCGGTGTACGCTATCCCACGAAATAAAATGTAAATTTTCTAATACTTATGTGTACCTACATTTTACCTACAATTTGGTAGGAAACATACTAATAAAGATAATCTAATAGAGAGCTACTTTATTATTGCATCAAGTTACTCCATTCCACATAAAATATTAAGTTATAATTTGCACGAAAAAATTAGGATGTAAAATTCATAGTTTTAATAATAATTTACATTAATCTGACGTTCTATTTGGCATTATTATTGTGCAATAAAGATGTTTAAACTGGCAGTCCAGTCTTATTCGAGTTGTGTATACTATATAGTAAATCAGAAATATTACCCTCCTTCCGAGGTAGACGGGTAATGAAAAATACTGTACTTTTCATTAAATACATACTTTTAGAATGCATTGTATTTTAACTGGAAATATAATGGCCAGCGCAAACTGACTGAATGACAGTCGACAAATTGAAATTCAATCTAATATAATCTTCCTATGGGTGTGCAGTTAATGGAAACAAAATGCACTAAAGAATTTAAAACCCTAGCTTGCCACACAGTTCGTCTGCGCTGACCCTTACAGCATAAAACAAACAATGTTATTATACGCTAAATAAATGCTGTTAAGAAAATAGATTGTCAAGTTTATTAATACACAATATTTAAAAATATATGGAAAAGTGACAATATTACGTTAACAGCTGTGATGTTTAGTATAAAAAGTAGACAAATATAAAAATAACAGTTCGAAAACGTATTATATCAAGAGCAACATCACAGAATTTAGAATCAAATGTTTAGTTCTCAATAATGAAAATTGAACTATTTAAAATATACAACATGTTACATGATTGACTTGATAACTAGTAGGTACTTTATGATATTTAACTTTTTGTAAATACAAACATACATAAAATAGTATCACATGAGATTATAAAAATATACAATATTGCAAGCCTTGAAGTGTTAATAAAACAGTAAATAAGTACATAGTATTACATACCTACATGACAATGTTTGAGCCTGTCCAGAACCTAATCAGTAATTACTATACTTAGAAGGAAACTTCTTTGAAGTCAATATCTTATAATTTAATGTATTAGTATTATATTTTACATTATACCCAAGGATCACACATAATTTTCAAGATAACATAGAGATGATAGAAACTAGGTACCTGTCTTATTCAAATCATATTTTATAACAATATATTGGAACAACACAGTTGTTACAAGTTGTACTTAATCAGTACCTACATCATATCCTAATTACATACATGCCACAATTTATATAATTTAAAAACATAAATAATCATTAACTCTCAATAGCCCTCAATTAAATATATATACAAATAATCATATTTTTTATTGAATAAGTTTCAACAATATGATCCATCCCCTAGCACCTTAAATATTTCTTAGTTTCACATAATTATCTAGTATATTAATTATTATATCACATTTAAATTGCACATTCAGAGAACATAATTACCATATTGACTGAAGAGCAATGATATTTTAAATACATTATATTATGTTTCTACATTGTTACACTAATATTGTTCAAATGAAAAAGTCTTTTGAAGGAAACACTTTTGTTTTCCCTCAGCATGTAAACACTATCCTCCTGTCCCATTAAAATACTGTGCGTGTTTTGTATAAGGAGCCGCAATGTGGTATGGGGGTGGCTGACCTCTTCCATAAACTGTTTCTGATATATTACTAGGACTATGTCTGTGGCTCACTACACTAGGCGGATTCGAGGAAGCAGGTATGGCATCATACAAATCGTATATATTTTGACTAGAAGGTGAATGCACATGGCTGTAACTCCCATCATCTGATATGAGTGGTGTGTTTGTCATCCGATAAGGATTTGTTTCATTAGTGTGACCAGTTGGGGAATATAACTCTGGTGATTGGTTAGGCACATATGTGGGACTTCCTGCTGACATGTTGTACATATTGGCATTTGGTGACGGTGTGGGATGCATGGCTGGTGGACGGTATTCATGACCCTCTGCACTAGGATCACGGTACATGTTATAACTACTTAAATTTGGCATCGTTGTAGAGCTCACCACCTGACTCACAGTGTGGACTCTAGGATTCGGCAAATCGCGACTGCTATGTGGGTGATAGCTGTATGTGTCATAATTTCTTTGTCCATATGATTTGTCTTTGGCACGTACATAACTTTCACTGTCATATACACTTTCATGATAATTGGTATCAGGTACTGGGTGACATACATGTTCTTTTCGGACATACAATGGCTCATAAGAAGGAATATTGTTCAAAACAGGCCTAGTATTGTATGTATTATCACTAAAATGTGGTGACAAAATGGTTTCATTATGCACCACCCTGCCCTGTGAACTCACATTCATTCTTTGTAAATGATTGCAAGTATCATCGATAGTGTTTCTGTAACCACTGTCATTTGTACTGTTATAGTTTTTATATTCCATATGAGTGCCATACATATTTTGTGGTGTAGGTGCACTTGATCTGTCTATGTCTTGTCTTGATGAATACTTTTCATTTTGCTGTGGGTATTGTGCTTGTGATGATAATACATAGTGATCAACATTATCTCCTTTGAACTGTTCTGTTGTACTACCATTATTTTCAGTATACAGTGCATGATCTACACTTTTATAAGTTTTGTCTTGCTCATGTGAAAGGTCCAAAGGTTTATCATAAGCATTCTCAGCAGGTACATTGTCATAAACAGACATTTTCATAGCATCCTGACTAGGTTCTTCCAAATTTTCCTTACTAACATTTTGTGTATTCTTTTTGTTATCAGATGCAAATCTCTGTTGTAATGTAGGTGTTATCTTGGCAGCTTTGATATGTACTGCATTCTGCATGGGAGGAGAGATGTCTTGAGTACCATCTTTGTGTATATTTCTTGCATGTTTGGCCAATGCCCTCAATTCTTTTGGGTATGGAGTGGGTGCCCTTCTCAACTGGCCTGGTTTTTCTGGGACTTTTGGCATTACCTTCATATCTTCAAAACTGATATGACGGGCAGAAGATTGAGTTTCAGAATTGTCAGGTTTCTCATTGTCTGGTTTGTTCTCAATGGGAGCTAAAGGCACTTGGGGAAAGAGGAAACAAGTCAAAACTTGTTCATATGTATGAGGATCTAGTTCAGAATGCATAGGCACTAGAGGTTTACTTTGATTCTCAGATAGCCAGAGGGCCACTAGATTGTCACAATTCAACAAGGACTGGGGAAGACTACTCAGTGAGTTTCTTACTAAATTTAAAACTCTCAAAGAAGATAAATGGCCAACTTCTGGAGGGATCTTAATCAATTTATTGCCACGAAGGGACAACACAGATAACTTTACACAACTCCCTATTTCTGGGGGTATTGCTCGTAACATATTGTCATCAATATTTAGATATTGTAATTTTCTAAGGAGACCTATTGATGATGGCACCTTGTCTAAATAATTACACATAAGCATAAGCTCTTCAAGGTTTGTCAGTTGGCCTATGCTCTCAGGTATACAGTATAATCTATTATTATCTAGTTTGAGTGTGGTCAAATTACCGAGCTGTCCGATACTATCAGGGAGCTGAGTCAAGTGATTAAGAGATAAGCTTATATCTTGCAGTTGTTTACAATAGCCAATTTCAGGGGCAAGCTCCTCTATCATATTGTTGCTTGCCTCCAAATGTATTAAATTCTCTAATGGCTTTATTATCCCTGGTATACAAGTTAAACTGTTACTGTCGATCCATAGTTCTCTTAATTTCAAGAACCTTCCAATCACTTCAGGAAACTGCTGAAAATCATTTTGTCCTATATCAAGTCTCAATAGTTCAGTGGAACGGGACAGTGATTTGGGTAAAATCATGAGATAATTGTCTCTCAGTTCAAGGATTCGTAAATTAGCTAATCGCCCAAAATTTCCAGGAAGATATTCGAGGTAGGTATCATTCAAGTATAACTCTTGAAGTGCTACTAGGTTTGTGATGGCATCTGGCAACTTCTCCAGTGGATTCACGCTTAAATCTAAGAATGACAAATACTTCAAAGCTTTCATAGTCTCCGGTATGGATGTAAGGGTATTTTTACTGATGTTCAGGTGATGCAAGTTTACCAGTGAAGATATGGCAGCGGGAATCGCGGCGACTTCATTATCGCACACGTCGAGGTACTTTAGTCCGTGACACATGAACAGTTGGCGAGGCAATTCCGTGATTCGATTACTCTGGCACAACAGAGTTTCCAGAGTTCTCTCGTACACAAACACTTCTGTCGGAAAGTCAATCAGCGACTGATGCGAATAGTCCAAGTCAACTACGTCTTCGACGCCAGGTCTCACACAACACAAAAAGTCGAAAGGCATGTTGGAAGATACTTCCACTCATACAAAAAAAACTACACAATTTTTTTGTATAAAAGACGCATCAGTCATACTTCGTCCAGATTGTAAGTTACATGTACAAATTTTAAATAACTGCTTTGTCCACTAATAAACACTAAACTCACAGTATAAAAGATAAACTAAATAGTATAAAATTACACACTAGTGATTCACTCAAACAAAATAATGATAACCTTCCCCACCCAATCCCATTATGATCCGTCCGTCATTTTTTGACAGCCGTTTACGATAGACAAAAGCTCAAGCCAATAGTGAAGTCACTGAAATATTAACTGCATGTACCTTAAAATAGAGACTATAATAATTTGCAAGTAAATCAAAATGACAACAATAAAACCTATAAAAAAATGCTTTTTCCATAGACAATATTTTTACCTTTTTCGGCTAAAGTCGGGGACCATGCTGCCAAATCGTATGTTTCTACCACAAACAATAATAAAGTCGAGTCTCCTGCTTGTATGTTCATCTACACTATCCAAAAATGACTCATATTTACCAGACTTTTACATAATTATCAAATATGAATTCGGTAGACGACGCAGTGCAGCATCAAGCGCTTGTAAACTAATCCACTATCTTGGAAGATATTGCAAACATCTAAGATAGGTACCTAGTACCTATACACTCTAACTTACTTGGATTGAGAATCCGTAACGCCCTAGGTTCAAATCGGACTGACCCGGGTTCAGCAATCACAATTTTGCGACTTGAAAGTTGAAAACCACAAAGACTGGATCGTTAATACACTGTAAAGCCGGGTCTCCTGCACTAGCTTTTTCGAAACAAAACACATACGCAAAGCAACGATTTTAGCTGTCATCTACTCGTAGAACAATGGACCATAGATAAAAAATGCATGTTTTGTGTAGGTGTTTTGTGTAATGTTTTTGTGCAGGAGACCTGGCTTAAAGTAATCTTTGACTACCCTTTTTGAGACAAGCATGTTAAGCTTACGTTTTGAAGTAGGTATATAGATAGTGTAAGGAACGCGCCATACCAGTATATATATTTATATTTAAGTCAGCCATTATCATTCATTCATTAATCTAAAATCCCATAGGACAGCCTCCGTGGCGCAGTGGGCGAGTAGCCGGGTGTGAAGCGAGAGGCCTTGGGTTCGATTCCCGCACCGAGACAAATAATTCTGTAGCCAACATATATTTGTTTCTGGTCTGGGTGTTGTGCAACCGAAAGACCCTAGTAGTTCTCGATACCCACGGCACAAGAATAATGGGGACTAGACAAGATCTTAGTGCGGGGTCAAGACGTGTGTGATTGTTGGGTGTTATTTTATTTATTTATTATTTTCTACCTGCCCTTATCCCACTTTAGTGTAGGGTCGGCGCAACATGCTTTTTCAAGCATTTGGCACAAAGGATTTTGCTTAATTTTTGCGACAAGCTGCCTGCATGACGTCAACCCCTCTGGGCGTTCCAGTCCCGGGAAAATTGTGTTAGAAAAAAACCCTGCCCAACTTGGGAATCAAACCCAGGGCCTCCCGGACCACAACCCATATACGCTGCCACTAGACCAAGTAAGCTAATTTCAATCTATGATAATCTAAGGTCCGCATTCGATCGTAAATATTAACCAAAACATCTATTATTTTAACTGACTGTACTGAAGATAGACAGGATATAATGTAAAGTCCTGATTATATAAATATATTTTTATTGCACTATTACATTATATATTACAAAATAAAACCTAACTCTGCTGTTAGAAATAAATTATTATTAAGGGAAATATGCAGATACTGGAGTAGGGCGGTAGGTGCTGGGCCGAGATTTTTTCTCTTTGTAATTTACTTTAGGTAAGTTTATATTCATATTTTCTTTTCCTTTTTGAATTTGTGTTTCACCTGTTTTTTCTTTAGAACCTGTAATAAGAAGGTACGATAAGGTATATAACTATTATATCTAGAATGAAGGATAACTTGAAGAAAGACAATAGGATAATGCCAAAATCATCACTAGAAGAAAATTGTAAATAATATTGTATTCATGAGTCTATTATTATTTTCGGAATAACCGCTATGCTATTATTACAAATAGATACTTGGCATTATCATTATATTCTTAGCATATCGCCGGCCACTGTTATACTGAGAGTAGAACAAATTAATCAGCAGTCACCATTTTTATAAACACCAGAAAAAGAACAAAAAATACAGAGATTGCCAGAACATGATGACTTAAATTACACCATCGAAACCCTCCGATAAAATTGGTCCATATTCAAGAACGACACTTAAGTTTAGCCTATGCATAGTGGCGGCGCTCAACCAGAATTGAACGTTGGCGACATCGGCTTTGCGAGGCCGCTTGACTTTTGCGGCAAAATATATTGGCAGTGTTATCTTATGAGGCCCCCTTCCAATCGAGGGTGGGTGCGAGGCCCCCATAGGTGCGCCGCCACTGTATTCAACCTATGCTATATATCGAGACAATACAGTAAAAAAACAACCAATTATGCAATCACGTATTGTTTCACGGATCCTAAAAGTTCGCACACTCTAAAGTATCGCATAATATGATCATTAGCAATAATAATTATCAAACCTGTCGGATGGCCAACGCTAACGTTGTTTTTAAAAAACGGTGACGTCAGCATGGCTGACGCCACTTTTGACAATAAGATGATTACTCATCTTATTCATCAATAGTGAACACTGAAATTCACTAACTCCCTTTATTAACGGTGCTCAAGAGCACCGTCTAGTCAGGGATGTGGACAGTCCGAGTGCCGGAGCACGACTGTGTCGAATCTGCTCTGAACACTCCTTTTATAGGGTGTAATATTTGCAACTACCTACTCGATACCGAATATCGAATGGCAAAGAAATAATTATAACGATTATTTTAACTTTTTAGAATCTTAAGGTTTCAGCAGTTTAACAATTGTAAAATAAATTAATAACGTGAAATAACAACTGCTTTTTAAATAAGCTTGCTATTTTGCGCCGATACGGCCATTCTGATAGGCGGTGCGTGCTCTGCACCAGCCTTGTAATTTGTTGTGAATACTCGTAGAACAATTTTTTTTTTTTTCTTTTTCTTTTCTTTTTCTTCCTTTCTTTTCATTTGAAATAGCACGTGCTCTTATTGAAAGCTCATGGTTGTACGCCGATACGGTCATTTTGAAAGGCCTCGTTTATTATTGCGAATTTAAGATTCTGACTTTTTTTTTTTTTTAAACTACCACCGGATCCAAACGCGGCCCTGCCTGAGAAGACCCGGCGAAACAAACTCAGCGGGCAAAATTACCTAGCTCACAAAACAATTTCCCGAATTGACCACTCAGGATTTTTCAAATTGACCACTTATGATTTTTAAAGATGATCACTAACGTTGACATTTACACTTCAAAAATGACTGCAACAGTGTCACATACACCGTCTCGATCAATCCTGACCATAAATCAGGTAGTTTTGTTTTTATTTGGACGCACCGCGTGCCCTAGTTTATATGGTTTTTAGAGTAGGTATCCGACCAGCCTTGCCAGACCATATTATAAACATTTGTACAAATGTTCCACACAATGCACTTTTTATGAACAGTAGTCAGAGTGCGAATGCTCCACGCATCTATGCACTTTTCTTACGGGAATGATGCCGTGGTCCACAGGGGTTCTAAAGGAACGGGAAGGGTCGATGCTGTGGCGCTGAGCGGTCCTGTACGCCGTGGTCCACAGAGGCTCTGAAAAGTTTTTTTTTTTTTTTTGCAAATGCTCCACGCATTTTTGCACTTTTCTTATGATAATGCTGTGGTTCTGAGCGGTCTCGTACGCCGTGGTCCACAGTTTTTTTTTTTTTTTTTTTTTTTGTTAAGGATGATGCTGTGGTTCTGAGCGGTCCTTTACGCCGTGGTCCACAGGGGTTCTAAAGGAACTGGGAAGGACGATGCTGTGGCCTGGGCCTTTATTATTGACCGATCGGATTGAAAGTATCAGTCAGATTGAAATTATCAGTCGGATTGAAATTATCAGTCGGATTGAAATTAACAGTCGGATTGAAATTAACAGTAGGATTGAAATTATCAGTCGGATTGAAATTATCAGTCGGATTGAAATTATCAGTCGGATCGAAATTATCAGTCGGATTGAAATTATCAGTCGGATTGAAATTATCAGTCGGATTGAAATTATCAGTCGGATTGAAATTATCAGTCGGATTGAAAGTATCAGTCGGATTGAAAGTATCCATTGTCAGGGCAGAAAGGTTCAAGTTAAATGAGTGGGATAGTGATCCCACTTCTGATGTCGGATGGCCAACGCTAACGTTGTTTTTAAAAAACGGTGACGTCAGCATGGCTGACGCCACTTTTGACAATAAGATGATTACTCATCTTATTCATCAATAGTGAACACTGAAATTCACTAACTCCCTTTATTAACGGTGCTCAAGAGCACCGTCTAGTCAGGGATGTGGACAGTCCGAGTGCCGGAGCACGACTGTGTCGAATCTGCTCTGAACACTCCTTTTATAGGGTGTAATATTTGCAACTACCTACTCGATACCGAATATCGAATGGCAAAGAAATAATTATAACGATTATTTTAACTTTTTAGAATCTTTTAAGGTTTCAGCAGTTTAACAATTGTAAAATAAATTAATAACGTGAAATAACAACTGCTTTTTAAATAAGCTTGCTATTTTGCGCCGATAAACCAAATATTTTGATAATTCCCTCCAGACATTTGATGCATCAATGTTGAAAGTGTATTAATAAAAATGTGTACCTTTACCGCTGTGGCCGCTATTTACAGCAGGCTGAAGGTATTTTGGGTCTAACCCAACTTTTGAACTTTGATCCTGAGTTTGTGGTCCGGGACTGTCATTTATGCTTGACCTAATGACAAAATGGGTATTATTGTGGGATTTAGTTTTGGCAAAAATCAAACACTGTTATAACTTTTCGTCGTTTATTCTTAAAAATATCTCTTTACGCACTCATTAGCCGTTCGTCGTCTATCTCACCATCTTACTTTTCTCTCTTTCCATCCTTCTCGCACACATACTGTTCTCTCATTTCTTTACTTTCACAACGTTCCATGTACACTCCGTACCATACCCAATTCACACATTATTACGAACACAAAACTAAACTTTTGCAGAGGAAAAATACCCTTTCCAATCCACATACCTTTCCTTTACTATGTACTCTTTCTACCTGCTCATGGAATCGGCACAACACTCACTTTTAAGCATGTCGCAGAAAGGATTAGGCTTATTTTCTACGCCTGGCTGTTTGCCTGACGTCAACCCTCTTCTGGTGGGTCCATTCCCAGACAAATTGGGTTAGAAAACCGTCCAACCTGGGAATGGAAACCAGGCCTGGTTCACAGCCCATATACGATGCCCCTAGACCAGAGGTTCCCAAACTTATTTTGCCTACTGCTCACGTTGAAAATAAATTATTTTTTAGCGCCCCTTTTTACCTACTTAAAAATACTGTAACTTCAAATTAAATAAATTATTGTGAGCTATATCAGCGGAAATCCCCTTTTTTCTGGGTTTTTTACCGCCCCGCCTCCCTTTATCATGCAGCGCCCAAAAGGGGGCGTTATCGCTCACTTTGGGAAAGACTGCACTAGACCAAGGAAGCTACTTTTTCTATGTACTACCAAATATTAATTATGCTTACAATTTTGATGTTGCATAAAAATCAATAGATTCATCGCTTGAGGCAGTAGTGTGATTGTTCTTCGCCAGAAAATATGGCGTTGAACTACTGCCACTTGGAGGGTTGTGTTTACTTCTGCTCTGTAACGTGTCTGGTGGTGAATTATCTTCTAGTTTTTTATGTAACCATTGTATAACTGTAAATAAAGTTAAATTAACAAAGTCAATAATCTGTCCAACTTGTACAAACAGTGATAAAATAAACTGAGCAAATCATGACAGTATTACGCCTAGTTAGTATTGTGATAAGTTATAACAATAAAAAAATAATGAAAGGTTTACTACTTTATTTTGAGGGCGACTTGCATGCAGCACTTAGATATATATTGATTTATCCCAAATCTCTGTTTAAATATAAGAATGAGCCTTAGGAAAATCGGGTTTAGATCTAACTCTAGATTTGTAATAGCGCTGCAAGTCACCCTGAAACTTTATAGTCTTTCTTTCTGCCTGGCGTTATCCCGGCCTTCTGCCAGGATCCGCCTTCCTACTTAAACGCTTCCCTTTCGCCCGGTTTTGAGCATCCTCCACAGTGAGGCCATTGGCTCTCATATCTTCCTCCAGAATGTTTAACCAGTGTTTTGTTTCACATAGTACATAGTATTTATTCTTATAAACTAATATATTAAATAAAATAAGTTTTACAAACCCATATTGTTATTTTTGATAGTCTCATCTCTATCTTGAAGTGCTTTCTCAGTGCATTCATATTTCCTCTTGAGTTCTTCAAGCTCTTTATTGAGTTTATCAATCCTTTCATTTGAACTTGTAACTTCAGTTTTTAATTGTTCTATTTCCTTAGCGTTACTTTCAATAACTTTTTCTTGTTCCAATGCTATTGCTGTCCGACATAATAGCTGAAAAAAGTATAACTAAGATAAACAACTGTCATTTTTATATAAAATCTTGAAAATCATTAGACCTAAATAAGACCTAGACTTAGGCCTTTGCCTACATATACAAGAAATAAAATCAAGGAAAAATTATTAATAAAATTTCAGACATAAAATTATACATAAAAATTGACTACAACTGTTTACCTTTTCTTTCATTTCAATAAGATCAGCATTTTGTTTTGATATTATCTGATTGGCTTTTAATAATTGCTCAGACGTTGATTGGAATGCATTATTATTTTTATTGACAAGAGATTCACTGAGTGCTAATTTTTCATCCAAGTTTGCCTGCAAAAATAAAAATGTTATGTATTATAATTTTATAAAAAGTAGCTATGTTCATATAGCATAACACAACAACATAATCTCACGACTGTATCCCTAAAGGGGTAAGCAGAGGCGCACTAGCGAACTCGAACACCCACATTTGGCCAAGCTATCGCCGACATTTCGACACAAATTCCAGACTCCGGGCTAATATGGAGATCGAACCCGAGACCTCAGGACGGTAGTCGTACCGAAATACAAGCACGCCAACTAGGCTTTCATCTGTTTCATCATAGTGTTCATCTGTTTTTAAATAACGAAAGCAGCTGCTTATAACATAACATAAGCTTACGCTTGTATCCCCGAAGGGGTAGTTAGAGGCGCACTATCGAACTAGTAGTAGAAGCTTCTTATAACTTAACAAATAATCTTTATTTTACTTATATAGCAATAAAAAAATATTAATTTATATAAATTGACAATCTAAAATACGATAAATGCAACACCTGTGGTTCTTACGACGTTCTTACGTTTAGGTTTTATTTATTATTATATAGTATTTACCCGTTTTACTTACTTTTTCTTTCTTCAACATTAGAATTGTACTATTTAATTCTTTTATTGTATCTCCATTTTCTTTGACAACCTGTAACAGTAAAAAAAAGGATGATTTCACTTTTACATGACAATTATGTCTTAAAATAATGGCGTCGGCATATCCGTCTTACAAGCCGCCTCTTGCCTAAAGATGCGTTCCTGCACTAAACATTACACAAAACATCTACGCATAACATGGTTTCGCTACACATTTTTATCTATAGTCCATTGTTCTATAAGCAGGAAACAGCATAAATAATTATTTTGCGTAGGTGTTCTTATTTTATTTCGAGAAAAACAGGTGCAGGAGACGTTAGCAATCTTTGAAAATTCCAATCTTGGAAAAAGTATTCGAAAAGCATTTTTGACAGACCTTGGAGTCGAACCCAAGACCTCCTAATCCACAGCTCATTATATATACTTCTAGATCAAAGAGGCGATACAATTATTATAGATTCGACCGAAGTTGCAAAGTAAAATAATAATATTACATAAATATTGACTGCCTCGGTGGCGTGGTGGTATTTCGGTACGACTACGGTGCTGAGGTCTCGGGTTCGATCCCCGAGTCGGGCAAAGTGATATTGGATTTTTCCATATCAGCCCGGAGTCTGGAATTTGTGCCCGATATGGCGATAGGCTCGCCCCCTATCACATCTGGGATGGAACTAAGCTCGGCGAAATGTGGGTGTTCCAGTTTGCTAGTGCGCCTCTGCCTACCCCTTCGGGGATACAGGCGTGAGCTTACGTATTAT
This sequence comes from Clanis bilineata, assembly GCA_036417725.1. NCBI lineage: Eukaryota > Metazoa > Arthropoda > Insecta > Lepidoptera > Sphingidae > Clanis > Clanis bilineata. The sequence goes on along the minus strand of CM071144.1, from coordinate 8,373,849 downwards.
GTACAGCCAAAGACGTTAAACTGTACCTATAGTAGTGTATGTATGTAGTGTTAAATCTCTTTGTGTACATCGTATGTTTGTCGCCTCCTTGGTCTAGTGGCAGGATATGGCTGTGAACCGGAAGGTCGTGGGTTCGATTACCAGGTCGAGTAAAGTGAATGTCCTAATTTAATATGCCCAGAAATCGATCCCCCAGAGGGGGTTTACGTCAGACAGGCAGCTGGTCATAAAACTTAGCCAAATACTTTCTGCAACCTGCTTGAAAGACCCAGAGACCCCAAATTAAGGTGAGATAAGGGCAGGTGGAAATAAAGACAAATATTATGTACCTTTTCTAAATAAATACATTTCGCATTCTGCTGATTATATTGCTTCTCCTTTTCCGACACATCGCGATCTAATGTTGCGCTTTTAGCTTTTAATGTAGCCACTTCAATATGTGACTTTTGGACTTCTTTCTCTAACAAGTTCAATCTCTGATTTTTTTCACTAAAACAGTTCAAAATGGGTCAATTTAATATGACGTGATTATAAAATATTTAAAAATAGCTTTTCACTGTCGCTTTACTTGCGTGGTCAAGTGTATCTAATTCGCCACTTGAAAATGACCCTCTTATTCTAACATCAATAACTAACATTTATATGAACTCAATTTTTAAACAAGTTTATTAAAGTGAAATATTATGTAAATAGAATTGGGTGTGTCTCCCTGGAGGACTGCAGAGTTCCAACCAATACACAACTGTAAAACTCTGGTCATAGAAAAAATACTGTTTCATAATAGAAAAAAAATACCAGATGTTTCATACAATAATCTTAGGTAATCTTTATATTTTTAAATGTTGTATTGAGATAATGTACGTTACGTTGCCGTTACTAAAAAAATAATAAAATAACATAAACATTTTTCTCCAAACAAAAATTATCTCTATTAAAACGTAAAATATATTAAAAAAATACCCTAATTGATTCTCCAACTGTGTCACATTATCTTTCAGTTGTTTACAGATTGAATTTAATTCTTCAATTTGTTTATCTTTTCTGTTTACATTCTCCTGGGATACCGCTAGTTGGGCTTTCATATTCATGTCAGTGTTTTTTTGCCATTGTAATCTTTCCTATGGACAGAAATAAATACATTACTAAAATAAATACACACTTCAATCACACATATAGTCCTGGCCCTACACTAGGTTGAATCTGTACCATGGGTATCAGGGACTATGAGGAATTTACAGCCCCACAACACCCACATCAGAAAAATAAATCTGTAGGCTACACAAAAATTTATCTTGGCGTGGGAATCGAACCCATGGCCTCTCGTTTCCACCCACTGCGCCAGAGGCTGCCAAATAAAAAAAAAACATTACTATAATAGACATTTTTTTAAACTTTAAAGATATAGGAATATTCATTTGTTTTTATGGCTATTATTCTATGTATTATTATAAACTATGTTTTTCTTCAAACAACTCTAGAATTTTAAAGCCATACAAACCTGAGCCATTCTCTCCCTCTCTTGGTCTAAGTTTTTTTGGTACTCTGCCTCTCGCCGCATCTTGTCCTCTTCCATTTTAGACACAACATGTGTCAAGTCATGTATTTTTCTATCCATATTTAGGCATTTGTCATTCCACAGAGCTTCATTGCTCATTGTCGAACTTTTGAGAGCATTTAGAGATTTCTGTAACAAATACGCACTTTTAATTTATATTCTGACTAGCTGACCCGCACAACTTCGTCTGCGTAGGAGAGAGCGGGTTGAAAGAATGAGTTGTAGGCACCTATAATCCAATAATTCTAAAGGAGGTAATGAGATGATCTACTTTGGTCCGTTTTCGTCAGTCACCCCGTCAGTCACCCAGTCAGTACCCTCGTCCATCACCCCGTCGGTCACCCCGACAGTCACCCTGTCGGTTAACCCGTCGGTCACCCCATCTATCTGCTCGATTGTCAGCCAGTCTGTCACCCCGTGTGTCACCCGTGTGTCACCCGTCTGTCACCCTGTATGTCACCCATCTGTCACCCAGTCTGTCACCTGTCTGTCACCCGTCTGTCACCCGTCTGTCACCCAGTCGGTCACCCCATCTGTCTGCTCGATTGTCACCCCGTCTGTGAAATCTCTAATATCTGGAAAATCTTTTTTCACGCACCAGCGCCATCTACTTAAAATATTGGTTTGTAGTACATGCTATGTATCAGAGATGGCGCTGTATGTGAAAAGATTTTCCCGCTTTTCTGTTGAAATTTTTCCTGAATTTTCTTTGCTATAAACCTCACGGAGCCCGAGACCTTTCCAACGAATGCAAAACCGTGGAAATCGGTTCGTGCGTTCTGGAGTTATAGCGTCAGGAAGGAAAACCCGACTTATTTTTATATAGTAGATTAAAAATATTATTAAAACATCACAACCGGTGTATGACGAAAATGAACTAATTATCTATTGCAAGAAAAAAGATTTGATATTATTATATTGTGAAAAATTAATGACCTACAAAGAAATATTATTGTGATTTGTGATAGATACATACAGAAGAAATTCAGGGAGTGAAAAGTCACTCCCTGTTTTTCTTATAAGTATAGATAATGTGATTTTGTGAAACAAATAAATGATTATTATTATTATTATACTCTTTATTTTAACTTATCTTCTTCTTACATTTTTAAATATAAGTAATAAAAAATACATTTAAAAATATAAAAAAATATCACCCTCCCGATGACGAGGCTTGAGACCCAAGCCACCGGTGGTTAGGGGCTCAGAGTGAGGAACCGCCTCACAATGCGTGCCGTGTCCAATAACACTGCCTTCTGTATCTGGCTCTTGACCCAACGCCCGATTGAGAGCCTCTTAAGGTGTTGGTCGAGGCTCTTTGCTATCAACCCATTAGCGGTAACGACTATCGGGACAATGATTGTTGATTCCACATCCCACATGTCGGAAATCTCGTGTGCCAGATCTAGGTATTTGGACATTTTGTCTTTTTCGGCCTTAACGAGATTTTCATCATGCGGAATGGTGACATCAACAAGTATTGCCCGGCGCGCCAATCGATCTACTACCACAATATCAGGCTTATTGGCAACAATAGTCCTGTCCGTAATAATAGATCGATCCCAATACAGTGTTGCATGTCCATTTTCAAGAACTGGCTGGGGCACATATTGGTAATATGGCACTTCAGAAGTCACAAGGTAGTATCGAAGAGCAAGTTGCTGGTGTATGATCTTGGCTACTAGGTTATGTCTATGCAAATACTCGCCGTTAGCAAGATACGAACAACCGGAAATAACATGCCTAATGGACTCTCCCGGTCGGTGACATGCTCGACAGATGTCGACCGTCCCGTCCTTTATGATGTATTTCCTATAGTTGTTCGTCTTGATAACTTCGTCCATAATTGCAAAGACAAAACCCTCGGTTTCCCCAAAGAGGTTACCGAAACGTAGCCAAGACACGGAAGCAAGTTGGTCGACATCGGGCCCATTGAGAGCTCGATAGAATCGTCCGTGAAGCTCTTTGCTCTTCCATACCTCCCTGCGATCCCTGGTACTCAGTGCCACAGGTGCCCGCCAATTCTCATTTGCCAGTGAGAGCGGAGTGAATCCTTTGTCTACCAAGCCCATATCCTTATGCATCACCACTTCGCTACGGAGGAAATAATTCCTGAGATTGCATACCTCGCGGTTATGCAGGTCCTTGGCATTAAGTAAACCTCGGCCCCCGCATCTCCGCGGGATATACAATCTCATAACAGACGATCGTGGATGATGCATTCGGTGTGCAGTTAGTAGAGTCCGGACCTTTCGATCCAGGGTATCTAACTCGGTCTGAGTCCATTTGAGTATGCCAAAAGAGTACACCAGTACAGGCATAACCCAACCATTAAAGGCACGAATCTTGTTGCCACCTGACAAAAGATTGTTAAGTACTTTTGTCAAGCGACCAAAGAAACGTTCCTTTACTGATTGTTTTACATCTGCACTCGATATACCTAACGCTTCAGACATACCCAAATATTTGTAGGTTTCCGTTTCGGAGAGAGATCTAAGCTGTATAGTCTCTGAGAGATGGATGTCATCAGAGACTATATTCCCACCACGCTCCACATGAATAACCGCGCACTTATCCACACCAAACTCCATATTGATAGAGTTGCTGAAACTTTTAGTTATTTTCAACAACTCCACCAAATCAGTTTTCTTGGGTGCGAACAGCTTGAGGTCATCCATGTAAAGTAAGTGGGATATTGGCTCGCCCCCTCTACGAAGACGGTAGCCTAGTCCGGAATCCAGCAGCAAAGTGCTAAGAGGATTCAGGGCCAGACAGAACCATAAGGGACTAAGGGCCGAATGGTCAAACAGTGCTCAGTCATCCAAGTCATTTGAGCACTACCCAAAGTTAAGCAGACAATAATTTTTGAGCGGCATGGTCGTACGCACTTGAGAAGACTTGGCGGAAAAATCAGCTGAGGATCAATCATTTTGCTACAGATAATAAAAGTTTGTTCTCGATTACAAAATTTTTATGAAATTATATTTTTGTTTCGTTTCACGTAGAATCATTTTATTTCATTTCGTTTTTTTTTAAGATAATTATAATAAATTATTGGCAGAATACATGATTCGATAATGTTTATTTAACCTTTTTGCATTCCATGTGCCATTCCGATCATATTTCATCTGTAGTAAATTTTTCTGTAATGTTTATGTTATCTCTATCTATTTTTTGTTATTATACATTTTTATATAATAGAAACGGAACTTAAAATGGATCTTTTTATAATTCATTAGTATCTTGTTAAAATATTTACCACTTGGCAGCATGTATCTTTCGTCCTTAGACAATGATTTGTGTGGAAGAATTGAAAAAAAAAATTTGGCAAATGGCGACTTGTTTGTTTATATTTATTTTCGTAATTAAATAACTGTGTTTGTTGTATGTGAAGTGATTTTGTTTTATGTAATAAACATCAACGAAGATGGAGAGATTATGGAAACTATGAAGTTTGGATATGGAGGATATTTCTTGGAGCGTTTCAATGAAAGAAGTCTTCTTGAATTTTTCTTGCCAGGGATTGTGTCTGACGTCAAGAAAAATACTCGGCCCGATCTGAGAAAGGAATTCAGGACGTCCCAGTTCACGCCGGCTTCAGCAGAACCATATAAAAACCATTATATTGGAGAGGAATTCGGCAACATGCAGTAGTGTTGAATCGGATTTAATAAAATTAATCATTGTATTTTTGAAGTGTTTTATTTGTCTTTGCTTCTTTGAGTGCGATAAATTGAGGAAAAATACATTTTATTGAAATCAAGGGGTAGGTATATATCTTTAAACACTACACGGAACACGGAAATTATGAAATACAAACCTATGCCCGCCATTCCGTTCGCGTGAAATTTTATTTATTTAAACAAATCTATCCTACAGAAACCATACATTTTTCCGGGGAAAAAAGTAGCCTGTGTGCTATTTCAGACTTTAATCCATCTCTGTGCCAAATTTCATTCAGATCTCTTCAAACATTCTGGTGTGAAAGAGTAACAAAACATCCATACATCATCACAAACTATACAATAGTTTCATTTGAGATTGGTCGCAGGTACTCTCAAACTAATCTCGATTAAATGCTAGTTAAGCGGGCCTTAAATAGCTGTCAAACTTTAGGCAGTTGTTGACCATGCCGTTTTATGAAATAAGCGGGCCTTAAACTGGGTCCTGCTTACATTTAATGTGAAGAGATAGGTTCTGTTTGACCATGCCAAATTGAAGAATAAGGAGTGCTTAAATCGGTAAGGCCATCCTAAATATTTAGGCAGCGTTTGACCATTTGGGGGTAAGACTGTCACCCTGGAATATACCCCGCTCAATCTTAATTGGTTCATCACAACTAGGAGTACTCGCACCACCTGGATAATTTAAAACCGTTGTCCACTGCCTCATACAAGCCCCCAGAAAGGCGCATAGATTTGTATCTATTTTATACAAATCCAGCACCCTCATGAGCCATGTATGAGGCACCGAATCGTAGGCTTTTTTGTAGTCGATCCAAGCAGCCGATAAATTCCTCCTGTTGCGACGAACTTGCTGACATATGGACATGTCTACGAGAAGGAGTTCTTTTGTACCACGTGACCCAACTTTACAGCCTGTTTGACCTGAAAACATGATGTTGCTATTATTAATGTGGTTGGATATTTTCAGTCTTATAATCGAGGTCAGTAATTTGTAGATGGTGGGCAAGCAAGTTATAGGTCTATAATTTTTTGGGTCAGTGGTATTACCAGATTTATATAAGAGGTATGTGGCACCTGTCGTCATAAATGATGGGAGAGATCTATTCTCAAGTGCGTCCTGGAACTGCGTCGCTAAACGAGCATGCGTGCTAGGAAGCCATTTCAACCAGAAATTGTGCAGGCCGTCCGGCCCGGGACTTTTCCAGTTGTGGGACGGACGGATTGCACACAAAACGTCTTCTGGGCTAATTGAAACGGCCTCCATAGTCCGTATCGATTCGCAGGCTCGCTCCACGACACTGAGCCAGGCGCCTTCAGTGTGAGAGACCGGCGACGACCAAATGCTTGCCCAATATGTATGCATATCAAGCACATCCGGCGGCCGCCGATCTCCTAGAACATGAGAGCGCTCCCAACATCCATACACTCTTTTCTGGTCTCTTTGAAAAGTGCGATTTTGTTGGAATCTATCCCAGCGCGTCCTAAATCGTCGGATACGGTTCGCCCAAGCACAGACTTTTTGCTTCAGGAAATCTATGCGTTCTGCGACACAAACCCTATAATCTCTGGGCCTGATGTTGGTCCCAGAAAAGGCGTGTGTCACAAAACGCATGACTCTGGGCCTATCATTGCCTTCCCTGAAGCAAATTAATTTGGCGATTAAAGTTCGGGCCTTGCCGATACGTTCTTCGATCCTGCGCTGCCAGGCAGGAACAATCACGGTATCCCGCGTGACTCTGTTTTTATTGGGAAACTTTACGTTAGCCACACGACATACCGCGACGGCTGCGCAGTACAGGATCGAATGAGTGTCAACAAGGTCGCAACTAGACTCCATGTATGTGGAAAGAATGGAGTCTAGTGCCCCAACTAGCGCCAAATTACGTCTGTGCGTTGGTAAACGCGGTATCCGAGGTCTACTGGACGCAGAAACAGAATTAAATTCCAAAATCGCATCTTCCAAAGCCCTTCTCAAACACTGTATATCTTGGGAACTTACTGTACTGTCCAAATTGTCCATCAACTCAGGATCTGTGTTAGAAGTGCATATAGGTGTGCAATCTGTTCTTTGTTCAACAGGAGCCGTGGAGATAGGAACTTGGACAATATTATGTAAGTTTGCGCGCAACCGCTCAAGTACGGCATCATCCAACAACTTACGCCGCTGGATGAACCTCACTTGATCCGATAAACGTTGAGTCGATACATCAAGCGTTGGTTCCAGGGTCTGAAACAGAGCAAGCATTTTGGCACGGTACGCTGTGAGTTTGGTTCCTCCCTCTGTCGCCCCAAAGTAGGCCCGCATGACATTTTCATTGATGCTAGATGTCCATCGCATGCGGCGCACTACTCCACCGGTAGCGGGGGCCGTAGGCGGGACACAAGGCCCCGCTGGTCCCAAGCCCGCCGGAGGAGGGGGTCGTCGTCCTCTTCGCCGCGCAGGTGTTTGTGGCGGCGGGGACGACTGCAGCTCGTCTTGTAGGCTCGACGCGTCGTTACCCGGCGACGGCTCGAACACCTCCGAAGCCGACGCCCACGACGCGGAGCTCGACGAGCTGAAGGGGGATCTTCTGCGTGCGCGTGTCCTGGCTCGTAACATCATCATCTTGGTACATTTTTAGTTCTTTCTTCTTTATTTCTTTGTAAAACTGAATTATTACATTTGCACTGTATTGTCACTGTCATTGTCATAGTTCTATATTTGCATATTGTAAAAAAATCTAATTAATATTGATGGATTATTATTTAAATAGGACGGTTTATTATTATTATTATTACTTATCATTCTAAAAGTTAATTGACAAAGCGAATATATATGGCAAGTGTGAATGGCTCTACCATTCACACTTGCCATATATATTTGCTTTGGAATGGGAAGACCTCATAAAAAATTATCTGACCTGGTCAGAGATATACCCGAGAAAGGTCAAGTTAAAAGTATCCTAAACCGACATACATGCATGAAGAATGTAATGAGACTGAATTAGGCGAAAGAGGTGTGTAAGGTGTGTAGCAAGTGTATAATTGTTGTCTCTGCATACATTATGGGAAAAAGGTGTGAGTTTATGTATGTATGTATGTAATTATCAGCAGTTTTATACAAGCCAAACTTCAAAATCAGGCTTTTAAATTGCTTACTTTTAAATGATTGATAGTTTCAGCCATGTGTTGCTTGATGTCATTGTCTGTAGCAGGGCCTGTCTTCAGAGATAAATGTACAAGTCGCTTGAATTCATTATGCTCAATTACTTCTAAATAGTACTGGATTGGATTTGTCTGCTGTAATATTAAAAACCTGAAATGCATAGTCAAATTGGTTCAGTACACTAGTATTGAGTAATTAATATTTTGACTTCATCATCATCATCAACCACAGGACGTCCACTGCTGGACATAGGCCTTCCCCAAAGATTTCCACATTGACTTCATAAGATTGCAAAAAAACCGTATATCATAAAATATATAAATCATTAATATTTATTATTTACATTTTAAATACCCCATATTTTTTTTCAAAGGCTTATTGGTCCTATATTTTGAATATATTATAGTGTCTAGATAGTTTAAATGAATATATTATGGTTATAATTAAACTTACATATTGTTTGAAGCACATTGTTGCAGAAGCCTTACCACCTGTGCAGGGAAATTGTCAAAATCCACCAAAAGCCCTTGTTGCCGTTTCAAATCTTCATAGTCAATACGAGTTATACTCAATACACATAAAAATGTGGGATCCTCATCATCTGACAGAGATAGTTTCTAAAAAAATATTTTCTATAGCTACTTGTGATATTGATAAAATTGCCACAGGAAATAAATTTATAGAATTGGATACTTGACTATGTTTGATTTTGTACACATTTTTATATGTACTAGCAAAAAAAATAAACTCTTCTGTTAAATCTGATTCGAAATTGGTTGAAAAATGAGTCAGTAATTCATATTTAAAATTCTGCAATGAACAAGAGTAAATAAATAACACCCAACAGTCACATACAGAGTGGGGACGTAGTGGGGATATCTTGCTATCCCTTTCCAACACATGTACCGCTATGGCCCTGTGATTTTACTGATACTTCTCTTTTCCACAGTTTGAAGGTTACACCAAATTTCAAATGCTTATAATTTTTTTATCTTTGAGAATATTTCAATAATTATTTCAGTACTATATTTTAGATGGTGTTAATTTCATATAAAATCAATAAAAAAATTTAGTCAAGTACCTAATTGTTTGTCCAACCAATCAACACCTCACTAGAAGGTCCAGAAATCTGATAATTGGAATTTGTTATGAAGGGGTTTTTGGATATTTTAACTTTAATTTATTTTAACTTATCTTCTTCTTATATTTTTAAATATAAGTAATAAAAAAATACATTTAAAAATATAAAAAAAATATCACCCTCCCGATGATGAGGCTTGAGACCCAAGCCACCGGTGGTTAGGGGCTCAGAGTGAGGAACCGTCTCACAATGCGTGCCGTGTCTATTAACACTGCCTTCTGTATCTGGCTCTTGACCCAATGCCCGATTGAGAGCCTCTTAAGGTGATGGTCGAGGCTCTTTGCTATCAATTATTATTATTACCCCTGTATGCGTATGGTATAAACTATGTTTGACTGCCTCGGTGGCGAGGTCATTTTTCGGTATGTCTACCGTCCTGAGGTCTCGGGTTCGATCCCAGGGCGAACAGTGACATTGGGTTTTATCAATTCAGTATCAGTTCAGAGTCCTCACAGGCTCGGCTCGCCCCCTATAACATCTGGGACGGAAATAAGCTCGGCGAAATATGGTTGTTCTAGTTTGCTAGTGCGCATCTGCCTACCCCTTCGGGTATACAGGCGTGAGCCCACGTTGCTATTGTGCTATACGTGAGTTAAGTAAGAATAAAATATCTATTTCCACTCAGAGTACGCTACGACCAAGATATTTTAAAAATAACAAACCAAACTATCGTTTTCAAAAACTTTGTCAACAGTCACTGTGATATCTCTCTTGCAATCTTCAAACCCTCTTTTAAAAGTTACATAATATTTTCCTTTGTGAAATGTTTTATAATTCATTATAAAAGTTTACGTTAAAATAAAATAAGTCTGATTTATTATTTACGTCGTGTAACGAATTTAAAAATCAAAACAAAAGTATCAAAAGTTTAGACACGGATTGTCAAACTGACAAGCCAAAAGCCCAACAGTGCGTTCCACTAACAGTGCGTTCCACTAAGCGTCCACAACGATCAAAATGCTCCTTTAGTCGTTCCACATAACGACCGCGGTCGTTGTGGTCGCGGCGAAAACGTCACTTATGACGTCATGACTTACGCTCACGCGAAGCTCACGACGACCCATCTAAAAAGGTGGGTCGTTGTGATCGTTGAGAAAAATAGCGGCGTTTTCAAAACTCGATGCATCAAAAATGGCGCCCGATAAGCTTACATTATTTCATGCGGAAAGATATATTTTAGTAGAAGTGAATGTTTCTGCAGCGGATATAAAAAAATAAATTTTTTTTTTTTTCAATATAAATCGATTTAAACAATAATTAATAAAGTTTATTTTCAAGGCTTAGAGATTATAACCAAACCCGTTAAATATTTTGCATTCTTTTTATTAACTCGCCGTTTGTATTATTTACCTCCACGCTCAAAACGCTCTATAATCCATTCCACTTGAGTTTACGACAGTAACGCTCACAAGCAAGTGGAACGGGAAAAACTGCGGTCGTGAGCGTGGTCGTTGTGAACGCTTAGTGGAACGCAGCCTAGAATGATATTCAAAGGTTATAGATAATCTATGGATTTAAGATAAAAAATAAAGAACGAATGATTGACGTTCTGGTAGCTCTACACTAAAGTATTTTTTTAATAGTTACCTAATATCCACCGAATAATAAAATGAATAATGCTTGTGGTAGGATATTCGTATCCCACCGGATGGCGACCACCGTACACATGGTACGCTAAAACCTACCATAGTGACTCACACTTCGTGTGTGGTTCGCGTTCCAGGATCAGCCAGTGTGCTTACGATACTCTCGAGGGGCTTGCGGCATAAGATGATGGTTGGTTGAGACGGGTATGGGGGTATCCCTGTATTTGCAATTTGCATCTGTCATCTGCCTGTCTTGTCGCAAGCCCCTCGATTTGCTATTTATGCTTCTCACTCCGAATCCGAAGAGGGAAGACTCTTCGGATTCGGAGCGAGAAGCATAAATAGGCCGGCATGATTCTGATGACCACTGATAAACAGTGTTTGTCAGTAGTCCCTAGTTTTTTTGGACTGCACTACGCTTACCATCTTGTACACCTTGGACTCAGATAGTGAAAACTGTCTGAAAAGACTAGTATCCAGAACCGTGCACAAAATTAAAAAAATTGAAACCGCCAAACGGCGCGCGAATTTCTTGGCATTTTGACATTTTCATAACACCGCCTTTGAAAATTAAAATCTTGAAATAACCAATATATGTTTTTAGTTAGTTTGCAGCACATTTAACTTATCAACAAGATGTTTAATCCTGGTAAGTACCTTTATTAGTTGTTGTACCCCTAAATTCCTTTTTTTAAATGAAATTTTAGATATTGTGGAGGTTCTAAGTTCGGTTATTTCGGAACTTACATTCCAATTCTATACTTACTTAATTCAACCGGCAAATAGTAAGGCTCGTGTGGTAATCATTTTGCAAAACGTGTATACAACTAAGCAACAACAATCTATTACTAATATATAGTAACAAACTATTATATAGTAGCTGAGTAAACAACAAATAGTTTTATGAAATTCGTGTTTCCAGATTCATCTGTTGCTGATTTTGGCAATACTGGCACACCTGGACAGCCACAGAAAACTGTAAGTTGTTCCAATACACATTAAACACCTATAAGTATAAAAATAGTTTAATATATACATGTAATGTAAACTGTATTTCAGGGACGTAGAGCTTCACGTACTGCCCCTATAGTCATAAGACAGGCATTAAAATTTGAAGGTGATGATTTGATGATATTTTCCACTGAAGTGCAGATTGTCTCCATTGTGGCAAGAGTGAGGAACATCATAATACAAAGCACAAAAATTACATACACAGTACAAGATATTACTGGCAGAATGAAGGCAGTGTTGTGGTTAGATCAAGATGCTATGGACCAAGATGTAAGCAATTATTTTTTTAACATCATAAAGATAAAATTTTGCCAGTAGAGGGATAATAATTATCTTAAACTACTCATTTAAGTAAAAAAATAGAAAGCTACACCATTGCAAGTAAACTAATATATGACAACATAATCACACCAGATGAATATATATGGATAAACAAAATATAGCTGATTATAATGTTTTATGACCCCAAGTCTTGTGTGTCATGAGAGTTGAGACAGTCCTGCCCACACACCCGCGACTGTAAATCCTATAAGCCAGGATCAACTATGGCAAGTCTCAGATAATGCAAAATTGTCTTCATCATGCAACAAAATTAATCAAACAAAAAGATAAGAGTTGGAAGTGTCATGAGAGTTGAGACTGAAAAGTCATATAAGTGTGAGGTTAGGATTATGGGTGTGACTATTATATATTTTATTATTTACAGATAGACACAACACCCAAAGTTAAATTGAATGATTATGTGGAGATTTATGGCAAGGTCAAAACTAATAAAGGGAAAAAAGTGCTTATGGCATTCAAGATAAAACCTATCACAGATGTCAATGCAATCACATTTCACTATCTACAATGTATTCATAACAAATACAAAATGCAAGCACTTGAAAAAACAAAAGTTACTACTGATAATAATATGGTAATATTGTTTTTACTGTATAAATATTCTTAAAATAATTGCACACTACTGCAAGGAAAAGTAAAGAATCTACACCTGTTGAATTCAAACATACTTTCTCTGTTATGTGAATGAAACAGGCATTATTTGTTCACCTTTCTTCATTAGATTGCTGCTTTCACTATAATATACCATTTTTATGGTAAATTTTACAAAATGACATAGATTAATAAATAGTGACTTGTGTGGACACAGGTGACCGAGATGCTTACGTAATATGTATTATGCTGTCTCCAATGGGGTAACAAATTAATTCATTATTAATTTTACATTTCAGGGTGGAATGGGGGACAACCATATGTTGCATTCCGGTCTACCAGTAAATTCCATGGTTGGCATGAATGATACTGCATCAGTGAATGGATTAAACGCTCGCCAGATGATGGTGTTCAAGCTTATACAAGCTTCAACATTAGAGCAAGGCATTAGTAAACAGGATATGTATGCAACACTTCAGGATCGCATGGCACAGACAGAATTTATGTGAGTTTTAATATATAATTATAACATGATAAAATTTACTTATACGGGTGTTTCATAAAGTTGGTACCACATACAGGTGAACAATTTAAAGTATAATGGTAAAGTTAAAAAATAAAAATAGATCATTTTTTAATCAATTATTAATCATAGCCATAAAAAAAATCGGAGTGCAATCTGTAAACCATCGCATTTAGTATAGGAATGGCTTTGTTTATGCTAAAAATTATTATTTATCCCATAGGTAGTTAGCAAATGTATTGCAAGTGACCCAATGATCTAGAAAAAATTGTTTCATCACAAATTCTAGTTACTATTCTTTGTGTAATTATTGATACCAACTTAGTCACAGGCGGCTCTGCCTTTGGTGGCCCATACGCTTATGTAACATATATATGTGCCGCCTCCGACGGGTTAATGAAACACCTGTATGTATTTTTTTTCAATGTATATTTATCTTATTTTCAGGAATATACTGGACTGGTTGTGTGGAGAAGGTCATATATATTCAACAGTTGATGAAGATCACTTCCGGGCCACAGATGCCTAATTAAATTTTATATCTGTTAATTAAACTTAAGCCTGATTACTGTTAATTATATCCAAAATATTTTTTGATTAAACTTAAGCCTGATTACTGTTAATTATACATACATACATACATAAGCTCACGCCTGTATCCCCGAAGGGGTAGGCAGAGGCGCACTAGCGAACTAGAACACCCACATTTCGCCGAGCTTAGTTCCGTCCCAGATGTGATAGGGGGCGAGCCTATCGCCATATCGGGCACAAATTCCAGACTCCGGGCTGATATGGAAAAATTCAATATCACTTTGCCCGACCCGGGGATCGAACCCGAGACCTCAGAACCGTACTCGTACCGAAATACCACCACGCCACCGAGGCAGTTACTGTTAATTATATCCAAAATATTTTTTGAAATAAAATCATAATAAACAATAGTTGTACTTTATTAATAAAAAAACAAAGTTGATAATTGATATCTTCATAAGCAGACAACACTGTCAAATCTATTGTGTAACTTCAGCTCAGCTGTAACATTTTATGAATCACACTATATTACAAAGATGAACATTTGTCAGTGCATATGACACTTTTCCATGCTCAAATGTCCGGACCATTTTTGATTAAATTTGGCATAGAGGTAGGTGACACATGGATTAACACATAGGCTATTAATAAATTCCTGTGTGAATTAAAATAAAAACTATCAATTTTCATATTTCCCATAAAATTACTGTAATGAAATAGGAAAAACCTTACTATCTCCAGCATCTTTTCCTGAATACAAAGTTAGCTAGTTAGTGAGTTGAGATAATGATATGTTTGTTGACAAAACAAAACAAACCTACAAAAATATGCTATTTTGATACAGGAATGTCATATTAATTACATCCGATTCTAAAAATATTATACATCAAGATTTTCTAAATGTACTTCTGTACTTTATAATTATTTCAACAAACAATATTTGAGTATCAATTGTCATTTACTGAAGACATGATTAATATAGTTTAAACTTAAATTAATCAGACTTTCAAATAGTCACATCAGATCTTTTTATAACTCATCCCTCAATGCCTTGTTTTTCTCATCTGGCTTATGGCCTGGATATGTTTGACTCTCCAACTGAACATCTTTGAGCTCCTCTTGTTCCAATAAGAATTCTTTAGCTGACCAAGCTTGAGAACCATCTTTGAACATGAATATTGCTCTATCGTCATCAATCATATACCTGGAAATATATTTATGCCATATTTAATACACTGGACTATTTGAAACTTTAAATGGGTATATTTTTTTCAGCTCATGGCATGAATTAGGTGTCAACATGCAATATTATACTCATATGAAAATGGCATTCAGATTTCTTAATTTGTTATATACTACCTGTTAATATTTAATAAGTCTTAAATTGTTGAGTTAGACATTCATTCAGCACAATATTAACTGGGTAATCTAGTTAGCAGTTTATGGACTATATCATTACTTTCATAGAGGTGCATTTTAAAAGGAAACTACCGAATTAATGTTTCCATTACAAATCAATGAAACTACATTGCACAGATTGTAATAAATAACCAAAGTAATTGAAACAAAATTTAAAGCTGCATAATATTCATATTAGTTACCTCTCAGCTTGGATATGGTTATTCCAGAGAGATGTTTGCCATATTTTGGTCAGTTCTTCAGCCCTCGCGCGCGAAGGTTTGTTTGCAACTGTTACAAACATCATCAATGTTTGACCTTTCTTTGTAGCTTGTAAAACTTCTTCAGGCTTTGACATGTCCATTTTTGTCAGATCTATCGCTGGCGGTTTTCGTAGGTGTTCTGGTAATTCATCTTCAGGTAAAGGTTCCTCATCTTCTTCCCATTGATCATATAACCTAAAAAAATAGGTGGATATTTTATTCAAATCCCGTAGCACTATTTTATAAACAAACACCTATAGAAGTTCTATTTTACCTCTCCAAATCGGCATCAGAAAAGTCTCGAATGTCTTTCTTTGCCCACGCCGGTTTCTCATCACCACTATGTTTCTTGGCAGAATTATGTGAGACACATAGAAGGAAAATAAACAATAATATTTTCGCGATGGTCATTCCGTCTTGTGGTGGCAAAAATTATGATATACCGTATAGGTGCTCCCACTATATTAAGCAGGCGCAATTTTAATTTCAGTAATTTTCAAGTTACAAAGCAATAGTCCGTAATCCGTTATTACTTATCACGACCAAAACCAAACGCAAAACGATTAAGTCGGGTCTTTTACAACCTATCGAGTATAAAATTTGATAAAATAAGCAAAAAATAAAGCTATCTCTTTTTTACTAATGGATGTCAACTCAGGTAAAGAAGGATCAATATATAAGTGTTTGTTCCTATAGGCCCGCATCCGTCAATAAGCCACGCCCCCGGAATAAAGTAATAATAATAATACGGCAGCTGAAATGGTGGTTTTTTTTTTTTTTTTTTTTTTTTAAGTTGTTCATAGCCATGGATACAATGTCCTTCAGCCGTATACTTCTTGTTATTTTTGGTACTTTATTTCCTACATCTAAGTTTTCGCAAGTGCAATGAAGTCGGATGTGTTCGATTTCAAGGCCCTGCTGGAGTTTTGGCGTCAATTCCTTCCAGTTTGATGCTTTTTAGACGATTTTCTCGCAGCGGAGGAATCGAACATGGTCGACCCATCCACCCGACAAAAAGCGCCCAAAATCACTTATTTCAAAGGTTCCACATACTGTCCATCTTCGTTGTTGTTTATCGCATAAATTCACACCACATTTAAACCACAAGCACAACTTTAGACTATAATATGAAATCATTAAAACAAGCGACCACCCGCACCGTTAGAATTCCCGCCAAAACTCAGCTGAAATGGTGGTCTAGTGCAGTGTGACCACAATATTTTTTTCGAAAATACCGAGGCCACCTCGAAAAAATACTGAAATATACTGATGCACCCAGCAGGAAATACCGAGAAAAATACTGATGTTTTTAAAATAAGTTTTATGTCACAATGATCATTAAAGTATCTTAAAATGGTTTCTTATATTTTACCTGAACATTAACAACAACTTTGAAATCAAACAGATCGATGAAAATGTAAAAAAGAAAATCGTTAAGCCGCGGCTCCCGCACTAAAACGCTACTAGAAAAAACATGATTTTGCTACACATTACGGCCTTCATGAGCAGGAGGCACCGAAAAAAATGTTTTGTGTCCATGTTTTTGTGTTTTATTTCGAGAAAACATGTGTAGGAAGCTTTATCCTCTGAATAATAATCATAATAATGATACTTTATTGTATGAGTCCGTTCTATCACAGCATACAGTGTGCTTTTTTCTAACTGGAACAGTATAAGGATTTGGATCATTGGAAATTTCATACGCTAAACCAAACGCAATAGCGAGCTGTATCGTAAAGTTTGTTCGAATGCATTGTGATTTGATTTGAGTTACTCAAATCGCCTCGATCGACTCCCCTTCTCAATCATCCTTTAAGGTTGGTAACGCACCTATGCTATGACTCTGTTGGTATCATGGGTGTCTTGAGATCAGTTACAATCAGGTGCATGTTTTACATGATCGTATGCTAATCTCTGCTAGGAAAAATCTTTATCGAAGAGCACTAAAGTTGTTCTGAAATTGCCTGCATTCAATAAGATTAGGATCATATTGAATATTTATTATAGCAACAATATTAATGTGCATACCGGATTACATACTAACAAACTATATGAAAATCAGTATATACAATCATAGTACAATGATTTATCTTAATACGAAACTGAGTTGATCAGAACAATAAAATAAAAATGATTGGTCATTTTCATTATTTTTTATGGACAACTCACTCTTGAACACAAAATTGAGTACCTATGTCAAAATTAATTCTTCATTAATAGAGCAAACGGTTTCTACTTCCTACGACGGTTTTTCTGTATCTCTTACAGCTTCCAATTTCTACTTACTGTCTCAGTAAAAAATATATTTACGGTGACAATATTATCGCAATTTTCAACCGACTTTGCAAAGCATAGTTGCAGTCGGTGTATTTTCATTAAATCTGAATTATTCTTGGCCGTTTTTCCGCACTATGCTAAATGACCAGTCATCAATCACAATTTTTTTTGGTCGCCGCGACACCCCCCGAATTTGCCTTACGCCCGGTTCCAATAAACAATCTCAGTTCGAATTTACAGATGATTACAAAAATTTGCCAATAAGAACACAGTTTGAACGTGACTCCGTCAAATGACTTGATTTGATTGGTTCATAATCGCAATCTATCTGCGCTCTAAACTGAGATCGTTTATTGAAATCGGCCGTAAAACCTAATTTTCGAACAGATCGGACAAAATATACCGAAATATTATTGACCTCCACCAATATACCTATGTGGTCTGTCATCATTTGGGGGGTTTGCCGTTGTCACCACGCTTAGCAGGCGGATTGGTGACCGCAGAATGCTGGCATGTTTTACAAAAAAAAAATGAAGTCATCCGCCAGAGAACCAAAGTGATTGATATTGCTCGCAGAATTAGCACGTTGAAGTGGAAGTGGGTCGGTCATGTCTGCAGACGGACAGATGGCCGGTGGAGCAGACATGTGCTGGAGTGGAGACCGCGTTTAGGCAGACGTAGTGTGGGACGCCCTGCTGCACGATGGATCGACGACTTGAAAAAGGTGGCGGGCAGCGGATGGATGCGGGCTGCGCAAGACCGGGATAGGCGCGGGATAGGCGCAGTGGACGGCGATAGGCTGAGATAAAATAAAAAAATAAAAATATACCTATAAAAAAACTGATGGTCCAAAAACACTTCAAAATATACTGAAAAAGTAATAAATTACTGAAAATGGTCACACTGGTCTAGTGACGTGCGGAGCGTGATTCATTACGTATGGTATCGATATCGATAAAATGTTTTATTTTGTTATTTCACGATATATTCTTTTGCATTACATACATATTCTCACACCTGTATATCATAAGAGGAGGCAGAGACTATAATTTTCTAATACGTATGATTAGAAAAGCTCTAGTGAGTTATACAAAAGGGGATAAGTCTAATATTCTTTCTCTAAGGTATACGCGCTTGGCTTCTCTATTCATTCTTTCTTTAAGGTTATTGGGAAGTATTTTTTACCTATACCAAATCATTCTTCTCAATCATTTACTTCGTTCACGTTACCGTTAACGTCACTGCATTGAAAAAATATCCAAATACGTCACGAACGTCGAGTTGTCATCGCGGTTCACGAGTATGTGTAACGTCAAATTATGATTTAAGTTCCTATTTAAATGTACCATTAATTATATAAATTGCATTTTAGATAAATAATTTATTTTACAGTTTAATTTATTTTTTAAATAACGTGTGTTTAACTAAAATCAGTTCGAGAAATCTGTATGCCGTATATTGCAAGGTTTCGGCATTCAAAAGTTCTGAAAGTGATCGTCATAGAAGAGTTACAGTGCAGTGTAGCCTAAGCACCATGGACCAGAGTGGCATAACACCGAACACTTCCAATCAGCAGTTGGTTATAAATAGTGATAATGACTCCGCAACGGCGCTGCTGCAGGAGAAGCAGACGAGAAGACGTGATAATCTGAGAGATGTCACCTTCATAGAATACATGACTGTTGGAATATTGTGCTACGTCAACCTCATCAACTACATGGACAGATTTACCCTGGCAGGTGAGTTGCACCATGCAAATATCACTACTTGCTTACCTTGAAAAATCTTATTGTAATTCACACAATATATTTTTTGGTTCTAATACGTTTTTAGCTCCTGTAAATTTATGCTCCTGGTGCTGTTCTCCTTAAAAAAGGAAAATTATGTTTTCTAAGCATTTTATCATCTTTGATGTTTGAACTTTGTTAGAAATATTACCTAATTTTATAAAGTTCTTATTGGAATTTTATTTACAAATTGGGAATAGGTACTATTATGAATATAAAAGTTTGTATGGATGGATGATTGTTTCTCAATCATGTCACAATGGATTAAAGGATCTGGATGAAATTTGGGATATATTTAAAACATATATATCTCATCAGTTCTTCTTTTTTATTTAAAAAATATGTTCTCCATCAAACATTGATGATTTTGCCAATGACTGTGTTTAATATATTTATTACTTTAAAAAATAGCTAGTCAATCTCATCAGTTATAAAAGTCTAAAACATTATTTTGCTGATTTTATATATTATCTAATTTTAACACCATTTCTTTAATTGTATATAATTTCAATATTTCCATATTTTTAGCCAATAGTATTTTGATATTAATTGAAGACTAAGAAGGTTCTTATATTAGCAATATGTGAAATACTTAGGTGCAATGGACAGATTCAAATGTAATGCTAGATGTTTATCGGCTTATAAATTAGTGGTAAAGGAATTAACGGTATCTTAATTTTTTAAATGTTTGTATGATGCCTTAAGTTTCAATTTAAGTTTGTGCACTGTACGAAAGGAAAAACATTATTTTAGTATATATAACAAAGTTATAGTTATTAATCAATAGTGCAGTGTTATGTTACTGAAAGTGATATTTAAAAAAAACAATGTTTTATAATTTATTGGTGCATTATGCTAACTGGTACAAATATTTAACATAACATAACATAAGCTCACGCCTGTATCCCCGAAAGGGTAGGCAGAAGCGCACTATCCAACTAGTACACTCACATTTCATTCACATAATTTGGAACACTGGTTGTGTAAGTAGGAACTTGTACCTACTTATCCACTTTTTAATATTACTAATCATTACCTACATTTCGCTCATTCTATACAAAAGGACCATAAATAAAAAATATCAAAATCGTTTTTATTCAAAAATGCAACGTTACTTGATCATATTTAAATATTTAAAAAAAACTTATACTGATCTCACATTTTACACAAACAATATAAGGACCCTTTTGCATTTTCGTGTTTGTGCACAGTAAATATGAACAAAACTGCCGTTTTGTCACAACCTGACCATTGTCACAATTGGGTACTTGACTATGTTTGATTTTATGCACATATTTATATGCAATAGCAAATAAAACAAAAAAGAAACCCTTCTGTAAAAACTGCATCGACATTGGTTGAAAAATGAGGCAGTAATTCATATTTTAAATTCTGGAGTGGCCCCCACTCCAGAATTAGATAGAACTATATTGGAGATATCTTGGTATCCCTTTCCAACGCGCATGTCGTTATGGCGTGACGTGATTAAACTGATACTTCTCTTTCCCGCAATTTGACGGTTACACCAAACTTCATAGGCTTATAACTTTTTTATTTTTGAGAATATCTCGATATTTTTTTCTGTTTTATATTTTAGATGATAAATTTCATATTAAATTAATAAAAAAAGACTGTTCAAGTACCCAATTGCATGATAGTTTGTTAGGAGAGTATGTGGGCAGACGCTACAGGCTGGGCGCGGGCCGCCTGGGCGGCCCTGCCACAGAGGTCTTAAACGACTGACGTGGCGGGGCTTATCTGGGCGGACATGCTGGGCATCCGTGGGCGGACCTGAAAGGTGCAAACCTGCAAGACCCCCATGATGTCCAAAGGCTAGTCTGAGCCGCAGCCCAAAACCCAACGGTGATGTGCCTCCTGGGGGCTGTTGCGCAGCTCGGTTGCCTCCGAAACAGAAGTGGAGTGCCTCACGGATTGGGATTAAGGGTGAAATAGTTCTGGTGAGTGAGCTGATCACCCGTCTGTGCGATTGCAGACGTCCCCACCATAAATAATAATAATAATAAATGGAGCAAAACACAGAAATACAATTCTTAAACTTCAAACTGCTCCCCTGTAAAAAAATATGTTTTTGATATGTGTCTTTTGTACTGAATCAGCAATTTGTTAATTCTTATTACATAGATCGAAAACATCTTGGCTAATTACTGTACTGTAATGACAAGCAAATTTTATGGTATAATGCTGATCAATAATCTAATTTTAATATGCTTACTCATGCCAATCTAGATATTTGAAATAGCTGATAAATAATTGTGAGTATAAAAATATTCCTAGGAAACCCACAAAATATTACACAATATTATTTATTCTAATATTCTAAAATACTTACATATATATTACAAGTATACATTAATTCATTATTTTTCCCAGAGGGATAGGTAGGGCTAGTGGATTACCAGTTTGTACACTTGTTTTACCTTATTTATTTGTCATAATTACAATTTATGAAAGTTTTGTGTAATTCTATAAAATAGCTGTCTTGATAATTGATATGTACCTAATAATAATTACATTCACAATGGTAATAACAGGTAAATCATAATCATTTATTAAGCTTATTTATTAAAACATAATATGTGTATTAGTTTATGATTCTCAATTATTTAAAACTATATAAAACTAAGCCAAATCCTCTTTGCAACATGCTTGAAAAAGTGTGTTGCGCCGGCCCCACATTAAAGTGGGCTAAGGGCAGGTAGAAAGAAAAGAATTATTAGGTATACCTTTTGTGTCATAAGATCAAATTATTCATATAAACTTCACCCCTGAATCTCCTCTCATACATACGCTACTAAAACAAAAAAAGAAAGTCGGTTCACAACCAGAGAGAGAAATAGGTATTGAACAGAATATAAATAAATATTTATTCAACATATGCCTACTTTAACTCCATAACAAATAACCCAAGGTTCTTATCTAAGGGCTTTATAAAAATTTTATTACGTAAACGTAAAGACGCGTGACCGAGTCGTGCAAGCTGTTTGTTTCCGTTAAATTAATTTGCACTATTACTATTGCTAAGGTAGCTATGAGCCTATGATAGCAGATTGTCTTTATAGTAAACTAGCTTTTGTGGCTACGCTCGCATGAAAGTCTTGACAAACATTCATCCCCATTGCATCCCTTTGGGGGATGAATTTATGCATGTATTTGTATAAATAATATAATAACGCCATAATTATGTATATAATACATTCCTCTTGAATCACTTTATCTATTTAAAAAAAACGCATCAAAATCCGTTGCGTAGTTTTAAAGTTGTAAGCATACAGAGCGGGAAGCGACTTTGTTTTATTTATTTTATTTTACAGAAAGCTTACAGACTAATAAATGTACAATAAATGGTAAAATATAAGTATTAAAGTTGCAAATTAAAAGCTTCCGCATATAAGTAAATTAGAGTAAGAACATAAAAACGTTTCATAATTCAAGAAGGTACATGACATTATTTTACATAACATAACATAACATAAGCTCACGCCTGTATCCCTGAAGGGGTAGGCAGAGGCGCACTAGCGAACTAGAACACCCACATTTCGCCGAGCTTAGTTCAGTCCCAGATGTGATAGGGGGCGAACCTATCGCCATATCGGGCACAAATTCCAGACTCCGGGCTGATATGGAAAAATCCAATATCACTTTGCCCGACCCGGGGATCGAACCCGAGACCTCAGAACCGTAGTCGTACCGAAATACCACCACGCCACCGAGGCAGTCGCGAGGCATACAGAGAGCGCGAAGCGACTTTGTTTTATACTATGTAGTGATAGTTAACATTTAAAATAATTATAACGTCGGATAACGCGATTTTTCACTGCCACAACTTACACTCCAAAGACCACCTACTGTGACATCCACTTCCGTAGTATTACTATCCTTTCTAGGTCTTCTGAGTATCCGATTTCCGTAATTCGCCGTAGCTTGTGATGCGATATATCATAATTTCTTGAATAAGCTAGTTCACTTATAGGTACGCCCATCTCAGTAAAAATATCATTTAGCTACCCTATCCCCTATAGGGTATTTGATTTACTGTACTTCAAAATTTTATAGCCACACTTGTTTAATACTGTTGCTAATGTTATGGCAGAATTCAGACATTATATTATGTCATTAATGTCACATTAAAAAAATTATCCAAAGGCCATTATAATGATGGTAATTTGTTATGGTTTTAGTTAAAATGATAATGGTTGACTCATTCATTGCAAATGTGAATTATACATATTTGGACATCTAAATATGATGTCGTGGTAATAGGAATTTTGCCTATAATATCTACATGCTATACATATTTACTATGTAACTAACTGTGGTAGTTTTATAGCTTCGGTTTCCGTCGTAAATCTTGCCGTATCCTTTGTTGCATCACGCGTGTCTTAATTTTAATCTGCGCGTGGCGTAATAGCCAGGTGCTTTTCCCTGCCCTGTAATTTAAACGGGGATTAAAGTAGATTGCTTAAATTTTATCCTTTTTATCTTAATATGCTCATAACACACATTTCGGGGGCAGAGACGTGTTACTTAATTTTAAGGCCTTAGTTAATGTTTACATTTCTATTTAAACCATGAACGGTGTCGTTGACTTTTCAAATTCAACCGTCCAGGACCCCTGAGTAGAAAGACAGGAATGTGTCGTGGCTTGTCGACGGCATTTAACAAGTAGATATTATTACATATTACACACTATGGCGCGCACACGAAGCCTTAAATTGTTCCCGAAATAATAGAATAGAAAGACGGCGCGGCAGACTATAAAAATTTACGAACGCGCGTCATAATCAATGAACCTGTTTATGTTCCTTCGTCAATGAAAAAATTGGCTTAGAATAGAACGGGGTTCTATTTTATGAACATTTACTTGTCAATATAAATAGCTTCATGGGCTATAATAAATATTCAGACGCCATAAATTCCTATTAATGAACGCTGGTCGCCCAGGAAGGGTCGTCGTCACGTAATCAGAGAAGTAATCTCCAATGTCTGCTCACGTGCGTGGGCTCCTCCTTCTATGAATACATTGTCGTTTAAATAAAAAAACATATGTTATTGTTTCTGAACAGAAAGTATAGAGCTTGCCCTTGTTTATTTTTCATATCAATATCGTGTAAAAGAGCAACATTTTAAGTTGTCTATTTGAATAATTCATTAATTATAACAGTAATTTAAGCTCATGCCTGTATCCCTAAAGGTGTGGGCAGAGGCGCACTGGCGATCTAGAACTTCCGATTTCGCCGAGCTCAGTTCCGAGATGTGATAGGGAGAAACACTATGACTATATCGGGCACAAATTCCAGACTCCGAACTGATATTAAATTGAAAAAAAAAACAAAATCACTTTGCCCGCCCCAGGGGTGGAACCCGAGACCACAGGACGATAGTCGTACCGCGCACCCCTACATCACCGACGCAGTCCATGTAAAAAAAGTATACATAAATAGAAAAATCTCATACCAAAGCTGTTTTTACACCTTCGTGGTTAGAGAGTTGAGGAGAAAGTGCAATATTGACAGTAGGTTTGAACTTGATAGGCAACAAGGTCCAGAGAGACATGATAAAGTCAGCTTTATGTAAACACAATGATCGAATATTCGTGTACATTAGGGTTGGTATCCTCAGGGACGAAATGAAATTCTGGCACCACAATAACATCCCTCCCGATTACTGTTATCGTGATTAAAATCTTAAAACGAATTATTTGATTTCAGCTGTGTAAGCAGCCGCAAGAAATATTTATTTGCACGGAAATGCAAAGGCAGGTGCCTTTTTACGATTTTGCTGATGTTTTTTTTTTTGTGAATTGCGATGTTTTTATCTCATTGCATTCGATAATCGGACTACAGGTGGCCGTCAAGCTGGTTGATTAAAATTAAAGGAAAAACACCTTGAGATCAGTTTATTAAACACTGGAGATATTAATATATTTTTTATCATGAGATATAATTGTAACAGTTGCCTTGATGTCAACAGTGATTGTATAGCTCTCAGATTTAGTATGTAATTACAACTTATCAGCGCATTTGTTTTTTTTTACGTTTCTATTATCGCGTTTGACGCATATCTTAGTAACTGTTTGTCATAGGTCATACTCGTGCGATATGAATCATTCATGTTGGCTGTTGCATACGTCATACGGAATTTCTTGTGATTATTGGTAATTTTGATAGTTTTGTTCATATTGTTTGTTAGACGGATAAGTAGCACTTACGTAACGTTTGCGTTTTGTGTCATTTTGTAAACATCGTGATATTTTGTGGTGTCTTTCGTTATCCAAACAGCAAATTTTCCGCTTAAATTAGGATTATAGATATATATATCATAGATATTATAATATCAGCATTTTTTATTAATAATATAAGTTATACATAAATACATATTAAACTTATCTTTATACTATACATTTTATTTTAATTCATATTACTTCCGCTATTATAATATGTAATACCAAAAATCAGCTATCCATGTAGAATAAAGAATTTAGTTTAATTTTAATATACTTAATTCTTGCTTTCATACCCTTATACCAATTATTACATCTATTAATAATAATGTGAAATTATTAATTATAAATAGACGCGCCTAAAAAAGGGTTCCGTTGTCCCTAGTTTAGTAAAACGTATTGTGAACGCGTGTGTGTGACGTGTGTGCACATCGTTTAATGAATAAAATATGGGATGTTTGGACGCTCTTACACCACGCCGCACCGTGCTCTCTCGGCGAGGGGTGAAAAATGTGAGCTTATTGGGGAGATTAAAAATTTGACGTTCACGTTGATATATGGAAATCGGTATTACGGTTGCGACTTGCGTCTATTACGTGTCTGGCGTCTGATGTCGATAAAACAAATTAAGTAACTTATTATTTTTGATAAAATTATATTATCGTATGTAATGGACTGATGTAATCAAGTTGGTCTTAATAAAGGATTATTACTGGAGCTCTGCTTCATTTAATCATTATTTATATATAAAATAGTACTTATAAGGAGAAGAATATATGAGAATTGAGGACACCGTATTTTAGTGTATTTTTTTTTTATAATAGTGTTTAATATAGGTAATATTTAAATCAGAAGGCCAGGTATAACGCCAGGCAGAAAGAAAGATGTGTATAATATGTAATACACTATACACAGTGTGTATAGTGTATTACATATTATACAGTGTATATGGTGTGTATTACACACCATATACACTGTATATGGTCGACTTTATTGTATAATGTAATACGCCTGTATAGTTACACGATATATTTTTATGCCTCGCATGATATGTAGAATTCTACTTACCTACATCAAATAAGCACGAGTTACGTGTGCTCAGTTTTAAATCACAATTTTATGGGTATTTTTGAAGTGGACATTTACGTAGAATCGTAAAAGTGCTGCACGAGCAATTCCTGCAATGTAACAAACGTAATGTCAGTGTTCGCGAGAAATCGTAAATAAAATCCTACTCTGGCTGGTTAGAATATGGCGACTAACTCGATTTCGTTATAAATAAACATATACATAACCTATTTTAAAAATACAATGCCACGGTAATGCGGAAATAGACATTCTATAGGAAAGACAAAATATACACGTACACTTTTAGATTGATTTAGCTATGTATGTTATTGTTGATGATCTTTATTAGGTGTGTGCATAGGTATTATCTTGTTGCTAATGTTTCTATATGATTTTTGTTTCCTTTTGACCTTTGGCAAGAGTATATGTAACTGGTATAAACATAGTTATAATTTTCTATCTAAATAGCAATAAATTATGCGTTTTTTAGTTTACATTGATCCTTCTCCCTCTATGCAAATATGAACATAAAAACCATTAACGTCGGGACCAACGATAAAACCGGGCTTACGTTCAAACCCAGGATTTAAATCCTATTAGTTCGTTGAGTCGAATGTCTCTTTAGGTTGGTATTTTAAATGGATTTTATAGAACACTTGAGCCTGTCTCCCATGATGTTATCGGGGAATAAAACCATAATGACTGGCACTTTTCTATTTATCGTACTGCTCTTGTTGGAACGATAAAACCCTCGTGTCACTCGCGGGTGGTCTACATTTTCGGAATATTTTTTAAGTAACCCTTCACTTACGGTGTCTAAATATTAGACTTTGGCCTGGAAGACGTTATTGTGACAGGTAAAGGAAAAAAACGTACTGACGACATATTTTCAACGCTTCATACTGAGTAGATTATTATAATTTTAGTGTTTTGATATTATTGATATTGGTTTCAAAGTATTATGTTGAGAATTCGTTTAGAATATTAGGTACTTTACTTTTAGTACCTTTGTTTTCTTTCGTAGAGGTAAAATAAAATAATAAATCTTAGGCTCAGATCTATAGAGCAAACTTCGACTCAGCCTGAGTAAAAAAAAATAGGCAGACAAAGCAAAGATTTTCTTGTAAAAAATGGCTTGGACTAAGTCAAAGCTCGATTTAAAAATTCCAAATCCTCAATGAGTTCGTTTCTTTGACTTAGACTTAGTCGAAGTTCGCTCTATAGATCTCAGACCTAGTATAGTCTAAAAAGTATTTTTAACAAAGTTGATTTGAACTTTGGACACGACTTGTTAAGCACTTTTGAATGAATGAAATGAAAAACTGAATAAATAAATACTTTTAGAAAAAAAATGATTTTATTAACGTTCTTCACAGTCAGATACTTTTGATTTTTATTGAGTTTAGCATGTTTCGAATGGTCTCCCTCCATACTGAAACGGTATTGAACCGATAAATAACGCTCAAGCTCTGTACAGCACCAACAGTGATGGCTTTGATGTGATTTGATGCAGCTGCGTGCTGGCAACTAGATAGGCGGCCATCGTGCAGGGCAATTACTCGAGTGGCTCATCGAGACTCCACTCTGGACCAATTAGTTCCGCCTTCGGAGATGTAATTCATCGTCAAGTGCTGGCCTCTGGATTAACTTGGTTGATAAAATTAATAATTGCTCGTTATGCAGGAACGTTTAAATGTAGGCACGGCGTGGTAGAAATGTAATTCGAACAGTGATTCTAGATGAATGTTTTTGAATCGCGATTTGAAAATAATGATGGACCTTATAATGTTAAAGTCGTAGTATATTATCTATGAAATTAAACTAATCTGGATACTGAAGGTTAAAATCATTAATAAACCTTATAAACTTCGATAAGAACTCAATGAAGTTAACATTATGTTCGTTTAATTTAGCAATGTTTCGAAGTGTCCAAGTTTGATCATTGGATACTTAAATACACCTACTAGATTTTCTCGGTTTAAAACACAAACTCCTATACAAAACAATGTTTTTCGTTGTCTTTTGCGCATGGAACAATGGACCATAGACAAAAACCATGTTTTATATAGTGTTTTAGTGCAGAAGGCTCGACTTTATGTTCTATCTAGATTTAAGTCTTATAGGTACTTGTATTTCTAGTAGTACTCTTGTTGGTGCTCTGTCTTCTGAGCAGTACTAAGCGTACTGGTTAAGTCACTATTCTAAACATTCTTAAATTGTTTTATAGCTATATAATTACAACATCTAAGGCATAAAGAAATGCTATCGTACTGCTCCTGTCTGTTGATATCAATTATACATTCTGTACGTATAATAAGAATTGAATCCGATTATAACGGATGTTAATTCTGTAAAAAGTCACGCTCCATCGGGTGTGCATCGTGATGTTGGTCAATGGAAAAACGTTTCAAAGGTTTCTTTTGATGTCCTTTTGTTAAATAAAGCATAAAGATTTATATAACACGGACTGCGAACACTAACAGCTTTATTCGCCTTTCAAATCGAGCGTGTCTTGAACCTAAAATTAGTTTACAATTACCTGTAAAAAACTGAATTAAGTAATCATTGTCTGGAACATTAATTGAATATTTTGGAGAAAAATGGGAATAAGAAGGTTTTATTTGTTAAATATGATTGCCAAAAAACGTATGTTGTACAGAAATCGACGTTAGATAAGAAACCTGCAGGTGACTGATGTAATAAATTTCATTTTTACGATAACAGAAATGTACTCGAGAGTCCATGCTATGTGCAATGTGTGTCGTATTGTCAAGTGTGTAAACTAAACGTTAACTGTAGATACGATACGGACGATAGTGATAATAAGCACTTGCATCTATTTGTACGCACATAAACCGTGTAACGATGTAACTACAAAGGCTATTAGTTTTCAAAAACAAAGGTTGATGCACTCGCCTCCAGCCCGTATATTTTAAGTTTTCCTACTTAACTATTATGGTAGCAATTATGTTTGGGTTCATACAGCTCTTCAAGCTTATCTACACGGCAGGTGCAGTCCTAAGATTAAGAGAATGCATCCGTAGTTTGTTCATGTTTGTCATGAACATTTGTTTTGAGATATATCCGTTTAATTGTAAGTTGTAACACGGGGTCGTTCCCTTAGTTTTCACTTCCAACCGATCTTTTGTGTCAACTGTCTGAGGTCTTTCATGAATATTTACACGACACGTCGCATTTGAATAAACCGTGGCTTCATGTATGTGGTAATTGTTCTCGATACCAGATTCCAATAAAAGCGATAACAATAAGTTGTTTAATAAGGACAACTGATAGTTAACGAGTGCAACAATTCAAACCTGAAGTTGCATAATTCTTGGTATAATGTAGTCTGCCCATCGTCATTAAAAATTGCAAGGTGAGTATACACCTTTAACGGTAAAGTAATTATCTTACTAGTTGGGTAAGTAAATACTAAATGAGAGATTCCTAATTTTTTTTTTTTGGGAAAAATATAATCGCCATCGCCATCTCGCCATCGGAGGGGAATATTTTTATATTTTTAAATTAATTTTTATTTTTATAGCATATATTTAAAAATGTAAAAAAAAACTTTAAAAATAAAGATTACTGAACATAATAATAATAGTTAATTAAGATAGCATAAGAAAAGTTAACATCAATAAAACTTCTCCCTCTGAATTATCCCTCCCTTGGTCCCCGGTAAAATGACGATAAAAATTAATGGTTAACGTTCAATGTGCATTGAAAACGGTTACTGTGAAGTGAAAGTAAACAGTTTCTCATACGGTGTGGGAAAACAGTCTCCACTTGCGTTGACATAGTCGCCCTTTCAATGGGGTGTGCTGCTTCCCTGCGGTACACACTGCAATAGTTACACTGCACCGCTTTGATTAAACCGAAAATATCCACATTCATAAAATTATGTTCTGTTTTATCATCATGGGAATATAAAAATAGTTTTACGTTGAAAGAAGTTCTAAGCATACCTTGTTGTGTACTGAGTACTGATTAACGGAACTTTTAATAATTTTATTTCCTCCACTTAAGAGTTCCATGACTTCTATGAAACTATTCCTATCTATAAAAGAACGCACCCTAAAAATTCTAATGGAAGTAGCCACTTTCATTAAACTTTGAAAATGTAGCCATCTCCGGAAGCACTTTGTTAAGGTGGTTGTAAAAATAAAACCCACTCGTCTACTGACTGTCATATAAAAATGTCTTTATGTATGTCTGTCTTTATGTTCATTCACACGTTTTAATGCATTTGGCGATCATCCATGTTTGTTACGTTGATGCACCTAATATAAATATTATTGTAAAAACTAAACAAGAACAATTTCTAATCTTCGGTATGAATTTTAAAAAAAGATTGTGGAGGCAAGGCTATTCAAATTATTTTGTTTATTAGTCTTCACACTTCAAATACATCCGATATTTTTACTTGAAATGTACTTTCTCTGTTATAACCATATACTAGGTAACTACAACCAATTGTATACGTAATCGGTTATGGTTTCCCTAATAAAATAATATATAAATTATGGTTTCCCTAATTAATATTTAATAACCAGTTTTCCCCAATGTGCACAAGTTTCCTGCATGAATTAAGTCGAGAAGACTTCACATGTATATAATTTATTGATATACATTTAGCAAACTAAGTACATGAACCATGAAAGCTGCTCAATGAGTAAGTTATCGCAAAAAATATGTTAAAAATGTCGCCATAGTACTCTGAATCGTGAAAGTGGATACACCCGGCTTAGATTACTTCGTTTCCAGGTATTGACAGTGCACTTGCCCGACAAACTTGCTCAATAGCACATACAACATCTGGTACTTAGTACTTACTACAAGTTATCTAAGTGAATGTAGTCATTGTGGGACCCGTGTACTCGGTAAACAATAGAAAATTACCATCAACCGGGTTGTTTTCACGATTTTCTTCATTAATGTGGGCACTTAAGCAAATGAAGTAGTATCGTTTAATAATGGTACCTCGTAGCTCATGTTTTGTGGGGGGAAACTATACTACTATACCGGTTATTTTTGAAGTTTCGAGTATTACGGCTATAGTTAACGGTTCAGTATTTTGAGCGAATATTTCTTATCTAGCTGAAGTTTAAGCCATACAAGCGTTATCTATATTTAGGTTAAACAAATGTTTGATAGTCTACATAAACACATTAGGTGGTCACTTCTTGCATAACCTTGTGGTGCACAGTAAACACCGTCAGGCAGAGTCGAAGAGTCCATCCAATTAATATGATTTCTATTGGTTTAACGTTGCAGTTTTTAAAATATTATTATGTGTGTTGATTGTAATATTCATAGAATGCCTAAAATAATTCGTAAATTAAATTGTTTCTTTATTGTTGATGGCAGACTGATCTATGTAACTTTATGGTATTGATATTCGCAAGTTATATAATAACTCGACATTAAATATCCAGTAGTTAGACTGCGTGTATTCCGCTCTGATTACACACTTGGCATTTGGCAGACGCTCTGGCACTGAAAACACGAACAAACTATAAATACACAAACATTTTTGATAAAGCTGTTGAAAAACTTGCAGCTATGTTTTACTAAAAGTTCAGAATTAGTTTAGAAATGGGGTTTTTAGAATTACAACTTAAGGACTAGAAACAAGTGCCCTTATGAATATTTCAAGCTGCAATGCGTCAAACTGACGTAGTTTTCATCAAAAAATGTGTGAATGAATGTAAATTATTGCTCGTTAAGAGTTTAATATGTATGTTTCCGCTGTCTGTGTTAGATTGCTTTTTTAATTAGTACAGAAGCGTGTGCTCGTCGGCAAATTTTAGATGCGGTGGTGGTCTACGGGCCATCTGGCTTTTTATGTACGCCTTCAGATGTATGTATAATGAAAATATGCGGCGAAATCTTCCATGCCCGTCCTCAATTTTTATGGATAAAAGTCTAATATGAGAGGAATTCATCATGTATATTAACAGTCACAAGTTTAAAATTATCGTTAAAACTGGGATTTTCCTTCTGACATTTTCATGCGAGATATTATATGCTATGGGCAATGCATGCTACACTTAGTTTATCAATATGTTTTCTGTTATCCTGCATTACTTGTTGCAAGAAATAATTGTCATATTATTATTATGCGCGCGACGTTGCTAGATGGATTTCGTCCTTTTATAATTTTATAAGGTGGGCTAAGCGCAGGTAGAAAGAATTAAAGAAAGATAATGTTTATAGATATACTAGCTTTTGCTCGCGGCTACGCTCGCGTGTGAGTCTGTCCCGTCGTATTATAATTTTTACCCTGAATTCTTCCATGAATTTCCGAAAATCATTTCTTAGTGTTCGCCTACGTCATAAAAAGAAGCAGCGTTTTAATTTCACGGTCCCAGTTCCAATAGTTACACTGATAGCTCATTTTTAATATAGATATGACTTGTTTTGGGCGGTTTTGTTTGTTTATGTCAGTAGTTTGTTTGCAGTGATACGATATTACGTACGCCCCCGTGGCCCCGGGGTGATCCGTCACTGACAGGCGACAGCAAACTGTTCGAAGTCGCCGGAAATTAATGTTGTGGGCGTACACTCCCCATTTTCCATTTTCCGATATTGATTGCATCAGTTTTGGTCGCTGTGTTTGATTTGGCTTCAGTTTTAATGTTCGTAATGTTTCTTTACGAATATAATTTTGGTTTATTTCTTAACGTGATTTCCATTTCCAACACATATCCATATTTCCATCTCTAATTTCAAATAAATAATAATAAATCGTCGTGTGGCACAGCAAGCTGCAATTAAACCTATTAACTTATATTATTAACTACGAATTAACATACCAAATCGAAATTAATAGAATTCATTTCAAAATTAAAACCGACGTCGTTTTAAAGTCCGAATTGAATCAGTGTAATTCAGTACTAATTGTTCTATATTTTGACCACTTGTGTATTTCCTATAGATTCTAATGGCATATTTATTAATTATTCATATAATTAGGACCCTGCTGAATAATAATTGCCATGAGATTAAGAAATCATGTAAGATTTTTAATGTATTAAAAGACAGCCTTCGTGGCGCAGCCAGCCGTGAAACGTGAGGTCGCGGGTTCGATTCCCGCACCGGGACAAATGTTTGTGTGGCCCACATATATTTGTTTCGGGTCTGGGGGTTGTCAGACTGAAAGTCTCTCGTAGTTTCTGATAGATACCCAAGACACGACTCGATCTCAGTGTGGGGTCAGAACTATGTGTGTGACTGTTGGGTGTATTTTATTTATTTGGGACACATTGCAACAGTTTCAGCTAAGTTGTTCCAGCCGTCGTGTAGGTCAGCAACAACAGTAGGTAAACTATAAATAAAAATGTCGAATTTCGTCATCGTGTCATGACCGAGTGAACAACACGGCATGCACAGTGAACACCCGCAGCCCGCGCTCGGTCACGAGCTGTCAGCCGTCGTACGTTTCGCGCCACGAATTCCGCGCCGTTGATTGGTTTACGCGAATGGCGTGATGCGCAAGGCTGGCGCACGCGTTGTATAATTTGTTTTTACGCCGGTGCTGCCACCTTGTTTGTCCTTGATGTATACTATCAAATCATGACGTAGGCCGACCGATGACCGTTGATTACTTGAGTCAGTCATGCCATGCGGCTTGCCTGTACATAGTCGCAAAATTGAATTTTCCAAATAATGAAGATATTCCCAAGTTTATCTACTCAATGTTTTCTTCTAGAATGGGTTAAAGAAAACTACGCAAATTAAATCATTGGGTATGAAATCCGGAAATCCTATTCCTAATGTAATCCTAAAAAAAGCAAAATAGCAGTCGACTTGTAAACCTTGTTTGTTTTGAACTCTGTTAAAAATATTTTCCTTAAAAAATGGCCCCAGAAATATGAGTGCCATATTAAAAGAATGTTTTAGGTAATCTTCAGGTGAATTTACTGTTATTTTTTTTAGTGGTTTCTTAATTTTAGATCCAATTTCGCCGAATATTTTCGGATAGCATCTGTGTTCTGGCATCTCTGGTAGTGTCGCTGCCGAAATAAATTATATTATGCTCGTATCTATGTATGCATGCTTATAAAATTGCTTGTAAAACTGATGATGCACGCACGGTCAAAACTGCTAAGTCTAGAAAGCTGAAATTTGGATATTCAGCCAGTGAAATGGGGGAGGGGGGTAAAAGAAAGGGAGAACTTAGTATGAAAATCTGGGGGAGAGATCAGACAATATGGAGATAACGTGGGAAGAACCGCGAGCAGAAAGCTAGTTACGTATACCGTACGTTTACGAAACCCTCTTAAGCTTTGAAGGTTACCTATTGCTTTTATCTTGATGATAAAAACAGTGATTGTGCGATGTACCAAATTAGCGAATTATCACTTGCTGACGTAGAGTATAATTCCACTCTCAACAAATTGACATAACATAACATAAGGTAACGCCTGTATCCCCGAAGGGGTAGGCAGAGGCGTACTAGCGAACTAGAACACCCACATTTCGCCGAGCTTAGTTCGGTCCCAGATGTGATAGGGGGCGAGCCTATCGCCATGTGGGGCACAAATTCCAGACTCCGGGCTGATATGGAAAAATCCAATATCAATTTGCCCAACCCGAGGATCGAACCCGAGACCTCAGAACCGTAGTCGTACCGAGATACCACCACGCCTCGGAGGCAGTCAACAATTTGAAACACGTTGTATTACTACAACTAGTTAAACTAGTAACCATTTAAATATTTTATCATTTACGATTTCATATTTATACAAAGGTTTCTCAAAAATTTCCGTATTATTATGATGATACGTTTCTGTAAACTTTTGTATACCGTAACTCGTAAGCTAATGAAAAGTTAAAATTAAACCATCTTAAATATCAAAGCCATCCGCCATCGACTACTTTATGCTTATTTTAGTAACCAGTGACCACATTTTAAAGATCCATGGACACTTTTTGTTAGAATCACGTACATAATACATAAATATGATCTGACGCTTGTTTGATGTATCTTTATGGTTTTTGCCTTAAATGGTACTCGTACGACGAGATAACTTGTGTCTCTTTGATGTAAGAAGGTACATTTTAGATCTCGAATAATAAATTCTAAATTGAATCAACAAACAAGATGAGTTTTTGCCTTCTTATTTCTTACACACCACGATAAAATTAAAATTTTCAATCAAAACCGGTGATGCCGCTATCAGTTTTTATAAAATCTTATAGATTTAATAACATAATTAATTCTCCTATCCCAGAGAAATCATTTGAAATAAAAAAAAAACATGTCAGAAGTATAAATATAGTATTTATAATTAAAAAGTATCAATACTATGTTTCACGCTGATTGGTTATGTAATTTCTAAAACTAAAAAAAATACTTTAAAATGTTCCGATTTATATGGTACCATTCTCGGACAAGCTCTATCGAATATAAAAAGAGTCTTGAATATCGATCCACATTTGCTGGAAATATGCAGTAACACACATTTACCATTTACATTAACACCAAATACCGTCGATATGAATGAATACCTCATCCTTTTGAAGTCGGTTGCAAATGCAATGCTTGAGAATCAGAATCAGAAATAGGCCTTTAACTTCTATTCCAGTAGTGTGGCAGAAATATTAAAACAGGTACTTGCTTACTATGGAATTACTAAATAGTTGTGGATGTTATAGTAAAAAACTAGAACTATATTATGATAGTAAGTAGGTACATTTAGTTTTTGCGTATTTTCGGCGAAGACGTCTATGGTTTTTGGTTTTACCAGGAATATAGTAAATTAAACTATTGTTATCATGGCATTGTGGGTGGATAGTGAGTGGAACGGTATTATGTTTATCATTTTTTCCTTTCACTGTGTATAAAAGCTTTATTCGATAGGTTGTACTTGTTCAACCAACGTATGTTATTACCAGACTTAACAACACGCCGAACGGTCAATGTTTTATCGAAACATTTACGGATATTTGCCTTTCTAAGAAATATAATAGCGTTAACAATGGCGCAAACCATATACCTACATTAAGTAAATGCGTTTGGAAATTCTTTCAATAGAACACACGCGATTCATTTTATAGATTAGTAGTCCGCGCACTTGATGTCTGAACATTACTTGCAAAATGCAAATATCTTCGATCGTGAATTCGTCCGTGGATTGACCCTGAATAATTATCTATTGCGATTTGCGTCATTA
Source organism: Clanis bilineata (assembly GCA_036417725.1). Classification (NCBI taxonomy): domain Eukaryota; kingdom Metazoa; phylum Arthropoda; class Insecta; order Lepidoptera; family Sphingidae; genus Clanis; species Clanis bilineata. The sequence continues at coordinate 8,336,523 of CM071144.1, read as the reverse complement.
TAACGGAAAGCTTAATGCATATTTAATGTATGAATGGGATTTTTCCGATATCTCTGTATTACATATTTTAATGGAAAGAATATAATTATCATAATGTTTTTTCTGTATCAAAATATCTTAGTGAGCTCGGCCTTTTATTTACGGTCTACTGAACAACAGTTCAACGTCTTCTCGCGTAAGAAAGCGGGGTGTAATCTTAGCTAGAATTACATTTGTAGCTCAACTATGTCGATATTTTTTCCAATAATATCAATAATAATAAAATTGTTGAATAATGAATCTCGTTATTCCTTAGTTAATTCCATTTCGTCATCCTTTCGTTATTTCAGCTGAGGGCATAGCGTTACTTTAACATGTAAGAAAATATTGTGAATCACGATATACAGCATAGTGAATCACGATAATACAACATTGATTAATTGTTTGTTGGTACCGTGTTTTTAGACACCAAAATATCTATCTAGTCGACTCGATGGAATTTGAATGGAATGTTTAATATTTCAACAATACTGATGTCTCTTTCTATTATAAAACGCGGTGTGCATTCCTTGCTATATCAGTTTAAATATTATTGTTATGAGTATGTCTTGCTTTAAAGCTACAACAGGCTAAGTCCGGTTGGGATTGTCTAATGGATGGTTACAAAGTCCCCACGGATGGCAGAGCACCAAATTATATAAATTCACGCGATTCGTGTCGTCAGTGTAGAGTGTAGACTGTAATGTGGGTTGTAGTCACCTTTGGAATCACCAAAAATAAATATTCCGCAAGAATCGTCTAGTCTGTTTTGAAATTTCTCTCATTTTTTATCCGAGTTCAAAAAAGAAGAGGATCACAAATCGTACAGTTTTTTTTATTATTTCATGATATATCGTAGTATTCGTAGCATTTAAAATAGTAATTACGTCGTACTCGTTTCATTCAGACAACTTGGCTGCTAAATTACCTCTAACCTAACCCGACGCCAGTTTTTGTTTAAATCCGTCAGCCTCTAAAACCTTATAACATAGTCGCGCTCGATTGTCTGTTTCAAGCCTCTGATTTATGATAGTAGAATATGTATACAATGTATAATGTTTTGATAAAAAATCAGTTTTTTTTGTGAATTGTGATTGATAATTGAAAACATGTGTTCTGTCACGTGGAGCACATATTTATCACAATCAATTCAAGATAAAGTGGTTGTATATTTGAAAAGATAAAAAGTATCTGTCATGTCAAACGAAGGTGTCTAGTCGCCTACTGCTTACGGAGGACTGTTATATAAAACGCCTGACTAACAAAAAAAAGTAAAAGCACTTAAAACGTAGACTGAATAAATGTTGGGGCTTTAACAAATAAAACGTGGTGCGAACAATAGGGGCACAAGTAATAAAAGAATGATTTATTATAGTGTCAAAATGATACCACGGAACTTTTGTGGGGAGTGTGTTTTATACTAAACTTGATATAATTTTGGATTTAATCAACCGAATCAATATTGTCGATGTTATGCTATCCATCTGTTTTATAATAACGAAATAGCACCGTTAAAAATTGTATTATTTATGTTGAAAGCGATAAATTATGCTTTTAGTATTTCCAATATTATTGACTCACGAAATCATCGGTCGTTTTTAATGCTGTTTCATTATTTACCCATATTTTATAGTTAGATTTGCGCGTGTTCATCGACGTCAACCGTTATTGATAGTCTGTACAACTTCAACCAGATTCAAAATAGTTTTTAGCGATATATATTTCTGTGGTTTGTTTGCCGGACATACATATTTATCGGACAGTGCCAAGTGTAGTTTGCACTCTCAGACCACACCTTTCCGCTGCTAGACGCTCCTGTCAATATTTGCCAATATATCTGTTGCGAATTTGTTTACATGTGGACTTGGCAACAAACTTCATGTCAACTAATGTTCTTATCGTATATTTACCCTTTGAAAAATATTCATTATTATATATTTGGTAACTAAAACGGGGTTTTAACTTTTAACGGACTCGCAAAATTTAAAGCGTGTATATTTGACTTACCTATCCTCCATCGGTGTGAAGACCTCATGCTTTGCGAACTTGAATGACGCATTGCCATATTTGTAGTTGGCTAATGGCCGAGATGAGGTATGGGATCTAGTTTCAGTCAGATTAATATTAAAAACACTGACTTTTTCTTCCAGTATTACCACGCTAATTGTAAACTGTAATTAGCATAAAACATAATGCTGGTGTTTCGGAAATATCTGATTGTTCTGATCATAATTTAAATTCTAAGACTGCCTCGGTGGCGTAGTTGTATTTCGGTACGACTACCGTCCTGAGGTCTCGGGTTCGATCCCCGGGTCGGGCAAAGTAATATTGGATTTTTCCATATCACCCCGCAGTCTGGAATTTGTGCCCAATATGGCGATAGGCACGCCCCCTATCACATCTGGGACGGAACTAAGCTCGGCGAAATGTGGGTGTTCTAGTTCGCTAGGGCGCCTCTGCCTACCCCTTCGGGGATACAGGCGTGAGCTTGTTATGTCTATCTAATTGGTATTTTATAGTTGAATTATATCGTGTTAGTAATTCTTAACTAATTATATCGTATTAGTAATTTAATATCCCGTCTGGCGCAGCGAAAGAAAATTCCAGTGTGCGTAGGCCAAGTTCCGGCTGTTTACGTGTGTCGGTGAATGCGGCCAGTCACCTTCACAAGGCCAATTTAATCACATTATGTCAGAACGACATGGTTTTCATTGCTTTTTCGCATTCAATAAATCACAATAAAATGTTAGAATACGGGCGACTTGCACCACATGTCCACCACTTACATGTCATTCATATATTTTTTTCAATTTAACTTGAGGTTAGGACTAACTGTAGGTTAGTAATAGTGGTGCAAGTCGCCCTAACATGAAAATAAAATAGGAGATAGTTTAGTAGGCGTTTATAAACGGATTGGTTTGATAACGGCGATTGAACGAAATATACGTAATTATATATCAGGTCTTCTCTTTGACTTTCAATTATGAATTTATATTCATATTACTAAAAAAAATAAGAAATATAACAAAAACTGAAAACCGTCTTTAAAAACGAACACCTAATAAAGTTAAGTTAAAGGAGTCGGTGCCTTTTCATTTAATCTGCTTCGGCCTCAGCACCGTCTCCAAAGAGAGTAAGAAATTGTTTTTATTTTTTACTTTTAAGTGTTCGTTTTTGAAGTCGGTTTTCAGTTTTTGTTAAACTTTAATTATTATTTATCTATTTTTAGTGTGATATTGAAAGAATTTTCCACCAACTCCCCTAATGGTTAAGGAGTTATATTTTCAATCATCAGCTCAGCAACAATAACATGAGATGATGAGTACTAGACGCAAATACCTGAATAGTTTTACGAAATATATAAAACACACTATGAGTCCCTATAAATTTTGATTTTTGTAGAATCCCATCATCAGATCCTGACTGATCTTGGTGCCAATGGGCCCATCTGGGAAGTATACCCTATAAAAAATCAAACTCAAATCGGCTTAGGCGTATTCGAGTAATCGGGGAATATACATAAAAAAAAGGTTCCGACGAATTGATCTGCTCCTTTTTTGAAGTCGGTTAAAAATCTATAAAATATGATAAAATGTTGATGCACTCATTATGCAAGTTTCACACTCAATGGACTCTCATTTACCGTCAGTGTTACATTTCGATTAGAAATTCTGGTCATGTCCGCACATACATTACTGTTCCGATTGTTAGTTGGTGCATGACGAAGCAGCCGGCCCACGTGCGATCAACGCATGCGCATCTTCCTACGTGGTTTAAAAACCATGGACGCATTTTTGTTTCATAAACAATTTGGAAGCCTGTGCATTGGGGTTGGTAAACTTAGATGGTTGAAAACGTCACGATATCGAGTTTTTCACTGAAGATCCTGTATTTGGAAAGACGGATATGGTGAAACTTAATGTTATTATTAAAACATAAACCTTATGGTTTTCGTCTACATTTTTTTAGATATCTTCGCGTTTAATTAGCTATTATCGCAACTATATATTTTAAATTCTCGATGATTTTAGACACCAATTTTGAAATTATCGACGAACAAGTATTTTTACTACAGCTCAAATCAAAGAGTGAGTGCCACAAAAACGGCAAAATATAAATGTTGAACTTTTCCGATTGTCTATCAGTTAGCACAACCATTTAACACCCAAATACGGAAAGTGTACTCAACTGGCCCGATATAGATATCTAACAGCCAATTAGTTTCATTAGTTTACAATGCGGGTGAACACGAGCTATATAAAAATATGTTTTCGGATATTTTAAAGTTTTAATTCGGGTGAAAGTTATATTCCCAAAATTGATAGCTGATCTCTCATATAGTTATATCAGTCTTACGTGAAATTGTCAATGATTAGAACTAGACCGTGTTGGCAAACCAAGAATAGAAGGTTTTCTTAGATTTGAGTTTTATACAGATCCAGAATCATCAAAAGATCGCAACTTAGCTGAATCAACAAGACTCAAAAGTAATTAAGAAACTCAATTTTTATGAAATGATTACTTACGCTTAAAACCTTTTACTGAACAGTTGTAGAGTTATAATTTGACCAGCTGGTTATATATGAACAATACTAGTTACAGAGTATGAATTTTATTTAGTACGAGAGAAAAGAAGAGTGGTTGTTTGTTCAAGACCACATTTTGTCCTACATTGTGAATATGGCACAGCAATAAAGAAAAATTGTTAGCAAACCATTTTTATTGTTGCATTTATTTCCTAATGACTTCGATTAAGTCGTTAAACGACAATCCGTATTCAATTCATTTACGTATCTAGTATAGTTTTGTTTTAAGTTTCAATTGAATTTAGTGCTATATTTCTTAGTTTGATAATGTTCATGACCTAAGACAATGCATTACTATTAGGAAGTTCTGGAACCCATACTAGTGCTTGATCATCTACCTATAATTAAATAATGTAATGGTCTTTTCACAACGCCTCTCTGTCTCTTTTTATTTAATGACGAAAAACGTACAGCCAAAATATGTCGAGACATTGATCGATACCGTCCAACTAGGTTTTTATTTTAGAAGTGTTGTCGACCCCGTGATGATTTCACCCTGTCGGCCAAAGCGGCATTTTTACTATTAGTCAGCACTGTGATTAGATAGTAGTTAATACTTTTTACTTTACAACTTTTTAAATATCTTATCGTAAGTAACGTTACGGTGATTTACGAAGGTAATGACGTTTTAAAGTACATTACAGATAATCCGGAGCAGATTGCTGGCTTAACCAATTACTGACCGCACCTAATGTATTTTGACCACAGTCGTGGCATTCAATGTATGTAATCCCTTCATAACAGAGCATTCCCTGTTTTGTAATTTACAAGGAAAGTTTACACGTTGATTTGATTGACGAACGCAAAGCTTTGGTCATAAAAAGCTTCAGGTTTTTGTTTCGTGATGCGTTTGAAGCTATTTTTATATATTTCATTATTCGGTCAGCATCACTAACTTTCGCAAGCTAACGTTCAAGTATACTACTGGGTTTAAAAGTTATCCTATGCATGTTCTAATCCTGATTTCTGCAGGTATATGTATATAAAAATATATAATAATATATAATATTCTGTTAATATTACTGTTAATTTATTATCGTGATTTACAACTTAGTAACTTAATGTAGCACCAAAAGAAAAATTCCTTTTACAAATGTCATGCATGTCTCTTACCCGTGTGATTACATTGTACCGCATAATTTAAGTGTTACCGTATAATTTTTTTTTTTGTTTATGTAATTTACTCTGTTGGCATGCTAATATAAATAAAATAAAAAATAAAATAAATAAAATATCATACTGGTCAAATTCCATCCAAATCGGTGCTGACACGCTGCTGGGGCTTCACGACAACCAGCCAAATATTAGCTATTTTTTATTATTAGCCTTATATTTCCGAACATGTGGTTAGTACATAGTTTTTAAACTCAAATTACTGGTTAAATTCTAGTTTACAGTATATCTCTCAATTCGGTGTGCTTTTTGGCATAGGCCTCCTCCAACTGTTTCCATTGGACTCTGTCCACTACAACCCTTGTCCAGTATGGTCCGAGTGTCAAACGGATATCATCTTCCCATCTTTTTGCTGGGTGTCCTTGCTTTCTGGCATCGTCTCTTGGGTACCATACATCGATATATTAATAACCTAGATGCACAGTTGACGCTCGGAAAATGGGACAGCAAAGAAGTGCTTAAGCACTCGTTTTGCATACAATCTGACGCCGATGGAATTCTAAATTTCAAAATTCAAATTTAAGAACGCTTGCTCATTTCGTTTAAAAACATACTTTATTACACTTGCATAAGGTTATATTTGTGTTGATTTAATTAGAACTTGTGATCTTTTTCTTTGTTTTGTTCTTGAGACCACTTTTTAGGAGGATATTTGCAAAGAACTGTGCATCTATAGTCCGATTGCTAATTAAACGGAGTAAACTGACAGATCGAAATGTCAGTTTTCAAGATAATGTTGCTTACTTTCAAAACATAGTGATTGATCTAGTTAAATTTTTATCATTCAAAGAAACAATAACTCAGCACTAGCTTTCAAAATTACAATTTTATTGCGTATTTTTAGGAATTTCAGCTTAACCCTTCCACTAAATATATGTGTAAATAATTTTGCGTAAATAATCACAAGTGATACGCGAAATGATAACAATGAAAATTACAAATATTACTTTTATTATTTGAGAAAAATTACTTTAAGCTCATTCATAGCTTTTGTAAGTTTTGTTTATAATTAACCATAACTATAATTCCAGTAAACATGCCATAAAATAGCATGCAATGATTTACTGTGACTATAATTCAGTAGACATGCAGTACTAATCACACATTAGGCAACAATTACTACTTTGAGTTGGACTTTAGAAAATGAGAGAATTAAATAGTTCACTGAATTGAAATGTTTCATTAATCTGGATCTTTTTACCGCAGCACTATTTAAATTTCATGAAAAAGTGGCAACATTCGAAATGTCAGTTTACTCCGTTTAATTAGCAATCCTACTATAGGGTATATTATATTGATGGTACCATAACGTAACTTGCTTGCTCCATTTGTTTGTCTACTTTAGCTATTTTACTATCATTATAATAATTAAAAATTCAAGATTATCCCCCTATAGTATATTTATAGTAACTATAATAACTGAATTATCTTTTGCAGGCGTGCTGGGCGATGTCAAGAAAGAGTTCGACATCGGCGATGACAAGGCTGGATTTCTACAAACCGTGTTTGTTATTGCGTACATGGTGTTTGCGCCGATATTCGGGTACTTCGGAGACAGGTACTCTAGGCGTGTCATCATGGCGTTCGGCGTCGCGTTATGGAGTCTAACGACATTCCTCGGTTCCTTCTTAGCGGTGAGTTGTTTTGGCGTCACTACCCTCTTTAGATCTTTAGACCTCTTTTAAAGCCAATTCATAATTCTGTTTACTTTTATGATGAAATATTTGGGACCTATTTCAAAGGGAAGATTCAGAAAAATAAATTGAACTAAGACCTAAGAGTACATCGTACATAATAGAATTTTTAAAAATATTTTTCATTATTTCTAGAATTATTGTTGTTTATTTTGAAATCCACACATAAAACTGTTGTAAATTACAATGACTATAGTAATATTTGTTATGTAACGATTTTATGAATAACTCGAATTAAACTTGACTCATGTGGGGAAATCAATTAACATTAATTATTTCCTGGGTATGTCTAAAAGCTTTGATCTGTTTCTATTTCCTTATACATTGTGTAAACGTAAAGTACACAATGTAATTGAGATAGTAAAAATAGAATACTATAATATTATTGTTATTGAGGTATTAAATATTGTATTTAACTTTTGTATTTACTTCACGTTTGTAAATCGTAATATTACATAATGTAGTTCGGTATGACTATATCTACCTGCCCTTATCCCAACTTAATGTGGGGTCGGCGCAACACACTTTTTCAAGCATGTTGCAGAAAGGATATGGCTTAGTTTTTATAACCGGTTGCCTGTCTGACGTCAACTTCCTCTGAGGGATCCAGTCCCGGGCAAATTAAATTGGAAAATTCGCTTAGCCCGATCTGGGAATCGAAGCCAAGACCTCCCGGTTCTTAGCCCATATATGCTGCCACTAGACCTAGGAGGCGAAATAATGTAGTTCGGTATTACTGTTTCTTCATTTATTTGTTACTGAGTTTGGTTCTGTTATTATTTATACGTTGTGAAAATTATAACTAGGTTTAAGGTGAAGTTTTGTTTGCAATGTTTACTGTTTTTATTTCAGCATTTTGGTTGGTTCGCGGTGTTCCGCGGCCTGGTGGGCATCGGGGAGGCTTCGTATTCAACGATAGCGCCCACTATAATCAGCGATTTGTTTGTCGGAAACGTTAGATCAAAAATGTTGGCATTCTTCTATTTCGCCATACCCGTAGGCAGGTGAGAAAGTAATATTTAATAGTGATATACAATATACATTATTCAGGAAACATTTCCTTGGCAATGGGTTTTTTTATAATATTGTTATGGGGGTTAAAATGAGCTACCCCGGAATACTGAAACGCTACTAACTTTAACGTGTTTCTTTTTTCCTTGCGTCACATAGTTTGAAAATGAAAGGGAATAACATAACATAACATAAGCTCACGCCTGTATCCCCGAAGGGGTAGGCAGAGGTGCACTAGCGAACTAGGACACCCACATTTCGCCTATTATCGCCTATTTCGCTTTGCATAATTATCTAACAGCTACAAAACAAATACAGGAAAACTCAATCTTAAAGTTTCGTGCAAGACTAGATGACAATGTCAGTAATGTTCAGTAGAACATCTGGTGTGTTGTACTCGTGGTCATGGCTTCATGTCTGACCGCCTCGAAATATCACTATCAGCCACATCTTAAATAAACGAATTCAATGAAACCACTCTCGTTTCATGACACCTCCGTACATTTGTTAAATGAGGATAAATTTTGAGGGACATAAATAGGTTCGCGATTCGCAATGGTCAATTGATGTGACTTTCATATAAATGGCAAAGTTAAATCAATATAAATGTATAGTGTTCAATAAAAAACCGATATACAATGTATTTCTAACCAGCCACATGCGGCGCGGCGCGGTGGTGCAAATGATTTTCATTGACTTCTATAGCAAAAAATAACTGGTTCTCGACGGTCGACCGACATTCGGCGACTAATGCAATGTTGGCAAAAATTAATTTATTGGTCATATAAATGTTAATGATTAAGTTGCCAAGTCTTTAAGTTGTAAACGTTGAATAATTTACGAGTTGTAGGCTTGTAGCCGGTGATTTTTGGGCAACACATGTGTGCGTTATTTTGGCTATTTCCTGTCATGTGTTAATGGTGATTGCATTTGATTTGATAATGGTTGTAACCTGTTTTGTGTGAAATAAATAAATAATAAAAGCAATAAATGGTAAATCATCACATTCATTCTACGTACCCCTCAAGGATGCAAGCATTAACTTATCTAAGAAACAAAAATCCTACCAATGTATTAATTAACTTCTTGATTTTATTACTTGTATGTTTTTCCATACTCACAATTTTTTGCGAATAGCTAACAAGTTTGTTCCGAAGGCATTGAACTGCCGACCTCCGGAGTCTGAACCTACTATAACAGTACATGCTACCTACACCTGACACAAATCTTATCACGAAAATAATATGTACACAGTAGGTACAACAAATACAAATAATCACATGTTTAAAACTTAACAGAACGACTTCCAATTTACCGATCGTGACCAAATTTATATGGGACCACCCTTGAAATATCGAACATAAAAAGAATTTTGAAAATGGGTCCACATTTAGCGGAGATATCGAGTAACATACATAAAAAAATACAGATGAATTGAGGACCTCCTTTTTGGAAGTCGGTCGATAATGAATTTAACAACAATAATTGAAGTCGACAACACACTATTTAACTATAATGAGGTATTATTTACTTAAATTTCCCCTACATTTATTAAATAGTGTAGTTTGGCCTTACAGATAACATCACACCATTGCGGAAAAATATTATTATCCGACCGTGAATTGGGTACCTGACTATTTTTTTAAATTAATTTTATATGAAATTTACGTTACTTTAGGTTCGGAATTCGTGTGTATTTTTTATGTATGTTCCTAGATATCCGCTAAATGTGGACTATTTTCAAGTTTTTAAAGTGCTCGATAAAACTTGTACACTTGGTGGTCCCATATAAATTTGTCACGATCGGATAACTTTTGAAGTCGGTCCGTTTAGGGCCACTTGCAGCTTCTCGACGAATCTCTATTTATCCCAAATCTTGATTTAAAGATAGGAGTGAGCTGTAGGACAAATCGAGATAAGGTGTAACTTTAGACTAGTAATAGCGCTGCGTTTCGCCCTTAGTTTTCGACCTACTTCCAAAAAGGAGAAGGTCCTCAATTCGTCTGTATTTTTTTATGTATGTTACGCGATATCTCCGCCAAATGTGGACCGATTTTCAAAATTCTCTTTGTGTTCGATAGAGCTTATTTCAAGGGTGGTCAAATTTGGTTAAGATCGGATTTGAAGTCGGTCCGTTAAGTTTTTGAATTTGTGATTATGTTATTTCCAGTGGTCTAGGTTACATAGTGGGTTCTGTGGCGGGCGCCGCTGCTGGTAGCTGGCGGTGGGGGCTGCGCGTCACTCCGTTCCTCGGGGCGGTGGCCGTCGCGCTCATAGCGTGGGTCATGCAGGACCCCGAGCGGGGACAGGCCGAGGAGAGCCGCATGAAGCCCACCTCGTACATGGACGACATTCGCGCCCTTGTCAGAAAGTGAGTTTCACAGCTTCGGATATAAAAAGTAATCATACATACATACATACATAAGCGCACGCCTGTATCCCCGAAGGGGTAGGCAGAGGTGCACTAGCGAACTAGTACACCCACATTTCGCCGAGCTTAGTTCCGTCCCAGATGTGATAGGGGGCGAGCCTATCGCCATATCGGGCACAAATTCCAGACTCCGGGCTGATATGGAAAAATCCAATATCACTTTGCCCGACCCGGGGATCAAACCCGAGACCTCACGACGGTAGTCATACCGAAATACAACTACGCCACCGAGGCAGTCCGGATATAAAAAGTAATCATGTGGTAGACTTATGCTGTAGACAATTACGTCTACAACACGAATGGGCCGGCTCGACGGGTTTGATACCACTGTCTTGTTTCGTTCGGTGAGTGAGATTTCCGGTAGCTCAATTCCCCCTCCCTTTCCCAATTCCTTTTCCCTCCTCTTCCATTCCATCAACATTAGCTTGGCAACGCATTCATGATTCTTTTTGAGTGTCGGGTGTCTATGAGCGGTGGAGATCACTTACCATCAGGTGACCCATCTGTACGTTTGCCAGTCTCTGCTATATAAATAAGTAACAGTATGTTTGGGCCGGCTCGATCGATAGTATGGTGTCTCGTGGCCGGTGGTTGTCTTACAGAAAACCGACGTGAAGTGACAGTTTACTGTTGTGCTTCGTATTTATACAATGCTTAAGATATTTAGGCAAATATTTTTCTTTTAGGTTGGTAGTCTCCAACGTGGTTAGGGGGTTGACGTCAGGCAAACAGCCGGTCTTAAAAACTTAACCAAATCCTTTCTGCAACATGCTTGAAAAGGTGTGTCGCGCCGACCCCACATTAAGATGGGATAAGGGCATGTCGAGAGGAAGTTGGCAACCCATCCATTGATTTTTTATGGGTTCATGGCTGGTGTTTAATATTATAATATGTATATAGGCAGAGCCGTCTTAAGGCAGGCATGGGCCCCTGGGCACACAAGAATTGCGTACTCACTAAATATATAGCCCTACGTCCCCCTCTCGATGTATGCAAACCTACTAGCTTCTATATTCGCCTTTTTTAGTGAACTTACTTTATAATATACCCTTGGTGTAACAGAAGTAACTACTTATCGGCTTTTGGGAGGGACCCCTGGGCACGGGCCTCGTGTGCCTTTATGGTAAAGACGATACTGTACATATATAGGTTAAGCCGTAGGTTCGCCTTGCTGTGATGTTGAGGTCGTGTTGTTCGTTCTCAGCCCGTCGTTCATGCTGTCGACGCTCGCGTTCACGTGCGTAGCGTTCGTGACAGGCGCGCTCGCGTGGTGGGGGCCGCAGTTCATCTTCCTCGGCCTCACCATGCAGCCGGGCGTCAACATCACCATCGAGAGGTGAATATAACAACCGTCATCATTACACAGAACATTCTGGAATACTTTCCATTCTCATGCGAAAATAGTAGCTAAAACCCAATGATTGAAGATAAAATAAGGACTTGGCATAAATACGAAAAAAACGTGTTTACTGTAAAGCCGGTTGCGCCATTTCGCGATCTATTTACATGTAAGTTATCACCGAGTCAGAAGACTAAGTAACGTAAGAAATACGAATGTCAGAATGTGAAGAAGTTGTTTATTTATTACATTACTGAGACCTTTCTTTCGCCAAGTGGCCATTTTGGTTTCTCTCCATATATTAGTCATATTTTTTTTTCATACTCATGCCAAGTTCTTATTTTTTTGTAATTGCCAAAACCCCACACAAGTACTTACTGTTTATGTGTAATCGTATGTCAGCTATTGAGAAAACTAGTGTCATGGGAAATGAAAATATTTTACTACAGGTACTTATTTTACTGGTTGGTGGTTATATCAATAGTTGGGTCTTGGGTCTCTAAACATATACGAGTTAGTGTCCCGCAACTAAACAAATACGGTCACAAAACGTTGGTTCCAATAGTTTTGTAGTTTCTCGATGATTCAATGGTAATTCAATATGTAATTTACCGCTTAAAAAAATTTACATACATTTTCATATTTACTTTGTAATTTTTATGAAATGAATGCATAAAAATACAACAATGTCATTGTCGAGATTCAATAATTTTAAAAACAAATTAAAGGGTTATCATCATGCTGGAATAATGTTATCTCTATAAATACTAAATAGGTAGTAATCAAATGAGTAACGCACAGGCGCTTGTTATTAGCAGATTGTTTTCTTTATCGGCGCCGCGCTGTCTTGCAACTGATAATAATTGTTGTTGAATGCTGCCACTCCCGTCTAAGTTAAAGTATTTGTAGTCATAATATAATAATGTATTTATTTACTTTAGCTGTCCAATACCTATTGAATGTTTTTAAAACGAATTGAGGGACATATTGAGGGACCTGAAATAAATATTTATATAAGAATTGCCATTTTTATAAAGTAACTTAAAAAAAAAAAACAATTATGTTTTCCCAATTAAGGATGAGATGAGATTGAACGCTCGTTTTCAAAAGCTTTATTATTTCAAGCATTTTTTAATATTTTCAAATTTATGTTAAAAATACCGCGAGGATTTTATGACGTCAGCCATTGTTGTGTGGAGTCCATTGTAAATTAAGTATTCTCAGCAGAAAAAAAAATATAAAAATTTGCATTGGTAATAATAAAAATAATGGCGAATTTAATTTTGAATACTTTAATTTTTGGTATCTAAATTTTAAAATCTTACAGTTAATTGGTTAAGCGTTTGTTGGAAACAAAATATATTATGGTAATATAATAATTATGTAGATGTGTAAAATAATTATTTTTATCTACCAGGAAAAATGAGGCTAGTATAGTATAGTCATCTAGTCTTTCAAAATATATATGTTTATAAAGTAATGTTGTTATCGACGCGACGATATGAAACAATAAATAATGATGGGTGACGGTGGGTAGCGTGTCGTACAAGTTCGGGTTGGTGGGCATGTTCGCGGGCGCCGTGGGCGTGCCGCTGGGCTCGGCGCTGGCGCAGCGGCTGCGCGTGCGCGCGCACGACAGCGACGCGCTCATCTGCGGGTTCGCGCTGCTCGCGTCCGCGCCGCTCGTGTACGGCGCGCTCGTCGCCGTCGACCACCACCACGCGCTCACCTACCTGCTCATGTTCCTCGGCATGGCCACGCTCAACCTCACCTGGTCGATCGTCGCCGACATCGTACTGGTGAGCGGTTTGCGGCTTTGAACGGGCTCCGAACGCGACCGTTTTGTTATAAGCTCGTCTTAAACGTGCCGCTCAGCACTAACAAAATGATGTAAACATGGACTAACGGTGCTTTCAATACACGTCGTTTTCGGAACCCTCGACCTCGTCCCGTACGAGTCTCACAAAGCTGAAATCGTCCATCCGCCAGAATTGATAAAAATATTCCAATGAGATCGCAATCACCCATCTCGTCGTCGCGTCGCTCGGTCTTGCAGACGCTTTCATGATAGTGAATGCCGCTTCACCGTTAACCCCGTCCGATCCGTATCGCGTCCGACTAACGCAGACGGGTTCCATTGCATTTGCATGAGACATTATATTATTGAGTATTGAGCATGATGATGACGGTCGGGTTCGGTCGCGAAGGGTGTCGCTGATGTTCGGGTGCGTGACGATGGTGTCGGGGCTGGTGGGCGTGCCGGCGGGCGCGTGGCTGGGCGCGGCGCTGGTGAAGCGCTGGCCGCGCGCGCACGCCGTCATCTGCGGCGGCGGCCTGCTGGTGTCTGCGCCGGCGATGGCGCTCGGCATCTTGCTCACGCAGCACTATTTCTACCTGCCGTTCCTGTTCATGTTCGTTGCCGAGGTCACCCTCAATCTCAACTGGGCAATAGTGGCCGATATGTCGCTGGTAAGACTCGCCTGCCGCGGGATCGCCTCCCAAGTGACCGTTGCGGTTATTTATTTTTTGTTTATTTTGTGTTGTGTAACCGGTAGTTGTTTTTTGTTGTATTGTTTCCTTTTTATTTTATTAACCTTGGTGGTGAGTTTGCATGATCGATCCTAGCATGATTTATGTATTCAGTTATATTTATTTTCGTAATTTCGCTTGTACATGATGCATAGAATTGGAATCAGTCACTCATTAGCTCATAACGGTTCACCATTGCCTGGTTGTGACATACGTATTCTCGGTTGTTGTTTTATCTCATTGGAATATTTTTAGAAACAATTTCGAGGCCAAGTGGACTGATTTCAATTAATTCTAGTTTAGAACGCCATCTATTGGTGTTGTGTTGTAACACGTAGTGCTTTTGTTTGGAACTTAAATTATAGCGCATTTGTTTATCTCTAATTTCCATAGATGGCGTTAAAATAAATTGAGAACAAATACTCGCAAACTTAGAAAATAGATTTTTCTTATTATATGTATGTATTGATTATGGACTATGTTACGTTCAAGTACATTGTTCCCTTGAAGTTCATGTTTTCCTTGTGAATGTGTCTGATTAAGGATAATGTAGCACCTAGCTCTATTAGCAAATATTGATTTTGCTTTATTTGTTTTAATTTAGTACTAATAGGCTTTAGAGGCGCATTCTAAAATTAGTTGCCTAAACTAATAAGTAATTTAACTGTTCGCATAATGTATAATGCTTTATTACTACGACCTACTCTATTCATGTTTATTTGTTTATGGTTTGGGTTTATTCAAAATTGTAAATGGTGCTCGGACACTGCATAATGCTTGTATTTTATTACATGAAAGAATGCGCAAATCATAAAGTAAAAGTATATGCGTTATATTTTATGAGTGTTGTTTTGTACATGTGTATGAAATCAACATGATACAAAGATACTTTATTTTAATGTTCCATAAAAGTTTACAGTTAATTCAAAGGCCTCGGTGACGCAAATATTTGTGTGATCCACAGATATTTGTTAGAGTTTGAGTGTTGTGGGACCACAAGTTCTTGATACCCACGACACGGGTTCAACCTAGCGTGGGGTCAGGACTATGTGGATGACTGTTGTGTATATAAATAAAATACTGTAATTATAAATGGAAGTGTGAATAATTACACATGTTTGTACTTATTAAGGCACGTCTCCTGTACGTGTTTTTCCCGAAACAAAAACACATACGTAAAACAATTATTTTATGTCTCCTGCTCGTAGAAAAAAGGGCTATAGATAAAAAATACATGTTTTTGTGTAGGTGTTTTGTGTAATGTTTTAGTACAGGAGAGGCGGCTAAACAAATAGAATACTTCTTGTGTATGAGCACCTCGCTGTTCAATCAGCTAGCAGGTTTTTGTAATAAAATGTTATTATTCCAGTATGTGGTGGTGCCTCCGAGACGGTCGACAGCGGAAGCTTTCCAGATATTAATATCGCACATGTTTGGCGATGCTGGCAGTCCTTACTTAGTGGGTGTGGTAAGTTATCTTTTTTCTTTATTTCGTTATGTGAATATCGAACATTCAGTTTGGTCAAGACGAATCGGTCGAGCCGGCCCATTCGTGCTGTAGACTTTACTGAGCGAGGCTCTACCACTAATAAGTTATCTTCTTTTCCAGATATCGGAGAGTTTAAAACTATCGTTAAATCCGTCACCTAACGAAGCGCCGAGTCGTAGTGTTCAGTTTCAAGCTCTGCAGTATGCTCTGTTTGTGACGTGTTTCGTCGAGGTCATTGGAGGGATATTCTTCCTAATGACGGCCATCTACATTGTGCGGGATAAATTAAGAGTGGACAGAGCTATCGCAGGTATTATACACATATTCCATATATTTAATAGTTGGTTTTTGTGCTACGTAGAAGTTTACTCATATTATGTCCCACAAATTCACAGATTGGCAGTAATTTCAAATAATTTACATTTTGAAATGCTTGTAATATTGTCTTCAATGTCATATTATGCGACCAGATTTAATGAAATTTACAATACCCGCAAAATAACTTCTTCAGTCTGAAGTTACTCCTTTGCCCTAAGTAAAGTTCTAAGGGCCATTTGCAGTTCGCCCTTTGGTCGACTTGCAGCGTTTTTATTAATCTAGAGTTACACCTTATCTCGATTTATCCTACAGCTCACTTCTATCTTTAACGGCCGGTCTCAATAAACGATCTCAGCTTAGAGTGCAGATAGATCGCGATTATGAACCAATTAAATCAAGTCATTTGACGGAGTCATGTTCAAACTGTGTTGTTATTGGCTAATTTTTGTACTCTATCTGCACATTCGAACTGAGATTGTTTATTGGAACCGGTTGTAAATCAATATTTGGGATGAATAGAGATTTATCTCGGAGCTGCAAGTGGCCCTAAAAATTAACTGCGTCGTCTTCTCAGTTAGTGATATTTTGTAGTTAGTAGGCTAGTTCAACAATGTACCTAAATGTTTCCTACCTTTGTAAGTCGTGTCGAGTTTTTTTTATTGTCTGGTGTGCGAGTCTGAAGATATGTGCTTCACATTGTTTCAGTTGCATCAAAGATTATTTAATTTTAGGTGAGTGCAGAGCTCGTTAGAATAACGCTTGTGCACGGGGTTTGGCTGCGTGTATCACACGTGGTGGTGTTTTTAAAGGGGCCAAAACAAGGTTCAAACAATATCCCTAAACATCTTGTATCGTTTTCAGAGGCGGAAGCACAACACACGGAACCATCGCACAGCGCAGCACAGGAGATCGTGGCGGGGGAATAGACACATACGGTGCATCAACTTGGTTAGACTTGTCGCGGTGGATCGGTGAGAGACGCGAATCTTTCACGAACAACTTAAAGTGTGCCAGTTAAATGATAAATAAACTTCACTGTATTTCATTCGTTGGCTAAACATTGGTATTATCTGACCGGTTTCGTTTCGCGTTCCTAAATTTATTTTAATAGATTATTAATTTCGACGGGTGGGGAAATGCAGTTATAGTTTAATTGTCACACGATGACCGTAGAAGACTGAATTGTAAAGAATAATGCTGATTAAAGGGTGGGTTATGTTGTGTAAAGATTTACTTTTAATATATTGTAAGTGCGGAACCAGCGTGGTAGTACCTACTGTTGCCCACATAGTGAACAAATCGTGCCTAATAAAGAGTATAAATTTTGTAATCGTTAGATGCAAATTATGGTTGAGAGCTTCATTATAAGTACAGATTGCGGATTCATATTGTTCGTTGACGTCGGTGTGTATTACCTCAGGATATTTGTTACATACTATCATTTTAATTATTTTTGTTGTTGATAATTTTAGTAACGATTAATTTATGTATTTTTCTGTATTCGAAAAAATTTGGACTTTATAATTTCGTAATAATTTATGTGCAAGATATGTTTTGTATTGAATATTCATACAGTTTAACTGTGCTGGTGTTGCAAACTGCTGTTTACGGTTTTGTGTCGATAAATATTTTATCGATATTAGGAGATAGGAAAATATGCGATTAAAAGTGCTCCCAGGTTGCGTTACTTAACACAAAACAACACCAGTGAATAGTATTGTCACTAAATATCGATAAGTTTACAAATAAAAGTAATTGTGTTCAGTACAATTTCGTATTATATGTATGTATAACGTTATTGCTGTATAATAAATTGAGAATCTACATAATAATTTAAAAGATTTGTTAGTTTGTACTCGTAACGTTAAACTGTATTGAATATTAAACAAGACTGAGTCAAAATTGATTTCTATTTAAGGATGTTTGTACATATCGCACATATGTACAGTATGAAGTGGAATGGAAATAAAGAGATATAATTTATTTTGCTAATGATCTTTTTATTAAATCAATCCTTATAATATCCCGATCTAATTAGTCGGTGGTAATATCAATTAACAGGTAACACGTGATAAACATTAATTCAACCTTTTAATCACATTAAAATTTTAGGACAAAATTCCAAGTAGGGGAATTTGTTATAATTCTCTAAAAAAATAATTAAGAAATATTCGTCAGTAAAACAATCAATTATATTTAAAGCAGTTTGAAGTGACATAGACTCGCTTACAAGTTAAGACTTTTTAGTTTAACAAATATTTAAAACATGTGAATAGTTTCAGCAAATTGTTAAATTTAACTATTAAAACTGGGTAATACTGTTTATAAAAGTAAAGTTTATCAATATGTAAATAATAAATTTTTGACCTTTATTACAAGCTCGCTAGGGAACTAGCTTTAGCTTTTCTCTAACTTTTCCCCCTTGGCGTTAATATAACTATGCATTAGAATAATTATATAAAATGAGAGTTCTAAATTATTTCTTGATACCATCTACATCACTACAAACATTGTATTAAAATAATGAATGAAAAGAATAGGACTTTTGCAGTATTCAAATAACAATTAAGATAAAACTAAAATTAAAACATAAAAGCCGACATTTAAAAAAACAACATACATAATTGTTAAATGAATTAACATAAAAATCACATAACGGAATTATGACGATATCCGCGTCAAACAATCTTACTCAATAATATCACTGTCAGAATAAACAAACGAAATACTATATTCGAGGAATGCACCTGCATCGCTCAGTAACCAAACTTAAAACTACCAAAAATTAAGTTTGACCTTAAACATTTAGAATGACACGTCACTCATAGGCTCATGGCACTTGTAAGGAACAATATTCGATAACAATATTCAATATTCTCATAAACAACAATGAAGTCAGAGTTGGTAATCGAGAAAAAAGGCACCTAAACTTATGTGTCTCTAGCTACTATTGTATCTTTAGCTGTCTATATTCTATTTCTATAACATAATCAGGTCTAAAAGTCTTCAAGATTATAACTAATGCGAAATTAATTATCAGAACTGCAGCTATTAGTGCAATCAGTCTCATCATTCTTATTGTCGTCAACCCGTAGTTTCTTAGGTATAGGTTCAGAGGAATTGAAGCTGTCACTCAAGCCACGCTTATTTTTGTTCACATTCTCACCATTAGGTCTCTGGTTCTCGTCATTCTCGACAGCTACAGGCAACTGGCCTACATTCTTAGATTGTAACTTGCACGTTAGTAGTTTCTCCACCCTCATGATCACATCTGTATCCTGTAACAATTTTTTTGTTGTCATCAGTCTATGGTGCATTGAAGTTGTTACAAATTCAGCGTAGAGTTGTAGTTAACTTCAGCACATATGATTCCATAGTAGGGCGGTAGATTACCTATGGGTCAGAGGTGAAAGTAGGAGTGGAGTATCATCCAAAACTGGAACCAGGGCCGTCTTAAGGAGTCTTAATGCGTGGGCTCCCGGACACAAGAATTCGGGGGCCCCTTGAAGAACAAAAATAATTGTATAATGGCGGGCACACACCGGCCGAACAAAGGCGAAATAATCTATACCTGTTGCGTTCACAGAAACAAACTTTCGCTGTTGTGGGAATGAAACAGGCATGATTCGTTCGCCTACGTTCGGCCCGGTGTGTACGCGCCATAAGGGAATGTTTAATGAATGTTAACATATTAGTCTTTGGGGTATTTTTGTGGTCCTTATGGTAAACATGTTACTGACTGGGACTAAGAGTGAAATGGTTCCAGTAAGGAGCTGACCACCCATCTGTGCTACTGCAGATATCCCCATCATAAATACAAATATAACAGCTCAATCTTGTGTTTTAAGAGTGCAATTTTATTGTATAGACACTGTTGGTCGCCTCCTTGGTGTAAGGGCGGCATATAAGGGAGGTCCTGGGTTCAATGCTCAAATCAGCTAAAACGATTTTTCTAATATAATTATTTTAATATAACTGGAACATCTAGGGGGAGTTGGCGTCATGCAGGCAGCCTGTAGTAAAAACTAAGCCGAATCCTTCCAGCAACATGCTTGACAAAGTATGGTGCGCTGACCCCACATTATTGCTTTGTTAACACGGTTGTTTTGAAAACTGTTTAATACATTTTAGTATATTTATATTATTTACCTGCATCCAGCTATGGTTCAATATTTGATCGAGGGTTATGCGTCTATTGACTTGAACAGTGAGCATTCTCTTCATCAGCAGCTTAGCTTGTGGACTGACTCCATTCCACAGTGCAGGTGCAGACTTGAAGTGTCCGCTGAGTATCTGATCTCTTAGCGACATGCCTTGATAATCAGAGGAGAATGGTAAGTATCCCACTAGGCTGGAAAGGAAGAAATACTCTTAATTTGTTCTAAATTACATTATAATTGTAGTCTTTAATAATATTAATTTTACTACTATTGTCTATGACTATGACTGCCTCGGTAGCGTGGTGGTATTTCGGTACGACTACGGTTCTGAGGTCTCGGGTTCGATCCCCGGGTCGGGCAAACTAATATTGGATTTTTCCATATCAGCCCGGAGTCTGAAATTTGTGCCCGATATGGCGATAGGCTCGCCCCCTATCACATCTGGGACGGAACTAAGCTCGGTGAAATGTGGATGTTCTAGTTCGCTAGTACGCCTCTGCTACCCCTTCGGGGATACAGACGTTAGCTTATGTTATGTTACTACTATTTTATATGCGAAAGTTTGGATGTATGGATCTTTGTTACTTTAACCACACCAGAATGTCTTTACAGATCTGGATGAAAGGAAGAGATAGATTATAGTCTGGAATAGCATATAGGCATATATTATCCCTGAAAAAAGTGCTGTTTCTGTGAAATAGGTTTGTCAATAAATTTCTACGTGAGCGATGTCGCGAACAACAGCTAGTGAAGATATACATATGTATATGTTTGACTAGTTTAACATCTACAACAGATTGCCCGAATGGCGAATTCCGAAACGCAACTCAAACATTTGAGTAATTTTGTTATTTGCCTCCTAAGTAACAATGTAAGCAGTAAAAATAAGAATGGTTTGATTTTCAGGGATTGTATCAATATTTTCTACAGGTTGGTGAACTAACCATATAAAGAAAATAACTCCCAGGCTCCAAACATCGACCTCAGGCCCGTAGCACTGCTGACCATTGGCTCTGAGCACTTCTGGCGCTAAATAAAGAGGTGTCCCGCACATAGTCTTCATAAAGCTATCTTCACCCACAAATTTGCTCAATCCAAAATCTGTTATTTTGACAACAGTATTGTCTTGCTTGCTCTCCAACAAAACATTTTCAGGCTGTAAAAATGTTTTTTATAATTCTAACAAAGCCACATTAATAATTAGCCTTAGAACTTAAATACAGTATAAAGATGCTGAAGTCGTGAGAACAGTTGAAACCCTATGGTGAAATTATTCTTAAATACAATATGACCCAATAGTCTGTGCAAAACATATTGACATTGCATAATTATTTTGTATTACAAGCTAATGAATCACCTTCAAGTCTCTGTGAGTAATTCCTTGCGAGTGGAGATATTTAACAGCTAACACCATCTGTCTAAACAAGAATTTCACTGCTGGTTCTGATAGCCGGCCTTGTTTTGTGATCCTCTCAAACAATTCACCTCCTTGCATGAGTTCTAGTACAATGTACACTGTGTCTTGAGAGTTATGTACTTCCTCAATTGATATTATGCAAGGCTGTAAGGCAATAATTTTTATTTGATTAAATACATTTAACATAGCAATGTACACCATCATTAAAATACACAAAGCCCCTTACTTATAAAAATATTTAATAGCTGCTTATCTTTATACCATAGGTTGTTCCTTTCATTTTTAAATAATGTAACACAAGGAAAAAAGTGACAGGTTATCCTTAACCATTTGCTCAGCTAAAAATGCTGTTTTAAGTAAGGCCCTAATTGTATATATCATATTGACTTACATGTTTCATAGCTTTCAAAATTTTAATTTCATTCATTATTTTCTTTGGATCATTCAAATGGTTAATTTGTCCATTTGTGAGTCTACTCTTCTTAATAATTTTCATTGCATGTTTTGTACATTTTTTCTGCAATATTACAACTATGATTAATATCTATAATGTGTATTATGTAAAAAAATAAAATAAAAAAATGTATTCATACTTTGTGATAAACAAGCTTAACAACACCACAAGCACCCTGCCCCAGTATCTTAGAAATATAATACTTTTGGGAAATTGTTCTGGGGACACAATCCTGTTCAGTCTTTAAAAGATCTTTAAAAATAAAAACTGAAACAAAAAAAAAACAAATATAAAGAACTTCCAAGTGGTAGAGCCACGCTGTAGACAGTAACGTCTATAGCACGAATGGGCCGGCTCGACCGGTTAGATACCACTGTCTCACAGAAAACCGACGTAAAGTGGCAGCTTGCTGTCGCGTTTCATTCGGTGAGTGAGATTTCCGGTGGCCTATTTCCCCACTCGCTTTCCCAAACCCCTTCCATTCCCTCCTTTTAGGTTGGCAACGCACCCATGATTCTTTTTGTGTCTTGGGGGTGGCGATCACTTACCATCAGGTGACCCATCTGCTTGTTTGCCAATCTCAGCTATAAAAAAAAAGTATCAGGCGGCTGGTCGTAAAAACTAAGCCAAATCCTTTCTGCTTGACAAAGTGTGTTGCCTTGACCCCACATTAATTAAGGCGGGATAAGGCCAGGTGGAAAAAAAGTAATATTGTTATATTAATTTATAATAAATAACAAGGAATCATACTTTTTATTAAAGGATGGGTAATAGATATTTCATCATTATCATCCAAAACATGGCTGTTTCCTTTTCCAATTTTAACTTTGTTGATATAAGTGCCATTATGGGACATATCTGTTATAATAGCCGGCGACAGAGGTTCCCTGTGAGAAAACACAATTATATTTCACATTTACTAAAATTAACTAACTTTTGTTTGCAACTTTTTATTTAGTTTTTGTTATATACCTATCGATAGTATAGTAGAAATGTACTTATATTATGAAGAGTTGAGTAATATAATGGCAATTTTTTATAAATAGTGACGGGTGGCTTGGTCACTGGTGGCCAAGATGCTTATGTAACATACATATGTGAAACCCCCAAAGGGATAATTGCAAATTTTTCATAATGCATACATAAGCTCACACCTGTATCCCCGAAGGGGTAGGCAGAGGCGCACTAGCGAACTAGAACATCCACATTTCGCCGAGCTTAGTTCCGTCCCAGATGTGATAGGGGGCGAGCCTATCGCCATATCGGGCACAAATTCTAGACTCCGGCCTGATATGGAAAAATCCAATATCACTTTGCCCGACCCAGGGATCGAACCCGAGACCTCAGAACCGTAGTCGTACCGAAATACCACCACGCCACCGAGGCAGGCATTTTTCATAATGGCATATTATTTAACACAAGTATCTAAGTTTATTATTAAATTCGGCCGTCATTAATCTCTAGTAGCACACTACCACCACCAACACCTGTAAAGCTATGGTGCCACCCCCAAAGAGGAGAGCACAAGTTCAAATTACAATTTCTTTAGAATTACAATCTGAATCTCCCCCTTTCCTTTTTATAATTACTTCACATAACATATAGCTACATTTATAAAGCTATAGCTATATATAGCTTGCATAGTTTTAGAGAGCTAGCATATTTTATAATTATTCTAAATTCTATAGAAATACATATGAGCAAAATATTATATTGTATTCAGTAGTATGTCAACATTTTATTAGTTTCTAATGTTCCAATCACTTTAAAATACAGATATGTTTGGTGGTACTATCTGTTTAATATTTACACACCTTACATTTTAATACATAATATTATTTTATATATTTATTATAAACCTTTTTAATATGGGGAAAAGAGGTTTATACTAACGCGGAATACGGATATTTGAAAAAAGAGAAATGAAAGTAGTTGACAAGTTGACGTCAATTATTATCGCAATAAGAACCAAGAAGAAAGGAGCAGAAAAACTATAAAATATCAGCGGCCCTGAAGCAAATTAAAGGATTTATATATACACATCCAGGAGATGTAATTATTGGACTGCTAACCTTTCCACGGGTTTAAGGGTGAGCTTAGTTAATATATATATATATTATATTTTATTTTTAAGACTTTTATTCACAGGAACGAGACGCCAGGGCTGAATTCCAATCGCGGAGTAATATTTAACATTTGGTCCAATTCGAGTCGGATTTTTATAGCGGATATTTCGGATAGTTTTCATTGGAATTCTCAAGTCCTGGAGTTTCGTTCTGTTACAAAAGTCGCGGTCGGTTCTTATTGTAGTTTATGCGGTATCATAAACGCGGATAGCACAATATACTTTGGCGGATATAAGTATATTGATTGCTCAAAATTCATAAATTTATTTATTTTTCGGCTTCGAGCGGTTAGGGGCCGATTTTTCGTTAAACACTCTACAGAGAAACTCAAATTATATTATATTGCGGTAGGGCTACATATATTTTATTAGATTGCTCCCTTTATTTAGTATATATTTTGAACATACATACAAAACATACAGTAATTATTTTCGGTGCGGATATAATATTTTATTCATCAAGAAAATAAAATATTACAAACATTTTTTGTTTGAATTATTGATTTTTGTCTGTTGCTTAGAAACCAGGCAATTCGAAATCCGGTTTTTGTCAATAAAATTGACAACGGTGACAGCTAACATAAAACGTTTGATAGCTCGGCGGTGATTAGATCATTGGATGTTGAACGCGGGTTCAAATCCAGTTGAATTATTATTTTTTGTTCGTTTGGCAATATTATTAAATGACGTAGATTTTTATTGCTGGTTTATTCTTAATTTTTTGAGAGAGATTTTACTTTAATATTTTAATAGGTATATTTTGAAAATGCCTCCTAAAGGCCAACCTAAACTATTAAAGGTGAAGTATGATATTGCTTCATTAAATTTGGACAAACTCTATGAGCTCTCACAAATAGAGTTCATTTCGGAAGCGGAAAAAAATGAATTTAAAGTAAGGTATGCGGATTTGGAAGATATATATACGGAGTTTACATCCAGTCATATTGAACTCCAGGCTAACCTGGATGAAGGTGATGATTCAGAAGGGTTTACGAAAAAATATGTAGCATATAATCAAAAATATTATGATGTAAAACGAAAGTTTTTAGAGTTGTTTCCGGAGGGTAGCTGTCAGTCTTCTGAATATGGTACTGCTTCCTCAATGGATAAGCCAAGGGGCAAGCGGGCCCTCTTGCCAAGAGTTCAGCTTTCGACTTTTTCGGGTAAAATAGAAGAATTTGTATCTTTCATGGATTTGTTTGAGTCGTTGGTTGGAAAAGACCCAACATTATCAAACACTGAAAGGCTATATTATTTACTTGGGTCTCTTTCCGGGGAACCAAAAATACTGACAAGACACTTGTCTATTACTGCGGACAATTATTCAATTGCTTTAGATATTTTGAAAGCTCAATATGGCAATACAAGATTATTAGCGGATAAACTATTACATAATTTATTGTGTACTACGAGGGTCACAAAGAATTATTCCTCTTTGAAACCTTTTCTTAATACTGTCATAGAGAATACTAAGGGATTGGAAAAGATGAAATTTCCAGTTTCGGCATGGTCTTATCTTTTATTTTACATAAATTTTCAAAAGCTTGATACTAGTCTGAAAAAACGGTTTGAAGCTAAAGTAATTGATAAAGAATTACCTAGTTTTTCTGATCTGATTCAGTTTTTAGAAAATGAGGTTAGAATATTGGAATCTAGTGGTGAAAGTTTCGGTGGTAAAGATGGTACAATGAGTTCACGGGCACACCATGTAACATCAATAACTGAATCAATAGGGTGTTTATTTTGTAAACGGGGGAGCCATCATTTATCAAAATGCGAACAGTTTTTAGCTTTGACTCCACGCAAACGCAAAGATCATATAAAAGAATTTCGGCTTTGCTTTAGATGTTTAGGAAAGCACAGTATTAATGAATGCCCGTCGAGTTGGACGTGTTTTAAATGCAAATCCACTAAGCACCATTATCTTATTCATTTTGATTTGCCGGTGGCGGCTGCGACTAGGGGGGTGTCCGGGGTTCCATCAGCGGTCGGGGAATCTCGCACACATAATGCGGCCTCAAGTCGGTCAGGCGCATCGGGAGTTGATCCAAGCCACGCATCTGCACCGGTAGTAGATGGCGGCGCGGCTTTAACTGCATTCAACAGAAGGAAGGGTTTAGGTGGGTATCGGCGGACTGTGCTTCTAGCGACGGTTATAGTGCGTGTTATGGATAGATGCGGTCAATTTCATGAAGTGCGCGCACTATTAGATGGGGGGAGTCAAAGTACTTTTATCACTGAACATTGTGCTATCAGGCTTAATTTAAAACGATTTAAGTCAGATATTGTCTCCGTTTCGGGATTAGGGGGAAGGCCAGTAAGTGATTGTAAAGGAGGGGTGAATTTAGTTTTATGTCCTAGGTTTTCGGAAAATCCTAGACTGGTTACAAATGCTGTAGTATTGAATAATATAACCCACAACTTACCAGCTGAAACGCTATCTGAGAATTTGGCAACATGGTATAGAGGTATTAATTTAGCAGATGATCAGTTTTATGTTAGTCGACATGTAGATATATTAATAGGTGCGGATCTCATGTACGAAATAATGATAGGTGGTTGTGTAAAAATCAATGATTATTTACCGTCCGCAATTAATACTATATTCGGATATGTAATAATGGGCCCGGTAACCTATGCAGCTCCTCAGATTATTGGTAATCGGTCTCAACAATTATTCTCGGCGCATGTCACCACAGATCAAATTTTAGAAAAATTTTGGGAGGTGGAAGACATTCCAGATAAAATTGTAATTAACCCTAAAGATGTTGAATGTGAAAAGAATTTTAGGGAAACTCATCTTCGGCAGGATGAGACTGGTAGATTCATGGTGCGGTTGCCATTTTTAGAGGATAGACCGGAATTGGGTGACTCTATTTTAATAGCTAAGAAGCGGTTCATGTCAATGGAAAGGCGATTACCTTTGAACGCACCATTGCGTGAGAAGTATATTCAATTTATGCGGGATTATGAACGTATGGGGCATATGTCTGTCTGTGACCGGGAACCAGACGATTATGCAGAAGGAATCGGTTATGTAATACCTCACCACGGTATTTTTAAAGCGGGCTTTGGGCTGGATAGCACCGGTGCTATCTTAGTGTAAAGTTCTTATGCAGCGGCTTTGGAGGTTAAGTTCATCGTGGGATGAAACTCCACCACCGGATGTGGTAGCGGAATGGTCTGGTATTGTAGCTGATTTACTTAAGATCGAAAACATTTCTATTGAGCGTTTTGCATTAACCACAAAGAAGATTTGTTCTTTGCACGGTTTTTCTGATGCTTCTGAAAACGGATATAGCTCGGTTGTATATCTTGGATCGGTAGACGTTAATAACATTGAAATGTTTGAAGGGAATCGGGTATCCCAAATAGTAAATTGCGGATTAGAATTAAAATGGCGGCATGTACCATCACAAATGAACCCTGCTGACGTGGCAAGTCGGGGTTGTCGAGCCTCGGTTTTGCTCA
Source organism: Clanis bilineata (assembly GCA_036417725.1). Lineage (NCBI taxonomy): Eukaryota > Metazoa > Arthropoda > Insecta > Lepidoptera > Sphingidae > Clanis > Clanis bilineata. Next base: position 8,308,308 of record CM071144.1, on the reverse strand, counting down.
CGAGTACCATGTGGTGGACACCTCAGTGGCTTAAAGGGGATAAAATAACGTGGCCAGTAGAGAAGCTTAGACAGGAAAAAGATTTACCGGGAATGCGAAAATCTTCGGTAAATGTTCATATGGGAATTATAGAGGTAGATCCGGATCCCATATTTAATAAGTACAGCTCACTTATGATGTTGCAGTCGGTTATAGCTTATTGTTTTAGATTTATTCACAATACTAGGAATTTATCTAGTAAAGTTTCAGGGGTTCTAACGGTAAGGGATCGCAAATTGGCTTTGGAACGTCTGGTTAAATTAGTTCAGCAAACGGACTTTGCTGACGACATAGATTGTTTGAAAAGAAATAAACAGTGTTCAACACGGCTAAGGCGATTGCTTCCATTTTTAGATAGCTCGGGTTTACTGCGTGTAGGAGGTCGTTTAGACCGTTCAAACCTTTCGTTTCAAACAAAGCATCCACTCGTTCTGCCCAAGGATCACCCTCTAACTAGATTAATTATCGACCATACACACAAGGTTCATTGTCATATTGGAGCGACAGGCCTACAAGCTATTTTACAAAAGGATTTCTGGATCCTATCGGCTCGGCAAGCCATTCGAAGTCGTATTTTTAAATGTATTTCGTGTTTTCGGTCGAAGGCAACGCCAGTGGAACCAATTATGTCTGCCTTGCCAAGTGACAGGGTAAATGCAACTGGTGTATTTCATACGGTTCAAACGGATTTTGCAGGTCCATTTTCAATTAGAGCATCACGTCTTAGAAATGCTAAGGTATTAAAGGCATATTTATGTGTATTTGTTTGCTCTGCAACGAAAGCAGTGCATTTAGAGGTTGTTGGTGATTTAACGGTAGAGGCATTTACAGCCGCTCTGATGAGATTCACAGCACGGCGTGGACTTCCGAGCGTGATACGTTCTGATAACGGTACTAATTATGTAGGGACAAACAAACACCTTCATGAGGTTAATAAATATCTATTAAATAGAGAAGTTGCGGATAGTCTCATGAATGTCGCAGCCAAAAGCGGTATAACTTGGCTGTTCAACATTCCTGGAGCGCCTCATTTTGGGGGTTTGTTTGAAGCGGCGGTTAAATCTGCTAAAACATTAATCAAACGGATGATCGGGGAGCAGATTTTAACCTACGAAGAACTGACCACAGTGTTTACAAGAGTTGAAGCGGTTCTTAACTCTCGACCACTGTGTCCTTTATCAAATGATCCTAGTGATCTTGAAGTGCTGACACCAGCACATTTTTTGGTTGGCAAGCCTTTACTGTCTGTACCAGAGTATAATTTGGAGGACGTAACTAATACACGTTTAGGTCGTTTTAAGTTAGTTCAGGCTATAGCTCAAAGGTTTTGGAGGCAGTGGAGTGACCGGTACCTACACTGTCTACAAAATAGGAATAAATGGACAACACCGAAGGATCCGCCAAAGGTGGGGGATCTTGTGTTGATTAAAGAAGAAAATATTTCTGCTCTTAAGTGGAGACGCGGACGGGTTATAGATTTATTACCTGGAAAAGATGGGGTTGTCAGAGCTGTCAGACTTAAAACTCTCTCAGGGAATTTCATGAGGCCAGTTGTAAAAATAGCAAGACTGCCTCTGGACTAAATCCAGGAATAACGTTTCATTTTAGTTGATTTTTTTTATTTTGCGGCGCGGTATATTATTATGCGGCAATTCAAACAGAAGTTTTGTTGTTTTGTTTTCCTTTTGATAAAGGCTTTAGCCTTTCTCGGGCGGGGGTATGTTTAATATTTACACACCTTACATTTTAATACATAATATTATTTTATATATTTATTATAAACCTTTTTAATATGGGGAAAAGAGGTTTATACTAACGCGGAATACGGATATTTGAAAAAAGAGAAATGAAAGTAGTTGACAAGTTGACGTCAATTATTATCGCAATAAGAACCAAGAAGAAAGGAGCAGAAAAACTATAAAATATCAGCGGCCCTGAAGCAAATTAAAGGATTTATATATACACATCCAGGAGATGTAATTATTGGACTGCTAACCTTTCCACGGGTTTAAGGGTGAGCTTAGTTAATATATATATATATTATATTTTATTTTTAAGACTTTTATTCACAGGAACGAGACGCCAGGGCTGAATTCCAATCGCGGAGTAATATTTAACACTATCCAAATAGTATGTAAGTACTGAGGTAATCTACAGTATCATAGATGTGTTACACCATCCCAATAGTGAATAGAAGCTTATTGACATGGGCTGGTTTTGTATCAATCAATCAATCAAATCAATGTTTTTAGACATCAATGAATTGCTATCGATGTTTATCATACATCGATACTTTAAAATCAAAGTTATAATCAATGTCAACATCTATGTTTTCCAAATAATGATCATACCTAGTTCTCTGTCATTTGGGAAAATTTTTATTTTTGGGAAATGGCTCTGTCCCTTAGATTAAAGAGAGAGAGGAGATCTGTTCCCTCTCCATGACCTTGGCACCAGACTGGCAGCTAAAGATGGCGGTAAGTTTAGTGTGTTAAAGTTTTTTAGTTAAAGCTTTTCTAATCATACGAATTAGAAAATAATAGTCTCTGCCTCCTCTTATGGTATACAGGTGAAATAACTAAATAAAACATTTTATCGATATTGATACCATACGTGATGAATCACCCCCTCTTTTCACTAGACTACCATTTCAGCTGCCGTATTATTACTTTGTTCCAGGGGCGTGGCTTATTGACGGATGTAGGCCTATAGGAACAAACACTTGTATATTGATCCTTCTTTACCTGAGCTGACATCCATTGGTAAAAAAGAGATAGCTTTATTTTTTGCCGATTCTATCAAATTTTATACTCGATAGGTTGTAAAAGACAATAGGAGAAAAGATCCCCCCTGTGCTCTGTCCTCTGAGACAATTCTGACAACATCAAGTGTGACAAATACACGCAACACACACAGCTTACTCTCACACACACTAGATCAGTTAATGCAGCTGTTATATAAAATAGTAATTACTTACGACATATCTTTTCTTATAGAGAACTGTTGTTTACTAATGTTTTTAATAATCTGATCCTTTACGTCGTTTTTTTTCATTATGAACGTGCATGAAAACGATCTTCCAAGTGTGAATTCAGATTGTATCATATCTAAAGAACACAAAAATTTGCCGATTATTAACTACAATTCATTAATTTTTTAACAGTAAATACAAAATCGAAGCATTCAGAAAACTAGGAAAAAGTGTGAAGGGTAGATATGAATCAAATATCATGATGCGTGCTAACATAATTTTATCATAAATACTTACCAAAGTATTTGATATCTTGTTTATTTATCCATTTATCTGATGATTGGATGAGGTATAAACGGCCCCATATTATATTTGGGATAAAAGCAGGAGTGTTGTTCGGTTGACTCCATTCTACTTGAGAACTTTGTGTCTGAGTTTGAGTATTGTCTTCCTCCATATTGATATAAATTAAAAACAATGGTTAACTACGCGTGCAGTATAAAACGATTTGAGATAAAGTTTCTTTTATAACTTTTAAGTTTAGCGGTGTTCACTGGTGCTTATTGAATACAATATGAAGTTTATGTAGTAGGGATGTCAACTCGAGTCACTAACTCAAGTTACGCTTAAATCGAATTGACTCAAGGTGGAATCTCCTAACTCGAGTTGGATTGCTGGGGTGATTGAAGAGTGAGGAGAGTCGTGATCCGTATTTTTTCGATGATAGACAGAGAGGCAGAGGTTACTGATTGTAACATAAGTATAGAAAGGCAGAAACTAGAACAAGTGGAAAAGTTTGTATATTTGGGAAGTATGATAACAAGAGATGGAAAGTGTGATGGGGATATTGAAAGAAAAGTGTGATGGAAATATGTGTTTATTGTTTTAGTACAGGAGACGCGGCTTTAAATCAATACATATTTATTACTTGTTCCACTTTTTTTTAATATTATAGCGAAGCAGAGTCAGTAAACTGAATAAACACCAAAACAAATCATACATCCAATATCATTCCGTTAGCTTGAGTTAACTCGAGTCAACTAGAGTTACATGCATTTTAACTCGAGTTAACTCGAGTCGTGTTTTATCCCGAGTTGGCACATCACTAATATGAAGTATTAGGAAGGCGGAAGTGGAACGGAGTGTTGCCATTTGCTATTTATTTTGGTAAGTTGGTATTCCGCAAATATCAGAAATCATCTTATCAAAAGAAATCGTAAGCGCTAACTGGCGCTAACTTTGATTTATCATTACAATGCGTTGGTTTAAGTTTAAAATTAAGGTATATTCTTATGGGTTGATTTATTAATAACTAAAAACTTACTGAGCCTTTAACAGTTGATTCATAAAATCATACATTATCTGTAAAAATGTAGATTTATTCCTTACATAAAATATAGAACTTAGAAAAAATAGCAAGTTATAAACTACAGAAACACTGCTAACACAGGACACAATTTTTATGATCTTAGCAATGACAAAATAAACATAAGAGGACGTGGCATAACCAAAGAGCATGTAAACTTTAAGAGACGGGACTCCCATAGACCGATTTAAAACGATTTTTTATCTGTGTACGGTATGTCACGATGACTTACGCTAAAAAATGCTACCACTCTGGCAACACTTTTAGTGCCACAGATTTTATACAGATGCACATAGATAATATCAGATGCACGCATTTTAGCGCTATTATGTTGGTACTTACGTAGAGATGGACCACAATTTGATAAATAAAAGTTTATCGACATCGATAATTTTTTAGGCAGGTATGCCATATATTTCTTGAATTAAATTGTATTATTTATATTAATTAAAAGATACAATAACAAAGACATACATTTTATTAAACATAGTAACTTACAACATGAAATATATGTACAAAATAGAAACTGACAAAATGTGACACCGGAATCAATCACTTCTTACACCTGAAAAGAAATAAAAATATTAAATACACAAAAAATGAGTAAAGTCGGGTTTCTAAACAGAGCTGGTAATATTAACTTTTTGTCAGATGATATATATGTCTGCTTTAGATATATAAATCTCATCTGGTAGCGTTTATCGATATATTCAATACATCTATACTGCATACATCCCTAAACAAAATGTTTCATTAAATTTTCTGTATAATTTTATATCAATTCATAGTTTAACCACTATTATATAATTTGAATGCTTACTTACCGTAATTGCTCTAATGGAAATTGATCCAAAAACAAACGTTTTTACGTCCCCTCCCATCTCCTTCACATTTTTGTAGTGTGCTTTCGTAGAAGTTGCCTTATAACTACAATAAACAGTAATAGTATTGGATTTACTTTACGATTTTCACTTTTAGTCCATTTTACTCAATAGAAAATCAGTAAAACAATAAGAGAAAATAGGTACGTAGAAATTGAACTATAACCGCCATACAAAGCCGGCATATAATTTTTAACTTTGACATTGAAAGACAGAGATAACTAAACATAAATATCTATGAGCATAAATGCGACAAAAAGTATCCCTCATTTTCTTTTTTCACAGAATGGCTCCACCGGAATGTTCGGTGTTTCAGATACCTGATATATAAATACAGTGAAGTGATAATTAAAGAAATTAGTATGGATTATGAAAGAAATATAGGTTTAGAAGAAAAATTTAAGTTAAAAATAAACCAAAGAATTAAATTTGAGTTAAATGATGAATAAAGATAAACATAGGCGATTATAAAAGTTTTTGTAGTCGATATCCCTCATTCATTATAGGTTTAACCCAAAGATAATGTATTCACTACGTTTGGAGCGTGGTTTAGAGTGGTCCATGACAATGTCATTGAAATAGACAGATGCGCAAACTCCATACATTGCCATACATCATTTTTTTTATACGTAGTTGCGACAGGCTGGGCATAACTACGAAAAAATGTATCATCTGCATCTTAGATATCTGCATACATAATGTATGGAGAGAAAACAAAATGGCGAAAAAAAATTAAAACAAATCGAGATAGAATCCGTAAAAATAGTTTTATTTCAAAATGGCAGTTTTGCACAAGTAAGATCCCAATAATATAGGGCCTTACTTATAAATAACAATTAGCTGAGCAAATGGCTAAGAATAGTCGATCACTTTTTTCCTTGTGTCACATGGTTTGAAAATAAAAGACTATTCTTTACCATTTGCTCAGTTAAACTGTTTTAATAGTAAGGCCCATACATAGCAGATAAGCATCTTCTTTACATTCCGAAATTAGTATTATCGTAATAAGAAAATTAATATTTGACTTAAAAAATAGTAAAGCTGGAAACATTTTTAATATTTTATTCCACAACAAAGCGGCTAAGGTCTAAGACCATGCTGCCATGCCATACTTAAAGTCCCAATAATAACTCGTACGGCGTACCATGGATACTATGTCCTTCAACTGGATACTTTATAATCATTTACAATATAATATAAATATCAGCCTTAGAGCATTTATGAGCTTCCTTGATAACACACAACAGTCACTTTATAACAGGACTGGATCTAGGTTTTTTCAAAGCGGGGGCAAGCTGCCAATTTGCCCGATTTTACCGCCCCAAATTAGGGCACATTCCTGATTTTGCCGCCTCCCAAATCCTGCCGCCCGGGGCACGTGCACCCTCTCGCCCTCCCTCTAGATCCGGCGCCACTTTATGATATTAAAATATTGACAATTTATAATCCATATAATTATATATTTTCCTTTCGTTAATGATATCATAATATTTTATTGTAGGTAAGTGTTCAGAAGAACGGTGGAACGTGAATGTGGCTGATTTGATGGTTTTGCTGGAGATATTTTCTTTCAGCAGTGACGGATTAAGAACTTCGGGCTTCAGGCGCGGACCCTATTTACGGCGCGGCGCCTCATTTTACCCGACTTAAAAAAGGAGTTAGGTACTCAATTTGCCTGTATGCCATTTAGTTGTCCAATATTTCGCGCTCGCGGTTAACGCTAAAGCCTCGGTCTCGACCTCAGCGGGCACAGAGCGGCGGCAAACTGCACGTTCCAATGGATCGATTTTAATCGAACTGACCTCGAAGGCATGGCACGGCGAGCGACGCGACAACTGGTCTAGCAATACGTTGCCTCTCTGAGTTGTTGTCCGCAGCCTAACGGTTGGGTTAAAATTGTGTTGGCATAAAAATATTGACTGTCCTTCACACCAACAAACAACATTGCTTATATAATGATGCTTGGCTGTTGGCAATTGGCAGTAGAAATCTATAGACATTGCGGTGATGCTTACTCAGACGGGCTCTCGCATACTCGTAACTTCTCCCTACGTAAAAGATTATATAAACTTGTGGTGGCCTTCCAATTTAGAAAAGTTAGTGGAGACACGTTTTGTGCTACAACGTGATCGGATGATGATCTCAATGGTATAAAAGATAGAACACGTGACTCGCCGAAAGCTATGTTCATTAAAAGTTTCAATTCAGAAATTAAGGTTGTAGCTAAATCCACGTTTAATAGGAACATTTTTGTTAAATAATTTTTGCTTTTCCTTAATCCGCCGTTATACAACTATATTTCTTTAGTTTTGGTATTTTTCACTTTAATTACGAAACCGGTGTATCGCTTAGGTACTTGATAAATAGGTATCACGAAATAATTACCGCTAAGGTAAGTAGGTACTAAGTACTTAAATCGGTCTTATACAGACATGTTAACGAATTAGATTATTAACACTATTATGTGTTATGAGCTATGAGTATAAGTAAAGACAGTTATCCTGCACTAAAACGCATTGCATCGCAATGCATTTTTTATCTATGGTCCATTACTCTACGAGCAGGTGACAGCTAAAATCGTTGTTTTGCGTATGTGTTTTTAGTGTTTTGTTTCGAAAAAGCTAGTGCAGGAGACCCGGCTTTACTAACGATGCAACCTCTCTGGATAAAACTATTGTAACTATTGTAGTTGAGGAAAAAAAGAGGAGATTCTGGACATGACGTATACTGGTTTTTTAGGATTAATCATCAAAAAGGGTGCGGTCGTTTGTATTATGTAGAGAGGATGGATAAAAGGAGTTTGTCAAAGAAAATTATATGTATGAGGAGTATGAATAGCATAATTGGAAGGGCAAGACCTCTTCGAATGTTCTCTGACCAAGGCATCTGCCAGTATTATACCTACTCGAGAAAGGCTAACTGGGAAGTACTGGAACCTATCCTACCGACGTGTAAACATAATGTAATGAAGCTAAATGAGACAAAAATGTGCAAGAATCGTAGCAAATTGAAATCTGTTGTATCTACGTTCCGTCACATCTTTTGCGAAATAGAGGTAAGCCTCTGTTTGCCTCTATGTAGGTATATCAGTCCAAAAATATTCAATGACTCCAAGCCATTCCGTAATGTTTGGATTATAATCACAAGTTTAAAAACTTAACTGACTGACTTCCAATTTACCGATCGTGACCAAATGTATATGGAACCATCCTTGAAATAAGTTCTATCGAACCCAAAAAGAATTTTGAAAATAGGTCTACATTTGTCGGAGATATCGGGTAACATACATAAAAAAAATACAGACGATTTGACGTGTTTAGCGACTTAGAATTTTATGTTTTTCTGATTAGTTACACCGAAACGATATCTGGTTTGTAATGAAGAAGCCTTATTCGCCTCCTTGGTCTAGTGGCAGCATATATTGGCTGTGAACCGGGAGGTCCTGGGTTCCATTCCAAGATCGGGAAAAGCTAATTTTCTAAGTTAATTTGCCCTGGATTGGATCCCCCAGAGGGGGTTGACGTCAGACAGGCTACCGGTCGTAAAAACGTAGCCAAATCCTTTCTGTAACATGCTTGAAAAAGTCAAGTCAAGTCAAGTCAAGTCAAGTCAGTTTTATACTCATACTAGCTGACCCGCGCAACTTCGTCTGCGTATGAGAGAGGGTTGAAAGAGTGAGTCGTAGGCACCTATAATCCAATAATTCTAAAGGAGGTAATGGGATGATCTACGGCCGTCAGTCACCCCGTCTCTCACCCCGTCAGTCACCCCGTCTGTCACACCGCATGTCACCCCGTCTGTCACCCCGTCTCTTATCCCGTCAGTCATACCCTCTGTCACACCGCATGTCACCCCGTCTGTCACCCCGTCTTTTACCCCGTCAGTCACACCCTCTGTCACACCGTCTGTCACCCCGTCTGTCACCTCGTCTGTCACTCGTCTGTCATCCAGTCGGTCACCCCGTCTGTCACCCGCCTGTCACCCGTCTGTCACCACGTCCGTCACCACGTCCGTCACCCGTCTGTCACTCGTCTGCCACTCGTCTGTCACCCAGTCTGTCACCCCGTCTGTCAACCAGTCGGTCACCCCGCCTGTCACCCAGTTGGTCACCCCGCCTGTCACCCGTCTGTCACCCTGCCTGTCACCACGTCTGTCACCTGTCTGTCACCCAGTCGGTCACCCCGTCTGTCACCACATCCGTCACCCCGTCTGTCACCCGTCTGTCACCCAGTCGGTCACCCCGTCTGTCACCCAGTCGGTCACCCCGTCGGTCACCCCGTCGGTCACCCCTTCGGTCACCCCGTCGGTCACCCCGTCGGTCACCCCGTCGGTAACCCCGTCGGTCACCCAGTCGGTCACCCCGCCGGTCACCCAGTCGGTCACACCGTCTGTCACCCCGTCGGTCACCCCGCCTGTCACCCGTCTGTCACCCCGTCTGTCACCACGTCGGTCACCCGTCTGTAACCCCGTCTGTCACCCGGTCTGTCACCCCTTCTGTCACCCCCTCTGTCACCGTTCTGCGGCCGATGTTCGCACGTCGTCCTCTAGGTATTTTGGACTATGGACAGAGTGGTGAATTTAATCTCAAAAGCACGATCCACATGATTTACACAGTTCAGCTTACCACCTAAAAGACAAATGCCTGCTGTTGAAATTGAATAAAAATTTGCACAATACACGTGATTGATTTGATGGTAAATGTTAGGAAACGAATAACAATTTTTTTTTTTTCACAATTTCATAGTGAACACGGATAATCTAAGGTGAACACAATACCGGTTTGACACATGAAATTAACTGAGCAGAGAACAATGAGTAGCTGTCAAACAATGTATCACGCACCGGCGCCATCTACTTAAAATATTGGTTTGTAGTACATGCTATGTATCAGAGATGGCACTGTATGTGAAAAAAGATTTTCCCGCTTTTCTGTTAAAATTTTTCCTGAATTTTCTTTGCTATAAACCTCACGGAGCCCGAGACCTTTCCAAAGAATGCAAAACCGTGGAAATCGGTTCGTGCGTTCTGGAGTTATAGCTTCAGAAGGGAAAACCCGACTTATTTTTATATAGTAGATAAATATGTGTAAAAAATTAAACATATTCAAGTATCCAATTACATTAAATAGATTAAGTGATTCATCATCTTATTTACAAATTTATCGGCGCAAAATCGCACGCTTATTTAAAAAGCCGTTGTTATTTCACGTTATTAATTCATTTTACAATTGTTAAACTGCTGAATCGTTAAAAGATTCTAAAAAGTAAAAATAATCGTTATAATTATTTCTTTAACATTCGATATTCGGTATCGAGTAGGTAGTTGCAAATATTGCACCCTATAAAAGGAGTGTTCAGAGCAAATTCGACACAGTCGTGCTCCGGCACTCGGACTGTCCACATCCCTGACTAGACGGTGCTATTAAGCACCGTTAATAAAGGGAGTTAGTGAATTTCAGTATTCACGCTTGATAAATAAGATGAGTAATCATCTTATTGTCATAAGTGACGTCAGCCATGCTGAGTCACCCGTTTTTAAAAACAACGTTAGCGTTTGCCATCCGACATCAGAAGTGGGATCGCTATCCCACTCATTTAACTTGAACCTTTCTGCCCTGATACTTTCAATCCGATGGATACTTTCATTCCAACGGATACTTTCAATCCAACGGATACTTTCAATCCCACGGATACTCTCAATCCGACTGATATTTCAATCCGACTGATACTTTCAGTCCGACTGATAATTTCAATCCGAGATACTTTCAGTTCGATCGATACTTTCGAACTAGTTTTTCAGATCCTTTGTGGACCACGGTTAATAATAAAGGCCCAGGCCACAGCATCATCCTTCCCAGTTCCTTTAGAACCCCTGTGGACCACGACGTAAAGGACCGCTCAGAACCACAGCATCATCCTTTAAAAAAAAAAAAAAGAACTGTGGACCACGGCGTACGGGACCGCTCAGAACCACAGCTTCATCCTTAACAATAAAGTGCATTAATGTGTGGAACATTTGCACAAAATGAAAAACGAAAAAAAGAAAAAACCTTTTCAGAGCCTCTGTGGACCACGGCGTACAGGACCGCTCAGCGCCACAGCATCGACCCTTCCCGTTCCTTTAGAACCCCTGTGGACCACGGCATCGTCCCCGTAAGAAAAGTGCATAGATGCGTGGAGCATTCGCACTCTGACAACTGATTCATAAAAAGTGCATTGTGTGGAACATTTGTACAAATGTTTATAATATGGTCTAGCAAGGCTGGTCGGATACCTCCTCTGAAAACCGTATAAACTAGGGCACGCGGTGCGTCTAAATACCCGTATTTTGATTTGTGTGCAATTTCATCTCAGAATTCAATGCAAAAACAAAATTACCTGATTTATGGTCAGGATTGATCGAGACGGTCTATGTAACACTGTTGCAGTCATTTTTGAAGTCTTAATGTCAACGTCAGTGATCAACTTTAAAAATCATAAGTGGTCAATTCGAAAAATCCTGAGTGGTCAATTCGGGAAATTGTTTTGTGAGCTAAGTAATTTTGCCCGCTGAGTTTGTTTCGCCGGGTCTTCTCAGGCAGGGCCGCGTTTGGATCCGGTGGTAGTTTAAAAAAAAATCGGAATCTTAAATTCGCAAGAATAAACGAGGCTGGTGCAGAGCGCGCACCGCCTGTCAAAATGACCGTATCGGCGTACAACCACGAGCTTTCAATAGGAGCAAGTGCTATTTCAAATGAAAAGAAACAAAGAAAAAGAAAAGAAAAGAAAAGAAAAAGAATAAAAAAAAAATTTTGATCTACGAGTATTTAAAACAAATTACAAGGCTGGTGCAGAGCACGCACCGCCTATCAGAATGGCCGTATCGGCGCAAAATCGCACGCTTATTTAAAAAGCCGTTGTTATTTCACGTTATTAATTCATTTTACAATTGTTAAACTGCTGAATCGTTAAAAGATTCTAAAAAGTAAAAATAATCGTTATAATTATTTCTTTAACATTCGATATTCGGTATCGAGTAGGTAGTTGCAAATATTGCACCCTATAAAAGGAGTGTTCAGAGCAAATTCGACACAGTCGTGCTCCGGCACTCGGACTGTCCACATCCCTGACTAGACGGTGCTATTAAGCACCGTTAATAAAGGGAGTTAGTGAATTTCAGTATTCACGCTTGATAAATAAGATGAGTAATCATCTTATTGTCATAAGTGACGTCAGCCATGCTGAGTCACCCGTTTTTAAAAACAACGTTAGCGTTTGCCATCCGACAAATTAATTTTACACGTGGTAGCGGTGACGCACCATTTGTTTATTAATCTAATTTTATGTCATGATTTTCAATTTATAACATTCAACAAACATACTCATTTTCACAGCAGGTAATCCATAAATTGCCCATTTTATGGCGCCACTGACGCGTGACGTCGCGACAGTGTAATCAAAGTTTATTATATTAGCGTCTAATTCCACATTCTAAAGTAGGTAGGTAACTAAAGAAAATACAATAATTATTTTGTTTATTAAGGTATCGAGGGGTTAGCTGTGTGGAATTGGGTAAAGTTTTACACGTATTGGAATTGGAAATGTCGGTATGGTAGTTGAAGACAGTTACAAACGTATTAATTTAAAATAACGTAAATAGAGTGTCATTATTGTAGCATTACATACATGTCTGTGGTCGATTTGGTTTCTTATGACTTTTGATTTACAGGAGTTTACTAAGAGGTCTTTCATAAACAGTTAAACATAACATAACATAACATAAGCTCATGCCTGTATCCCCGAAGGGGTAGGCAGAGGTGCACTAGCGAACTAGGACACCCACATTTCGCCGAGCTTAGTTACGTCCCAGATGATATAGGGGGCGAGCCTATCGCCATATCGGGCACAAATTCCAGACTCCGGGCTGATATAGAAAAATCCAATATCACTTTGCTGCACCCGGGGATCGAACCCGAGACCTCAGGACGCTAGTAATACCGAAATACAACCACACCACCGAGGCAGCAAAAGTTAAAGGGCCGAATAAAAAAGAAATTGACGAATTGAGGACTTTCTTTTTTTAGTTTAAGTGAAGAACCTTAGTTAGAAACCTTAGTTTAAGTGAAGAAATAATACTAATTCATATTATATATCATTTTCTTTTGGCTTTTCTTGCTAGCTCTGTTACACCAATAAGTGTTTTTCCAAGGTAAACAAATGCATACGATTGTCTCAGGGATAGGGTGGCTTTCTAACAGTAAAGTTTTGAATGGTAGAGACATGCTGTAGAGTCTACAGTAATGTCTACAGCACGAGTGGGCCTTCTCAACCGGTTTGATACCACAGTCTCACAGAAAACTGACGTAAAGTTGTAGCGCGTTGTTGCGTTTCGTTCGGTGAGTGAGATTTCCGGTGGCCCAATTCTAACCTTCTTTTCCCAATCCCCATTCCCCCCTTTTCGGTTGGCAACGCACCCATGATACATTTGTGTCTTGAATGTCTATGGGCGGTGAAGATCTCCATCAGGTGACCCACCTGCTCGTTTGCCAATCACTGGATCAAATCAAAGAGTAATTATAATCAGTTTAGTAGTTCCAGTGATTACCCTTACACCCAAAACTTATTTAGTTTTCAAAATAAATAGCTATAAAATAATATAGACACGTTTTAATTTAACCTGTATGAGGCAGGAACAATACAAAGAACATGAAACCAAAATTAAGGATTTCTCATTTCATAGAGAAATGTAATTTTCGCAAGAATGAATTTTATAAAATCACGAAGTTTAAATTAAAGAAAGATTTTCCTGAATTCAAAACTAGGTATGTGCACCGACTTACTTCCCACGTAAGTTGGTCCCGAAATTAACATTTATTAATAATTTTAATGTAAAATCTGCGTTGTAATAGAACTTGCTACCTATCTAATCTATCTCATGGTAAATTGTTACTACATCTATCAGTTACTATGATTTCCACAGATGCAATGGCTTGTATATTAAAGCTTGTTACATTTGTTGTCTATATATTCTATGCTAATATTATTAATGAGAATGTTTTTATGTACTTAATCACGCCAGGCCTAGAACGACTAAACAGATTGGGATGAAGTTTCTCACAGAGATAGATTATAATCTGGAATAACACATAAGTAAAAAAAGTACGGTTCCCGTGAGATACATTTGTTAATAAACCATGTGAACGAAGTCGCGGGCAACAGTTTACTAAATATAATTACTTCATATTGTAGTCTTGGTTGTAACGGGGCTTTATAAATGTCAATTTAGAACACATTTCCTTGGTCTTGGTCGCCTCCTTGGTCTAGTGGCAGTGTATATGGGCAACACACTTTTTCAAGCATATTGCAGAAAGGATTTGACTAAGTTTTTACGACCGGCCGCCTGCCTGACATCAACCTCCTCTGAGGGGTCCAATCCCGGGCAAATTAACAGGATTAAGGCTGGACCTCCCTGTCCGCAGCCCATATATGCTGCAAGTTTTTAAACTTGTCATTATATTATAGGCTGGATGCGGTTTTAATTTATGCTATGCATTTAGAATGTGTCATAAATTTATTGCGTATACCTATATTCCGATATATATTGTTGGAATCTAAAGGGAAAATAAATTGTAAAAAGAAAAACCTTTTCTAGACAAACATTTTTAATTTCATTGACTAGCTTTGATTCACCTTAAATACGCACAGTTACGATAGTAACGCTTCAATATAATACTTAAATACTTACAGATACAGGTTATAAAGTACATAGCTGTAAAGTAATATAAATAACAGAGTACATCGTCCAATAACACGAAATTGTATAGTATTTTTGAAAAGGTATACTAATAAAAATAAAAAAGACAATATACATCTTAATCATACCACGACCTAGAGAATAATACTGTTAATATTATTATGTAATATTACACGTACAATAATTACTATTTTAAATATTTTATGTGTTAATAGTTGTTAACAATATAAGTAAACACCTATACTGACTCCTTTTGCAATATTATTCAAGCTACAGTATTCATTGCGTACATTTATTATAAAAGGTGCTACAGTTTGCGGAAATAACATGTCGAGGATATTTAAAGCATATTTACTGCTGGATAGGACTTACATGTACATAAATATACAAACTACTGTTTTATAAACGATAATTTGACATAGTTTGGTCAAATACTAGGTCATGGCAGCGACGTCGTTAGTTTTGAAGGTTGAGGTATGAGTTCACTTGCGGAAGCAAGAGATTGGGTTGAAGTAGCACTGGCGGAATCGAACCTGCCTCTTGTCAGCTCGCCACGGACGCGCCAATCGGCCTTCCAGATTCCTGAGACTCCAGCCGCGGGGCTCGGTCTGGGGCCATGCACGGGTCGCTCTGCCCAATCTGTTGAACAAACATTATTATTTACTTGTTATCAGTAATATTACGTTTTTCTAATTTAATTTACCCGGAACTGGATCTCCCAGAGAGGGTTGACGTCAGGCAGGCATGACGTCCGTTGTAAAAACTAAGCCATATACGTTCTGCAACATGCTTAAAAAAGTGTATTGCGCCGACGCCGCATTAAGATGGGATAAGAGCAAGTAGAAGAAAGTAATAGTAAGCTTTTTGTTATTATAGCAGAGTCAGGTACCTAAACGAGCAGATGTGTCACTTGATGATGAGACATCCAAGACACAAAAAAAATCATGGGTGCGTTGCCAACCTAAAAGGAGAGCCAGCCCTTCAGCCAGCAAAGGTCATGGCTCCGCCAAAGAACATCAAAACAACATGCTAATCAATGGGCTATGATGAGCACTTGAAAACACTCTGGGGATGCTGTGCGACACTCGGATGCTCGCTTAACTAAACGCTTGCTGTCCTTAGATAGGCTATCTCTACGCATAGTCGTAGGTACCATAACTGGACACTACCCACTTAACAAACATTTGTATTTTCTAAGTATGACCGACAGCCCCCTGTGTAGAGAATGCCTGTCGGCCGATGAAACAGCTGCCCAGGTCATCCTGGAATTCGAAGGCGTGGCTGCACAACGGGCTAAAATCCTCAACACACCGAGGTCGCTCCGAGAAGCCTGTGGAGACCCCGGGAAGATCCTACGCTTCTGGTCGTAGCTTCACGTCACGCACAATGGTCTACTACTATGATACTGATTGCGGAAAATGTAGCCCACATAACAAACAAACAACCAAGTAAACCTTGAGTGGTGAATATCTTTTTAAATATTGAATTAAAGGCATATTAGTAGGTAGTTAACCTTGTTAACAGTAAACAGAATTTATGAGGGTGTTGGATGACCTCCAGCCCCGCAGCGGGTCCTAAAAGCCATCGCGTCGGTTATTTAAGTTACGGACGTGACCGCCACTGATACGATTATGGAGTCTATGATCGTAAAACATTAACATTGATCGGTAATGCCTTTAAACATAAGCTTGTTATGAGTAAAGAACATGTATCCAGGCTGTGATTTATATTTCAAATGAGTTCTTATTACTCACAAAGAATTGCTCTAGACATTTCCATATTTAAATTATTTTCTGTATAGAAATATATTTAGTAGTTTACACGCAATAGGAATGAAAACGCAATTTCCTTCCAAGTTGCTTTTCCGTTAGAGCAGAGTTGAGATGCAAGTATACTATGTACTTATTTATTTTTGAGTGGAGCATTGCTACAGGTTTCATTTGTATAAGTCTTGAGTATTATTTTATTCGAAAATGCGCTTTCATATTTCTTGAGATTGTATAGACTTTAAAAGAACTCTATAATAAGTTATGCTTGAAAATTAACTCAGCTGAAAAACTCGTGAAAATTGTTGTATTAAAATTTATAATAATTTCTGTAAAACACACACTAAGTATAGAAAACTTGTTGCTCTTTAGTACAAGTTAATATTCTTCGACTTCTGCGACATAAAAAAGTACAGAAAGCAATAATGATAAATTGTTCTTTCCATTTGCATTTGTGTCTATTCATTTTGTTGTCTTATATATCCCTTTCAATAAGCGCAGTGAGGGAAATTGACAGAAGGATTTAGTATTTAAAAAATGTTTTGTGGCGAGCGTTCTCCGTTCTCGTGATGACACTGTGAATAAAATATTATGCTTTTGTAGACGATACGATGCTATTTGGTAAATGCTATTGTATTCCAGCTTCATTCGTAATTGAAATATATGTGTAACAGTATATTATCACATCGACAGGGTTATTTCTTGATCATTTCCTAAGCTTGTAAAACGGGTAAGAGATATAATACTAGTATATACCTTTACTGCGTATTGTTTATACATTCTTGTTTTGAGAATAAAATTGATTCACTAGATTTCAATTTATTTTTCACACACACACATACACGCACACACACTGACGCTTGTTATCTTCAAAGAGGTAAGCAGATGCGCAACTAACATTAGTTGCGGTAGGTACGTAGGTACATACCTACCCACGTTATGTTACGGTGTTGTTTGGTCCCATGATATTCAGAGGATGACTGTATCGATGTTGGAAAAAATCTAGATTTCGGACCGACTATGAAAATTAAATATCAATTCACCCGTCCCAGGGAACAAACCCTGAAACCGCAATATAAGTAAGCTACCGAGGCAGTCCTATTACCCTATAAATGATGCACGAGTAGTAATGAGAAGTGCCGTTTCATTTTTTACCCTTGCTTCATTCGAATTTAATGAAGCGACTGTATTTTAATGAACCAAATTTATTTTAAGAAGTAAAAATAAGGTTCCCTCAAATATAAAAATCACAATTAAAGTAAATTCATCAATTTCATTTAACATAAAGTTACGCGTTTGATATTTGACTGACAAAAATGGAATTCCGGAAACTGCTTTATTATAGACAAAACAAGTTCCTCTGTTGTTACTCGGTAACTAAAGAATTGTAACATAACATAAGCTCACGCCTGTATCCCTGAAGTTGTAGGCAGAGGCGCACTAGCGAACTAGAACACACATTTCGCCGAGCTTAGTTCCATCCCATATGTGATAAAAGGGCGAGCTTATCGCCATATTGGGCACAAATTCCAGACTCCGGGCTGATATTGAAAAGTCTAATATCACTTTTTCCGGCCTCAGAGGGGTTACTACTATCTCTTTTAGCAATATTATTATATTCTTATTTGTACCGATTCCTGTACAAAAAAAAACGTAGTAAGACTATAATAATACTGCTATAAAAGGTGGTGGTAACCCCCTGAACGTAAGTTGTACCGAAATACAATTATACCACAGTCGCACAATTATAAATTGTAATGAATACGTATAAAATTATTTTTGAGGCTAATTATTACGTATACATATGGAATATTTTCAGAGTTACATTTAAAACAATATTCTGGCACATCAAACAAGCGACCTTAGTCCACAGAGTGGAAATAACGCAATGACGGGTACGCTCAGACTCTAATTAAAATTAGTTTTCACTGTGGAAACCGCAATGTTTTGGGTACATTACTACGTGTTGTTCAGCTTTAATTAGGTGTTTGTCTATATTTGTAATAATCACATCTGTGGTTTCATTACATACTGCCCCATTGGCATAGTGGCAACATACTAAGCGTCACTATCTAGAGTCCTAGATTCATATTCCAAAACGGCATTAGCAATTTACATTATTTACGTTTGAAACGAGCATTTTGTATCCACGTTTTGGAATCAGTGCATTTTTTTCTTCCGATACAATGAAATGATCCTAACATGAAACTGGGCTGATCAGAACAATAACTTTTCCTTTTTCATTAATTTTTAGGGATAACTCACCCTTGACCAAAAATTTGAGTATTCCAAAATTATTTTCCCAAAAAAATTTAAGAGATGATTTGAATTCCTAAGTTGTTATCTGTATGTTCTATAGTTTCCGTTTGCCCCGTTTGCCCCGTACAGTCCCAGTTACCAAAACACACTGTATACATACGTCGCTTACATAGTGGAACATAACCTCATATTGTGTTTGGATTTGAGACCATAATCTAGTTAGATTAAACTGTAATATCGCCTAAGTTTGTCACATATTGTTTATTATCTCCTGATTCATTTCGGCTGTATTAGTTAAAAATTGCAAATTCCGTTAAATAATAGTAAAAGATTCAGATGTTTTTAGTCTAATTTATTTAAGAGGCTGAGTCAATTCTGACTATGTCAGTCTCATCGTATACACGAAAGTACATTTATAAAATTATGATTGTTTTTATGGAGGCTATATGAAGATAGATAGACAAATTTAGTTTCTTCCGATGTGCGTGCAGATAAAATAGATTGAAAAATACCCAGATCGAAAGAGTTTACATTGAAACATGTTGTCTCATGCACTCCGTAAACGTTCCATCAAATAATAAGCTTTTATTGAAGATAATATTGAAAAATATAATTACAATAAGGCTTTGAAACTCGTTTTAATACCAACTTTATCTGAATTATACTGTCTTTACACCCCGTTGTTAAACGTAGCTATAGAAAATTAAACACGTTGGCATTTCCGCAAGCAGTTCACAGGCGACGATTAAATTTGCACACAGCCAGTCCGAACAGTAATCACAAAGCAATTTAAGCGGGCGAGACTAATTGAGAGAGTCCTTCCGGAATCTCAGTTTTGTTTATTTGTTAAACCGTCTATGGCTGCGGCATTATCAAGAGCCTATGCTTTATCTTTTCTGTAACATGTGTTTTATTTACACTTTTAAGTAAAGTAAGTTTAAGTAAAGGTACTTATTAGTAATGGTTATTTTTTCGATTTATTCCTTAACTATCATTTTTAATATTTTTCTCTAGGCTTGAAAACTTTAATACTTAACAAATTGTTAAAGATAAATACATCGTGTGAAGTAACATTGGATAAAAATATTGTTAATAATAGATATCACGTGACCTATTTGCTCTTTTACCCTTCTCCCATAATATATAGGGTTACCTTTCTTCGTCGAGTTCCAAAAGCAGTTTGCGTAGTGCGGCCGTGTTGATGGAATCCCATGATGCTGGGAGGTCGCCGTCGCTGTCCGGGTGACCCACCAACATATTTTCTGATTGCTCATCGTCCGGTTCCTAGGTTAGATATTTAGTATGGGTTAAAAATATTTTAATAATATAAAATTAGTACTGAGTGCTATCTAGGTATTCATGGTGTGAAAAATGGAAAATGTAAGTACTAAATATAATAATGCAGTGTCTTTTTATATTGGACTATTTTGTTAAGATTTTTAACCATGTTGACATGGTTCATGTATGTGTAGACAGTACCTATGGCACAAGGATGATACTCAGTAAACTGAAGTATTCTTTCGATGAGAAAACAGTACTACATAAAATCATTAATATGAAAAACGTCAGTTCCCCGCGTAACCGCTAGAGGCGTTCGGGTATTTGTTACAAATATTTTACGGAGTCGTTAACGAGTAATGTTAAAAAACTCATGGTTGGCCTACTGTTCTATTGACGGTCTACGACGTAGTGCGTAGGCGTAGATAATGCTACGGCTACGCTTCGTAGCGATCTACGCAACGAATATTTTGCGAAATTGTCTATGAAATTAATAAAATAATTACATTTTCCAGTTCATAAAACCCCCGTACTGGGAAACACCCACTTAACATATATTTTTGTATAATAATGAATTTCCTTTCAATATAAATATAATTATTATTATAATTTTCTCAATCATATTTCTTAAAGCTTTTGTGAGGATAATTGACACTAATGAACGATTCTTTGTTACCGCCTTACATAATTATTACTTATTCTTAAGATAAAATGTCAAACCTGTTAATAGAATAAAGTTCAGACTAGTCTTTTTTATTGTAATATACTGACACCTTATTATATTAAATCCATAATTTACAATTTATTTATATAAAACTTCTTTTAGAGTTCGATTTGGCGAAATCTGATTTATGAACTCAGTACATTGTGTTGACCGACCCGTATCCGATTCCAACCTGCTTCCCTTTCCAAAACTGTTGACTAATAAGTGGGTGTAATAATTTACTATACTAATATGCTAGTATTCAGTCATTTAAAGAGAATTTAGAATTAGCTACTCATTTAAACATTTTCACCCTTCGTTGACAGTACAATCTAATTATATTCTCGTGGATATCAGAAAATTTTATAATTCGTATTACTTCCCTAATTTCAGACTCGATGTTAGCAGCGTTAACCTCGCTAACAGGCATGTGATATCCAAAAAAAATTGAATATTGGAAGCTAATTTTTCACATTGACAAGCATCACACGCTAAGTGATCGCCTCGGCTATAAGTTAGAAGATTACGTTGAATTATGAATTAATTAATTGTTATATCCATAACCACATTTTTTCTATTGGTTGACACTCTTTAAGTGACACATGATATTTATTCGCATTTGAATTTTTGAATCTGTTTTAAAAATCCATCCTTGTAATATTGTCGTGTCCATATGTCTGTCTGTCCGTATGCCACATCCATTTTATTCGACGACTATTGCCACTAGACAGGTGATGAAATGTGCAGTGAAATTAGAAAAAAAAATAAAGGTGGTTGTGCCATGCAATTCATTTTTAGTCAGAAGGTTTTCCTTATATGGTTTCAGGAATTATAAGTATCGATGTTTTGAAATCTGTTTCTTATTTAAATCAATAACATAACATAAGCTCACGCCTGTATCCCCGAAGGGGTAGGCAGAGGCGCACTAGCGAACTAGAACACCCATATTTCGCCGAGCTTAGTTCCGTCCCAGATGTGATAGGGGGCGAGCTTATCGCCATATCGGGTACAAATTTAAATCAATGGGTGGTAAGTATTGTTCTTGGTCGCTTCCGAAGTCTAAAAAAATATTTTAAGTAAATGAATAAAAAACATCATAGTAATGTATTTTACTTACCATAGGAGCAGCTTGGACTGTGAAGAGGAAGAATGCGATCATGCCCAAAAGGATCGCTGTGGCGACGTTGTACATCGAAGTCTTCATTGTGATGAGCCTTTGAGATAAAAAAGTTTTATTAGTAAGATTTATATAGAAATCATTGTGCTTTGGACTCATTAGTGATACATACAAACTGCATTGTAATTATATGGTTATATTAGTTTATAATTCTATTTACTTTTATAAGAGAGGATGGAAAATCAAAGACATGTGAGTATTAAATGAATTTAAGTCGTGAGGATATTGTAAGCACGTGTCAGGTCCTACCCACGGGGATTATTCGTAGCTAGCCTTATCAATTACATATTAGACCAGAAGCTGTTCTATGTGTTCTATGTGTAATATATAGATACCAAAACATTTTTCAAAGTTAATTTATAAAGAAAATATTAAATTTCGTGTCTTTACGGGGTTTTGCACAACTCAAGGACAATGCCCCTTACTTTAAGCACTTCTTAATTATAAAACTAGTTTGACCCTTTCATTTTCAAATAATGTGACAAGGAAAAAAGTGACAATATATTCTTAGATATAAGAAACGCGTAAATGTTTTTAAAAATAAGGTTTGGATAAACAAACAACTTGAGATAAAATTCAATTTACATACTGATCCACGTTAGAAAAATGACCAAAGCCCAACGGGAACTTATTAAACACTCATTTCATAAATTAGGTATACTTATGGCTTTATTCTAGTTTCATCCTGTTAAAGTTATTGTAGTATTAAAAATAATATTTTTACTGCTAAAATTCAATAGAATAACTATTATCTAAATAACCTTTTCGTTCTACCTGCCCTTGTCCCACCCGAATGTGGGGTCGGCGCAACACACTTTTTCAAGCATGTTGCAGAACGGATTTGGCAAAGTTTTTATAACCGGCTGCCTGTCTGACGTCAAATCCCTCTGAGGGATCCAATCCCAGGCAAATTAAATTACAAAAATTTGCTTTTATCGACCTGGGAATCGAACCCTCGACCTCCCGGTCCACAGGCCATATGTGCTGTCACGAGACCAAGGAGGCGACAAAACTATTATTTAATTAAGCGCGCAACGTAAAATTAATTTGCAGTTAACGATCAGAGATTAGTGTTATAGGGTACTACTGAACATGTTCACGATATTATAAAGTCACACATCGTTACGTAAAGCGTATTGTTTTAAAATTATTTACGCAATCATGAGGAAGGACACGGCTTCCCCTATAACCCTTCAGCCAGACTGGATCGGGCATAACGGTTTATCTGTATACAGAGGTAATGTCAACATGTCAATTACACGACATGCAGATGTATTAGTCAGTCGTTATTAAGGAGGATTGAAAAAAGAAATGCTATATACATGGCGCAGATTGCAGTCTCATGAACGTTCGAAGTGCTCTTGCAATAAATGGTTTCATATGAAGTTTATAATGTGTTAATGCTATTTATACAGAAATAAATTGTGTGTGAAAATATTACCAAATACAAGTAACTGCCTGTAACATTCAAGTAATGAGATATAGTGTAAGTAAACTTCGCGAGTATTTCCCAATCGAGAAATCAAACATTCTTTTAATTTTTTTTAAAGCAGTGATGAGTAGACATTACTGTCTACAGAATGTCAAAATTACCATTAAAATTAATTTCTTTAAAATGAAGAACATTTTTCAATGTTGAAATGGGAAAGTCAGCAACAGTTTAATTATTATGAAACTCGTTGTGCATCTTGAAGAATAGGACAAGACTGCAACAAGCCTACAAAAGGCTTTTATCTTAACGAATAATGGTGAGTCAATTTACATTACCGAGAGACTCGGTTTTGAATCTCAATTAGTGTAAGCAACAATTTTAAAAATAATCACAGGAATATAAAAATAAAATGATGTCAGTTATCTATGAGATATAAAAAAACATAATTAGAGCAAATGTACCTATCTATAAATCTACACATGACCGCAATAGTGAAATATACCATGGGCATTATTATCTCAGATTATTTTTGAAGAATACTCCAATTTTAGCATCTTGCATAAATTATTTGGCTTAATTATTACTGACAGCCTCCGTAGCGCAGCGGGCAAGTAGCCGGCTGTGAAGCGAGAGGCCGCGGGTTTGATCCCCGCACCGAGACAAATGTTTATATGGCCTACAGATATTTGTTTCGGGTGTTGTGAGACCGAAAGTCTCTCGTAGTTCCTGATACCCACGACACAAGATTCGATCTTAGTGTGGGGTTAGGACTATGTATGTGACTGTTGGGTGTTATTTATTTATTGTTGTTGTTATTTAGTTTTTACGACCGGTTGCCCGACTGATGTCAACACCTCCTTTGAAGAATCCAGTCCCAGACAAATCAAATTAGAAAAATTGCTTTGCCCAACCTGAAAATCGAACCTAGGGTATCCTGGTCTAAACTTCATATGTATGTGCTGCCAAGACCAAGGAAACGACAAAACACGATATATAAATTTCGTATTTATGTTCGATAATAATTCTAATACGCTAGCACCTACATCATTATATTATTGTATCACAATAGGACGTTACAACATAAAATACATAAGTACATAGGCTAGTTGAATGAAATTTATAGTGAAAGAGAAAATCTTTTTATGTGTTACAATGAAGACATCATAAATGTCGTACTCGTCGATAATGCGACGGCCGTCAGGGTTCACGTCACAAAGCAGTAGTGACGGTTACCCAAAGGATTTGGAGCCTCCTTGACAAATAATTGGATACATGAGATGCTATTTATCAATACAACGACCCCTTTAGTGATCGTGTTCACATAAATATTTTTTTTTGTTCACAGTTATGACATTTTATTTTTTATGATGTTAGTAACTGATTTCTTAAGTTTACGCGAATATTATACATTGAAATAAAACTATTTTTACGGATTCTATCACGATTAGGTTTTAATTATTATTCCCGACGTTTCAAGAAGACTGACAAAGACTGAAGACTGCAAAGCCTTCGAAACGTCGGGAATAATAATTAAAACCTAATCGTGATAGAATCCGTAAAAATAGTTTTATTTCAATGTTAGTAACTGATACTGTAATCGCCGCCTTAGTATAGTGGCAGAATAATTATGATCAGTGGATCTGTCCTGGGTTCGATTCCCAGGTTGGTCAATTTTTCTAATTTGATTTGCCCGGACTGGATCCACCAGAGGGAGTTGACGTCAGGCAGGCAGCCAGTCGTAAAATCCTTTCTACAATATGCTTAAAAAAGTGTGTTGCGCCGACTCCACATTAAGGTGGGATAAGGGCAGGTAGAAAGAAAGAAA
The DNA here is from genome assembly GCA_036417725.1 of Clanis bilineata. NCBI lineage: Eukaryota > Metazoa > Arthropoda > Insecta > Lepidoptera > Sphingidae > Clanis > Clanis bilineata. The sequence continues at coordinate 8,282,879 of CM071144.1, read as the reverse complement.
TAATACATCTACTGCAATTTAGAGATGTTAATATGTATAAAACAGTGTTGAAACAGAGAGATTTTGTAATCATTAACAATAGAACCTTATCCCACTTAAACGTGGGGCTGCCGCAACATTCTCCTTCAAGCATGTTGCAAAAAGGATTCGGCATAATTTTCCTGTAGGATTGGAAACCAGAGGCGGAGTTGGGAGCAAAAGCTAGTGAAAGTTAAAACATAATATGATGTATTAAATAAATAATTTCATATGCAAAAGCCGCGATAGACATCAAATTACGGTTCATTTTATTCTGATGATTTTGCTAAAATATTAAAAAGCATACCTGCGTTTTTTTGTATTTTTTATAAATTATCTCACAGCCTGCAGCTAAATGGTTTGTTTAGAACGCTTACGAAGAGATGTTCTTTTAACTACGGTGTACATTAATATTTTTAAAAGGCTTCATGAGCAAACAATTATTTTTCATTTACATCAACTCTTTATATTAAAAAGAAAAACAAAAATATTCGCCGTCTTTGGGGCGAAACGATCTCATCCAGACAACCTTTAGAGTTTAGATGGACAGAATCGTAAACTAATTCAAAATAATGGAACAATTGCCCGAGATGGTACGATTATCTCTGTTGACGACGAAATTGATGGAAAGTAATGACTTTCCCTAATTTCCATGAATTTAGCTATACATTTGGCTGTATATATAAATAGCTTCCCATTGTGGCTATTTACGATGATATACATAATCTACATACTTGTTTGCTAATTTCCTGCTATAAAACTACCACCAGAATATAACTATGTTTCAGGATTATTATAATGTTAATAAAATTCTCAAAAAATTAAATTGAGGGGGGCGATGTTTGAAGGAGACGTCTTTTTAAGGTTATAAATTAATTGGATAGTTTGAGTTGTAAACGATGAAACAGAAGAAGCACATTCTGACGATTCTCTTTGGTAACTTCTAAATGAGTTTGTTGCAAAGAATTTACGTAATTTGCTTAGTCTGAACCTTTACAATGATCTGGCACTTTTTTGTAACTGTAGATAGTAGAAGGAAGTTCGTCAAAACTCCCTTTAATTCTTAGATTGATTAAAATTGAATTTCCGTTAGGGTTTAAATAAAAAATGCGAATAATTAAAGTTTGAAATTGATCATACAATTCTCATTTATTTATTTATTTGAAAAAGGTACACAAACCATGCTACAGCAATTCTATGTTTATGGTCCATATTTTCATATATGTATGTGCTACACACAGGCAAAATATTATAAATTGCGAGCAAGTAATTAACTGGGATTTAAGGGAGCAAATTACACTTTCATCGAACACACGTCGTGTGGCAATCGCACTGAGGCGGCTGATTATTATGCAAAGCGATCAAGCCAAACTAATAGGTTGCATAAAATGTAACGCTCACACTCTTCTCAGTATAAATAAATAACTGCGAACAACTCAATGCAGTGCGCCTTTTGAACATATTTAATGATGTTCTGAGAAAGCCTTTTTATAGCACAAACTAGGGCATTTTTAAGGAAAATCGGTGCAGCTTTATTTCGATTGTATTACTAAACTACTGTTAGTTATCTAAAGTGCAATATTCAGTAATAAATATTATAGCTAGTACTACATTTGCAGTGTTTTCCACGTAGGTACGCGATTTATTTTTGTGATATTCGTGACAGTGCAGAATCATAAATCTTCATTGAATTCAATTTTAGCTGCAATCTCTATTTTTGTGCACAAACCATTTTCTATGTGGACCGTACATCATACACAAAATTAGAAAATATTATCTGTCATATAGAGTTCACATTGTTATAATTTTCTTAACATAGGTGATTTTATTTTAATTGTATTTTTGTATATATACAACGTTGTGGCTATATTTTTTTAAAAAGGTCACAAAACCATTTGAAATATAATGTTATATAGCCGGGTTTTATCCGATGTTACGTTAATTCAATGCCAAAGTGTAGACGAAATAGGGCGCCCTAATATGATAATGTAAATGAATTCTGGTAGCTATTAGGGTCCAGTAATACAACAACGGTAGGTGTTATAAACGAAAATGGTCCTCACCGGTTTGTTGTTTTGAAATTTTTGTATGGGATTGAAATCTACATTTGGAAAATAAGTAGTTACTAGGGCTGTCTCTGTTGCTACGGTTTAATTTAGTCGTAGGTAGTCTGGATCTTTAGAAAACAGTATCAGTGATTATGGTGAAATGATCATCTTATGATGATTAAGCCCACACTCATCCATTGCTGGATATAAGCAGCGGGTTCTGTCTTTCGGCTTTCGGAGCGCCTAAAGCACGACATTGAGTACTTTTCAGCTCTGAAGCCAGTTTTTGTCCGCCGCTTATCGCTGGTTTTCACTCCATCTGGTCGAAGGGTTTTACCCTACATTATTATAAAGTGGTCTCCACTTAAGAACACTAATATCCTAGCCGTTACCTAACGTGGTTGCTCTGAACCACGGAAATATGTATTATCTCGGTAGTTTATTATTGTTACTCTTTCACTCCAAAACAAATGGATGGATTTTGATGAAACTTTACAGCTGTATACATTGTATAACATGTAGGCTACTTTTTTCCTGGAAATTAAATTTCCACGAGAATGGAGTCGCGGGAAACAGCTAGTGATACATAATATTTTGACAGCTTCCGTGACGCAACGGGCGAGTAGTCGGTGGAGTCGTTTGCGGTTTTAATTCCCGCACCGATACAAATATTTGTGTGACCCATACATCTTTGTTTCGGGTCTGTGTCTTGTGAGATCGAAAGTCTCTCGGAGTTTCTGATACCCACGACACAGGACTAGTATCTTAGTGTTGGATCAGGGCTTTGTGTGTGACTGTTGGGTATACTTATTATTATTATATGCTGAATTGCCATTTTACTACTAATTTCTATGCTGCATTACAATTAGTGTGACTTAAAAAATGAAATATACTGTATATAAATACTGTATATAATCTATCTCTTAAAAAAATATAATAATATGTATTTTTTTAAGAGAAAGAAACCTGTTTGAAATTATAAAATCACTTTATGTCTTAAAACTTACATTAAAATGCTTTTCGTCTTAGGTACCAAGTAAATAATAAAATAGAAGAATTTCATTATCGTAATGTAAAACAGCTCTATTTTAAATGTTTGAAGTAGTTTCTCGATTTATAAATTAAAGTGTAGATTAATTAAACAGTTTCCGCAGGACGTATTTAAATGCACTGTAAATAGTTTCCGCCCAGTAGTTCCAGTAAATGCATTAAGTCCTTTGATATTAAGAAGATATTTGTTACTGGGTGTTTGAATACGCCTGACTTTGGTTCAAGGGATGCAAGGCGGAAATTGCTAACGTAACTTGGCCAGCTAGTGAACATGGCAGGGGCACCCTTCAAGCGGACTTTAAGGGCACGCACAGTACGATTAAAGTTATGCACTTCTGCAAACTTCTACATCATCACAAGTTTAAAAACCTAACGGACCGACTTCAAAACCGATCGTAACCAAAATTATATGGGACCACCCTTGAAATAAGCTCTATCGAACACAAAAATAATTTTGCAAATCGGTCCTCATTTGGCGGAGATATCGCGTAACATACATAAAAAAACACAGATTGAGGACCTTCTCCTTTTTGGAAGTCCGTCTAAAAGAAAAGAAATTCTAAAAAATCCATTCTAGTATGAAACAAATTACGGACGAATGTATTTTAATTACCTATATTAACTGGCATCAGATTCAGTTACACATTTTAGATACCAATATTGTAAATGGAGTTTTTAACTTATTTACGTCTGCGGCCTGACACGGAATTGACTGATTGTACATTCAAAATTAATTTAAAAGCGAAGACTTCCAAAGTGTGTCTTTTCTATCTTCGTACCGGTACACAGTACGGACACTTTTTGATTCTCAAATCTTTTTAATCTATATTGTTTACAGATGAGTGAACACACCTTTGACATACAAAGATCAATCGAAAATATGTCGTCTTCACCATTCTGTTTCGCTCATTATTCATTGAGTTATTTCCTACAGATTTGTACGTGTTCTAATTTGATAGCAGATACGGAGATATTGTAAAATCTATCAATAATTTTATTTTCCATTTTGATTGTTAAATAAATTGATAATTGAAAACATTAATCCAGAAAATGTGTTGAATAGAACTAATACAGATATTTAATATTCTGTTATTGACGAAATTATGCAAACTGCTTATTGTTAATAATATAATGATTACTATAAAAATATTTTTGAATGAAAAGACAATCGTTTCTACGGAGTAATTGTAAAGTTTCTTCTCATTAAAATATTGTTTTATAAGCATATTTTGTGTAACCGGTTCGTTTGTAACACTACGTCAGTTAATTAGTGGGATACAACGACGCTTTCTGCTAATTAAAATTATTTACACCAACGGAAAATTGCTTTTAAGCGTGTAAAACCCAATTTTATTTTTACTCGTAACTAGATGTTAGTTTAGATATAAATTAAATTTTGATACTTTCTTAACATTTAACTTTAGTACCGTTTTAGAGTTCTTTACTCAAATGAAGTATAACATTATTACAAGGTGTGGTACTTATGTCGCGTATTTATCGACTTGTATGTGTTATAGCTCTGCCATATTTCTATTATCTAAACACATATTATAGCAACAGCTATAAAATGTTGCGTAGTCATTTCTCAAAATGTAGTGAGGGGTGATATTGAATAGGTCTTTAAAAATGCATTAGAGATTCTATATAACTTAATATCAGGTGTATATTTTGCAACTTTTCATGAGATTGGCCCATCTATGTTTCAATCATTTATTAATAGTTCATATATAGCCACTCAGTCTTCGCTGCAATTTCATTTATTTGTGCATTCATTTATCTTTACACTTAATAGTAACTTGGAGTGTTGAAATTGTTAATAAGTACTTAATGCATATTTGATATTATATTATAACAGCGATAGCTCAGTTGGCAATGGTACGGACTGCCGAGACAAGTGTCGGAGGTTCGAGATCAACCCCAAAATGGAGCATACACCTCTGACTTTTCTATGATAAGTGTGTTTTCATTGTGAAATATCGCTTGCTATAACGGTGAAGGAAAAAATCGTGAGAAAACCTGCATACCCGAGAATTTCTTTACAGGAATTTCGAAGGTATGTGAAGTCTACCAACCCGCATTAGGCCAGCGTGGTAGACTAAGGCCTAACCCCTCATTAGTAGAGGAGGCCTGTGCCCAGCAGAGGGACAGTAATATTACAGGGCTAATTTTTAATTTTAATTTTAATGCAAAATCTGAATGACAAACATTAAGTAAATTAAATACACTTAAAATAGTAGTAAAATCAAAAAGCCGAATACTGAAATCGAGACGGCATACTTTGTGACTTTATTGTCCATAACCTCTTAATCATTTTATTTGAAACTGATGGCTACAACTTAACCAGAAAGTATTTACTGGCGAAGTTGCCTGTTTTATAATTACAAAGCCAAACTTTCGAAACTTTAGGAAGCGGTATTTGAAACACAGTTAAGAATTTTAGTGGTTTAATAATAGGAAGTGATGACATTTAATGGAGAATGTTTAATCTAACAAAAATATTCCTTCTTAGTACACAAGTTATTTCCTTGGTGTTTAAATTTTGTAGTTATGTACTTGGTGTCATACTTTGTGAATTTTACCCAATATTAAAATTAACATAACATAACATAAGCTCACGCCTGTATCCCCGAAGGGGTAGGCAGAGGCGCACTAGCGAACTAGAACACCCACATTTCGCCGAGCTTAGTTCCGTCCCAGATGTGATAGGGAGCGAGCCTATCTCCATATCGGGCACAAATTCCAGACTCCGGGCTGATATAGAAAAATCCAATATCACTTTGCCCGACCCGGGGATCGACCCCGAGACCTCAGAACCGTAGTCGTACAGAAATACCACCACGCCACCGAGGCAGTCAAAATTATAAAAATATTAAACATTATTTGAGAACGTTCGGACTGGATCCCTCAGAGGGGATTGACGTCAGGAAGGGAGCCGGTCGTAAAAAATAAGCCAAATCTATTCTGCAATATGCTTGAACAGGTGTGTTGTGCCGACCCCACATTAAGGTGGGTTAGGGGCATGTAGAAAGAAAAAGCAAAAAATATTTCAGAACATTGCCGAAACACATATTTTTTACGCATATAAATGTAATATTTGCATTTAATACATATAGACAAATATAAAAGGAGCATTATTTTGATTGGGATCCAATTTCACCTAAATGCTTTTCCTAGTACAGATAAAATACTGATCGGTATCTGATAACAGACATCAGTCGAAAATAAAATTATCGAAGGCCCGTAATATTACCTCGGTGGCGTGGTTGTATTTCGGTACGACTACCGTCCTGAGGTCTCTGGTTCAATCCCCGGGTCGGGTAAAGTGATATTGGATTTTTTCTATCAGCCCGGAGTCTGAAATTAGTGCGCGATATGGCGATAGGCTCGCCCCCTATCACAACTGGGACGGTACTAATCTCGGCGAATTGTGGGTGTTCTAGTTCGCTAGTGCGCCTCTGCCTACCCCTTCGGAGATATAGGCGTAATGGCTTATGTATGTATGTATGTATGTGATTTATTTGGATATTTTATAAATTCGAATTAAGTATTAACACCAGAACGTTCCCGATAACCGACCTACGTCGTCATTGTAAAATTCGCTAATAGGATAATTTAAATCCTCGCAATATGTAAAGATATCCAATAAAGTTACATAAACTAAATATCGTTTCTGACTGCTAATTGCTATTATGTTGCTAAGATATTAAACGCGTTAGTTATTGCTAGTAGCTATCTTATAGAATCTTTATAACAATATAGGCAAACAGGCCTTTATTCAAACTATTAAGTTGGATTGAAGGAAGATGTAGTGACGAGGATTGAGAAAGGAATGCTTCGGTGGTTTGGCCACATTGAAAGGATGGATGAAAGCAGAGTGACAAAAGAAATTTATGTAGCGGAAGTGAATGGTAGTGGCGGCCGTGGACGTCCTAGACGTACCTTTAAGGACCAAATTGGCGATCTCCTGAAAAAGGGCCAAATAAGGAGTTCTCGTAACCGACGAGCGTGCATGAAAAGACTGATGACTGTAGAAGAAGCGAAAGAGGTGTGTTTGAACCGAAGCAATTGGCGCTCCTTAGTCTCTGCCTACCCCAACGGGAAACAGGCGTGAGTTTATGTATGTATTACGGTGTTCGGAAGTATACCAAGTTGTGCACTACCCACTACTTTTATCAGTATTAATAAAGTTCTTAGCTTGTTTTATTGAAAGTCACTGTAATAACAAATTAAACATCGATTAAGCCAGTTTATGTAAAGATATTTTTTTTGTTTCTACACCTTCTATAATGAAATATTGATGATTTTAAAGTTTTTTATTTTGTTTGTATTGATTACGATTATTTAAAAAATACGACGAATGTAATTTTAGAAGTAGTAGTAAAGTTAGTTACATGCTGAATAGTAAGTATTACTAGTTTGCTTAATTAGTTACTTGAATACTTCTTGAGCAAAATTAATTTTTATATACGTATGTACGTATATTTTTAATTAATATTTCATGTCATTAAATCACAAAGACGAAAATTGCACTTGTATAATAATAACGTTTCATCAACATCATCATCATCAGCCATAGGACGTCCACTGCTGAACATAGGCCTCCCCCAAAGATTTCCAGATCGACCTGTTGGAAGCGGCCTGCATCCAGCGACTAATAATAACGTTTAGTTTCATCAAAATAAAGAAACTAAACAATAAAAAAAAGAAAATAAAATCAAAGCGTTGAATAAATGAAAAACAAAATAATTTAAAATGTCATAAAAATCGAACAAAATTAAAATCATACCTGGCGTTTTAATTAATGTTCAGTAGTCGAAGCACTTGCAGCGTGGAGGGGTTGTTTCCGTAGCCTCGGATGGTGGTTGAAAGCAAATGAGCAGAGCTTCGCGACGCCACCGCTTATATACTGATGCCACGGGACTCTACGGCGTTCTGCTTAGTACATGACACCGGCGTATCGCTCTACGCCTAGTGGACGCTACGGCGCTACGATATGCTACGACCTTAGCTACGACAGTGACTTCAAATCAACTCCAAAGTTCGTTTATTAACGCTATTTTTATATTATAAACTTTATAATGATCATTAGAATGTATTATTTTAACTTTATGTTTCCACAGCGGAGCCACTGAGTCCCTGAATGGTTTTTAAGTTACGGTATTTTATAATTTCGTATATCGCTGACGTGTGACAGGTGTCATATTATTTTAATGTACGTATTTCAATTATTTAACCAAATTATGGTTTTTGACGTATTGTTTTTTACAACAATCATAACAATTTATAATCAATTTTAGGACAGTGCAACATACATGTTGACAAGTTGACTATTTTATTGTTATTATTTGGTCTCCAAAAATCTGATGTTTTTGACAAGCAGCAACCTATTTTCATGATTTTTTTAAGATTTATATGATCTACGACGGACTAAACAAGGAACGATGCATACATCATCTGCACGCGCATCACGAGTATCTTCGCGACAATATTTGTATGAAATTTCCTAGGCATAGATCCAAATGTTATACAATATCGTCGACGTAAGTTGACTTATCAACTTATTCTTACTGGTAGGAACATAGGGGCTTACTTATAACTACAGTTTAACTCAGCAAATGGTAAAAAATAGACTGTTTCTTTTATTTTTAAACGATGTGACACAAGGAAAAAAGTGACAGCTTATTCTTAGCCATTTGCTCAGCTAAACTGGTCTTATAAGTAAGGCCCATAATGGTCAATGTGGTCACAGCTTTAGTCAAACTAATGACAAAATGATACTATCTTGACAAATCTCCAATACATCGGTATTTAAGCCAGCTTTCCTTTAATGGAGGTATCAAGCCATCATGCGTCACATCAAAATTATCGGACGGTTGTGTCAACATGAGCTTTAATAACAATTTGAGGTGTATAGCGGTGTGAATGGATGGCACCGATTATTATGCTTGTGCAAACACTTTCAAGATAAAAATGACAAATTTGACTATTATTGTTCCAGTTTAGCCTTCAGTATATATGTAGCTTACCACCAAACAATAAAATATTCAGATTTTACTCACAGCCTATTAATTTCATCAAACGTTAATTTATAATTACACGCTATTTCCGTAGTCTTTACAGTTTTATTTTATGATTTAAATATAATTATGAAGAAAACGGTATAACATTCTACATTTTTAATTACATAACTTTTAAACTTTATTCAAACTATTAAAACTAATACGTGAAAGTTCTAAATAAAATGAATATCTACCCTTCTCATACTTTGCAGATTTTACATGTAATAGTTGTATGAAGTTATTCGTAATACATGCATACAATTGGAAAAGTTAATGTTTGCAAAATTGGGCGTCTACCAGTAACGTTTTGCGAACTGCTTATTAATTTCTCCCTTATACAATACCTCTATATTCGTCGACTCAAATGTTGTATTTTTTATAATATGCGCAAATGGGTAATTGAGAAAATGTATGGATATAAACATCAAACTAATTATTATTAATCAATCATAATCAACAAATATATCTAAATACGTCATATTGAATTGTGTCTATAAATAACATTTTTGTTTTAAATTTGAAATTAGTTATGAAAATTATATTCAGTTATGAAAATGTGCATGTTCTAAATTATGGCGAAAATAGAAAAATACTTTTAATTACGTAACAATTTTGTAAAGAAAATTTTGTTTTGACTAATGTGAAAGCTGATAAGGGTCGACACGCATACATTTTTGGTCAATTTAGATAACGCGTATCCAAAATTGATGGCCATTCACTTATTGAGCTTGCCGTTGATGTACCCATAAAGTGTATATTACTGTTTCACGAACAACTATTGTTATTTGTAGAGTATTCAATAATATGTGCTAAAACATTGTTGATAACAGACAAAAAGTAGAGGTTTTTATTACAGATACAATTCTAAAAACGGGGGTGTAAATATTATCAACTTTGTGTCAATCAAATATTATACGGTACCATTCTAGAAAGTATAAAATGAATTACGCAAAGAACACCGGACAATATTTCTAAAGAATCAGATTTTTCTAAATTTTTATTATAATACAGGTTCCCATCTTAGACCGACCTTCTCCAGTTGAGTTTCTTAGGGCGACTTGCAACTAACCTACAGTTAATCCTAACTTCAAGTTAAATTGAAAAAGAAATGTACACTGCAAACAATGTTGTCTTTCGGTTTGGAAGACATAGTAGACAGTGTAAATAATTACTGGTCATTTTGAGGCATAATAATGTATGAAGGTGATGAGCACAGTGCAGTTTAGTTTAGTGCATTGTAATTCAAAGCAGCAGTAATGTAGCTATATATCCATATTATGTATTATTTCTATACCTACCTATTACATATCTTACCATCAAACGAACTCGTCATTCGATTGCAATAAAAACTGATAGCAGACATAGCCTACAAACGTACCATATACATAGAAATACCTGGCATTCACATCATAGATGTAGAAAACACAGAAATATAAAAAATGTAAGTCACGAGTATAAAAAGGACATATCTTGTATGCATTTTACTCGTAATTAATAATTCTGTATTTTACTTAAAAGAAAATTAATATGCCTTTCCAAAACCAGGTTTTTAAAAAGAAGTAAAAGTAAAAAGCACGTGTTGATGACAGCGTACTGGAATTGCAAAAAACCACAAATAGAAGAGAATACATTCTTTGTATGTTATCTACTGAAAGACACAGAGGAACTACAATAAAAGCAAAAACTAACTCATGCTGCATCGAATGGTTATTAATTGCTTGTAAGCAAATCGTAGAGTTGCTCTATTTACTACACGATAAGATTATCTAGTAATTGCGATCACAATATGCGGATTTTATAGGGAGAAGAATTTATAAATTATTGTCGATCTTAGTAAACATATTCATAGTACTACAAAATATATGCACAATGGAAATGTGACTCTTTTGGAAATGATCGAATATAAACTTGTTTATAGGATTTTGTATTTCTTCTTTTCGACCGACTTCCAAAAAGGAGGAGGTCCTCAATTCGTCTGTTTTTTTAATGTATGTTACGCGATATCTTCGCCAAATGTGGACCGATTTTCAAAATTATTTTTGTGTTCGATAGACCTTATTTCAAGGGTGATCCCATATAGATTTCGTGACGATCGGATTTGAAGTCTTTCTGTTAAGTTTTAAACTTGTGATTATTTAAAAAATGGCTTCCAAGTATTAGCGATGATTTAGCCAATGTTAAGGTAAATAGAGCAATTATCAAGTTTTCGCAATGACCATGAGACCCAGATGTGGATTATGTCAAGGTCCTACTGGGATTATGGCGGCAATTCCTTCCGTGCGAATGATGAAAGATGGCCTTCACTTAGCGAATCAACCGGACAAAGTCAGCCAATGCACTAAACAAAAATCATCAAAGATCACCTGTTTAAAAGTTTCCACATTATACTGTCCGACTTTGCTAAATTGAAATAAAACTATTTTTACGGATTCTATTACGATTAGGTTTTAATTATTATTCCCAAAAAAGTTAAGTTAGTTTTATTTCAATGTATAATATTCGCGTAAACTTAAGAAATCAGTACGACTTTGCTAAAGTTTGGTGCATAAAACCACATTACTTAAAACCACAAACACAACTCTACAATAATATGAAATAATGTTAACAAGCGACGCTCATTCTGTCACACTTCCCATCAAAATCCATTTTTTTTAGTTTGATACATCATTATAATGATGATTATAAAATATTTTAATTTCAGATTTTGGACACGAACAAATGGAAAATATAGGCCTTTTCGAACCAATTGGTAATTAAATACTATTCCGTAGTACAATAATTATAGTTGAAATACTGTGTAGACTACTGCGGCCTGAGCAGGAAAATTTCTGACAACCGTAAATGTATTCGAACTCGATGCGCGTCTATGAAATTTGTAAGAAATATTAACCAAACGTCATCAGTGCGCAGCCAACTCGAATACATTTACATTTACATTAGTTTTTCGTGCTCGGGCTACTGAAAACTTGTGGTACTATGCTATGGAAAACCTTCCTAAATAAAAAATCATAAAAATAAATAAACATGTTTTTACTAGCAATTTAGTCACCTCCTTGGTATAATGGCAGCACACATATATGGCTCTATAGGTGTTGTCTCGGGAGGTCCTGGGTTCGATTACAAGGTCGAACAAAGCGAATATTCTAATTTAATTTGCCCGGGACTGGATCCCCCGGAGCGGGTTGACGTCAGACAGCAGCCGGTCGTAAAAACTAAGCCAAATCCTTTCTGCGACATGCTTGAAAAAGTGTGTCCTGCCAACCCATCATTAAGATGGGATAAGTGCACGTAGAAAGAAAGAAAGAAAAATGTGTTTACTATCGAAAATATAGTTGATAATTATGTTTTAATGATAGTAAACTAGTTAAGTATTAATTTGATTATGTGTTGTCATTTATGTTTTAAAAAGATGATAGATGAAAGTTTTTAAACAACCAGCGTGAGTCATAATAATATATTTACAAGAGATAATTACATTAATTTTATTCGAAGTCTGCATTACTGAAAGTTCAGGCTAGATGTGTCATTAAATAATTATTTAATATTAGTACGACCATAAACTCTGCAAAGATTTATAAAGCACAGATTAAGGTTTGGAAGTGTAATTAATTTTGTGACTAAAACATTTTTGTAGTCAATCTTGATTGTGATAAACTTATGTAAAATTAAAGTTTATACTTTGTTCTTCGCCCACTTTAATTCGACATGCCTATAGTAAAGTATAAACGCCTTTAAAAAGAAATGACTTAGCAGTTTGATGTACGAAGATCAAACATTTATTAACATGTATAACATAAGCTCACGCCTGTAGCCCCAGAGGGGTCGACAGAGGCGCATTAGCGAACTAATACACCCACATTTCGCCGAGCTTCGTTCCGTCCCAGATGTGATAGGGGGCGAGCTTATCGCTATATCGGGCACAAGTTCCAGACTCCGGGCTGATATGGAAAAATCCAATTATTAGATATCACATTTATTAGATATAAATATTAATCATCATATGATAACAAATTACTATTAGAACTAAAGTCTTCCTTTAAAGAGTTTTTTTATAGGAGAGACAGGCAAACTAGCAGTTGGGTCACCTGATGGTAAGTGATCGCCACCGCCTATAGACACCCAAGACACAAAAAGAATTATGGGTGCGTTACCAACCTTAAGGGAGGGAATAGAAGGGGAAGGGGGAGGTATGGAAAAGGGGCTTGGGGGTAATGGGCCACTGGAAATCTCACTTAGCGAACGAAACGCGACAGTAAGCTGCCACTTTACGTTTGTTTTTTTGTGAGGCAGTGGTATCAAACCGGTCGAGCCGGCCCATTCATGCTATAGACGTTGCTGTCTGTCGGTTATCGACGGTCAACTCGGAACATATCGCAAATTATTATGACTTTTTGTAGCGCTGAGTAATGAGTTTCTTGCTTGACCACACTATTTTAAAGTATGTTGCAGAAAGAAATCAGCTTAGTTTTTTTTACTTTTCCCGTCAGTATATATGCGATTCCACGGCACCAAGAAGACAAAGAACAAGATACAGGAGACAAAAAGAAAACTATCATTATCATACCAAAAGTAGAAATTTTATCTAAACCAATTTCAATATTGAAGAACTTACATAACATAATATTACATTATACTTATCCGTATCGGTGTAATGTAAGGGTCACGAAGTAAAATGAAATGTATGATTACAATATAAGAAAACAATAGCGGGATCCTTAAAACTAATCCTCAAGAGAAAAACATTAGATTATCCGACATCTACCAATAACAAAAGGAAAGTAATGCAATATTAACATTTTAGAAAAGGTTAGTCTTGTAAAGTAAGTAGTTTTTTTAGGTATCTAAGAAGTTTTTTATTCTGTGTCGCGAACTACGACTGCTAATATTTTGTTATGACTATTTTAAGAGTTCTTTCAATCGTCTGTTTTTGAGCGAGTTTTATCTATGACATGAGTTTTCTTATCTTAGACATTGGCTCAATAAAAATTTTCTTTCTTTCTTTACATATTAAAAGTCCATAAATTATACACAATAACGTTGGAATCGCTCCGCTTATAGATTATACATGTATCCATCGGCCCGAGCAGGAATGACGTTTGGTGAATATTTCATACAAATGTCATAGACGCATATCGAGCCCGATAATCGAATTCGATTATCAAAAATATTTCTGCTTGGGCCTCTGATGCTAAGACTAGCATACTAGACAAGACAGACAGTTTTCAAGAGCGGCTATTCTAGCGAATTTTCTAGCGTTCTATTGAGTTGCTTGTCATCGATATTCGTTGCCTTGGGCTGTGAACCAGGAGGACGTTGGTTCGTTTCCCATTTCGGGGGGGTGTATTTTAAAATCCATTTACCTGAGACTGGATCTCCGAAAAGGTTAGGTTAGATGGCAGCCGGTCGTAAAAACGTAAGCTTAATGCTTCCTGTAACATCCTTGAAAAGGATGTATTGTGCCGACCTCACAGGAGCTATAAAGGCATGTGGAATGGAAGATTTCAATCTGGAACGAAACAGTGCTCTGTACTCTGTACGGTATGGTTCTAAGCTATCTAAAACAGAGAAGTTCAAAAATATTTTTCGATCACTATACATATTTTGTCTTTTCTTGTAGGTATGTTTGTCGTTTAAAAAAGCTCACGCATCTGTCCCCGAGGGGGTAGGATGATGAGGAGGATGCACAAAAGCAACTACCTCTGGATAAGCCCATTTTCCATCTCTTTATGTGAGGGGGCTAGCCTATCTAGAGGTATATACCAGGCACAAATTCCAAACTAGGACATTAAACGGATGCTTATTCGAGTGGAAACATGTAAAATTACCTGTGCTGCAATTTGAATCCAGGACTATGCAGTGACGTACACAGGCATTGGAATCAGAGTAGACAAAAACTTTTTATTTTATAACTATTTTCTTCAACTCTTACATCACTTTTACTGACATAATACAATCCCCATTTTTTATTTAAAATATAAGCCGGATGCTACTATTTTAAAAGTTGTTTTCGGCCACGGTTTTTTGATCAATATTTTTGAAAATAGCAAATTGTCAGGGTAGACAGTGTCTCCAGTGGCGTGCAGTTCATATAGATAAAGAGACACTGTCTACCCTGACAATTTACTATCGTAACCCAAATAAAGAATAAAACCTTGTCAAAAAAGTTATTTTCAAAATAGCATCGATCGGTTTATATTCTATGATCGATAAGAGGATGATGATAATAGAGAGGGTGCTATACGAGTCGAAGAAAATAATTTTATAACATTTTTATCTACCCTGATACAAATGCCTATGCACGTCACTGAGTGTCTCTTTGTCTATATAGATTGCACGCCACTGGGACTATGCGGTTCTCGACCTAAATACGGGGTTATTACACCAATGACAGGAGTGGTATGCAGTTACTCAACTGTGTCATCATCAGGCACAGGACTTTCACTACTGAACAAGGGGCTCTCCCAAAGATTTCCAGACCAACATGTTTTAGATAGTCACAGGCGGCTCGGCCTCCGGTGGCCCATACGCTTATGTAACATATATATGTGCCGCCTCCGACGGGTTAAGCGGGCCACATACTATTATAATATGGTATTTGATTGCTTATAACCATCGATATATTATATATCTAGATGCACAGTTGACGTTCGGAAAATGGGACAGCAAACAAGTGCTTAAGCACTCGTTTTGCCTACAGTTGGACGCCGATAGAATTCTAAATGTCAATTTTCAAATTTAAGAACGCTTGCTTATTTCGTTTAAAAAGCTACTTTATAACACGTGCATAGGGTTATATTTATGTTGATTTAATTAGAATTTGTGATCTTTTCCTTTGTTTTATTTCTGAGACCACTTTTTAGGAGGATATTTGCAAAGAACTGTGCATCTAGGGTATATTATATTGATGCTTATAACCGACTACCGTTCAATTTTGTTTTACTGTTTTCTTTTTGAATTTTTCAAAAAAGTGATTTCACAGAACAGTGAAAAGTTGTTTTTATTTTGTAGGATAATTTTAGAACTCAAATGAATGTCTTAACAAATATATTAGTTACGATGCTGATGTATTATTATATTAATTTCATTATCATATTAAAGGTTTTGCAAGCTTTGATCACAAGTTGATAAATATTATATCGGGCAAACAAGTAATAGTGCCAATAGCGGCTCATGAATTATTATACCTTTCAAGTACCTTTTTTATAGTCAGGATAAGATATTTTTTACCAATGAAGTGATTTATTGAAATTAAATTGATGGCAATATAATATTTATGTTATAACATAAAAGCTCACGCCTGTATCCCCGAAGGGGTAGGCAGAGGCGCACTAGGGAACTAGAACACCCACATTTCGCCGAGCTTAGTTCCGTCCCAGATGTAATAGGGGGCGAGCCTATCGCCATATCGGGCACAAATTCCAGACGCCGGACTGATATGGAAAAATCCAATATCACTTTGCCCGACCCGGGAATCGAACCCGAGACCTCAGAACCGTAGTCGTATTGAAATACCACCACGTCACCGAGGCAGTCTGTCGTTATAATGTACATATTTGAACCTCCTAAACCTAAGTATGTCGCAGAAAAGATACAGCTTAGTGTTTACGACAGGCTGCTATGGTCACATCCTCTGAGCAGTACCGTCTTTATCATAAGGGTATGCAGGGCTCTTACCTAGGATCTCTGACCTTAATGGGCCCCCGAGAGGCATATAAGTAGGTACTTACATTCTCATACACGAGAAAATAAGCCCATTTTTTTCTATAGGTATTTTTTAGCTTAGAGTACGTCTTATACATGACTTGTTAGGGGGCCCGAGTTCTTGTGTACCCAAGAGCCCAAGCATGCCTAAAGACGATCCTGCCTCTGAGTGATGGGAAACTCGCGTCAATCGCTTTGACCTGTTGGTTGAAGGTTGACCTTCGGGTTCACAGGCCATATACGCTGCCACTAGACTAACACAGTAACAAGAACAGTAGCCCGAGCACGAAAAACTAATGTAAATGTAAATGTATTCGAGTTCGCTGCGCACTGATGACGTTTGGTTAATATTTCATGCAAATTTCATAGACGCGCATCGAGTTCGAATACATTTACGGTTGACAGAAATTTTTCTGCTCAGGCCGCTGTATAAAACATTAATATTATCTAAAACAAGATTTGTACGACTCTGCGTAGCCATCATACATTAGTTACTGGTAGAAGCAATAAAATTCAACATTAACAGCAACACCCGACGACCGCAATAATTTATAATGGATCGTGAGTGCTTTAAAAGGGTAGTCAAGGAACAGCTTACTCCTACTAATACGCACTTTACTTTAACCTCTATCGATAGTGCAAGTCAGTTTTAAACATTGGTTATTTAATTTATTGGCTGTCATCAACGCCAGTAGCCCGAGCACGAAAAACGAATGTAAATGTAAATGTATTCGAGTTCGCTGCGCACTGATGACGTTTGGTTAATATTTCATACAAATTTCATAGACGGGCATCGAGTTTGAATACATTTACGGTTGTCAGAATTTTTTCTGCTCAGCCCGCCTAGCATGCACGCAACGACATATCACAATCGTCGAGTATCGTGATCAAGCCGATGATACCAAAAATCTCGATTGCCTTAGCATGCGGTCCGAAATTGACAATGTTCTCGACGACGACTTGGGCGAGAAATCAATGTTGCCCTATGAAATACCGTTCTTTCTTTTGTATAGCAACAATGGTTTTCGTTCATTCAAATCTGCTGGATTATCGTGTGTTCTGCCCTTAGATTGTCTATGATCCCTCTGCTTTAATTGATTTTGACATTACAAGTGACAGATTAGTCTATGTTTGTCTTTGAACGTTTGTTTACATTAAAATGGAAGTTAGTGAAAAACAAGCCGTTTTTACTAAAATTAGTTTTGAAAATACTTTACGTGGCAGGCGGCTAACTTTATACTATCGTTAATCAAGCTTTGAAAATATTTTACGACATATTGGCGAAGTAGCTTCATATCAACATCGTCCTAACCAAACACTGAAAATAAATGAAATAACTTACCTCTTAAGCTAATAAATAGCTCTCATGACCTGTACGAACAGCAAGGATAGAATATGAATAAAGGATAGCGATAAAGTTATGCATAATGTTGAGCAAATACAAAAGATCCTACATAACCTAAAGTAAGTACCTAAATTAATGAATGACATACAATTACTTATGTATTGTACGTTATATCAACGAAACTAACAAAATAACTGCCTTGCACCGTTTCAGAGTGCCTACAAAGTACCGGGGCATAAATAAATTACGTAGGTACATGATTGACAGTATAATTGGCGGCTCAGCTCAACTTCGTCGGGAGACTGCTCTCTAAATGAGACTATGAAACATAATGCTGAGTGGAGAAATCTAAAAAAGTTCAGTGGACCAGTGGAAAATAGTAAGTTAACAACCCTTCATGTTTATTTTAGGTTTACTAGATATTAGATCATAACAGCACAAGCGTTATTAGGATTTTGTTAGTTAAGTTGTGAAGTAGTTCTAACAAGTAGGTAAGTGGTCACCTATTTGTAAAACTGTCAATATTTCCACCATAATAACAATGATAGGCCTGCCCCCATCACATCAAACCTTAATTTCGATTATTATTACAGTTCAATGACAGTAGTTGCAGTAAATTTGTTGTACTAACATTGAACAGTTTCTATAAAATGCTATCAGTGTCTGTATACTACCTCTATACCTTTAATAATGCAATAATAATATCATGTAGAAATATAATTTGAAAATGTAAATAGCCTAAAATGTGTGGTCAAATTGTAAATTTGTGCCCGATATGGCGATAGGCTCGCCCCCTATCACATCTGGGACCGAACTAAGCTCGGCGAAATGTGGGTGTTCTAGTTCTCTAGTACGCCTCTGCCTACCCCTTCGGGGATACAGGCGTGAGCTTATGTTTATATGTTTATGTAAATTGTAAATTATACACCTAGCATAAATGCAATTTGTGAAATAATGCAGAACAAGTTCAATTGCAAGGTTCACCTGAAAAAATATACAAATTATACTATCATCATCATCATCATTATTAGCCATAGGACGTCCACTGCTGAACATAGGCCTCCCCCAAAGATTTCCAGATCGACCTGTTTATTATACTATATAGATATGTAATAAATATAAGTTTCTTACTTTTTATAGGTGTGGTGCACCAGTAATAACTAAAACAAACTATGGTGGTGCAGTGACCCAACTATGTCTGCCTTTGATATAAGAAGTATCGGTAATAGGAAATTAAAATTTTATTTATTTGTATGAAGAAGAAAAGTTGATGGACAGTAAGCATGAATAATTTTTGACAGTGTGTTAAAAAACTATAGAAATGTTGTTCTTTGTACTTAGCAAAAGTGAGTATAGGTTATATTAGGTTCATAGAAATGTAAGCCTTTTTGTAGAAACTTAGTAAATAAATAAATATTATTACTGTTAATGACAGCAAACTCAAAAGTGATAATTTGTTATTTTTATAAGTTTGCTTAATTAATTGTAAGTTCTTAAGTGACAAAGTGGTATTTAAAAGTAATATGTATGTTTTAAAACATAAATTACATAACAGTATTAAGAAGAAAAATGTTTGTAATTAATTGCATTGCGTCAAAATGTTGATATTGTATGATAATAATCATTTAGTTCTTATTCTTATCTCATGTTGAGTTAGGCCCCTTTGTAAGAATAAAGTAATATTATTTATTTATTTTAAAACAAAAAAAAAAACGATTTTACAAAGACTTAATTTACACAATACAATATAAACATAATAGAAGTTGGTTAAATAAATTAAGTCCATGATCTTCTAAAAATTACCAGAGGTTCCCAAAATAGGCAAAGCCTGTATCTTGGGACACCAGTTACAGAGTTAAATACCTATGTATACTTAGAAATTTAACTACGAAGTTATATAAATAAAAAAAATAAAAAAGCATACAACCCTTTTTTATTTCTTTCTACCTGCCCTTATCCCACCGTAATGTGGGGTCGGCGCAACAAACTTTATCAAGCATATTGCATAAAGGATTGGGCTTAGTTTTTACAGCCGGCTGCCTGCCTGATGTCAACCCCCTCTTAGGGATCCAGTCCTGAGCAAATTGAATAAGAAAATTCGCTTTTGCCCGACATGGGAATCGGACCCGAGACCTCCCGGTCCTCAGCCCATATATGCTGCCACTAAACCAAGGAGGCAACTAATAGCATATAACACCTACCTCTAATCACTTATATTTTTTGTGTTTTCGTTATTACTTTACCAAAATGTAGGCTTAGGGAAATGGAATGGATTCGGCTTATTTTTTACGGTCGGTTGCCTGCCTTGCGTCAATCTACGTTAATTATTATTCCCCTCTTGTGATGCAAAAAAATAACTAATAAACTTATAAACTGCAATTTCTATTAATAATAATGAAAGTATTATGAACATGTTTATCAGTATTTTTAATACATTCAGACAGCTGTGGCGTAGTTATATTGCAGTACGACTAACGTCGCTAGGCCACAGGTTCGATCCTTGGGGCCGATATGGCGATAGGGCATACAATACCGGTTAAATTGCTATGGTGATCATTTTGCACTGTTTTGCACTGAAAGAGTTTAGAATAACTCACTCCCTTCTCTAACAGGACGGGTCTTAGGCCCGTATTAATAAACCGATCTCAAACTTGAGCTAAGTCTTGTGTTCACACTTGAGATGCTGGACTATATCCTTACTAAATAATAAAAGCGAAAGTAACTCTGTCTGTCTGTCTGTCTGTCTGTGGCGTTTTCACGTCTAAACCGCTGAACCGATTTTTATGAAATTTGGTATGTGGGTACTTTTAACCCCAAGGACGGACATGGGGTACTTTATTTTTTTTAAATCAACCCCTAAAGGGATGAAATAGGGGATGAAAGTTTGTATGGGAATTTTGGAACCGCTTAATGGATTTTGATGAAATTTGGTATGAGGACACAGTTGACCCTAGGGCTTCAAATGGGGTACTTCATTTTTTTTTATCAACCCCTAAAGGGATGAAATAAGGGTTAAAAGTTTGTATGGGGATTTTAGGTCCACTTAATGGATTTTTATGAAATTTGGTATGGGACAGTGGATACCTTTGAGTTTAAGGATACAAAAGGGCCACTTTTTTAAATCAACCCCTAATGGGATGAAATAGGGAATGAAAGTTTGTATGGGAATTTTAGGCCCTTCCATAGATTTTTATGAAATTTGGTATGGGATAGTGCATACCTTTGAGTTTATAGACACAAATGGGCTACTTCTTTAAATCAACCCCTAATGGGATGAAATAGGGGTTGAAAATTTGTTTCTTTGTTTTTGGGCCGATTGACTTCAAAATCGATATCTGAGTCGCCCCGTGGCTCCGAACTACAGAACCGCTGTCAGACCTGTCAAAAATGGCCGCCATTTTGTTTTTCTTTGTTTTTGGGCCGACTTACTTCAAAATCGATATCTGAGTCGCCCCATGGTTTCGAACGACAGAATCGCTGTCAGACCTGTCAAAAGTGGCCGCCATTTTGTTTTTCTTTGTTTTTGGGCCGATTGACATCAAAATCGATATCTGAATCGCCCCGTGGTTCCGAACTACAGAATCGCTGTCAGACCTGTCAAAAATGGCCGCCATTTTGTTTTTTATTGTTTTTGGGCCGATTGACTTCAAAATCGATATCTGAGTCGCCCCGTGGTTCCGAACTACAGAACCGCTGTCAGACCTGTCAAAAATGGCCGCCATTTTGTTTTTCTTTGTTTTTGGGTCGAAAGACTTCAAAATCGATATCTGAGTCGCCCCGTGGTTCCGAACTACAGAACCGCTGTCGGTCCTGTCAAAAATGGCCGCCATTTTGTTTTTCTTTGTTTTTGGGCCTATTGATTTCAAAATCGATATCTGAGTCGCCCCGTGGTTCCGAACTACAGAACCGCTGTCAGACCTGTCAAAAGTGGCCGCCATTTTGTTTTTCTTTGTTCTTGGGCTGATTGACTTCAAAATCGATATCCGAGTCGCCCTGTGCTTTCGAACGACAGAACCGCTTTCAAACCTGTCAAAACTGGCCGCCATTTTGTTTTTCTTTGTTTTTGGGCCGATTGACTTCAAAATTGATATCTGAGTCGTCCCATGGTTTCGAACGACAGAATCGCTGTCAGACCTGTCAAAAGTGGCCGCCATTTTGTTTTTGGGCCGATTGACTTCAAAATTGATATCTGAGTCGTCCCGTGGTTCCAAACGACAGAACCGCTGTCGAATCTGTCAAAAGTCGCCGCCATTTTGGTTTTCTTTGTTTTTGGGCCGATTGACTTCAAAATCGATATCTGAGTCACGCCGTGGTTCAGAACGACAGAACCGCTGTCAAAGCTGTCAAAAGTGGCCGCCATTTTGATTTTCTTTGTTTTTGGGCCGATTGACTTCAAAATCGATATCTGAGTCGCCCCGTGGTTCCAAATGACAGAACCGCTGTCAAACCTGTCAAATGCGGCCGCCATTTTGTTTTTCTTAGTTTTTGGGCCGATTGACATCAAAATCGATATCTGAGTCACGCCGTGGTTCAGAACGACAGAACCGCTGTCAAACCTATCAAAAGTGGCCGCCATTTCGTTTTTCTTTGTTTTTGGGTCGATTTACTTCAAAATCGATATCTGAGTCGCCCCGTGGTTCCGAACTACAGAACCGCTATCAAGCCTGTCAAAAGTGGCCGCCATTTTGTTTTTCTTTGTTTTTGGGCCGATTGACTTCAAAATCGATATCTGAGTTTCCCCGTGGATCCGAACGACAGAACCGCTGTCAAAGCTGTCAAAAGTGGCCGCCATTTTGTTTTTCTACGTTTTTGGGCCGATTGACTTCAAAATCGATATCTGATTCGCGCTGTGGTTTCGAACGACAGAATCGCTCTCAAACCTGTTAAAAGTGGCCGCCATGTTGTTTTTTATTTGTTTTTGGGTCGATTTACTTCAAAATCGATATCTGAGTCGCCCCGTGGTTCCGAACTACAGAACCGCTATCAAGCCTGTCAAAAGTGGCCGCCATTTTGTTTTTCTTTGTTTTTGGGCTGATTGACTTCAAAATCGATAGCTGGGTCGCCCATATTTAGACTAAAACGAAAGGGCGGATCGACAAATCAAAAGTTTTTTCCGTTGGCCCTACAAAATACGCGTGCGGAGCCGCGGGCAAAAGCTAGTAATAAATAAAACTTGAGCTGTTTACTTAAGCACCCGTTATCAGTTGAGTAGGCGCGTATTAATAAATTAAACTCAGCTCTCAAGTGCTCTCTTGAGATGTATCTTAAGATCGCGATTGTTGAGTGTAGTCGATTCGTGACTTAAGACCGTGAAAGTGTATTATTAGTGGTAAATATGGAATTTAGAAATATTATTGCTGAAGTTGAATCCAACCTTATTCCACTTTAATGTGGGGTCGGCGCAACACACATCTTTCAAACATGTTGCAGGAAGGATTTAGCTTAGTTTTTACGACCGGCTGCCTGCCTGTCAACCCCTACTGGGGGATCCAGTCCCGGAGAAATTAAATTAGAAAAACTGCTTTGCCCGACCTGGGAATCGAACCCAGGACCTCCCGGTTCACAGCCCATACATATATTATGCCGCTAGAACAAGTAGGTGACTAAATACAATTTATTTGATCTTCACTCCACTATCGTTAAACAAGTTTATATTAAGCCGCGTGTACTAAAACATGATACAAAACACCTACACAAAACATTCAATTTTTGTGTAGATGTTTCAATGTTTTGTGTAGATGTTTTCGGTGTTTTGAGTAGATGTTTTTAGTGTTTTGTGTAGCGTTTTAGTGTTTTATGTAGACGTTTTTGGTGTTTTGTGTAGATGTTTTTAATATTTTGTGTAGATGTTTTTAATGTTTTGTGTAGGTGCTTTTAATGTTTTGTGTAGATGTTTTTGGTGTTTTGTGTAGATGTTTTTAGTGTTCTGTATAGATGTTTTTAGTGTTTCATGTAGATGTTTTTGTGTTTTGTGTAGATGTTTTTGTGTTTTGTGTAGATGTTTTAGTGTTTTGTGTAGATGTTTTTAGTGTTTTAATCACTTCTGGGACGGAACTAATATCGGCGACATGTGGGTGTACTAGTTGGCTAGTGCGTCACTGTCTGCCCCTTCGGGGATACAGTCGTGAGCTTATGTATATATGTACTTCTGCCGCGAAGGGTCCGTACAACCAGATTCCTAACGGCTTCCCTTTGCCAGATTGTAGATTAATAAATAAGTATTATCTAGGTATTATTTGAAGGAGAAAGTGTCATTGGCTTCCCTTTTGAAATTTTTTAACATTCGCCACTGCTGTACTTTTTAATTATGTCCATTAAACATTTCTTATTCATTCTTTCTTCTTTCTACTTCTTCCCTTATCCCACCTTAATGTTGGGTCGCAATACTTTTGCACGCATGTTGCCGAAAGGATTGGGCTTAGTTTAGCTTTTTCGAAACAAAATACTAAAAACACATACGCAAAACAACCATTTTAGCTGTCACCTCTTGAGACCGATATCATTTGAGATGGTGTCGATATGTGTTTATTGTACAGACACGATCTTAATATGCTAACCTCATCTTGAGAGCGTATCAGTTGATATCGAACTTGAGACTGAAACTGAGATCAGTTTATTAATACGGGCCTTACTTTTTAGGGTTCCGAAGCCAAATGGCGAAAAAGGAACCCTTATAGTTTCGCCATGTCCGTCTCTCTGTCTGATTACAGTTTATCTGAGAGACGATTAATACTACATAGCTGTTGGTAGAATGGGGCATCGCCCCCCCCCCTCCTCTGTATCCTAAACGGTTGGTTCCGGATATATATGTGAAAAAAATCGTAGTAGCATAAATAGTAAATTTACAAGGAAAACTTTAACGGCTAAGCCTGCTTAGGTAAGTTAATGTGTAATAGACGATCAAAGTAAAAAGAAAGAAATCGTATTTTTTTTATTATAACATAATATAAGTATCTACGACGTAAATTAGCGCGGCGAAATGTGGGTGATCTAGTTCTTTAGTTCGCTTCTGCCTACCCCTTCGGAGATACAGACGTGAGTCTATATATGTATAACATAAGCTCAGGCCTGTATCCCCGAAGAGGTAGGCAGAGGAATAGAGGTAGGTATCAAATAAGGAAAATCGACTTTCCCGACCTGGGGAATCGAACCCTGCCCACAGTCATAAAGAAAACTATATAATAAAATAATGCTTTTTTATTAATGCTTTACAATTTTCTTCTTCAATTTAAATGTTTGGCTCATCTCACTACTGATCACTTTTACACTATTTCCTCATTTTATTTACACAATATAATGAAAAAAGACCATATTCTACAATAATCACATAACTATGCACAAAACATCAGATAGAGTCTCAATGGGTTTCTGTAGGCAGTGTTTTCTTCACGGCGCCTCACCGGTGTGCATGACACCATACTGCAACAAAGATTTTAAAACACATTAGTGGACATACGACAATCTATCTGCTGATGCTGGCCAATAAATTAATATGATTTTAATTTGTGACCTTCAACTTCTCCTTTAGTCAAAGTATTTTATAACAAAGTGTTATAGTATTCTTTCTTTCCAGATGGAAAGATCCAATGTGCAGCGCAACACTTATTTTCAGATAATATGTTGCAGAAAGAATTTGTTTTTATGACCTGCCGTCTGCCTTAAGGCTGACTTGTCCGGGCAAGTAGTATTAAAAAAATCTGGGATTCAAACGCTGGACCTCTCAGATTATAGACCATAATACTGCCACTAGCCCAAGAAGAAGAGTTATTCATATATTCTAACACAATTTTACATATAAAAATATCTACTTAATCATTAATTGTACACATCCAACTTGAGATAGTCATGCAATTACTTATAAGTTATAAGTAATATTATTAGTCATAATAACATCTGTTCTTCTGTTCCGATTGGCTCATCTCAGTTCTCATTTATAACAGGTACCTGTTATAAATGAGAACTGAGATGAACCTACCCATTGGGACCCTGTAATATAATATACTTATTCCTGTCTTCACAGTTATGTAACAATTGTGTAAATAACTTACCCAAAATATTTCATAACATTATAGATGTTGTAGTACATGTTTATAATTATGTTTGCTTTCTCTGGTATATATTGCAGAATTCTGTTGATTCCCAAGCACTTTAGGTTGCCTTTTACACCCGTTTGTTCTACTGCATTGCATACTTGGCAATGCCAATCAGTGTAACTCTGCTCCGGTGTTTAAGGTTATGCATCTAAGGCTGGAAGTAAGTCATGGTTCTGAGGAGTAACATTAATCATCTATAAAAATAAATAAACCTGTTGAATTTCAATATAATTATATTATTAAAGTTAAGGTTCTTTATTTTTACAAGGCTAAAAGATATTGTTTAATTATTTTGTACTTAGAAGGGATGTTGTACCTACATAAAACAAAATATGAATAAATGTTGAATGTGTTTTAAAAAGATTAAAGTATTTATGGAAAGGAATTGGATGCCACAGAGCACCTACATAAAAATAAAAACTACTTATGTTTTAAACAATAGCTTAGACTAATAATTTATGTAGCATCAAACTAAGATTAAAGACCTATCGTCAGCATCATAATTATTTCAGTGGATATTGAAAATGGTTGAAAAGGAATTATGTATTACCTTTTATTGGGAAGGGCATTCCTGCGGCTTGAGGTTCAATTTTAGGGGCCAGTTTTTCTATTTTGTCAAAACTTGCTTACATCAAAGGGATGTCATATATCCCATTAGCGTCTTTACCTTAGATTACTTTGGTCTTTGCATTTTCCGCGTTTGACGCTCACGGCTCAACATATTATAACCATGTTCAAAATTAATTGCATTGTTCACTTATTGTTGTTAAATAGTTTTAAAACACAAGATCTGTTATTTCTACACAGCCGCAATTTGTTATTCACTCCGTTTCATTGTTTAATTTCAACTTTTAATCATTTGTAATGGTAGCCACATTTACTCGTCATACAAAAGCACCGACGAGAATCAGACTACTGCCAACTGTCAAAAATCGTGTTCAGTATCGCCAAAAATAAGCACGCATGTTAGGGTTTGTTGAGAACTGTTGAGAAATATTACCACAGATGACAAAACGTTCAGCATTCTCGATTTTTGGCGTATCGAATTAAAATAACTGAGAACGCATGCTAGCGTCCGTCGACTCGCAGAGAAAAGGCGTTGAGAAAGCGTTCTCGATGCACGCATGCTAGCCGGGCAGGCCGCTGACATGCGGTCGGATGATTTTTTTGTTAACAATTCGCTAGCAGTCTTAAAATCGTGCCACCATTACAATATATTTTATCTTTTAAACCACCGAAATCCCTCGTGTAGTCTGATTACAAAGGAATATCTGATGAGGTAATAATGTTACATTCTTACTGATATTACTAAAATAAGCATTATACTTTATGCAAAATTGCCTTTATATAACCTTCTTACATTATTTATCCAGCTTAAATTCTTGCTTCATGCCTGTAACGATTGAATACCTAGAATTTCTAACTATAAATTCTATTTTTTTTTTACCTATCCTTATCTCGCAACAATGTGGGGTCGACGCAATATACTTTTCGACTGACAAAAACAGGAGGTAATCAATTCGTCTGTTTCTTAGTATATTAGCGATATCTCCGCCAAATGTGGACCGATTTTCAACATTAATTTTGTGTTCAATGGAGCTTATTCCAAAGGTTCCTTAAAAATTTGGTGACGATCAAATTTTAAAGTTGGTTCGTTAATTTTTTAAACTTGTGGTTATCAACCTATTTCTTAATCTAAATATATGAATGTAATGTAAATATATGAGAAAAATGTTAGCACAGTTAAAAATAAAAACTTTAAAGAATAATTTAAACTAAATAAGTTATTAAACAGAAATGACCTGCCAACTATTAAAATACCAGTAGTTTGTTGCCGTTTTCCAAACAATACGCTTTTACGAGCGTCTGATTAAGTGCATTACAATCCACTCTCAATATATGACACGTAAAAACGTTTTTATCATGGTTCAATGTTTATTTTCTGCGGGATATCAAGGATATGTTCCACTTTCATCCCATTTATAAAAAGTATATTTTTCCATAAAATCAAAATATGCTTTATATTATTTACAATAATGAGTGTATCTGATTTGTCATATGATTCGATGCTATTTATATTTCTTTGTGACAGATTTCATTGATTATGCTATAATTAAAGTTAAACTGTAGAGAGGTCAAAAACGTGTAGACATTTTTGTTTAATCGTTGGAATCATCAATATATATACCCTAGATGTACAGTTCTTTGCAAATATCCTCCTAAAAAGTAGTCTCAGGAATAAAACAAAGAAAAAGATCACAAGTTCTGATAAATCAACACAAATATAACCATATGCACGTGTAATAAAGTAGCTTTTTAAACGAAATGAGCAAGCGTTCTTAAATTTGAATTTTGAAATTTAGAATTCCATTGGCGTCGGACTGTATGCAAAACAAGTGCTTAAGCACTCCTTTGCTGTCCCATTTTCCGAGCGTCAATTGTGCATCTAGGTAATTAATATATCGATGGTTGGAATCAATGTCTCTCCAGGCTATTTTATGAAAGAAGCACGAGCGACGCCTAATTTGAATAATTCTTCGTAGAATTTCTGCCCTAATTAATTATATCATCACTTAAATAAGTGTGCAGTTATTAAAATACAGTTACGCACAGGGCACAACCCTCGTTTGAGAAATTAAATTGAGGACCAAACTGAACATACTCTATTTGAGTTCGCTGGATGTACATATAACAATAAAATAACGCATACATTTTTATAAATTATTAATTTAATAACGTTTCATAACGCGTTGCTCGTATTTTTATCACGTTACGTATTCATAACTTACTGTTCCTTCGGGACCTGAAGGCAATCACGTAATAAGGGCAGTATTTGATGTGTCCGAGTTAATTTGAATTTAGTTCACCAATATAAGTTTGTGAATTAATCTCTCAAAGGTATTCGCATATTAATGTTTATTTAAACAAACTTATTAACTGTTAATTTGAAATAACACTCCAGTCACCTGACTTAATCCTTGAAAAGCATATAAATTAATCCATCAATAAAAGTCATAAACATGGATTCAATGAACTTTATATATTCTTATATTTATCGCTAGTTGCATCTATGCATGAAGTACCCATCCCACTGAACGAAATAATTTAATCAGGGTTGCGTATCCTAACGCCCACCGAATCGTATTATTAAAGCTAAAGAGTTTTTTTAACGCATATTTTGTATTCAACTGAGAATAAGATTTATTTTTAACACCCTTTGATATTCCAGAAATAATGGTTTGATACTCAACCCTCAGAAACACTACATTTAAAAAAGTACCTATATGTATACACACATCACCTACATATATATACTTATCAATATATACTGGTTGTTACAATTAGATACAATATTACCGCCTCCAACCATTCGCCCACGATTCGCTACGTCATCTACACGAGTTTTAAGGTACAATGAGATTGATCTGTACTCAGTAGGATATTTGTATAAATGGTGACTCTCATCTGAGTTCTTTTAAATGTAAATAGGTATAACCATAAAAAAAATAAAATTATAAAAGTGACAGCACTGAATTTTCATGACATAGCATGGTTCCTACCATAATCGACCGAACAGGCAGGTCCCGCTTTAGAATCTTGTCGACCAATCCTAAAATCCCTCTAACCAGCTCCTATGATGTCTTATGGCCGGTCTCAATAAACGATCTCAGTTTAGAGTGCAGATAGATTGCAATTATTAACCAATCAAATCAAGTCATTTCACGGAGTCATGTTCAAACTGTGTTCTTATTGGCAATTTTTTGCTATCTATCTGAAAGAAAGAAAATAAATTTATTATCACAATAGTCACCATACAACATAACACAAGGTACATAAACAGCATTAAACTAAAGGGCGCGTTGCACAGATGAGTTGTGATATTAGGTGGCCAGCTCAGCTTAAATGCTGCGTTGCGACGTGAGCCACAACACGGCGCTGGTTTTCAGTGGCCACCTCGACTGGCCACCATCTGCACATTCGAACCGAGATTATTTATTGGAACCGGGCGTCTAAAAGATCTATTTTTAACCAATGCCAATAAAATCGGTTCTCAATTAGTCAGAATATTTTCTTTAACTTTTTATGTACATATATATATTTACTAATTGCGTCTAACCGTTTGCGTGAGGAAAAAAATACGATTACTTTCTGCAATATTTTTGCAAGAATATGTTGCGCAGATACCACAGACAGGTGAAAGAAGATGTATGTTCACAAATAACCCCGACATACATAGATCGATTTTTGGTAACCGGGCGCAGTGATTTAAAACCTGTCCATCACAGAATAAGCTTCCTACGGCTTGTGTATCTGATGATACTCTGATCTCGGTGCCATAGCAACGACTCGTGCATTGAAGGGTATCGCTTCACGTAATCAGCGCAGTGATCAGGTGACATCGCCCGGTTTCACTATAACTTCAATAATTGAAAATCTTATACTGCCTGCTGCGCCTTTTAGATAGATTTTTATACTAAGTTTATTTTAACTAGCTTTTATCGTGGCTACGTTTGCGTAAACATAAGTTACATAACACACATAGCACAGCATAGCGTACATAACATAAGATCATGCCTGTATCCCCGATGGGGTAAGCGTACCTACTAGCGAACTAGAATACCCACATTTCGCCAAGTCTAGTTCCATTTCAGATGTGATAGGAGCAAGCCTATCGCCATCGGACACAAATCCCAGACTAAATACTACTGAAATACTAAAAAATAAATAAATAAAATACTAAATAGGGTGATACTGAAAAATCTAATATAACTTTGCCTGACCCGGGGATCGAACCGGAGACCTCAGAATGATAGTCGTACCGCACACGCAAGACTCCCACGCCACCGAGGCAGTCACACTATACATGTAATAATTTCAGAAAATATTATATTTATTATATTTCAAACATTTGAGAACATATAAGTATGATCTGGAAATATGTAGTAACGGCTTATTTATATCCACAATACTGCATAAACTTAAGGACATTTTGAAGTTTACACCTTACGCCGTGTTTGGGGGTTTTCCCTTAGTCTATGGTTGCTCAAACATCTATAGTACAAAGGATTACTTCATTTGTTTAACGGAAACTAGTTAGGCGTAGCGCCCTTCTAAATACGATGTGGTGAAGTATGTTTGTTGGAGTTTCTGTCAGTCTCTTACGGAGATGCAAATTGGATCAAATATTCGGCATACTAAATGAGCAAATGAATATTATAAACATTAGATGTGCCATCTATAAAATCTTTGCTACTATAAACTCCATTTACTTTCAATACTATAAGACTATGTTATCGCAATATTTTTATTAGGTTTCCTGGAGGCTCGTCAATGAATAATCACAAGTTTTACAACTTAACGGGCCGACTTCAAAATTGATCCTTTAGTGACTAAATGTATATGGGAGCCTTGAAATAAGCTGTATCGAACACAAAAATAATCTTGAAAATCCAAATTTGCCAGAGATATCCAGTAACATACACAAAAAAGAAATACAGACGGATTGAGGCCCTTCTCTTTTTTTGCAGTCGATCGAAATATTACGTAAAGATATTTTTAACATAAAAGTTACACTGAACGTGACAAATGGCTTAACCTTTATTTAATCCACGCCGAGCCCATTCGTCCCACAACAACCTATCATCCTAAATTAGAACCTAAAATACGTGTAAAGGCGTAATCGTTTCACCGGTCCACCATTAAAATATTATATCATGACGAGCTAAAGTTTGTTGACGGAGTCTTCCAATAAGTTCAGATTCCTTGTTGATAATCGTAAACAAAAGCTTCATGTACCTAAACAATTTTTGAAAATAATTGATTAATTGATAATTCCAGACCATAAAAACTAAACCGAACACGCTGGTCATTATCCAGATTTAATAATCTAAATACGGTTTTTTTATTTGGTTTATTTCCAGTCAATTTATTGCTTATCGTGGAACTATTTTATGGAAATGTCAAACATATTTACATACCTTAGTTAGATGTCCTCAAAATACATATTTAAATAATTTTATTTTAATAAAACTAGCAGGCAGTGTAAACAATTCAATTAAGAAAATTGTAGACGATTGTCTTTGAGTTATCAAAAGATTTTGAACGCAAATAATTAATTATCCCCCAGAGAGGCTTGACAACAGAAAAAAAAAACTAAGCCGAATCCTTTCCGCAACTTAGAACAGTGTGATGCGCTGACCATACATTGGAGTGATATAAGATAGGAGGACTAAGAAGATACCATAAATAATTGAAATGAGCAAGAAAGAACTAGAGGGCTTGGCGTATCTATAACAAATATTAATGCAGTATCGAGTTTTCGTACAACATTCATAATCACTAATCAATTTGCATGGTGTTAGCATTCATCGGGACGTATGCATTTGAAGCATTGAAGCATGTCGGACTCGGCGCGGCTACGTATGACGAGCCTCCTTTATTCGACTTTTGTTCGTTAGCATAAAGAAACTGGCTTCAATGTACGGAAAAGCTTGACACCAAGCTATTCGATGCATCTATGCAAAGATTGTGCTTTTCAAAAGATACAATACGTGAAACCTAGTACATTTGTGTTCAGGGGTTTTGTTGATTAAGTCATGATGAAATAACCATTTCCATATAAATTGATCGAGGAGCGGCAATGCGTACCTTCATGTTAGCAACCGCCATTTTTACTTCGGGATGTATGTAGGTATCTTATTCGGCTATTGTCATTTTTACCTACACCCCCACTCGCTTCCCCGACAAACATCTAATTCGACCATGCTGGATGCATGTTGTTTCAATTAATATGCATACGAAGGTGATGAACTCGGATTAGAGACTAAACAATTTACAAGAGAAAACATACAAATAGCAGCGGTTACAGTACAAACTGTTTTGTACTTAAAATCTTATAAAACTGCTCAATAGTACCGTAAAATGTTAAACAGGAAATTAGAGAAGCACATGTAATTAAACTAACTCCACACGGTTAAACAAAGTTGGGCATTTACCGGACAACTGTTCTGAACTCTTGTTATCTAGTCTCCGTTCGGAACTTTTAACCATTGCAGTATTGTTTGAATCTTAGTTTACACAAGAAATGCTGGTCAATGGGTACATACTATATATGTATGTGTACCTATCCTGTTCAAAGAAGGATAATTCTGAAAAAATGCCTGTGATAAACGAAGAATTAATTGAATAATTACTTGTTTAAAATCTTAAACCTGACACCAAAATCCATGTAATCTTGGCCAAATGTATGTAAAACCAACCTTAGAACGAGCTTTATCGAACAGAAGTATCTTGAAAATCGGTCTACATTTTCCGGCGACCGAGTAACACACATAAAAAATACCGTAGAACTGAGAACTTCCTCGTTTTGAAAACGAAACAAAACAATAAAACGTACCTACATTTCAAATGTTAATTCCCTCACGGGAACCGAGATATTGAACGAAATAAAATGCATCCCATTTAAGTAGTTCCATATGAGACAGTAGTATCAAACCGGTTGAGCCGGCCCATTCGTGTTGTAGACGTAATTGTCTACAGCGTGGCTCTACCACTCAAAAATAATGATATAATATCGCAAAGCATTATTTGTGTTGAATATACAGTGGGCATAATTCACGCTGACCATCAATTATATTAATCTCGAAGTAGCTTAACTTATAGCGCCATTTTATTATTAAAGTCTCTAACTCTAACTAAATCTAACCATTTAGCCCGGGAGACTCTTAAATCCTCTCTCAATATTGAATCCATTTTATTTATGTTATTTAATAGTAGATAGTACGACTCAAGGAACAAAATAACTTTGCCAACATTCATAATTACTCACATAAATCATGATTTACCAACTTTGAATTCTACTAGAATCACATAAATCTTTAATATCGTCCCTTAGGAGTAACGGGTTTAGTATCCTTACAATTATTGCATTAGTTAAATTATATATAATTAACGTTATTACTCTCCTTTCACTTCAATAAATAATATAACACGTAGTCCAAAGTAGTAATTTTCTTTACATATTTTACCGAATATTGACGATTGCAATGCAGCGCCACTCAGTGCTGTTATTCAAATTCCTATGGTGTATGAATGATTACTTACTATAACGGTGAAAATAAATCTAATGAGAAAACTTACCTGAAAATTATGCCCCTTACTTATAAAAAATATTTGAGCGCTGCTTATCTTTATATCATAGGTTGTCCCTTTCATTTTTAAACAATGTAACGCAAGGAAAGAAGTGACAGGTTATTCGTAACCATTTGCTCAGCTAGAAATGCTGTTTTAAGTAAGGCCCTACTTGTTTACCTGAGTTATTAATCTAAGGTTTTCCCCCTCTTCTTTAAAAATAAGTCTACCAACCCGCATTATGCCTGCGTGGTAAACAAATGCCTAATCTCTCTCATTAGTAGAGGTGGCCCATGTAATGGGGTTTTATTTTTGTTCAGTTAACCAGGTTATCAACTGAACTCCTACTAATATTCATCTCTCATCGCCATCTTGCGGATTTCTGAATATTACACTAAATTGACTCTGGTTCCATCTACATTTAATAATCAACATATTCCAGTAAGCTTTTAGAAGACAACCCTACCGATGTAAATGTCGCTACGACCACTAGGTGGCTCTGTCGTCGCGCGTTTTCGTCGAACATAACATTTAGTACACCATTAGCACCATTTAGTTATCATTTCTACCGCACCGACTTATGCTTGTCGATGTGTAATTGTTCTACAATTTCCAACATTTCAGAAATAATCACCAGATGTCGGCTTTTAAAACTACATTTATATTCTATCCTGACTGCCTCGGTGGCGTGGTGGTATTCCGGTACGACTACAGTTCTGAGGTCTCGGGTTCGATCCCCGGGTCGGTCAAAGTGATATTGGATTTTTCCATATCAGCCCGGAGTCTGGAATTTGTGCCCGATATGGCGATAGGCTCGCCCCCTATCACATCTGGGACGGAACTAAGCTTGGCGAAATGTGGGTGTTCTAGTTCGCTAGGGCGCCTCTGCCTACCCCTTCAGGGATACAGGAGTGAGCTTATGTATGTATGTATATATTCTATCCTACTAAGAGCGCTAGTACTAATCTCGAGTTACACCTTATCTCTATTTATCCTTTTTAACTTTTGATTTTTATTTATCGTGTAATAAATGTACATAGGCAGAAATCAGCTACGGTGGCGTAGGAAAACAGTAGTCGGGACTATATGAAGGATGCTAATTGGGTTCTTACTGCGACACATAGGTTGCGGCTTGCTGTGTCTGGTTTGGAATGTAGAATTTTTTTTTTTTATAGCAAGGACTGGCAAACGAGCAGATGGGTCACCTGATGGTAAGTGATCTCCACCGCCCATAAACACCCAAGACAAAAATAATCATGGATGCGTTGCCAACCTGAAAGGAGGAAATGGAAGGGGAGGGAAAAAGGGATTGGGAAAGCAAGGGGGAAATGGGCCACCGGAAATCCCACTCACCGAACGAAACGCGACAGCAAGCTGCCACTTTACGTCGGTTTTCTGTGAGACAGTGGTATCAAACCGGTCGAGCCTGCCCATTCGTGCTGTAGACATAATTGTCTACAGCGTGGCTCTACCACTCAAAAAACTGAACTTCTTGAAATAAAACTTAGAAATACATAGACGGGACAACAGCCATGGGCCTCCCCGAAAGATTTCCAGATCGACCTGTTAGAAGCGGCCTGCATCCAGGGACTTCCTGCGACCTTTATCAATTATACGTTTAGTGTATACTATGAAATTATATATTTGTATAAAAATGTCTAACATATTTTTTTTTACATTTTACTGAAATAAACTATCACGATATTAGGTTAGTTGCCGTTAATATTAATATTCAAACTCATCCTAACATAACACGGGCTAATAGTATTTTATTTATGTACTTAAATAGCGAACTATAAGTTGCTGTACCTGTTTGTTTATTTTAGCCACCCGATTACGCTAAAGTTCGAAATAATACGCCTCTAACTAGTTTAAGCGTATCATAAGCAGATAGTATTTACAGGGTTTAAAAGTTTTTATAAGGGTTAGTTTTCGTTTAATGGAGTGTTGATTTTTATTGTTGCCCCTTGGTCTAATTCACCATACACCGGTACACCGGGACACGTCCCGGTTTGGAGCCGTGTGTGCCCGTGTCCCGGTAAGTTAAAGCCAGTTGTCCCGGTCGCTGGGCCACAAGAGCCGGAGCCGATATTTAGAGACACAAGACACTATCACGGATCACCTTCACCTACTTTTTTCTAAATGTCCCGGTACTCCCGGACAACATTGTAACATTTATGGCAGCCGTACTCTAGTGATAGCGTACGTAATATGTATTCAAGATCTTTATTCCAGAAACGTAAATAAATATCTACTCCCTTATTTTGATCATTTTTAGAACCTGTTGTTTCTGACCTCATAAGGGCGACTTGCACCACTATTACTAACCTACAGTTAGTCCTACCCTTAAGATAAATAAAACAAAAAAAAAAATTAAATGCCATTCATATATTATCTGTAATTACATGTAGTACATTCCATGTAAAGAATTACATGTAGTACATTCCATGTAAAGAATTACATGTCATTCATATATTTTTTCAATTCAACTTGAGGTTAGGACTAACTGTAGGGTAGTATAATGATTTCTTAGGTTTACACGAATGTTATTTATTGGAATAAAACTATTTTTACGGATTTTATCACGATTTGGTTTTAATTTATTATTTGTAGGGTAGTAATAGTGGTGAAAGTCGCCCTAAGTACAAATAAGACAACAGTAACCTATGTATGGGTAGGTAACATACTATAATTATAACCTATGTATAGTATGTAGTATACCTACTTATAGGTAAAAATATACATTTGTTATAAAATAATTCTAAATTACATCAAACTCATTTTTATTATCTTTGAACGCCAATTGGTCAATAATTATATTATAACATAACGGACCGACTTCAAATGCGATCGTGAGGAATTTATATGGAACCACCCTAGAAATAAGCTCTATCAAACACAAAAAGAATTTTGAAGACCGGTACACATTTGGTGGAGATGTCGCATAACACATAAAAAAGTACAGACGAATGAGGACGTCTTCCTTTTTTGAAGTCGGTCGAAAAAAAAATTATGATGGAGTAAGGTTTTTTTTGCAATTTCAGATTAATGGGATCCTAACTTGGGGTATAAGTAAATAAAGGCTGCATGCAACTGCGTACCCCATGACCTTCGTAATAGGGAGAGAAAGGAACACAGCGGGATTTAGTCGGTAGGATGGCTTTAGGGCCGGTGAGTCCGACATACCTCCGTGCTCCGGCATGGAGAGGGGTATAAGTAAAACATATTTTATTTTATTAAGTAAATTGTTCTAAATTATGTTTATTAGGCAGTATACATCAATATTTGGCAACACGATGGCATAGTCATTACAACGTTCGTCATTAATCTCAACATTCACTTGGCCACGAAATTCACGGATACAATATTTAAAAAATCTATATTTCTAACAATATTTTATGTACATAAGTGATAATAACATAAGCATACACGTATTAAAAACATAAAGGCCCATTTAAAGAGGTTCCCCTACGAAATAGGCAAGAATAATAAAAAAGTGTGTGATGTGATATTTTTGGTTTTTATTTGTATCATGTTG
The DNA here is from genome assembly GCA_036417725.1 of Clanis bilineata. Lineage (NCBI taxonomy): Eukaryota > Metazoa > Arthropoda > Insecta > Lepidoptera > Sphingidae > Clanis > Clanis bilineata. Next base: position 8,244,897 of record CM071144.1, on the reverse strand, counting down.
TCTCCTTGGTCTAGTGGCAGCATGTATGAGCTGTGGATCGGGATGTCCTGGGTTCGATTCCCAGGTCGGGAAAAGCCAATTTTCAAATTTATTTTGCGCGGCACTGGATCCCTTATGTGGGGTTGACGTCAGGCAGGCGGCCGGTTGTAAAAACTAAGCCAAAGGCTCTGCAACATACTTGAAAAGTGTGTTGCGCCGACCCCACATTAAGGTGGGAAAAGGGCCGGTAAATGGATAAATGGATTTGTATCATATGTGACGTGATTTCGAAAATATGAGTTTTCCGTTTTCTTGCCTCAATCGTGTGATAAACTTGATCTAAATGGGGCTTGTAACTATAATATTAAATTTTTGGCTTTCTTATTCATACAATTATAAATAAGGTAAGCGTACCAGTAGTACAGAATTAATAAAACTGTTTTTTTTTTCAAAATATATTACTTAAAATTTGTCATTACGACTACAATGTTTACTGGTTCACTATAATATGTACGTCATGTTCAATAACGGACTAAACATAATATGTAACTCTGACGGCACTCAAGTCGGCCTCGAGAAAAATAAGATATTTTTGACACAAGCACGTTTTTTTATAATAATACAGGCAAAGCGTTTGACCATAATCACACCTGATGCAAAGTGATGATATGGTCTACGTTGTTACACGCCTGCCCAAAAGATACCTACTCACTCTAACATTGAAGAGTCCCTTATAGTAGTGTTCAAGAAACACCGATTTATTTCTTGATAACTGACTTGTGTTCAGATCAAGATGTTAAAACTCAAGGCTCATTGATACAAACACTAATTTAAATTAAATTCGCATTCCCTATTTGCGTGCTATCTACTCCACTGGTAAGATAAGGTGGCGGAAGACCGGGATGGTTGGCGTTCATTTGGGAAGGCGATAGGCTGATATGATCTACGATTACTGGCAGTGGCGTATAGTGTTGGGGGCCCGTGACAAATTCATTGGATGGAGGTATTTTCAGCCCGAGACTCCAGATATGGTCACGGCTTTTTCGATCTAACGCCTCCTTCCGATTACCGCTGGGGCCCTGTATGGTCGGCGACCCGTGGTATTTTGCCGACATGCCACCCGTAGTTACGCCACTGACTACTGGTACACCTATCCTAATTATATTGGTCAATGTTTAATTTAAATGGTAAAGTATGCGTTAGAAGCAAGTGACTGCGTTGAAATAACAACGGAGTACGCGTCCTCTGCTGTTTGTCGTCTGTCCTCGTCGCTCCAAGGAACTCTGCGAACAAATACAATGTTATCTATCAGGAAATTGTGTTTATCCACTAGATCCGTGCTCTACTGATGGATCAACAAATCTTTTGCTATTGGAGGTTCGATTTAATCGCATGTGTTCAATTATATAAGATAGATATTTACAAGAGTTTCGGAAATCTCTTTCTTTAAAAATAAAGATGTCAATTAATAAATAATAATAATAATAAATAACACCCAACAGTCACATAAATGGTCCTAACCCCACACTAAGATCGAATCTTGTGTCCTGGGTATCAGGAACTACGAGAGACTTTCGGTCTCACAACACCCAGACCCGAAATAAATATTTAGCTGCACTACTGATAGGGGTTCATTAGTCGGAGATAATATTATAGGCAACTCAACTAGAAATACTATTTATTAATTAATATACATATAGTATTACAAAAGGTGCGCACGCTGCGCTCGCACACGCCGGACTGGCGTACCCCCCCGTCTCTTGTACATATCTGTCCCTACACTCATCCTCCCCTTTTTCAAAATAAGGAAAATACAATTTTTATCTCTAATACATGCTTAAATTAAACAATATGGTTCCATAAAGTCATTCTATGATCGTGTGCAAATGTTGGTAAGTTACGATAGAAATGCAGACTGTGTACATTCTTGACCGCCTTACGAGTAGGTAGGTACTCACAATGCATACCGTTCGTCACACGTCTTGTGTTACATTAATCGTAGGTACTTACAATGATAAACAATATATATTGGAAAATAATACATAGCCTCGCGCCTTTTCCACGGGGTTAGGCAGACACAATGAATTTACAGTTACCACGATTCATCACAATGTATGTAAAGGTATTTTTCTTACTCTACACATGTTGTGTAAACTGGCGTTGGTTGGCGTTTGTAGTTTGACCCATCGCCAAGGTTACAGTCTCAAACTGTTTTTTGAATACACTTTTTGTGTGCTTCTTATATTGTTGATATAAAATGTACAAGTACAGAATGATAACACTGACACTGACCGCCACTAGCATCACATATAAATGGTCAACTTTTTCGTTAATAGTGGCTTGTGTAGCACTGGCAGCATTCGCTCCGTTCTGGGCTATAAAAATTTCTTGTTCCTTGCTCTGTGTCTTGCCCATTATATTATACTTTTTGAATTAAGGTATGGTCTTGACTCAACGGAGTAAGTAAATGAAATGGTTTATTACAGAGGTTTTTAATATTATTAAGTGACTGATCTACATCCTAAGTTTTGCATATTAAGCAGATCACTCTGGCCTCATTGTGAAATTGCTTATGTATAATTATTACTAAATATATCAAACTCGCTACTAGCAAAATATATGAAAAAAAATTGTACTGATGCAATTTTATATCTATACGCACACATGATTAGAGTATATTTGTTTCTGTCCGTTTGCTTCACATCGCATGGCTGGACCGAATTTGATGAAACTTTTACAGATATTTAGATTCTTAATTATACTTGTCTGAGTGCTTACTCAGTACTTATACTAAACATATGGTAAATACGTATACGTACACACGAAAAAAAAATATATAATTTTACGAGTGATGATTGTCAATAACTAGCCCTACGGTGTAAGCCTTGGGATCAGATCTGTTACCACGAAAGAAAGTGTGATAACAGATCCACTAGTTAGGACATAAACATCATTCGTTCGAATGTTATTTATGTTACATAAATCTAACGGGACGTTTTATCAACCTGCCGGATCGGGAGGACTTTGGTGCTAAACAAGGATTGGAAACTGCTGGGTCATCTGTGGTTATAACTGTGTCATAGTGCTTTTTACTTACCTGTTCAGCTCGCGTGGACTCTGTGCTATTCATTATATAAGCGGGTTTCAATCGGTCTATCGATACCTGAGTTTGTCTGTTAGGTAGTTGTATAGTGTAAACTTTTTTATTCTTTTTTACAACCTTAAAGGGTCCTTCATACGGTGGGGTAAGAGGTTTACGTACCAAATCATTCCGAATAAAAACATGAGTACATGTTCGTAAGTCTGGATGTACGAATATTGACTTGCAATTCGGATGTGTGTTAACTTTTGGCCGGAGCTGCTTGATTGTGTGACGTAACTTTTCAAGATAAGTATGGGTGCATGGACTCACCGTAGACTGTTCGACGTAGAAATCGCCTGGCAGTCGAATACCTTGGCCGTACACCAATTGGGCTGCGCTTAATCCCGAATCACTGCGGATGGCTGCCCTTAGCCCGAGTAGAACTGTAGGTAAATCTTCGCTCCACGATGCCTGGCTTAACCTGGCCATTAACGCTGCTTTCATGCTGCGATGCCAGCGTTCGATCATACCGTTACCTTGAGGGTGGTAGGGTGTGGTTCTGCATTTTTTTACACCTAACAGTTTCATTAAACAAACAAATAGATCGCTTTCAAATTGTCGGCCTTGGTCACTTGTGATTCTTTTGGGGCTGCCAAAACGGCAGATCCAGCCTTCGTAGACGACCTTAGCGACTACCTCTGCCGTTATAGTACATACGGGGAAAGCTTCGGGCCATTTTGTGAACCTGTCAATGATTGTAACGCAATATTTGTATCCTTCCTGGGTTGAGGGTAGCGGCCCGACGATATCTACATGTATATGGTCGAATCGCTCACTTGGCGGGAATGTACCTAAATCTGAATTTGTGTGGCGTGTTATCTTCGCACGTTGACAACCAATGCACGTCTTGGCCCACTGCCCTACATCTCTATTTAGCCCTGGCCAGAAATATTTTTGTGTCATTAATTTTCGTGTTAATCGAACGCCTGGATGACTAATATTGTGTAACGCCTCAAAAGCCTGTCTTCGAAACATTTCAGGAATATAGGGTCTTATGTTGGGTGACGAAACCTCACAATAAATTTTCTTATTTGAATTAGGTACGTCACATAGTTTTAATTGGACATTGTTATTTCTGTTGCTAGACCTTGACAGCAATGTTGTTATTTGAGTATCTGTTTCCTGTGCGCTAGCTAATTCTGTGAAGTCGAATGTTGTAGGGCACGAAATGCTTTCGATGCGCGATAATGTATCCGCGACAATGTTATTGCAGCCCGTTATGTGTTGTATGTTTGTAGAATATTCACTTATGTATGATAACTGTCTAATTCGTCTCGGAATTTCTTTATCACTGAAAGACTTACTATACGCAAATGTTAGCGGTTTATGATCAGTAAATATTGATAATGCACGTCCTTCTATTTGGTTTCTAAAATACTGTACCGACATGTATATGGCCAAAAGTTCCCTGTCGTAGGTACTATATTTAGCTTGTGTGACTGATAATTGTTTAGAATAGAATCCTAACGGTATCCAGGACTTACCGCTCCATTGCTGTAACACCGCGCCAATAGCCGTGTCCGACGCATCTGTCATCAGACTTAGTGGTGCTTCGGCTAATGGGTATGCTAGAGTTGCGGCGTTTCTGAGGCTTACCTTGCATTGCTCGAATGCTTTTATCGCTGAGTCCGTCCAAACGATTTCAGATTTGTCTTTCTTTTTTGCATTAATGAGGTATTTATTAAGCTCTCTCTGTTGCTCTACTGCGCGAGGTAGGTGCAATCTGTAGAAATTGATCATCCCTAGGAACCTTCTCAATTGTTCTACCGTTTTAGGACGCGGAAACTCTGTTATTATCTCTATTTTGTCATCTAGTGGTCTTAATCCGTTCTCTGTGACTTCATAACCCAAATATTCGACTTTATTCAGTGTGAATTGGCATTTCGCGACATTTATAGTTAGGCCAAACTCTTCGAATCGTTGGAAAAGTAAATCTAAGTGTTTATTATTAATTTCCGTAGAAGTACTAGCCACTATGACATCATCAATATAACAGAACAATTGGGAAGATTCCATACCACCATTACCGACGTTTGAACCGCATGAAATATGTTCAATACCTTTCAACACTACATTGTCCATGAACCTTTGATAAGTTTGAGGTGCGTTACATAGGCCGAAGGTCATCCGTGGGAACTCGTAGAGTCCGAAAGGCGTTATTATGGCCGTTTTCTCGATGTCATCGGGATTAATGGGGATATTATGAAATGCTCTGTTAACGTCTATCTTAGAGTATATTTTCTTACCTGCCAGGCCATATGTGAAGTCTTGGATTCTCGGAATAGGGTATCTGTCGGGTTTGGTGATGGCGTTTAACCGCCTGTAGTCGCCGCATGGACGGATATCCCCATTCTTCTTTGGCACGACATGGAGAGGACTTGCCCACTCGCTCTTTGAAGGTCTGCAGATACCGGTTTCCTGCATATGCTGGAATTCCTGTTTTACCTTATCGTATCGATGAGCAGGCAGTGGTCTAGCTTGTGCGTATACAGGTGGCCCAGCAGTTTCTATATAATGATATACATTGTGTTTAGGAATTTCTTTAAAATTTAATGGTTTGGTTATACTTGGGTACTTGCTAAGGATGTTACGACAGGGGTTATTATTATCAAATGTGCTTATCGTTGTCTCGCTGTTATTGGTCAAAGCCCCTATCGTACTTAGGTTAGTCAATTTATCAACAAGTTTTTTTGAACTGATATCTACCACTAACTTGTAGTGATTCAAAAAATCGGCGCCAATTATAGGTTGACTTACGTTAGCTACTATAAACGTCCATTTATAGGCTCTTCTTAAATTCAAGTTTAATTCTAATGATATTACACCGAATGTCTGTATTTCTGAGCCATTAGCAGCAAATAGTTTATATGATACGTTATTATGTTTATACAGATTATTTACTCTAGAAACCGGCACTACAGAAATATTAGCCCCGGTGTCAATTAAGAAACGTAAATTATTCTTACTGTCAAAAATACTGAGACGATGATTTACTGTACTGGCGATCGTGTCTCCCGTCCCTTCAGAGTTCGCCAGGCTTAGTTTTCCGGAGTTTGCTTCCAGTTGCAGGGCTCCTCACATTTCTTAGCCCTCGGTCCAAATCGGTAGTGAAAATAACACAGCCAGTCTGGGCTCGAAGGTGTCCTGGATGCTGATCTTGCTCTTCTGTTGAACCCACCTCTTGATCTGGATCTGCTTCTATATGAGTCTTGTTTTGGTCTACTTCTTACTTCCTCCCGTAGTGCTGCTACCTCTAACATCAATTTGTTCATACTTGTGCATAGTTCGGTATTAGCAGAAACTTGTGTCGAACTAACGGAGGCAATCTCGCCTTGCAGCGAACCTTGCTGCATACTTTCCATCACTTTATCTGCTATTGGCGATAGATGGTCCAGCTTCTGGTCCTGACTTGCCGCTAACACTGCTCGTACGGCTGGGGGTAAACGTGCGGTCCACAGGTTTTGTACTGTTTCCTCGCTGGCCTGGCAATTGCGAGCCAGTTCCCTCATTTTCCTAAGTAGCTGGGATGGTTTTTGTGAACCCAAATCCAACTCGCTTACCAGTTTCTGGAATTGTCGTTCGGGTGAATCCTCAAATACTTCCAACAACCTATTTTTCAAAGCTATATATTTGCCGTCCGCCGGTGGGTTATACACTATATCCGAAACTTGTTGCAATGCCTCTCGATCCAGTTTTGATATTACTAATTGAAATTTGCAATCTTCACCTTGCTTTTGTGGGCTAATTGTTGCTTCAAATTGAGCAAACCAAAGTCTGGGCAGTTCTGTCCAGAACTGAGGTATTCGGGTTGAAATCGATATCGTAGCAAGGCTTGATGAGTCTTCGTTTTTTGTGGCTACCGGCTTAATGTTTGGTCCCGTGAGTCCGGACGTGGCATCGTAGACGTGGCACGTTGCAGGGTTCATATTGTTGTAAAAAAAAATCTTGATGCACCACAACCACGAAAGTCACTCGGTAACACAAAACTACTAAATGTTTAGCTGTCCAGAAAATGTTCGGGGTCACCAATTTAGCTGCACTACTGATAGGGGTTCATTAGTCGGAGATAATATTATAGGCAACTCAACTAGAAATACTATTTATTAATTAATATACATATAGTATTACAAAAGGTGCGCACGCTGCGCTCGCACACGCCGGACTGGCGTACCCCCCCGTCTCTTGTACATATCTGTCCCTACAAATATTTTTAGGCCATACAAACATTTGTCTCGGTGCGTGGATCAAACCTGCGGCCTCTCGCTTCACAGCTGGCTACTCGCCCACTGTGCTACGGAGTCTGTGTTATTACAGATAGTGATACGATAAAGAGAAGTAATAGTATTAGTCGATGTGTTTAGTTTTCTCTAATAAGCCTAAATGAGACTTGGACGAACGTAAATTTATGCTAATATTTATATTGCATGGAAAATAATTGCAACAAAACACATAATTTTATTTTACATAGATCGACCGTTTTGTTCACAGGATTTGTCTAACTTTCAATTGTAAAATATCACTCAATATACGACTATTTATTAAAATAAGACATTAGTCCAGACTCGAAGGTTCCAACGCAAAAATGTCGAAGTAAATAATTTTCCAGACATATTATTCTGCATCAAGGGAGTTTAAAATACATTATATTGTTGCTGCATTTTCAAAATTTAACATATATATTTTAGTTTAGATTAGAAGCATCTATCCACCTACACAAATAATAATCTTTTAGCTTAATCGTTGAATGTAGATACTTACCAGACAAAATAATACCTTTAAACTGGATATCTTAAGCCAAGAAGCTATCCCCTATCATTCCTGTAATCCTGATTAACGTAAGATACCTTTATTATATTTCATTTGAAAGCTTCAAACACAGAACACGAAATCATTAATTATTCTGAAGCGTATAATACATAAGTTACAGCAATTTCTAACACTAGGGCTCAGATCTATAGAGCGAACTTCGACTAAGTCTGAGTCAATACATAATAATAAATGCAAAGTTCCTTTAACACTATGGTGCATTTATTATTATTTATGGTGGGGACGTCTCCAATTACACAGATACGTGATAGCTCACTTATTAGAACTATATCATCAAAAGGAATCTTACATGTGTTATCGGGTGATAATAATCGGTGGGTACCGGAGCGGATAGCAAGCCAAAAACTTGTACTCGTACGTGTGAGTGAAAGGGCAGCTAGTAGAAGTATAAAAATATGACAGCATTGCTCCCGAGATAAAAATAAGAGATAAAAATTTGCTATGTCATTAAAGGATTGTGTAGTATTTATTAGTGAAAGAATTTTCAAACTTGGTTCGGTGGATCTAAAGATTATTGGCTACACACACCCTACACGTTAACAAATACTATAAATATTTTACATCATAGATGACCTCCTGCCTCCGTAAATTAAGTAGGGTTTGCGCCGGTCGTAAAAACTAAAAGCTGAAAGTTTTCTGTAGTATGTTTGGAAAGTGTGTTGTGTGTGTCCAACAGTAGAGTAGGAAAAATTGCAATAACTAAAGTATTGACGATATTATGTAATGCATAGACCTTAGATTAATAATCTTTGGCATAGACATATACAGCAGTTGATTTGTATCCTTATTCTATGTTATATTTTTGTTGTATTGCCTTGTCATAAGAGTTATTTATTAACCTGAAAAATAATAATTTCATTTCATTTTATAAGGTTGGATTCCGCACCGAGACAAATGTTTGTGTGGCCCACAGATATTTGTTTCGGGTCTGGGTGTTGTGTGACCGAAATTCTCTCGTAGTTCTAGATACCCACGACACAAGACTTGTATCTTATTGTGGGATCAGGACAGTTTATGTAACGGTTGGGTATTATTTTTATTTATACATAACTAGACGAAATTATTGCATTCCTTACTATATCAATATCATCATCTGGAATCCTTAGCGGTGAGGTGCGCGGGCCGTCGCGGTCGGGTCGCTCGTACCGCTGACCACTCTCCTCGTGAAGGGCCTTCTGCAGAGCCACCAGCAACCGGTCCAGCACCAGAGCCGCTCGCTTCTGTGGCACCACCTCCTAAATAAAATCATTTCATATTGTTTGTATGAGAATTTGTACAGTACTAATGCCTTATCCCGGTTTAATGTGTGGTCGGCGCAACACACTTTTTCAAGTATGTTGCTGAAAGGATTTGGCTTAGTTTTTACGACCGGTTGCCTGCCTGACGTCAACCCCCTCTGAGGGATCTATTCCCGGGCAAATTAAATTAGAAATTTCGCTTTGCCCGACCTGGGAATCGAACTCAGGACCTCCCGGTCCCCAACCCCGTACATGTTGCTTGTAGACCAAGGAGGCGACAATTGGCGCGAATTGGTACAGTAATACAAAGTGAAATATGAACGCACAATCAATGACGGCATCAATGACGCAGCGGGCGACAAGCCAGCTGTTTAACGAGACGCCGCTGTTTGATTCCTGCATCTAGCATGGGTCACACAAACATTGACTAATCTAATGTTTGTGTGACTCATAGTATTGATTTCGGGTCTGGGTTTTGTGAGACCGAAAATCTCTTGTAGTTTCTGATCCACATAACACCTAATGTGGAGTCAGGCGTGTGTGACTCTTGGGTGTATTCAGTTATTTATGTAAGCAAGTCGATTAAGGACTTAAATAAATTGTTACATATCGCTTTAAACGGCAAATTGTAAGGAATCGCGTGATGGAAAAGTTACTGGGACTTAACTAAATCAGCTAAGCGGTATCAATGCGCAAACATTAATAATATGTATTTCCCTTTTAAATTAGAAAAACAATCCATAATTCCCGTCATCCCAAAGTGCCCCTAATCATACGCGCGTGGTAAAAGTTCCATTGATAGAGAATCAAAGATTTGCCGTATAAATACATAACTTATTATATGACATACATTTATATGACATATTAATATATTATGAAAGTCGTGGGTGTTGTGACAGTAACATATATTTCTTTGACTTTTTGAATCTAGGTTAAGTCTTATGTACCTCCAGTTCCTTCATGTACAGCTAAAGTAAAAGTAATATCTTTCTATCTTGACATTACGGATACGGTAGTTGACAATTCAAAGGTTAAAGGCAAAAGGTACGATAAAAAGAACATTCAAAAAGTGAAAGTGTCAAATAACAAAACTTTAAGTTTAGCTTTCGATAAAGGCACTGGTGGTGACTTAATGTTTTCTTGATACTACATTGCGTTTGCGAGTAATGTTACGTTTATTTACGTGTGAAGGCTACATCAATTGTGACCTTCATCAATTAACTATGTATGTAGCCACTGTTTACGGTACATTAAGTACGTTTGTATATACGAATTTCGGTAAGAGTTCTTCATTATTATATGCATAAGGGTGTTAACCTACTTACAATTTTATTGATATCGGTCTGAATGTTATCCGTTTAGGAATACTTTTTATTTTATTACAATGTGTTGGAGGGATGTAGTATTTATGAGTCGATAAATGTAATATTGGCAATAAATTACTGTAAATACATAATAAACTGTTGGGTTAGTTAATTAGTGATGAAATGATATCATCCTACCTTAATGTGGTACGGTACCCCACACTTTTTTCATTTTGCATAAAGTATTCAGTTTTTACAACGGGTTGCCTGACATCAACCACCTTCTGGAGAATCTAGTCCCAGAAAATTTGTGTTAGAAAAACACCCCACCTGAGCTGGGCATCGAACCCCGAACCTCCCGGTTGACAATGGCGGCTGACAATGATGAAGTTATATCAATCAATATAAACGTCGAATCAATATAAACTAGCCACGTGGTCTTGCTTCGGCGTGATCAATATCATCATCATATCAACCAAAGGCCTGTTCCAAAGATTTCCATACTGACCTGATCAATCTTATTTGATATTAATATCATTAAAACGTACAATATGTTTGTATGTATAACAAGAAAACTTAAAAATGAAATAAAATCGCATAAAATTGTATAGAGTGGTTTTGAAGTACCTACTTTCGTCTAAAGTTGGATTGTTCGCGACATTGTATGCTTTCACTCAGGTTGCAGAAAGTATTTGACTTAGTTTTACGATCAGCCGCCTGAGGTTAATGCCCTCAGAGATCGAATCTTGAGCAATGTTAGCAAAACTCATATTTTTTTTTATCGAAAATAGGATTCGTCAAAAATTATCGCATCTAGCTAAGTAGCAATCGTTTAAAACGAATTCCATTTAGGGCCACTTACAGCTCGCGATAATTTTTTATTTAACCCTAATCTTGATTTAAAGAGAGGAGTAAGCTGTAGGATAAATCGAGTTAAGGTGTAACTCTAGATTAGTAATAGCGCTGCAAGTCGCCCATAATTCGACAGTAATGTAAAATTAACGTGTAAAATAAATATCTATTTGACCACATTAACCAATTCACGACAGTTTATTGGCCGGTCTCAATACAAATCAGTTAAAATGCTAACTTTTGGTGGTTACTTGTGTTTCTATTAACAAGATAGATAAGTAAACCTTAACTGTGACTTTAATTGTCTGACAAGAGCGTCAATTGCTTACCATAGATATGACATTTACGGTGTTACTGTATTTAGTAACTTAACTTTTATTCGTTTAACGTCTAATGTAGATTATACATCAGAAAAACACATAGGCTCTTTTCGTCCCGGAAAATAAATTTACATGCGAACGGGGTCGCGGGCAATGGCTAGTAAATACATAGGACGTTTTAGTTATATTTTAATAATAAATACCTAGGATATTTTAGTTATGCTTTAATAAAAAATACTTGGATATTTATTTTAGATATTTCAAATGTATGTGAAGTCTATCAACCCGCATTAGGCCGGCGTGGTAAATTGAGGCGTAACCCCGTATTTGTAGAGGCAGCCTATGCCCAGAAGTGGGATAGTAATATTAAAGGCCTAATATTATTATTTATAATTATAAATATATATGACTCACAACATAGTCATCGTAGCTGGAAGGCGCTGCTAGAGCGGCACTGAGGGCGAGCAGGAACAGTGGCACGGAGCTGTTCAGCATCGTGCAAACATCACACAACACACCTGGCGACAACAATAACTGACAACAACATCATATTATAACACAAACTATTTACGGGATTCAGGTGTTGTCGTTTGAGGATTTTCACGTACTTTGGAATCTGTTAAGCCTCTTTTTTTTCCTGTCCTCATCTCGATCTTCTGGTATACTCACTGATTGACTGACGTCGACCCTCACTTGAGAGTCCAATCCCGGGCAAATAATGTCAAAAACCGTGTCGCCCGCCCTGAGAATCAAACCCAAGATCACACGGTCCGCAGCTTATATATATATGTACTCTACAACGAGTAGCAAGGATAATCTTATTAAGTAGGTAATTGGTATAAATATATCTTAAGAAATCAAATAATTTGGATGCAATTTAGTACACAAGTAAATCTGCAGGGTTACCACAACCTCCTATAGCAGTATTATTCTAATCGTTCTTCGTTTGTTTTGTATGGGAATCGGTACAAGTAAGATGATAATAATACTGCTATAAGAGGTGGTGGTAACCCCCCTGGACTCGGATGTGGTATACTTTTAATCCCGGTGGTATGTTCCTGTAGAATATGAATTTTACATAGACAGAGACGCATACAAAATTAGTAAAAACGTAACGTACGTACACGAGGCGTAAAAACGTATAATTTAACAAATTGAGCTCGATTGGACATAGGCCTCCCCAAAGATTTCCAGATCGACCTGTTGGAAGTGGAAGTTAGATGTGAAGTGACTGATGATGATGAGCTCAGTTGATAAGTACGAGACAGTTTATTACACGCTTTATATTATTTTCTGTATCGACAAAGGATAACACAAAGGCGTAGATAGAAACAAGTTTATTCTGTGATTAGTTAGATATCTTATTAATGTTCCGCATGTTCAGGTGGGTTTTAAGAGGTGGTCTCCTTGAAACTTTTGTTCAAATGTTGATAAAACATCACATAAAAACAAAAATGATGAAATAATGCTGGTTCTAAACTACATATAGAAAATTTTAGCCTTTATGAAAATTATTACCTTTTACTCAATTCACACTCGCCAAAAGATTGTAAAATTGGTTTGGAAGTATTTTATTAGTAATACATATTATAAATAAGTATCGTGAAATTATAAGAAAAGTAGTATTCTCTTCTCTCAAAGGACGTGTTTCAAATTGATCGTACCAAGGTATACACAACTTTATGTAGAACAAATATTATGCCAGACTAGGTACATGAAGGCTACTTCAAATGAAAACTTTGTGTTATGATTTTGAATCCCCTATCGCAACTCAGGGTTATGTTTATTGAAAACATGAAATATATAACAGGACGATACGTAAAAGGTCATATCGATAATATTTTTTAAAATGTTGATCTGTGACTGCCTCCGTGGCGTGGTGGTATTTCGATACGACTACGGTTCTGAGGTCTCGGGTTCGATCCCCGGGTCGGGCAAAGTGATATTGGATTTTTCCCTATCAGCCCGGAGTCTGGAATTTGTGCCCGATATGGCGATAGGCTCGCCCCCTATAACATCTGGGACGAAACTAAGCTCGGCGAAATGTGGGTGTTCTAGTTCGCTAGTGCACCTCTGCCTACCCCTTCGGGGATACAGGCGTGAGCTTATGTTATGTTATGTTATGTTGACCTGTTTAGAAAACAAATACTGTTTAAAAACTAGGTATAGAAAAGATCTTACTTTAAATTTGATAAACGTTTCTTTATACATTATGAGTTTTTATGGGCGGTAGATATAATTTAATATCCGTTGCCCAACCTGTTATTTTTAACATAACATAAGCTCACGCTTGTATCCTCGAAGGGGTAGGCACAAGTGCACTGGCGAACAAGAGCATCGACGTTTATTTTTAACTGACTTCAAAAAATAAGGAAGCCTGTATTTCCTTTTTTTTATAAAAATAACATTAATTAAAAATACTCGCGAGCAAATTTTGAATGGCATCTTTGCAAAAATAGATTCCCCCAATTATAATTATTATACATGAAAATTATAATTATTTTGACTACATACGTGATGAACGTAATGATATTGCAGCCAGACCGCGGCCTATGAGAAAACTCAACCATAGAACCCAATTCACCACATATTCTTAGTTTAAAATTAAGAACCGCCTAACATAAAAGCTCCTATATATAAATAACGGAAACAAAATGATTACGCTTTAGGTATCATTGTAATGAGATTACAACGCGGTCGAAAACACGAGTAAACTATGTCAGACCATAAGGAATTTAAAACAATTTAAATTTTATCATTGATGAACGTAAGTAAAAGTTTAGAGCTCACATTAATTTGTACCAGTTTACAATCATTGAATTTGAAAAGTTCAAAACAGATTCAAGGGCAATATTACTTTATTGTAGGTACATAAAACACATTACAGCACTGTAAAAAATATTTTCTTTAGAGCAACAGGTTGTTGCCAAACGTGAGTTTCGATTCATAATAGGTAATATTACTATTATAACAGAACACCTATTTTTATGCTTTTACTTCTATAAAGTTGTTTTAATAATAAGCCTCGGCATCGGAGGGGAATTATTTTATATTTTGAATTGTATATTTTTAAATTTGTGTACTTAAAAATGAAAATAACTTAAAATAAACAATACTGAAAATATTAAATATTATTGAGAAATACCTATGTTAGAATATAGGTACGTTACAAATATATTTTAGTGTTTAATTTCACGTCACATACCGTCTAGAAAAAAAATCTTACACGTATAAACATCTAATTTTAGTACTTACAAAAAATAATATAAATTCACTCTCTTAAGGAGAAGATCGCGTAACTTCAAACACTTCTTCTCCGGAAACGCTTGAAAAGCGCAACGTGAGTCGAAACCACAATAGAGACTGGTTGCGCGCGTAAGTTCCCCAGATAATGTCGCGATAACTACGCGCCACGAGCTTTTATAACGCCGCCCAATATCAATATGTGCGTGTGGGGCAGTAATTATTGTGAAAAAAAAAATTTGATGGCTCGTTTTAGCTTTTATAGTAGTCATCAGGAGATTTGTCATTATTTCTTTTTAAATTTGTGTCAGCATTATTTTGGTATTTCTCATACCACACCTACGAACCACCTTCATATTAGTTTTAGAACTTTCAACCTATTTCGGATTCGGAGTGTGAAAAATCATAAATAGGCCGGCATTATTCTGGCAACCACTGATAAACCCATTGTTTGTCAGTGGTCGCTAGTATTTTTGGACTGCACTACGCTTACCATCAGGTGCAGTGTAGTCACTTTTCCATGCTTAAAAAAACGGTAGATCAATTCAATGGAATTTTTAATGCATAGGCAACCACGTTTATATAGGATGCATATAAATTATTAATATTGCTAGATCAAAAAATCCCCCCAAAACTTAATAGTTCTATGAATTGGACCATTCGATTGTACATAGTACATAATCTTTCTTTCTACCTGCCCTTATCCCACTTTAATGCGGGGTCGGCGCAACACTTTTTCAAGCATGTTACAGAAAGGATTTGGCTTAGTTTTTACGACTGGCCGCCTCCCTGACGTCAACCCTGATACATCGTCAGATCCAGTCCCGGGCCAATAAAATTTGAAAATTTGCTTTGCCCGACCTGGGAATCGAACCCAGGACATCCCGGTTCACAGCCCATACATACTGCTAGTAGACCAAGGAGGCGACATATATAGTACATAATACAGTTATTATATACCAAATGTACTAGACACCTGATGAGTATGATTTTGTTGCGAAGTAGTGTTGAGTATATCATATGATAGGAATCTACATACATACATAATCCTATATCCCCGGATGGGTAATCAGGGGATAACTAAAATATTCACATCACGGTGAGCACATTTTCGCTGTAATGTGTTAGGAGGCGATGCCATATTCAAATTTTGTATTCGGGTTGATACCGAATATAAAAACCCAATTTAACGTTGACCCGGGGATCGAACCCGAGACCTCAGGACAGTAGTCATGCCACGCACGGAATACAACAACGCTACCGAGACAGTTGGAGGACTCTAAATTACTATAAAATAAACAAAAAGAGCTTATAAGTCGTTATTTACATGGCTATTTTTATACTATTACATGTACAGCAATAGCACATTCCCACTACAAATGCCTTCAGTGATTATAAATTCATCTTTCACCCGCACAATAACATGTCAGGGAAAGGAGTCGTAGGCGCGCAAAGGTGTCCCTCAGTGCACAGCCCATTTTCAGGGGTCAATGTCTAATATTAATTTCGATGACGACGCGTAACTTGACGCTTGCTTATACTACCAAGAATATGTAATATTACTACAGAATATATTACGTCTTATGTAAGTTATTGAAGCACTATTACGAGTTTTGTATAACGATGTCAATTTTCCTATTTCCATACTAGCAGCGCAATTTGCGGAAACTATATAGAACTAAATTAATTCTATGGAGGGAACGAAAACTCGTAGCTTTTGAAAAGTGACAACAGTTAGAACTAACTAATAACTCATATTAGAAACATCGGCTATGACAGGCTACGACCGTAGCACTGGACCGTAGCGCCCAATCACTGCTACAAGTCGTAGAAGTTTGTTCTTTGCAGTATTAGTTATCACTACATAACATAACATAAGCTCACGCCTGTATCCCCGAAGGGGTAGGCAGCGGCGCACTAGCTAACTAGAACACCCACATTTCGCCGAGCTTAGTTCCGTCCCAGATGTCATAGGTGGCGAGCCTATCGCCATATCGGGCACAAACTCCAGACTCCGGGCTGATATGGAAAAATCCAATATCACTTAGCCCCACCCGGGGATCGAACCCGAGACCTCAGGACTGTAGTCGTACCGAAACACAACCACGCCACCGAGGCAGTTCTCGTCGTCGTAATCGGTAATATCAATTACATGTGTAGTATTAAAATTACTTTTGTACTCATTATGCGATGACACATAGGTAAAGACTGAAAATATATTACGCCCACTTTATGTAGGTACTTACTAGAACAAAATCAGCAAATTCATAATAGATAATTTTCAATATAGCCTATAAAATAATAGTTTTATTGTAATAACACGTATTACCCTGAAATATCCGGATTAAGGTGAATATTATTATGTTGAAATATCGGAAAATTCATGAGCTTCGCCGCCGGCGCCCTGTAAACATTAAAAGGCCCGCTATCAGATCCCGATAAGAACCCACGTAATGACAACCGTGTGAAAAACACGTGTTTCCGCGTAATGTCACGCTTATAATACCGATTACCGAGTAGACGAGTAGCAGAAACCGTGAGTGCCTGGGTTCAATTCTCAGGTTGAGCAATCGTAATTTACGTTCTATGTAGATACTGCTCAAATTCAAATTCAAATTCAAATCATTTATTTATGAGATCGGGTATAATTGGTCTTAAAAAATATAAGTACAGCCGAAATCTGCTACTAGAGCATATAAATACTTTAAAAAATCTATCTATAAAACTAGCTTAAAACTAAGCGATCATAAGTTTAATTATGATACATATAATTATAACAAGTAATATGAAAAAAAAAAACTCAATGATAACTTAATATTTATGAATTATAAGGTAGTAGGTATTATTATATCTTGCAAATAGTCGTTTATAGTATAATAACATTTTTCTATTAGTAATGTTTGCAGTCTTTTCTTAAATGAGTCAACGCTACAGTTTTTTATATTTTCAGGCAGTTTATTAAATATTTTTATAGCCATGCAGTATACACTTTTATGTTTCAATGTAGTCCTTGATGTTTCAATACTTAATAGACTATCGTTCCTTAATATGCGGCTATGTTTTTGGGAGTTAATAGTGAATAGTTTGGGGTTCTTTTTTACAAATATAGCAACTTCGTATATATAAATAGATGCTAAAGTTAACAATTTCAGTGACTTAAAGTATGGAACACAGCTATCTTTAGGTTTGATGCCGCAAATAGCACGGACGCATCTTTTTTGAGCTATAAAAACTGATTGGGAATCGCTTGAGTTACCCCAGAATATTATACCGAATCGTAGGTTGGAGACAACATATCCATGATAGGCAATCAAAACAGCTTTTTGGTCTACAATTTTTGATAGTTCATGTAGTGCATATGAATATTTGTGTAATTTCTTACATAACATTTCAGTGCGGCTTTTCCATGTTAGTTTGTTATCTATATACACTCCGAGAAATTTAGTATTGTTGGTGTCATGTATTATATTTTCATTATATTTTATATTGATATGGCTTTGGATGACTCTTTGAGAAAAATGCAAGACTTTAGTTTTTTCTAAATTGACTTTAAGTTGATTATTTTCGAGCCAAGTGATAATTTGATCAAGTGCATTATTCACTTCTGTTTCATATGTTATGACGTTATTACATTTTACTGTTATTGTACTGTCATCTGCAAAAAGGCTAATGGGATAAGTAACATTTAATGGCAAATCGTTAATATACACTAAAAACAATAATGGTCCAAGGACGCTTCCTTGTGGTACACCACATGTTATTTTTCGTGAGTTAGAGGCATATGACTTTCGTAGTTTAGTTTTAGTACACAATTTTGTTATTTCAGTATGTTGAGTTCTATTGCTCAAATATGATGTTATAAGCTGTAATGCATTACCTCGTATGCCATATGTTTCCAATTTATGGAGAAGTATCTGATGATTAACAAAGTCAAAGGCTTTTGTCATATCCATAAAAATGGAGCAAACAGGTATTCTCTTGTCAACATTGTCTACTATAATTTTTAAGAAATCAAAAATGGCCATATTAATGTTTTTATCTTTTCTAAACCCTTTTTGTTCTTCGCTTAGGATATTAAATTTTTCAAAAAATCTATAAAATGAGTTGTAAATAACTTTCTCGAAGATTTTGGAGAAAATTGATATAAGAGCAATAGGCCTGTAGTGTTTTAGCATTTGTTTGTCATCTTTTTTGTGTAAAGGTTTAATTATAGTATGTTTTAATTTGTCTGGGAATACACCGTTAGATATACAAAGGTTAATTATGTAACTTATATGTGGAGCTATAATTAGAGAAACAAATTTAATTATTTTTGTTCTTACGCTATCTGGACCAGTACTGCTCTTGTTTTTTAAATTATTGATAATATTTATAATATCGTAGGGACCTACGGGGGATATAAATATAGAAGAGTGATTTCTGATAATTTTGCAATTAAGGATCGGTTTCATTGTGGACTGTGAGTTTGTTTGATCTATGAAAAAATCATTAAAAGCTGTAGCAATTTTGATAGGGTTTGTAATAGTTTCCTTTTCAGTAATGATATTTGATATAGATTGTTTAGGTACATTATATTTATTTCTGTTTATAATATCCCATGTTGTTTTAGATTTATTTTTTGAGGATAGGATTAAATGATTATTTTGTGCAAATTGAGTGAGTTTGATTATTTTTTTGAGTCTATGTGTATAGTTAATCAAAAGATGCTTATTGTTCTCAGTTTTATTACGCCTATATGTCCATAAGAGTTCTCTTTTTCGTTTAGCGCATTTTTTTATGCCTGATGATAGCCATCTTGGATTTCTAAGGAACCTAATTGTTTTTATTACATAAGGGAAACAAAGATTGTAAAAAAGTAGGAAAAGGTCTATGAATTCATTATATGCATTGTTAGGGCAATTAGTTTTATACATATCAAAAAAGGAGAGACTAGTGATATATGACTTAAATTTAATCATATTTTCCATACTATAATCGCGTTTTTTTATACGCCAGGAGGTAAATTTAAAAGATTGTTTGACGGGGTATATTAAAAGTTGTGCAGTGTGATCCGATAAACCGAGATCTAGAATATGACATTCACTATTTCTGGTTTTACTGTGAGCAAAATTGTCTAGGCAGGTCTGACTTATTAATCTTGTTGGACAATTAAGTTGTAGTTTTAGATTAAAGTTTAATAGAAAATTTTCAAAGTCTAAAGTTTTTTTATTGCGTCTCAAAGTGTTTATGTTAAAATCACCACATATTATTATATTTTTATTTAATAAATTTAATATACTAGTTAATATATAATGTAATTTCTCATAAAATATATCAAACAAGATTGAGTTATTCTGAGGAATTCGATAAACACAAAGAATTACTAATTTATGTATGATTAGTTCTATCGCACAGCACTCTATTATCCCGTTAACCGATACTTTTATAACATCATGTAACTCTTTGTATTGGTGACTATTATTTTTTATCATAATACATGAACCACCCCTATTTTTGTTTCTTGCAAAGCAAGAAGCTATGTGGTAGTT
This sequence comes from Clanis bilineata, assembly GCA_036417725.1. Classification (NCBI taxonomy): domain Eukaryota; kingdom Metazoa; phylum Arthropoda; class Insecta; order Lepidoptera; family Sphingidae; genus Clanis; species Clanis bilineata. Next base: position 8,224,464 of record CM071144.1, on the reverse strand, counting down.
ATTAATATGTAAAATACTTTCATGGCCCTGTTTAATGTTATGCTCTGTTATACATATTATATCAATTTCTTTGTGGTTTGTCGACAATTCTTGAAGATGCATACTCAATACATCTGACTTAGTGATTAAACCTGATATATTTTGATGAAGTATTTTAATAGTATTATATACGAAATAACTGCTCTTGTTGATTATTGTTGACTGATTCTGTACTTTCATTAAATATGGCAGGTTCAGGTTCCTGGTTTTGAGTGGGGTTTATATAATAGTCAATGTCCAATACTAATAAATGGATATATTTAAAAATTGTTATCATCCCTCGGTTATTTATTTTGCCATGTAGTTCTGAAAACATCGTATAGTTATAAGCAAGATTTAAATTAGAATCTAGAATATATGCATATTCATACTGTAAGTTATCTAAATATAATAGGTTATTAAAGGTTTCAATTCTTTTGTTATATAAATTACAATATTTTTTACATTTAAAAGTTGGGACACAGATAATTACATTTGTATGCTTTAATTTCGATAATGTTTCGCGCATATATAACACTATGTTATTGTAGTCCTTTGTGGTAATGAAGTCTTCTTCGCCAATCAATAAGACACAGTAGTCCCGTTCTGTGTAATTTTTGAGTTTGCAATCAATTTTTCGAAGTAAGTCACAAATTCCAGCTTTAGGTGTAATGTAATGGCAAAAATTAAATGTATCTTGGAAAATGTCTTCTGTGATTTCAGTTATTTTGTTCCTATTGTTACTGCTGATAATGCATAATTTATGTTTTTGGTTTATTGTAGGATCTTGACGGGCTTCATCAACGTTAGAAATTTCAATATGTTCGTTTTTGGGCGAATTTTCTAAATCAGTCTTATTAGATGTATTATATTTTTGTTTCTTGTTGTTGGTTTCACTAATCTTTTTTAATTGAATGGGCTGTTGTTGTTTAGCACAAGGTAATGGTATATTTTTCATTAATAAGTCGTTGTTCTTACTTAATTCTTCATTATTTTCTCTTAGTTTTTTGTTCTCGGACTTTAGTAATTCTATTTCTTCATGAGCATTGTTTAGTTGTAGGGAAAGAACTTTATTTTTTTCCGATAAGATTAGTAGTTGACCAGTATCGCCCTCATCTTCATCAGACATAATTGAATTAGTGGTGCCATCTAGGATGTTGCAAGTCATATTTTCATTGGAATATGACCTGGATCGTCTGCGACGAAATGTAATATTCTCTAGAAAATTCATATCACTCTTCAAAAAATTAGAACAATAAAAAAAAAATTAATAATAATACACCTCGGTAGCTGGATTTGACCCTCCGCCTCTTGCGCAGACTTCCGTGGGTTTACAAGCAGGCCAATTCTTTCTGTCAGTAGATAACAAATTTACTCTTCTATACGTATTTTGTTTCAAATTAAATTGACTGTTATATTTTATAATTTAAAATGTAGATAACGATTTAATGTAATAACCGTTTTTTTGGGAAAAGTTTTTATTTATTTGTTTTGTATTGTTATTGAGCACTTTTACCTTTAGTATGGATTATTTTTATACAAAAGACAACAATAATTTTATTATAGTTAGTTGTAATAAGTAATATTATTCACTGTAACTTTTTTGCTTGTTACACTTATATAAATTGATGTTAAGCTTAGATAACACTAACACACATGTAATATACTTTATTTCACACGTTAATCACTTCAAAGTTCTAATTACTGTAATCTTTCTATTTTTAAGAGATTTAAAATATGCGACCTGATGTTTCTAAAGGCAGTGCTGCCATCTACTCAACTGTATTTACAATATGCTGATAAATAAATCTGAGATCTGTTTTGTAATTGCAAGTTTAAACAGTGCTTGAAATGGACTGTTATATTTAGATTTGTGTAACCCAACATAGACGCCACGAAGGTAAATAAAAATTATTTAAATTGTACTTTTTTATGCGTCTTTTGAGTTCTTGTATGTATGTATGGTACATCCTTGTCGAAGTTTCGGGAAAGTCTAGTATTTTTTGCTTAGTCCGACTGCCTCGGTGGCGTGGTGGTATTTCGGTACGACTACGGTTCTGAGGTCTCGAGTTTGATCCCCGGGTCGGGCAAAGTGATATTGGATTTTACCATATCAGCCCGGAGTCTGGAATTAGTGCCCGATATGGCGATAGGCTCGCCCCCTATCACATCTGGGACGGAACTAAGCTCGGCGAAACGTGGGTGTACTAGTTCGCTAGTGCGACTCTGCCTACCCCTTCGGGGATGACAGGCGTGAGCATATGTTATGTTATGTTATGCTTAGTCTGACTATTATTTCTACTTTTGATATAACGTGGAATGGAATTTTATGTGCAGCCATGGTATCATAAGACATAATTAAATAACCCGAGAAAACGAATGTTTTCATTAAATACTGCCTTTTTTATAGATTATTAGTATCCCTATCTATAGATTCGATAATCGAAATGTAACTAGTAAATAGCAAACACATAATATAAAGGTACCAGCGAATCAAAGCAAGAGTGGGCGAAGTCTCGTAAATGCAACAAGGGCTCCCTATCGCGCTAATGTGCCGGTCATGTCACGCAGCGAGAGGTCTATAGCTAATCATTTCAGTCACTTAACTGCTCACAGTGAAAAGTGATTACTTGTGAACACAAACGAAATGCAATGTATTCGCACATTAAAAATAACATTAGTGTATGTTACATTGATTTGTGGTTACTTATATTTGTAGAAAATATATTGTTAATGGTTTATGTTTGACTTTATCTAATACTCTTATCTTTTAAAAATAATGGCTTCCACGCATTTGCGTTGATTTAGCCAATGTCAAAGTAAGTATAGCAATTATCAAGTTTTCATAATGACCATGAGACCCAGATGTTGTCAGATTTCAAGGCCCTGCTGGGATTATGGCGGCAATTCCTTCCAGCGCAATGCCCCTCAGATGACCTTCACTCAGCGAATCGACCGGATAAAGTCAGCCAACGCACTAAGCAAAACTCATCAAAGATCACCTATTACAATTTTCCACTTTATACTGTCTATCTTCGCTGAATTTTGGCCCATAAAACCATGTCACATTAAAACAACAAACACAAATCCAGACAATAATATGTAATAATTTTAACAAGCAACCATCGATATATCATTTACCTAGATGCACAGTTGACGCTCGGAAAATGGGTGCTTAAGCACTTCTTTTGCATACAGTCGGACGCCGATAGAATTCTAAATTTCAAAATTCAAATTTAAGAACGCTTGCTCATGTCAATTAAAAAGCTACTTTATACCAAATACATATTTGTGTTGATTGAATTAGAACTTGTGACCTTTTTCTTTTGTTTGTTTCTGGGACCATTTTTAGAAAGAAATTTGCAAAGAACTGTGCATCTAGGGTATATTATATTGATGCAAGTATAATCTAAGGATGCAAGCAACCTTCCATATCAACTTCCCGTCAAAATCCATCTAATACGCTTGATTACGTATACATATATACGTAAGTAAATAACTTTTTATAGTAGAAGTTGACATATGATTTTGTGGGCTACCTGATGGTAAATGACCTCCACTGCCGGGGAACACTATGAATTAATACTAACACATGCCATGTGAACCACGGTAAGTATTAGTATTAGTGTCGGTACTCTTTGGTCGGTACCTATTTAAGTACACATTTAAGTATTTTACCCGACTGCCTTGGAAAATAGGAACTTAACTAATGTGTTTCGAAAGTACCTATACAGTAGGTACCCACGTATGTCAATTTCTTTGGCACGCTCCGAGCGTGCTTTGATTCGTCTCAGTTGTGATGATGACAGGCGATAATAAAAATTAGGGCGGTTTGTATTATAAGGGCCAAAGAAAATAATAAGAAAAATATTACTTCTATTACAAAAAACGACACACGACAAATAAACAAGACAAATATTTACATGATAAAGGTCGACCTGATAAAGGTCGCAGGAAGTCGCTGGATGCAGGCCGTTTCCAACAGGTCGATCTAGAAATCTTTGGGGGAGGCCTATGTTCAGCAGTGGACGTCCTATGGCTGATGATGATGATGATGATGATGATTACAAAAAACATTGGCAGGTAGGTATTTATTAAATTAATTTTGGATGATAAAATTAAAAAAAAATACACCCAACAGTCACTCATAGTCCTGACCGCCACCCATATCGTGGCCATGGCCATCAGAAACTACGAGAGAATTTTGGTCTCACAACACCTAGACCCAAAAAAAATATCAGTAGGTGACACAAAGTCCTCACTTCGTAGCCGGCTACTTAAAGTTATTTTAACATGTCGCAGAAAGGATTCACCGAATCTTACGTTAATTTTTAAGCACCGCGCCTTTTCCGAATTTTACAGCAAACAGAGCGCTATGAACATTAAAAGTGAAGCAGGGTTTTCGGCTCATTCGATCAGTCGTCTCCATTAAAGCGCTATGAACATTAAAAGTGAAGCAGGGTTTTCGGCTCATTCGATCAGTCGTCTCCATTAAAGCGCTATGAACATTAAAAGTGAAGCAGGGTTTTCGGCTCATTCGATCAGTCGCCGCCATTACATGTTGATAGATCAAATGAGCCGAAAACCCTGCTTCACTAAAGGTCTTTTGCACGTATTTTCCTCAAAACAAAATACACATAACACCTACACAAAACAATGTTTTTCTTTGTCTCCTGCCGATAGAACAATGGACCATAGATAAAAATGTGTAGCGAAACCATGTCTTCGTATATGTTTTGTGTAATGTTTTTGTGTAGGAGACGCAGTTTCCGCCTAAATAAATACATAAGCTCACGCCCAACTAGTTCACCTACATTTCGCCGAGCTTAGTTCCGTTCCAGATGTGATAGGGGGCGAGTTTATCGCCATATCGGGCACAAATTCAAGACTCCGGGCTGATATGGAAAAATCCAATATCACTTTGCCCGACTCGGGGATCGAACCCGAAACCTCAGGACAGTAGTCGTACCGAAATACGACCACGCCACCGAGGTAGTCAAATACTGTTTTGATTAGTGTTTTAAATAACGGGAAAATAATAACGGCTAATAACGATATTTTAAACGTTGTTTTTTCATATAATCTGTTGCAGTCATAGACTTATAGATTGTTAATCGTTTCGTTCATTCATTCACATGGTGGACAGAGACGCTGAGGCAGGCGTAAATTCGAACAATTCAATATTTCCACAGTTTAGTTATTTAAAATGTATGTACATAAATGCGGATATTAAATCATAGTGGCTTAATTTTCTATAGTGCATTTCTGTATAGTTTATTTCCATAGTGGCATTATCTAACAAATCAATTTTGTTTAAAACAGGGCTCGAAATAAATCACCATCGGCGACTTCAGATAAGGATAAAAAGAAATTAAAAGAGCACAAGAAGAAAAAAGGTGTTTCTGGATCCAGTAGCAGCGATAGTAGTGGCAGGTATATCTACATATGCATCAATTTACATTGTGATTAAATAAACAAATTGTATTGAGAGGTTATGGCGGTACGGATGACCGATGGTATACATTATGCTTATTTACTATGCGTTATTATAAGCAGTCAATGGTTACTGAATACTGGTGGCGTAGTTGTATTGTATGCGTGCTATGACTACTGTTCTGAGGTTTCATGTTCGATTCCCGGGTCGAGTTAAGTTATAATAGGTTTTATGCTCATTAATAGCACGTACTCCTAATTTGTGCCCGATATATTTGCCTCCATCGCTTCGCCTGGAATGAACATAAGCTCTGCGAGATATTGTGGGTTCTCCTTTTGAAGATTATAGAATGTGAGCTTATACATAATTTAAGGCAACCATCACCTAAATTGCTGACGTTGGGCAACATTTTTATAATCAGTGTTGGACTGACTAGAGTTGGGCATTGATGCTTAATTTTTAGCCAGCAAAGAATGGCTCTTGATTATACAGAAAGATAGTGTATTTTCTTTTTATTTACCCTGCAGGTTGTTTTAGAAAAGTACCAATCAATATACTTACAAACACTAAGGAAATATAGTAAAAATTTACCAGCACTAGTTTATTTTATATGTAACTTGTATGTAATAGTTCATCAGAGAGCAGTTCCTCAAGGTCGTCCTCGCGGTCATCATCAAGCAGCTCAGGCAGCTCGTCTCGCTCTTCATCATCCTCAAGCTCATCCAGCAGCAGCAGCAGCAACAATGACCGTTCCAGACCAAAGAAGAAGTAAGTTTATCTACTTTTTTAACCTTTTTTAGGAACTCCAATAAACTGTCAGATCCTAGTTGTGCAAAACTATTTTAATTATTGTGTTGTAAAAAAAAAAAAAGTTGCTTCCTTGGTCTAGTGGCAGCATATATGGGCAGTGGACCGGGATATACTGGGTTCAATTCCCAGGTTAGGAAAAGAGAATTTTCTAATTTAATTTACCTGGGACTGGATCCCGGAAAAGTGTCTTGCGCTGAATAAGAGCTCCCCACAATAAGGAGAGATAAGGGCACGTAGAAAGAGAGAAAGTTGTAAATAAAAAAAACTTATTTATTTAATTATAAGTCTTGTATTTGTATTGTATTTATTATGTATGAGTATGTCTGCAGTTGCACAGATCAGTGATAAATTCACTATATTGGAACCATTTCACCTTTAATTCCTTTGATAGTTTTACAATAAAAATAATATATAGGATATGATATGACTCTCTGTTTCATTTTAGGACTTCACCCCACAAGAGTCCTATCAAAGATCGCCGTGAACCAGACAGGGAGAAAGTTAGAGATCGTTCACCTGTTGGTGACAAGAAAAAATTGGCATTACCTGCATCTAATGATAAGAACAAAGTTAAAGATAAACATGAAAGGTAAGTAATTAATTGAAAATCTATGGAAGTCACAAAGCTATTTGGGCATAGAATTTGTATTTGACTGGCATGGCACACCATGATTGGCTCGGCTACTTTTATATGAAGGAAGAAAATTAAGCTCAAGATGTGGGTGGTTGTTACAGATCGCCTGGCCGTAAAAAACGCGAACGTTCGCCTCCACCGCGACCAACGCGTATTCACATTGGGCGTCTAACATTGAATGTCACCCGAGATCATGTCCATGAGATATTTTCAACATATGGCAATGTGAAGTCAGTAGAGTTCCCAATGGACAGGCTGCATCCCCATAATGGGCGTGGATATGCGTACGTGGAGTTTAGTAACGCCGATGAAGCAGAAAATGCTATGAAGCACATGGACGGAGGTAAGAAAAATTATTATTGTGCGAATTTCTTAAGGCATACTGAATTTGTAAATTTTGTCATTAATTACTATATAAAACATTTTTTACAGGGCAAATCGATGGGCAAGAGATCACCGCAGCGCCGGTATTGATCCCGTCGCGGCCGCGCCGACCCTCGCCGCGCCCGATGCCGCCCAGACACGTCCCACCTCGACGACACTCGCCGCCACGGTAATTAACTAGGCCTAGTTCACTATTTTTTATTTGTACGCCCATATTATATATATACAAAAAACTTAGAGAAGACTGAAGAGAATGAGAACTTTGTGTGTTCATGAATTTCTATAAGATGAAACCCCTAAACAAAGTCACAGGTACTTCCTGCCAGGAACCCTGTCTGCAGGCCTCCTCCAACAGTTGTATATGGAAATATTTGGGGGAGGACTATGTTTAGCAACGGACGTCCTGTGGCTGATATTGGTGGGACCTTCCTTTCTTGTCTGTTTCATTTGTAGTAATGTGTGTGAAATTATAAATGTGTTCGTGTGCGTTAGGTACAGACGGCGCAGCCCGGCGCCGCGCCGCCGCTCGCCGCCGCGCCGGCGCCGCACCCGCTCGCGCTCGCCGCGCGCCGCGCCCCGCCGCCGCCGCTCCAGGTCCTCCTCATCTTCCTCCCGATAGTGTCCCATACACCTGACACCATGCACATGTCGTCTCCAACCACACATCCAACACCCACACATGCATCCACATACATACTTACTCTATCGGTAACGATACTTAGGTATCCAAACACTTTCTCTGCTCATGACACATTCCAGAACCTATACTCTCAGGTAAGTTAACCCGTCTCCACTTTTTAACATACATATTCAGTGTGCAATTTAGAGGCGATACTGTGATCAGGTAAGTATGCGGCGACTTTACTGTGTGATTATTACTGAATATATTCTAATTTTACATTTCTTGTTTATAAAAGCCTGCAAAATGGGAACTGAACTGAGTGAGTGATTGGTGGGATATGAACTGTACCTTTGACTCAATTAGTGATGTGCTGATGTAATAATTCTGGTATTCGATATTGTAACAATAAAAGGACATTTGATACCTATCAATAAATTGTAAAATTAATAATCTCATTTTATTTTATTCCCAGATCCAAAGATCCTGTCCCGAATAGCAACATGTAATGTGTTGAAGTTGTTCTATTTGCTAGATTGTTGAGAGTACATAGTTTAACAAATAAATTGTCAAAGAAAATGACTTTCATTTTTATTAAATCATATTTTAGCTCCGATTATTTTACAATATGTTTTATAATCAGATACAAGTTCTTTTCCTTTATACAGATAATTTTCTTCTAAAAGTGGCAATTCACTGAATGACCTGAAATAAACAATAAATAGTTATACTCTCAAGTTTCCTAAATTAATGATTTATGAATGAATAAAGTTCACTTACGGATATTGAACTTTTGAATAAGTTGGTCTTCTCACAGGATTCCATGCTGAGACAGGTGCTTTATTAGCAAGCATTAATCCAGCAACAGCAGTGTACAATCCATATTCTTGACACATTTTTTCCTATAATGTATGAAATAAAAAGTAATGCAAATATTTATTTAAAAAATAAAAATATTTAGTAAACAAACAACCATTATATTTTAATTTTTACTCACTCTCCATTCAGCTAACATAAAGTCTGCATCACTGAGTATGGATGCGGCTTTCTCAGTATGGTAAGGGCATGAGAAATGTGGCAAATAATTTTCTTGTATAAAATTGACAAATGAGTTTGGCTGACTAACAAATTGTTCAATTATTTCTTCTGGAGTATGAGAAAACTTGTGCACCCCATCTTCATCAATTACTACTGAAAAATAAATAATAAATAATAGCTATTTACAATAAACAACATCTATAATTCTCACAAAGGAATTGATTGTGTAAGAGAATCTAAGTACTTATCAGCCTTTTGGGAGCCCCATGAAGCAGAGGACACTGGCCCCATGTGCACTTATGGTAAAGGGGGTACTGCGTTCTTCATACTAATTTAGGGTTAAAGTTACCAAATACCAGACCAGAGTTGTTTCTATGCTGATCACACTAATATTATAAAGGTGAAAGTTTGACTAAGTATGTTTGTTACTTCTTCACGCTCAAATGGTGGGACCAATTTTGATGAAATTGGAGGTACACCCATAATTAATACATAGGCTTTTTATCCCGTAAAATCAATTCCCATGCAAATGGAGTCGCGGGCAACAGCTAGTAGTAATACATACTTAAAACAAATTACCCTTAGGATTCAAGACTCTTCCCACACCATGAAGAATGCTTACAGTTTGATCTTTTCCTATTGATGTAAATTTACTAGATGCTTGTTTTTTCTTTTTATTAATCTTGGCTTTTAATTTAGTATCTTTGTCCTTAATTATACTAGTTTCCAGATCCTGTTGGGATCCTGCAAATCATATTGAGTAATTTATAACAGCTCTTGGAATTTAGTAGTAGTGTTTTAGTATTTGAAATAATAAAATAATAATAATATTAGCACGGGCACAAGCCTCTTCTACTAATGAGAGGGGTTAGGCCTTAGTCTACCATGCTGGCCTAATGTGGGTTGGTAGACTTCACATACCTTTGAAATTCCTGTGAAGTAATTCTCAGGTATGCAGGTTTCCTCACGATGTTTTCCTTCACCGTTATAGCAAGCGATATTTCACAATGAAAATACACTTAACATAAAAAACTCAGAGGTGTGTGCTCCATTTTGGGGTTGGTCTCGAACCTCCGACACTGGTCTCGGCAGTCCGTACCATTTCGAACTGAGCTATCGCTGCTATCATTTGTGATAATATGCACATACGTACCCCTTAAGCATGCAAAATGTAAATTTAAAACCGCAGAGCGCACATCCCCTGCTGACGAGTTCACAACACATTCTATCAAGTCTGATGTAGGCACAGTGTACACTGATGTGTGTTTATTGTGTATTATCTCTGCCACACGTTTCAGCGCCGATCTTAGACCTGTCACAGTGATACTGTTCAATCTGAAAGAAAACACTACATCAGAATCAAATCAAAAATTGGATATATTAATAATAATATAATTTAGATTAGTAGATACTTACGAAATATGATGAACCTTGAACTGTTCCTTCAAACTTGGTGTAAACAGATTTGCTGCAGTGTTTTTGCTATCTGTATGAGATTCAGAACATATGAAAACGATTGGAGATTTTGCTCGTAGTTTATATTTTCTGAAACATATCACATTTGAATAAGTATGTTTTTTTTATCAGGTAAGAAAATATAATTATAGTCTAGGCACATTGACGCAAAGACAGCATGTTCATTGTCATGTTTAATTTGATTTGGTTAGTGAGATTTTTGGTGTCCCAAATCCCTCTTTTCAATTCCTTTCCTTTATGGGTGACTATGGGCAGTGCCGGGGGTTTACCACCACCTCTTATAGCAGTATTATTATAATCTTACTTGTACCGATTTCCATACAAAACAAACGAAGAACGATTATAATAATACTGCTATAAGAGGTGGTGGTAACCCTGCAGATCACTTACCATCAGGTGAGCCATTTAATAGTCTTTGCTATCAAAAATTCAAAATAAAATGTCTGCAGTGTGGGATGTTGATTATGATAAATTAATTATATTTCACCTTATTACTTACTGTAATACATCAGTGAATTCTGACGGAGTTCTTGTGAAAGTATTAGGCAAGTCTTCAACTAATACCAATTTTCTGCTATTATTGTCTAAAAGTGATGTGAAGTTAGCTGCATTTAAGATAAAATCAAGAAACTTTGTGGACTGCTTCTCTTTGAATTCAAAATCGCCTAAAAACAAATTGTGAAACTCAGTTGTGGCTTCCTTACTAATAATAGAAATAAGAATATTTAAATCATGCCTGTTTCCATAACATTCTCATCCCGTGAAAAACTTGTAAAGTAAAAATTAATATGATTACTCTATACAATTTAAAAAGTTTTCATAGGATGATAATTATTTTACACTTTGAGGGCATGTTGCAGAAAATGTGAGTTGGTTTTAATATTGTAGTCTCAACAAAATGTTGATTCACACTTGAATATACCAAAAATATCACCATACTACACTTAATTTGGTTTTCTATCAAACTTACCTATATTTCTTTCATGATACTATTTTTTTTAAATTACCCATATTATTTTTTTGCGTCGTCGCCTCCTTGGTCTAGTGGCAGCATGTACGGGCTGTAGACAGAGAGGTCCTGGGTTCGATTCCCAAGTGGTGCAAATTTTCTAATTTAATTTGTCTGGGACTGGATCCCTCATAGGGGGGGTTAACGTTAGGCAGGCGGCCGGTCGTAAAAACTAAGCCAAATCCTCTCAGCAACTTGCTTGAAAAAGTGTTGCACTAACCCCACATTAAGGTCAGATAAGGGCAGGTAGAAAACAAGGATTATTATTGCCAATTCATATTCCTATGCCCAATAAATTATCATATTTATTTTCAAGTTTACCTTGCTCACTTCATTTACTTCCACTATTTTTGTTAGTATTTTTGGTATCCTAATGAAGCACTGCATTACGGCTAATGATAAAGTTTACTGAATAACTCTACTTCTTACAAAAAACGTATAAATACTGACCATATTCAGAAGGCATGTCAATATCAAGAGGAGTGATCCACTCTGTTAATTTTATGTTGTGTTTCTTTGCTAACATCTGTATAGTAATAGTCTTCCCACAGCCTACAGGCCCAGTTAAAAGTAATATTTCACCACAATTGCCGCTGCAAGCTGTCATTAACCATTCTTCTATTTCTTGAACCTTTTTATTATTAACTGCCAAATCTCCAGCAGTGACAGGATCAAAATTTTTCATCCAAGTTTTATGATTGATATTAATAGTTCTTTTTTCATTTAAATTAGTGTTCTGAAAGTGTAATTAGTATGTAAGATGTTTTATGTATGTACAAACTACAAATCTTAGTCTTTGAGCTGGATATCTAATGGAATCTATTAAAGCAAACATTGACTATTTACATTAAGATGTACTCAGTAATAAGTAGTATCCAAAACAACTAACATAAACATAAGCTCACGCCTGTATCCCCGAAGGGGTAGACAGAGGCGCACTAGCGAACTAGAACACCCACATTTCGTCGAGTTTAGTTTCGATTACATTATCAGATAAATTAAGGAAAGTCCATTATATCAGTTTACACTGTATATCATAGTTTTCTGCATATATGTATGGGGTTATCATTAAGGGATTAAAGGTGAATTAACCTGTTGGAGGCAGCATAATACACATTACATTAACGTCTCGGCCACCTGTGGCCAAGCCGTCAGTGACTATTTAACAATTCCAGTAAGTAAGGTGAGCTGAAGTTTGTGCTATGGTGGATGTCCCATTACTAGTTTAATACAAGGGGACAATCATTTAGCTCAAAAATTTACAGGAGGAAATGATTTGTATTTTAGTTACCTTAACTGGTGATGATGTGGTAGAGGGATTGAGACCATTGTTTTTACTTTTCTTTATTGGTGGTTCATCTTCAAAATCAAACATTGGTTTGAGCCATTTCTTTTCCTAGTTTGAATAAAGATATATCATTACATATACCTATTTATAATAGTCCATAAAATTAAACACATTTATAATGCAGAATGCTTAGATTAATAAAGTCAAATGATATGTACGTATTTACCTTTCTTGGAAGATTTGCCATTTTGGCTTCTGGAACACGGTTTTAAGAAAGTTGTCTGCTCCACCTGTGAATCAATAATTATGAATTCAAAGATTACTAAAGCAAAGCCTAATTGTTATTGGTAGGAACTAGGAAGTCAAAGAAAAAAACAATAATATAGAGAATTAACAAGCTGTCCAAGTTTTGAATTTGATATTCAAAATCAAAATTAGCTGTCAGTTGTCAGCTGAGACCAGTGTTGCCATATATATTTATCTGATTTGTACCACAGGGAGGGGCCCTATTGTCTATTACAACCTATCAAGTATAAAATTTGATAGAATAACCAAAAGATAATGCTATCTCTTTTCTCCTAATATATGTCAACGCAGGTAAAGAAGGACCAATATACAAGTGTTTGTTCCTATAGACTCGTATCCGTCAATAAGCCACGCCCCCAGTCCAAAGTAATAATAATACGGCAGCAGGAATGGCGGTCTAGTGACGGACGGGATTCATTGCGTAGATTATCGATATCGATAAAATGTTTTACATACATTACATACATACACACTCACGCCTGTATCCCATAGGGGTAGGCAGAGACAATTGAGCGCCACAAGCTACGATCCTGACACACCTCTTTTGCCTCATCCACATTCATGCATCGTTTCATACATTTCCGCCGGTTGAGGGTACTCCGAACTTGCCCTTTACGAAGGAGATCGCTTATTTGATCCATATAGGATCGTGTCGGGCGCCCTCTTCTGGCCCTACCATTCACTTTAGCACGATAAATACCTTTCGTAAGTCACCTTTCATCCATCCTTTCAACATGTCCAAACCACCTCAGCATCCCTTTCTCAATCCTAGTCACCACATCATTCTTCAACTTACAACAATCCCTTATCTTGCTATTCCTCATACGATCGGCAAAGGTGATTCCACACATACTTCGCAGGGAACGCATTTCCACCGCATTCACTCGACTTTCATATTTCTTCTGCCAGACCCAGCACTCACTTCCATATGTAAGCGTCGGTATCAGCACTCCATTGTGGACAGCCATTCGCGCCTTTTGCGACACTGCCTGGCTACCCACTATGGAGCGCAAGGCACCGTTCACTTTATTACCAGCCATCACTCTCCTTTTAATATCCGCATCACACTTTCCATCTCTCGTTAACATACTTCCCAGATACACAAACTCATCCACTTGTTCCACTCTTTCACCATCTATACTAATGTTACACTCAGTAACATCGTCCTCTCTTTCTATAACCATAATTTTCGTCTTATTTACGTTTACTTTCATTCCCTTGTCCTTAAACGAGTCATTCACAACATTTAGCATGTCTTGTAGCTCCTCCGTCGACGGCGCAAGTAATACTTGATCGTCAGCGTAAAGGAGACACTTGACATGTAACTCATCCATTCTTAATCCACATTCCATCTCTTTCAAACCTGTCAAACAGCTATCCATGTAAAGGTTGAAGAGCCATGGAGACGCGACACATCCCTGTCTAACACCCCTAGAGATGTTAAACCAGTTCGAGTACGCTCCATTCACCCTGACACAAGCTTTGGAATTCTCATATAGAGATTTCAAAGCCTGCACCAGGCGGCCCTCCACCCCATACACTAGAGACAGCGTTGACCACAGTTTATCCCTCCGCACACGATCATAGGCTTTTTCCAAATCTATGAAGGCGCAAAACACTTTTCCGGACTTAACCAAGAATTTTTCAGTAATGCACCTTATAGAAAATACCTGATCGATGCACCCCATTCCTCTTCTAAATCCTGCTTGCACATCCCACATCTTTTCTTCCGTAACATTCATCACTCTGTTAATCAAAACCTTTGCATACAATTTACCGACGACATAAAATGTTTTATTCCGTTATTTCTCAGTATACTTTTTTTTTACACTACATACATAATATTATCGCACCTGTATACCATAAGACTAGGCAGAGACTATAATTTTCTAATTAGTATGATTAGAAAAGCTCTAGTGCGCTTAGATAACGATTTTTATAGCAGAGATTAGCAAACGATTTTTTTGAGTTGTTCTCATGATTATTGTTTTCATTTAGTTAATGTTTATAAGTGGACATTCTGTGGCTGATGATTATATTATTGAAACTAATCGTGCCAATAATACTGCTAATATTTTAACTAAAAAATGAACGTGACGTTGATATACATACCTTATATATCTTAAATACATCAAATAAAAGCAAGTAATAGTTAATAAACTTACAAAAATATTCACTTTTGAACATTTATGTACTGCTTTGTAAAAACAATACAAAAATGTTTATCGACAAATCATCGACTATATTACTCAGAGGCACTAAACTTTCCGCCATCTTTAGCTGACAAGCTGGTGCCAAGGTCATGGAGATGGAACCGATCTCCTCTCCTCTTTAATCTAAGATTGTACAGATTTTAGGCTACCAATACCAATACAGATTATACTCTACCTAAATTAGTATTAGGCTGCGAACACGGACTCAGCGGGTGTGGAGCAGCGGCAGCGCGGGGAGCGGCGCGTTTCAATGCATAGATTTATATGGAAGTTCAGCACCCGCAAAATCCAAAACAATCAACTTTATATCGATAAAATTATCGACAATAATATTTGACACACTAAACTTAACTTCCATCTTAGCTGCCAGTTATGCCCCAGGCCAGCGGTCGTGACTGTCAGTTAATTGTCAAACACATTGGTGTCAGTCAAGTTCCGAGCACCAATTTCCATTACGTAAATAATTTGTGTGAAAATCTCTATTTAGATTATAAGTGTAGGTGAATTCGTGGTATTAAATATTCTAGGTTGTTATTTGATTGAAAACTTTGTATATAAATGACTTGTTAATTTTGTAAGTGAATGAAAGTGAAAGAATTGCGCCGTAACTATTTACGAAAAATATTTTTACTTTATTTGTGATTTTTCACAACAGCCCTGTATTGCAGGAACCATGCAGGCTATTAAAGCATTGGGAAGTGCAGCTCCCAACACAGTTTTATCTGTGTTGAAGAAAGGTGCGTTTGCACCTATCGCTAGCCAAATAAGACAGACTCATCTACCAGCGCCAAATCCGAATGAAAAACGGCCATACTCACCGTTTCAAGATGCGAGTAACAT
This sequence comes from Clanis bilineata, assembly GCA_036417725.1. Lineage (NCBI taxonomy): Eukaryota > Metazoa > Arthropoda > Insecta > Lepidoptera > Sphingidae > Clanis > Clanis bilineata. The sequence goes on along the minus strand of CM071144.1, from coordinate 8,208,395 downwards.
GGCTGAGTTGGCTGTGGCTAGGCTTGATGACTTATTGAACTGGGGTAGGAAAGGCTCCATATGGCCAATGACATTTGGATTGGCTTGCTGTGCTGTAGAAATGATGCACATAGCAGCTCCTCGCTATGACATGGACAGGTAATGTAATGTTACTATTATTAGTACATAATTCTTTCCATTTTTACTATTAGCTGCCTATTTAATGTGGACCCCCTCTAGCAGATCCAGTCCAAGCAAATTATGTTAGGGAAAAGACCTGCTTGACCTGAAAATCGAACCCAGGTTCGCAGCCCTTTTACACTGACACTTGACCAAGGAAGCGACTAAAGCAGTACATGAGAAGATAATTATAAATTCCAGATATGGTGTAGTCTTCCGTGCATCTCCACGCCAGTCTGATGTGATGATTGTTGCTGGAACACTGACCAACAAAATGGCTCCAGCTTTGAGGAAGGTGTATGACCAAATGCCAGATCCAAGATGGGTTATTTCAATGGGTAGTTGTGCAAATGGTGGTGGATACTACCACTACTCATACTCTGTTGTAAGGTAATTATTGAAAATAATTTTATTCAACTAAAGCTGCATCTCCTGTACCTACTAGTTTTTCTCAAAATATTACACAAAGAAGAACAGGCTTAAAGAAAAGTGTCTTATGTTTAACCCATCAGAGGCGGCACATATATATGTTACATAAGCGTATGGGCCATCAGTGGCCAAGCCGCCCGTGACTATCTACTTATTGTTAATGCGACCAATTACTTTTAGTCATTTTATCATAGTTATTTATTAGGTTTTTGCAAAAGTTATTTGTTGAAATAAAACTAGTTTATTCAGATTCTGTCATGATTTGTTTTATATTTTTAGTCCTGTCCTTTGGAAAGCTTGATAGCCTTCGTGGTCACTGGTCTGAAAATAACAAACAAATTGTGATGGAATCTATAAACTAGTTTCATTTTATCATAATTGGGTACTTTACTATGTTTGATTTTATACACATATTTATATGTAATACCAAACAAAAGGAAAAAGAACCCTTCTGTAAAAACTGCATCGAAATAAGTAAAAAAAATTAGACAGTAATTCGTATTGTAAATTCTGGAGTGGAGGCATATTAGATATATCTTGCTATCCCTTTCCAACGCACATACCGTTATGGCGTGATATGGTTGTACCTTAGACTAAATAGGTTGTTTAGACTGATACTACCTTAGACTGATACTTCTCTTTCCCGCAGTTTGACGGTTACACCAAACTTCAAAGGCTTATAACTTTTGTATTTTTCAGAATATTTCAGTATTTCTTTGTTTTATATTTTAGACGACGTTAATTTCATATAAAAAACAAAAAAAAAACTAGTCAAGTACCCAATTTTATATTATTTTGAAACAACTTATTTTTAATTTAGTTTGATAGTATTTCATTATTCAGTTCCAAAAGGACTGCAAGAGTACACTCCTTTAGCTAATACACACTACTAATCTCACAATATTTTTTTGGTGATGTTTATTTTCTATTAAGTGCTATTGTCCGCAGCTCTTAATTTTACGTCTCATTTCAGGGGATGTGATCGCATAGTACCTGTAGATATCTACGTCCCCGGATGTCCACCAACTGCAGAAGCCCTACTTTATGGTATTCTTCAACTGCAAAAGAAAGTAAAGAGGATGAAGTCCATTCAAATTTGGTATAGGAAGTAGATGTTTTATTAAGTCAAATCAAGTGTTAAATCATGTTATTTAAACAGTAAATAAAGAGTTAGTGAAAGCATCTTAAGAATTGCCGATTTCATTTTTAATACTTACACACACCTGTCCATGGAGCGCGAGTGCACCCACTTCGCCAATCACATTTCCATCCCATTATGTAAAGGGGGTGAGTCAATTTCGGTCACTAATTACAGATTGTGGGTCGCCTTAATTTTCTTTTGAAAATTAAGGCGATCAGTCTAAGGTCTTCAGTGTATCAATCTTTATTCTGACAAAATACCTTTCTATTTCGTAAATAATTTGGCATTTTAGTTAACAGAACCATGATAACTGTTATGTGTAATTATATAATATAGTTAAATCTGTGTTTTAACTTACAATAGAGTAGGATAATTTCATTCGATTTCCAAGCTGGGAACTTTGACATACTCTATACAACTTAACACTTCTACGCACTGCGCCACTGGTTAGGATTTTCAAAGCTCTAGACTTATGAGTTCTCCCATTAACATTACACCCTCATCAAAGATCTTCAACCACAGTTGTGTGCGTTCATACAACAGACCAAACTCTAGGCACTGCGTCGTGCAGTAGAACCGAAGATCCGGTATGGTGGTAGAATTTATAAAATACCTATTTTTATTTTGGATTTTAAAAGTAATGTATAGTGGATTTGGTCATAAGATGTGAAACGTTGTTAATTGAACAGTTTCTTGTTCCCATTTCTTAACATTTCTATCAAATCTCAAGCTAAATTATTATTGTCAGTTTGTCTTTACAAAAACTTTGATGTCGCCTCGGTGGCGTATTGTATTTCAGTACGACTACCGTCTTCGAGGTCCCGGGTTCGATCCCCGGGTCGGGCATAGTGGTATCGGTTTTTTCAATATCAGACCTCTGGAATTTGTGCTCGATATGGCGATAGGCTCGCCCCCTATCACACCTGCGACGGAACTAAACTCGGCGAAATGTGGGTGTTCTAGTTCTCCAGTGCGCAACTGCCTACCCCTTCGGTGATAGAGGTGTGAGCTTATATTTGTTGTCTTTACGCTATCGTTTGGCGTCATATAATATTCAGTATTAAATACACCATAATTATATAGCTAGCTAGTAAGGAGTATAATATTGTATCTTTTAATAAAATTGGATAAATAAAGTTCAATCCAAAACCAGTCACAAAAGTTATTAATTTGGCTTCAAGTGCATTTATTATGACACTCAAATAAAAATACTTTAAAAGCAAACGGATGTGAACAGGACTTAAGGAAGGACACAAAAAATCTTATTGGTATAAAAATCAAAAGTTTTAATGGTATTTTCTGAATCGCACCAAGCTTTCATTTACTTTTTAGTATACAGAATGGTTTTGTATAAACTGTAGTACACTTGTGAATTGCTTTTTATGACAATAATAACACAAACCATGTGCCTAATGAAGACAGATACTAAATTTGATTTTGTCTGACTTAATGCCCTTCAATATAGATTTAATGGCACATATCAATGTTAACATTCAAGGTGTTACTGTGGTTTGGTGCATAACTTCAAATGGAACAGTTTGGTACTCTAAATACTTTCAAATAATACAAATCTAAACAATACCATATTCATCATTAGATCTAAGTATTTGGAAATAGACACTACTTTGAAGTCAGACAAAATTTAATTCACAGTACATACAATAATATCACATATTTTTAAATGCATTACAACAAAATATCAACCTCTATTCAACTGAAACTGTTAGGGTTCATCCATGATTAATGGAGTATAAATAAATAAATAAAACTCCACTGGTACAATCGAAAAACCATTGAGATTTTTAACGGAAGTGAAATTAAACTCCCGATACAATAATAATTTATGGGATTTTTCCTTTGCAATGACGTTAAATAAACCGATTCTATATTTTAACACTAATTTTTACATGCTAATATTTACATTTTATTTATAGGTATATATAAATATGTATAATTATATCGATAGCGATTCCGATAATCCTATCCTTCACATAATCAGCGATTTCATGTATAATTAACTAATAATGGTCACAATAACAAGTCGATAGATATTCTCATGTAAATAAACAAGCAGTAGTGTACAGGGCGGCGCGCGGCGGCGACGAGCGCCAAGTGTTCTCGATTCATATTGCACATGTGCGATAGTGCACGCTCGCACCTCCCTCTCAATAGCCGCGTGTCGCACACACTTGCGGCACGCGGCTCGCGGCACTCGGCCGGCGACCATCGGCAAGCGACGTTACAATAAATAATTCTCTAAACCGATAATGAAAAACGATACACTTTAAACAAGTCGTGTTCTCACTCGCGAGTAGCGATGTCATTCACGCGGTCACGCCGGTCCACATCGCAGGCGGGCGAGGGGCCGGGGGAGGCGGCGCGGCACTATCATCGCGGCTCCTCCTTCTTGAGCAGGTCGAGCGGCGCGAGGGGCGCGAGCGGCGGCGCCAGCGGGGCGAGTGGCGCCAGCCCGCCGTGCGCGCCCAGCGGCGCCAGCGGGCCGTGCGCGCCGTGCGGACCGTGCGCGCCATGCGGGGGAAGACCGCGGTGCATCAGCGGACTCGCCTTCAGCTGCTGGTGGTGGGCATACGCACTGAGCATCTTGGCGCGATCCTCCTCGGCACGAATCGCCGCTTCCACCAGCGGGGCGAACCGCATGTGCTGCAACGGATCAAACGGTCGGTACGGGTCCCATGGCGACGGCGGCGGGTACGCCGACATCGGTGCGGGCGCGTGTCGCGGCATTTCTTTGCGCTCCTCCTTTGGCGGTTCGACAGTTCCGTTGCGTAGCGGTGAGCGAGTCCTGACTCGTTCCATTTCGCGGTCGCGTTGGTCCCGTTGCTCGCGCGCCTTGCGTCTCTCTCGCTCGTCTCTGTCTCTACGCTCGCGCTCCTCTCGGTCGCGGCGCGCGCGCTCTCGCTCCTCGTGATCGCGGCGCGCCTCGGCGGCGGCGGCGGCGGTGGGCGGGGCCCGCGCGCGCCACGCGTCGTGCAGCACGCCCAGTGTAGGCGCGTGGTGCACTCCGTGCAACGATGAAGACAGGGCCAATTCTCGCCCGTATGCAGACAGTCCGAAGCCAGGTGGAGCGGGCGGGTAAGCACTGGGCCCGTATCGTGCGAATGGTGACACGCCTGAAATCAAATTGAGAACATACTGTAGCACATATTACACGCTTAAGGCTAACGATATTTGATTGAATCTGACACGTATCATACCTAGATGTGGATGATGCGGTAGGTACGGCGCAGGTGGTAGTTCGTAAGGTGAGCGGTAGGCGGGGGGCGGTGGCGGTGCTGGTCCCGGGAAGGCTCGCAGTTTGTCCTTGTCGGCGGTGGAGACGACTGCAGTGACGTTGCCACCGGCTTTTTCTTTCTGCTGATGATTGTAAATTTCCCATGCAATCCTTACATGCATCGCGTTCCACTTTCCCGTTTTCTGCACAGGGTAAAATCGTATTAAGCGTCAGATTAATTCCTTAAATCTATCAAGTTAATTGAAAGCTTTTGTTTATGTTTTAATAAGATAGTATGCCTTAATCCTGGGGGTTTACATTGATATGTAAATACTGAATATTCTTATATATTAGTTTTATCTTTACAGGACATGATCCTACAAATAATATCATAATCAGATCATACAGATGTGATTAAGTTATGTAACATCCTGAAAGTCTTCTTGGAATTCGTTGACTTACTCTAATAAACAGATTTTAATTATGTTAAGTGTAGTAAAGGTAAGAAAAAGGATGTTGAGCATGCATGTACATATTTGTGAAGTGCCAGGAAAATGACCTACCGCGATCGCGGGACGTGGTGGTGGTTTAGAAGCAGTGTCACTTGCTGCAGACACTACGGGCTGTTAACATGATGCGTTTAGGGTTAATGATAATGATCACAGCAACATAAAATATATTAAAAGCATGACTAAAACAAGAAAGCACAATTGATACTAAATATTGTAACATATTCTATAATAGATGATTGAATGACTGGTGTGGATATTCCATGACAAATATATTTTCTTATGTCACATTATGTATCAATAGTGCAATAGAATGGTACAGTCTAACAATGTAGTCTGGTCTAGTAGGCTTAACTGCAAGTAGTCATTTTTAGATATAGCTGAAAGTATGAAAGCAAATATGAATGAGTACAGATGGATTGTATGAGTACAGATATGAATAAAAGCAGGATAATTGTTTATTATAAAGAAGTTTTTTCACTAATATGGGATTTACCAACTAGCCACATCATTAATTAGTAAAAAATATGTTAAAAAATATGCTAAAACATATTTATAACATGATAAAATGATAATAAAATTAGTTTTACCTTCGGTGCGTAAGTGGTAAGAGGCGCTGGTGGCACGTAAGGTGGTGTCGGGTGCAGCAAACTCGACGAATACGGATACCCTAAGCCGAGACCCGTCCGGTACAACGACGATATTTTGCTCATGTCTTTGAACTGGAAATTAATAGAAATATCATTTGTAATTAATTACACTAACAACACAGTGACATTGGCAGCAAAATATTATGTTTTTAGACGATTTCCCCGGGACTGAATCCCCTTGACGTCAAGCAGCCGGTCGTAAAAATTAAGCCAAATATTTTCTGGGACATGCTGACAAAATGTGTTACACTGATCCCACATTCAGGTGGGAATAAAGGGTAGATAGAAAAAAAAAATATTCAAGATGCTACACAAAAATTGGAATCGGAACTAATCTCTTATTTGACACCTTGACTGGTAATATTAGTTTCTGGATAGTGGTTTTGGTTAGTGCTACCAGAGCATTTGAAGTATCATCGCATCATCTATAAGAGCTTTATAGACATTTTGAACAAAATATCATGTTGTAAAGTAATTACCAGTGATACTACTGCTACTTGCTATTCTCAATGAAGAGAAACCATTAAAGTTGTCATGTAAGGTAGTGGAAATTCGAGAAGCTATGTAGTCTATTGGTAGGATACAGTACCAGTGGTGCGTGTGGCGCGTGCGGTGCGTGCGGCGTGTGCGGCACGAGCAGCTGGTGCGGATGGTGGGGGTGGTGCGCGGGCTGCGCGTGCGGCGCGTGCGGTGCGTGCGGCGCGTGCGGCGGGTGCGGCGCGCCCGCGTGCGCCGGGTGCTGGTGCACGTGCGTGTGCTGGTGCTGATGCTGGTGGTGGTGCAGCTCGGTGCGCACGCCCGCCGCCGCCAGGAACCGCGTGTCCAGCTCGCGCCGCAGCAGGTCCGCGCCCGGGCCTGCAATGTGCCATGTACCTCCTGTTTCTATAACTATGTTTATTATCTTCGTTCCCGTTTTCGGCCGATCGAAATCGACTTTACCCGGAATTGATGATGTAAGTAACAAGTGATGTTGGTTGACTACCATGAATAAAGGGGAAAATACAAATAAAATATAAATTTTAGCTGTGACAAATAAAATGCGGCCAGATCGCCTTACTATTAAAAGCAATACTCACTCGTTTGAAAAAGTGACTCGGCGGAGAAAGGGTTAGGGTTGGGTGGTGCGAGTGGCGCTCCAAATAATGGTGGTGCCGCGCTGAAACCGCCGCTGCGATCGGCACCGGTGGGCCTGCTGATAAAATAATTACGTTATTTTACAACCGACAAAAACACATTTTGGAAAAAATAACACTGCCTATAGGTAACTGGCCTACTGTCGGTTTTTTTAATGAAAAGATTATGGGTTATGGTGTACCACTAAAGTCTAAATGTGCGGTATTTAGTGTAATCGGGTGAATACTCACGTTACCCCCCAATGAGCGGGTGGTTTGGCACTGGAGCTGATACTAGGTACGGTGGGCACGGGCGCCAGGGAGTGCGTGAGGTGCGGCGCAGTGGGAGCCGCGGGCGTGGGGGTCGGCGCCGCCAGGGGCGCACCCAGCGTCGAGCTCAGCGGGGCCCCTAGGGGCGCCAGCGGACCCACCAGCGGCGCGCCCAGTCCGCTCCCGAGCCCGCCCTGTCAAAACGTGTCGTATAGATATTATCACGTTCGCCGTAAAAGTGATCAGTCTACTAAAAATGGATCTTGTGGATACTGTAAATAAGCATATAACATAAGCTCATACGCCTGCATCCCCGAAGGTATCTTGATCACCCTCATTTCGCCGAGGTTACTTCCGTCCCAGATGTGATAGTGGGCGATGTGATGTGATAATATCCAGTTCGTTGGTTTGAACTCGCATCAGTAAAAACATTTTTACCGGGATGGGTGCCGCGAGCGGCGCGGCCAGTGGAGCAGCGAGCGGCGCGACCAGCGACGGCACTAGCGAGGGGCCCGACACCACCGCGCTGGCTGCTGATACCACCGTACTGCGGGACAGGCTGCTGATGTTGCTGTACACGAAAACACTTTTGTCAAATAAACGTTATTTGGTTAAACTGGGCCAAGGTTATTGTTGTCATTCCAACTTTATTCTCCGTAACATGAAGTTATGTCATCGTCATTAAAATATTATCAATCAACCTTTTTATAACTTCATAAGTTATAAAAGGTTGATTGATAATATTATCTGAATTGTGTTGGTATACCTGAAACTTTCTCGTTCCCGTGCTGGGCTGTGTCCTCGCGGCGAATATGAAAGTTGCGCTCCCGCAGTACCAGTGGAGCCAGGTGTATGAGGTCGGACGCCTTTGGGTGTTTTTGGTGCGACAAGTGGCGACGCTGATAGACTTGTTCTCTGAAATTACCAGTGTTGCTCATATTAGTACGACATTAGATGAATTAATTAGAAATTCCCTTTTAGAGCATAATTTTACCGTGTCTGTTGTGTTCCTCGGAGAGGCCGCAGCGGGAGGGAGGTATGGACTATGTTGAAGTGTGGGAGCGTAAGGTGCGTACAACGGTGGATATGTCCCACTTGCGTATATGGCGGGTGGAGGATAGCCATTAGATGCGAGAGAAGTACTAACAGACGCTGTATCTGCACGCGTAGACAATTCACTTGAAGAAACAGGTGCTTGTCGTGAATCCATCACAGGCAGTGCCAGAGGGTGATTACTAATGGTAGTCACAGGAGTGACTATAGCTGGCGCAGCGCTAGTCGTTGATAGTGATTCTGAATGACTAACTGGCATGTGTGCGGATGCAGGCGGCATGATTGGTGCAGCATGCTGGGAGAGACCAAGACCAGGATGTTTCAAGTTTGGTGTATAACTTGGTATAGTATTGGGAGTCGACGTCGGCAATGACAAAGATGAACTTAACATATGACTCGGTGTGGACGTGGGTAACAAATTAGAATTGCTCACGGCGAGGTGACTCGTGTGATTCGCAATGGAATGGCTGTTTACAGGATGACTTACATAAGTGACGGCAGTTTGATTCGCCATCGATGACTGAACATGACTTGTCGCGATATGAGAACTCACATTGAACGGAGCGAGGTGCGAGGGTCGGCTCGCAAACACTGGCGGAACGGAATGCTTTTGTAAACTCGACTGACTCTGATAGGGTATCGTATGACTGTGAATACTGGAACTTATACTTGAGTTTACGTGACTAGACCCAATAGTCGGGGCGGGGTACGGTCGGGAAGCGGGCGCAGCCGGAGAGACCGGTCGCCCGGCAGACGTTTGACTCGGAAGACAGTTTGTGTTCGTCGAGGTTGAAGAGAGCGGTGTCACAGTCTGCGGCACGCCTCCGACGCGGTTCGGGAAAGAGGTAGGAACGGGGGGTAGAGTCGGAGCGGTGGCCTGTTGATTCCGGACGTCGTGTCCCGGCATCACAGGGTGGGGTTGCGAGTGAGGAACGCGGTTCGGGAGACTAGGATGTGGCGGCGTGGCGGCCGGCGGGAGGTGCGGCTGGTGTGGCGGGTGGGGCGGGTGCGGGGGGCGCGGCGCGTGGTGCGCGTGCAGGTCCAGCGGCGCCGGCGGCTGCGGCTCCGGCGGCTCCGCTCGTTCCGACCGCTCCGTCCGCGTCTCATGGTTCGTGTGCCGGAAGTCGGGTAGTGCAGCGGCGGCCAGCGATTGAGATTGGTACGCGGTGTGCGACGCGAACGACGGCGCCGGTGGTGCGGGTGGTGCAGGCGTCGGGCTCTCGGCAGAGGCTCGGGCGCATGGCTGGAGTTTATTGTTGTTGCTGGCGGGTCGCTCAGGCGTGTCGGGCCCGGCGGCTCCGACCGGTCGAGCCGGAATTTGAGTAGCAGCATGTCCGTCCAATGCGGGAATGTGTGCGCCGTTCGATCTGTGCGGTGTGTCTGCGCGGAAAGGCGGCGGCGGCAGCGCCGGTGGAGGTAGGGCGGCGGGCGCGGGTGAGGGAGCCGGTTGCGGCAGAGGAGCTGGCGCAGGGCTCGCGCTGCCGCCGACGGGCGCCCGCGACAACGCCAAGGCTCCACCGCTGCCGCCCCGTGCCACCAGCTCGTTTTTGCCGGCGCCGCCTCCCCCAGCACCGGCGACCCCACCACCGCCGGCGGCACCACCACCCCCACCCGCCCCGCTTGTCACCCGGAACAGAGATCCAGCATCTGATGCCTAAAACAAGTATTAACATTGTACAATAAAATTTGTATTAGTCTCCAATTTAGTTAATACATCTTAAAATCTACAGGGTCAAATCTACAGGTGGGGTCAGGACTAAGTGTGTGACTGTTGGGTGTATTTATTATTTATTTACATTGTCAATTTTACTTACGTCATCCATTGACACATCGTGGTATCTTGGTGAGGCATTTCTACTGTTTTCAGGACTCGCCTGTAACAAAAAACAAAACAGGTCAATTACGTGGTTATTGTGGATCATGCAAAACAACTTTTAAAATTACAAAGAAACTGAAAAAAATATTGTGCTGATCTAAAAATGTTTATTATAGATAGTTTCAACTTTTAGACTGGTCACGTCATCACACGTATGTAGAATTGTGATGTGTAAGGTTGGTTATTAGGCAATGGCAACGTGTAACGGCCGGTTTCAATAAACGATCTCAGTTTAGAGTGCAGATAGATCGCGATTATGAACCAATCAAATCACGGCATTTGACTGTCATGTTCAAACTGTGTTCTTATTGGCTAATTTTTGTAATCTATCTGCACATTCGAACTGAGATTGTTTATTGAAACCGGCCGTTAGGCGGTAAGGCACGACGAACGATGTGCACACGGGCCATCGACGATGGTGTCGGCGCCGACATGCATCGCTTCTAAAAATACTGACGCGAACGACCGCGATCGCGCATTCATAAAACGATCACAAGCTATGTGAAAAGTAACTGAATTCTTAAATTAGTAAGATGATCGCACGACTTCGACGTTTCTTTCTTACGCGCATACATTTGAAGGATTTTCGTTATTCAACTGTGAATACAAATGGCTTGGATTAGATTTAAAAAAAATGACACAGGTATATTATCGATATAATATTTACTAGTTTACTTTGTGAGATTTACATTCTAGCTAATATTAAGATTTATATTTTACCGTGTCTGACATCATTCCTGACCATGAATAAATTCGGTTACTTTTATTACTTATCTATATTTATACTAAGATGCATAACATCTTTACTAATATTACAAAGCTGACAAGTTTGTTTCAACGCTAAACTCTGATATTTATATTACTGTAGGCCAACCATGAGTTTTTTTTAACATTACTCGCTAGCGACTCCGTAAAGCATTTGTATGACAAACACCCGAACGCCTCTAGCGGTTACGCGGGGAACTGACGTTTTTCATACAAATATTTTACGTCCTCGCTCGCGTTAATACGTGCAACAAACTTATGGTTGAGCTACAGATACTATTAGAAACATCTCAAGTCTATCACAACCTACCATACATTGACTATTTTTTTAACATAACAGAAGCTCACACCTGTATCCCCGAAGTGGTAGGCAGAGGCGCACTAACGAACTAGAATACCCACATTTTTTTTCATGACTTTTTTATGCCGAAAAAAAGACTTATCGCGGTAGCGGAACCGGGGGCAAGAGATAGTTAAAAAAAGGCAAATTACATGACGCCAAGTTTAGAGTACCTCGGCCCGTTTAATGCAGTCACCGTTCATTAGCATTCCAGTTATGTGTTCCTATTGTTCGAAACCTAACACAATGACCACCTACAGGTTTTTTTGTATTCACCAATGGAAGATGAAATCACGTCTGACACATAAAGAAATGTTAATGAGAATTTAAATCAGTACATTGAAAATCTATTTAGCCATTGTAAGGAGCGACACAAACCAAATAAAAATTAATATGAAGTTCTTGTAAGCGATGATAAGTACTGTTAGCACTGTGTAGCAGTGGCGAAGGATGAAAATTTTCAAAAAGGAAGCCAATGACACTTTCTATTTTAGATAATACCTATTTATTAGTCTACAATCTGGCAAAGGGAAGCCGGTAGGAATCGGGTTGTACGGACCCTTCGCATGGCGAGGTTTGTGTTCACATTAGACAGTTACACTTATTTTTTTCTACGGACGGAAAAGTACACTAAATCTGATAATAGTAAGCATAATGCAGTCCAAAACAACAGCGACCGTTGTCTGAATGGGTTTGTCGATGGTTACCAGACTCATGCCCGCCTATTTATGTTTCTTCACACTCCGAACAAAAGGGCCTGTGACAATACAGGCGTATAACTTAGGCAGACACAGGGATATACCCACCATACCCGCCCCAACCAACCATCAAGTTATTTCGCAAGCCGCTCAAGTGACACTTAAGTAAACATCAAATAAAAACAATATTCCAAGACTTGGACTGTTTGGAATGGAATCCAACAACAATGGGAAAATAATTTAAAATCTACTATATAAAAATAAGTCGGGTTCTCCTTCCCGACGCTATAACTCCAGAACGCACGAACCGATTTCCACGGTTTTGCATTCGTTGGAAAGGTCTCGGACTCCGTGAGGTTTATATATAAAGAAAATTCAGGAAAAATTTCAACAGAAAAGCGGGAAAATCTTTTTTCACATACTTTGATACATAGCATGTACTACAAACCAATATTTTAAGTAGATGGCGCCGGTGCGTGAAAAAAGATTTTCCAGATATTAGAGATTTCACAGACGGGGTGACAATCGAGCAGACAGATGGGGTGACCGACTGGGTGACAGACGGGTGACAGACAGGTGACAGACTGGGTGACAGATGGGTGACAGACGGGTGACATACAGGGTGACACACGGGTGACAGACGGGGTGACAGACTGGGTGACAGACGGGTGACAGACGGGGTGACAATCGAGCAGATAGATGGGGTGACCGACGGGTTGACCAACAGGGTGACTGTCGGGGTACCGACGGGGTGATGAACGGGGTGACTGACGGGGTAACTGACGGGGTGATGGACGGGGTAACTGACGGGGTGATGGACGGGGTAACTGAAGAGGGTACTGACTGGGTGACTGACGAAAACGGACCAAAGTAGATCATCTCATTACCTCCTTTAGAATTATTGGATTATAGGTGCCTACAACTCATTCTTTCAACCCTCTTTCTCCTACGCAGACAAAGTTGCGCGGGTCAGCTAGTATCCTCATAAAAACTCAACGGATGCAACCACTTTTCACGATTTGTTCTAAAAATGTACTAACTAGGCTAGTTAGCTATGTTTTCCTTATTTTATTTTACAAAGAGGACTTTCTCCAGTTCAATTTGCTTTAATTCGAAAGAAAAGAAAAGAAAATCTACTATAATTTTGACTAGACAGTCATGCCTAAGACACTACACAATATTATCTAGAAACAGACAATTATAAATAAATAAAAAGAGGTATTAAAATAGTGGGGACCATACCATTTTAACTATTAGTGAGGAATTTTTATATTTAAGTAATTGTCAACAGTAAATTGATTCGAACGTTGTTTTTCTAGGACTATGCTATTTTTCAAAATTTAAATCGATAAGATTAACACAACAGTAGCCAATTGAGGTAGAGTATCAAGTCCCGACTCTAAAAGCTCGGTTTAAAACTCAGCAACGAAATGCACAATGACATTTAGAATAGCTTTTTACCCAAAATAAACGGTTCTATGCGAACCTTTAATTATTTAGTTTATGTAGGAGCAGAATTACAAAACAACATAAAGTAGAATATTACAGTAACAACATGTTGATTAGGTGGAATTTATTTTAAACAATAGCATTTAAACGGAGAAGGAACGTAATTGCTTCGAGATATTTACGAGCTAGTGCGAGAACGACTTAATAAAACTACATAGGACCGAGTAACCGCACCTTTTATAGACCAAATGAATTTAAATACCACTGCTTTATCTTGACAATTTGTTATCAAAAGAATAAGTAATTATTTTTAAATCCATATTCGAATACGACATAATATTATTACTTAAAAACCAAAAAGTTTGAGGGGTCACTGACTCAATAATTAAGCGGTAACTTACACTGCCTAAAGCCGCATCTCCTGCACATAATTTTCGAAACAAAACATTAAAACACCAACACAAAACAAGGTTTTTCCATTGTCTCCTGCTCATGTAAAAATGGAACATAGACAAAAAATTTAGAAATACCATGTTTTGTGTAGGTGTTTTGTTTAATGTTTTAGTGCAGGAAACGCGGTTTAACCTAAACAGTGTATTGTCTCTTCCACCGGTGACCTACGAGTTTTAAAGTTAAGCGCTACTTAAATGGTTTTATGAGTAGAGGATTATGTCTATGTGACCTTTTCAAAATAAAACAAATCCTTTCTGTACAATTAAAAGATAAAAGTCTTCAGTCAAGGTAACAATAGACTGTGGATTTTCGTCATTTACACTCAAACAAAATGTATCTACTATCCGGAAAAAATAATCAATCGATTGTATACAGGGGGGAACAAATCGTTTTGGAAGCGTACCGGCAATTGAATGTTTAGCCTTATCCGGCAGGGGTGGGTCGTCGCTCCGCAACAATGGAGTGATAAATCAAGTATGGGTAGCGCGTGCCAGCCGGGCGCGGCGGTGAACGGCAAGCGGCAGGCGTCTGATGCCTGACGGCGGCAATGCGTCCGGTTTACTTTACAATAAGGAGATTCAAAGATGCCGCCAGACATTATCAACACACCTTTTCACATGTGCGCTATTACACAACAGTGTTGAGAAAGATGAGCTGAATTAATAATGGCATTTTTTACTGAGGGTCGTAAGTGGCCCTCAAATTAACCACGTGTTCGTGTCGCGTTTAAAAATATATTAATAAAGGTGAAAACAAGAAGGTTTGGCTTCTTGTCAAAACTGTATTACATCAAATAGATAATAATGTTAGAAGTATTAGCACGATGAGTGATGTCATGTCGGCGAGCAGTAATAGGCGATGCGAGAGCCCACCTCAGGAGTGAAATACACGCGACTCTAAAATAAACCAACCAATAAAAATAAACGAGCACATTAGTCAACGTTGTCAAAATAAAACTAACAATATAACACAGTCCAAATATAAATTCGGCATTTTTGTACAGTTTGTTTTTCGTTACGTGTTTTAAATATTTAGATCGTTTAAATATTTAAAACACGGAATTCCAACTTTTAGAATTCGATCGTAATATTATAAAGAGCAATGGATTGTCAGTTGGATTTTTGTTCTCAATCTTTTAATATCCTAAATTAATTGTGTAGCGATTGAGAATTCAAAACAGAGCGGCATAATCTCGTCTCTAGTTTCGGGGGCCATTTGACCCGCCTCCACCCTCGTATTGCGAAATGGGGAGAAAAAAATGGCGTGATAGCTTTTCGCCCCTCATTCGAAATTCTAATACTTCCACAAACTTTTAATAGGATGGGTCTTAAAATTCAAGGAGAATTTAAACTCGAAGTAAAGTTCATGCAAAGCATCGGGGATCTTTACCCCCGCGGTGCTTTGTCAGCAAAACCGGATTTTTCATTGCATTTCATCGAATGTTCTAACGATATTAATTTTATTTTTAAGTACACACCATTATCTGACTTTTAATTTTATTAACCACCATCATCATCAGCCACAGAACATCCACCTATTTACTATATCCCAATATTCATCGTCGTGACTCTACATTAAATGAATCTTAAGAAATTGATTATTGCTGATATTAATTAGGAGTCTGAATCCAATACACGAGTGTGTTAAAAATAAGTCGTATACATAGAAACAAAGGCGGTAATCTGAAAAATGAAAGTAATTTTTATTTCGATTGTGTTTTTTTAGCAATGTGATCTGATAGAGATCAAATCTTGTGTTAGTATGTCAATTTTATATCGCTTGAGTAGTTTTAATATAACTAATAAAATGTTTCATAAAAAAATAAATACAGCCAGAATTCATTCATTTTTCAGATTGCCGCTTTGTTTCTATACGACTCAAATAAATTCTATTTTTTACTAACTATATCAAATTATTAATCCGATAAACAACTGTTTAGTCTCTAACATCCGCTACACATATGTACACATTTCATCACACACTCTACGAGGAGGAAAACACGAGGACAAAAGGTGATTTATCTTCCAGAGGACACGGCGAGTATCCTCTATGAATATTTAGCTAAAAGCAGTCTGTTCATGACCTGAATGTAATGCTGCATACAAAATTTTACTCACTAGCAACTAGCATGCACGGTATAGTTTGCCTTAGTGTATCGTCAGTGACTTGCACACACATTCTGATCAGCGTAGACAAGAATCTAATAAAATCATCATAATTCTTATGTCGATTACAATACAATTCGTGCACTAATATTTTGGCTATTTGTTATGATCACGAATTTTTGGTCATGATTTATGTAAATAGCAAATTGTCAGGGTAGACAGTGTTTCTTTGTCTATATGGACTGCACGCCACTCTGTATCGTTGATATGCATGATAGTTGCTGATTCAATATTATAATTATGTTTTTGTTGTAAAAAAATGTAACAACCATACATAGTTATTGGAATGTTTTACAATAAAAACACATAAATGTTCGGTTGCAAAAACAATTAAATGAGGTTACCTCTTACTTCGACAAAACTTTTAACTCTACAAAATTGCCACGAAAAGTACACTACGATTTTTGTATAATAAAATTGACAAAACCGTAACATGTTACGTCAATATTATGAGAATTATCATATTATGCATATTTGCAATAAAATATTTTTACGAAACCAAGGACAGCGTTTATAATGTATAATGATGCTGTATTTATTACACAATTTGCATACAAAATATTTTATACTACATAAATGGCTATAATCACTTTTAAATTATTTTCCGATATAACATACACACTATTTCTTTTTTCGAAGAGGTAGTGAGATGCGCGTACCGATTTTTCTTCAACCGTGATTTCCGTTCTATGATGTGATAGAGGGCGAGATATTAATAATACTTCTCATTATTAATACAAACACCCCAGTGATTTCAATGAAGCAATAGCATAGAATTTTAATTGCTAACTTTATTCTTGACGTACTCGTATTATACCTGTACAATTTGTGTGTTCATTTCTCTGATAATACAGTATAATTAACAGCTCTATGATCACTTACAAAAACCAACCCACTTAACTCGCAAGCACCGTTGTTTTTAACAACTTAATTGCTCTATAATTAAATTCATAGCATTGAATAGCCGGTTTTCATAATACATTAATAATATAATAACGAATAGCTTTGATATATAACATAAATTATAACCATTATGTAAATTAATTCGGACACTTTAAAACTATGTCATCTATTAATGAATTGTAAATTGATATCGTTTTTGACATTATACATTTTTTTATTTGTTATTGGTATAATCAAATGTGTCATTATTAGTATACCTATTACAAGATTAGAAGTTGTTTAAATGTGGTGGCAGAACATGCTTGTAAACTGGCTCGCTAGTTAAAAAGAATTACAGCTGTGTGGCCGCATGTAACAACGTATAATTATGTTGCTCGTATTACAGCTATAAACAATCAAGCGAAATTATATCAAGTGTAATAGTAGCTATTGCGACGGATGTGTGCGTTTCGGTTATTTTGTGACCAGTGCCAATAATATTAGTTTTCGAATAGAAACAATAACGTGCTCTAAATAAATTATTATAAATTCGATGGGGGCTTCATTTCTTTGTACGTAACCAGTTGAAATAAAAGTTGCGGAATGTGCTCGTTGTGACAGTTGTATAATTAGTATTGTGAATGTAATTTGGAGAGCTGCAGTTATATTCACAATTGTGAGACTCCTTTAGCCTATGCGACTATGCGTACTACCACTAAATAATTATTAAGAATGAGGTGCAGAAATTAAAACGCTTTATGAAAATTACATTCACGGTACTTTTAGTATTAATCGTAGAAACTTTTACTGAACTAATTGTTTTATAAATATTAAATAAAAAAGAAAAAGGAATAAAATAATGAAATAAGTTCCCTCCTAAAACGCATGGATAAATGCATATTTACTGGAGTAGTAAATAATTAAAAGATTGTCTATTGTAGTTGTTAAATTTGTCTGTCGGTAAAACTCGATTGCTGTTTCTTGCTGCTACTTTTTGTCTCGTTTATTACGTAATTTACCTGTTCAGATTCATTTTTTGTTGGCAATCGTTTGTTTTCATCTTTTCCAGTCTTGTTAGACGTTGAAGTGTTCTTTTCCTTCTTATTAGATGTCACCGGTCCGTTAGATACGACTTTTTGTTTACTTTTTTTCTTACTTTCTTTTTTGCTGCCACCTTCCGCATTATTCTTAGAAGTATCCTTAATCCTCACTATGGCAACTTTTATCGACTGTAGTTTAAAATATGTTTGTTTTGAATCAGATAACAGCACAGCATATGACACTAACATTCATTATAATCACAGTCTGAAACTCAGACAACACTGCAGAAGTTTGATGTCACCCACAAACACAATTTCACCTTTGTTTATTTTAAAATAGTGACACATAAAGTTTGTTTACGCAATAACAATACATCCAAGTTTATGTGAAAATCCTCAAAGTAACACTGCAATCCGAGGGCACTGAAATCCTGAAGCGAGCATCCGAAAGGCGAAAAGTTCCGATGTGGCACAAAAATAACGTTAATGTACGAAACGAACGTACGCGAAACAAAGAAGGCGTTTGTATACGCGACACGCGAGTTACATGCCCAGTGTCTGGGGCGAGAGTGTGTCGGTCGGCGGACGGCGGACGGCGGACGGTGCCGCGGTGCGCGGCCGGTCGTCGCCCGCGGTGTCCCGCGCCCCGCGCCTCGCGCACGCGCCGCCCGCCCAACATACCGCTTTGTAGAGTATTTCTTGTCACACATGTAAAACGCTACGACTGCCGCTGTCGCATTGCTAATACCGAACAATTATATGAATACCTTTATTGACAGCTACATTTTTAGCATGTCCATTTCTTTTTTTTACATTTTTATTCACTCATTTTGTTTTTATTATGTCACAAAAATATCGGCCGTTACGAGATCCTACTATTTAAAATAGCGTTATAGATCTGTTTTAAGAATCAAATTGAGATTATAAATGATTTAATAAACGAATGGCACTAAAAGTATAAACGGAAATCGTTAGATGGATAACGTCAAATAAAATCATGAAAATATTTTTATGTTGGTTAAAAACTCGAACGAGAGAGTTTCAATTACATAATTTAATGGTTTTAATATTAACATGATGTAAGTTTTACGTCCAATGTCGATCATAACAAGTTCATTAATCGACTCTACCTATTCAGTGTCCCAGTGTTTGAACCTTTTAGTTTATAAAGGAACAAAGAAATTATAAGGAACATTTTTCAATTTCGTGACATTCTAGGTATGGAGAACGATAACATAACTATTTAAAAAATAAACAACATAAAAAACCCTGTGGATGTAGATCCAACTACTAAAGTTTGCTATTAAGAAATAGCTAATCCGACCTGTCTCACATTAAAGTAAATATGCTTTTAATGTCAGAAAGTCCGTGTCTGTATTATGGAATTCTACTCTATGTCAAGATAAATGCAATTTACAGTCAATGTCGAACAGAGACATATTGCTGTTAGCGCAATGCGTTCTAAGCAATAACACATTTGCTAAAAGCAGTAAAACAACCATAAACCGATTTATTTATGTTCCTTTTATAAGTTATAGGTTTACTGTTGCGATTAATGCAGTCAGTATGGAATAGGGGTGGTCAAGTCAAAATGTTGGTAGAATTTTGTGCAAGGTCCCTATTAGAAAACGATACTCAAGCATGAATTTTAAAATTACTTTTGACACACAATAATATTTTCTCAAAACTCTGCTCTAATTATATATGAGTATCGTTTTGTAATACGGAACTTAGTTGATTTTATTAACATCTTGCTATCTAAAAATACATATTATATTGTTATACCTTAAATATCTGATTTATGAATATTTTTTATTTTAACGTATGCAGTTACTATGTATCGTACATGGTATCTATACATATGGTGTTACTAATGGTTTAGAAAGTATCCTTATAATAAGATTAATAAGAAATACGAAACCTTTCAAGTAATATTTTTCGAATAGCAGACCAAAGAATATGATTCAATAATATTTAAGTGATTTAATCAGTGGACGTAACAAACAACGCACCGTAAGAATATTGGGGTGCGGATTCTTAAAAAAGAAAACTCACAAAGGAACATAATAATAAAAGCGCTCCCCACAGAAAATATTAATTTGAAATCATTTATTCGCCGGCAAAAAGGAGCCCTTATTTCAGGGGAAACGGTGAAACGGCAGGCATACGAAAGATAAATCTCGACTTGTCTTCTATAACGTACCGGTAAAAAAATGAATAAACAAGAAAAGTTATTACGACAGGATTTGTAAAAGGAGAAACAAATTGTTGTTATCAAAAAATTTGATCTCTCACGTAAAATATCGGGGATTAATACCAAGAGGAAATTAAAACGACACCAACCTCTTTGTGTTTACAATATTGAGATCCGGGCTAAAAAGACTATAAATACCTTAATAAATCCTTTTTATAGCATACATTGAAGCTTTATTTGGTACATAAAACATAACATAACATAAAATAAACTCACGCTTGTCTCCCCGAAGGGGTAGGCAGAGGCGCACTAGCGAACTAGAACACCCACATTTCGCCGAGCTTAGTTCCGTCCCAGATGTGATAGGGGGCGAGCCTATCGCCATATCGGGCACAAATTCCAGACTCCGGGCTGATATGGAAAAATCCAATATCACTTTGCCCGACCCGGGGATCGAACCCGAGACCTCAGAACCGTAGTCGTACCGAAATACCACCACGCCACCGAGGCAGTGGTACATAAAATATTACATGATAATGGGTGTTGTGAGACGGAAAGTCTCTCGTAGTTTTGAATACCCATGATACAGGTTATACCTAGTGTGGGGTCACGACTATGTGTATAACTGACGACTGTTGAGTAATATCATTATAGTTGGTGTTTCGGTTTCTAGATATTTTTTTGTGTCAAAACATAGATGGAACAAGCCTTTAATGAATCATGACCTGGGGATGGTTTATGCAAACGAAACAAAATCTTTCGATGATTATAAACATTTCATCTACATTCTAACGATACTATAGATTTTAGTAGAGCCACGCTGTAGACAGTAACGTCTACAGCACGAATGGGCGGGCTCGACGGGTTTGATACCACTGTCTCACAGAAAATGGTCGCGTTTCGTTCGGTGAGTGAGATTTCCGGTGGCCCATTTACCCCCTCCCTTTCCCAATCCCTTCTCCCACCCCTTCAATTCCCTCCTTTTAGGTTGGTAACGCACGCCTGATTATTTTTGTCTTGGGTGTCTAATATGGGCGGTGGAGATCACTTACCATCAGGTGACCCATCTGCTCGGTCGCCAGTCTCTGCTATAAAAAAAGTAATAAAAACTACAGACTATACACACACATTACGTGGTACATGAAGAATTATTATCGCAATAACAACAATGGATTTATAATTATAAGCGTAAAATATGTAAACGTTAATTCTCCAGTATTACAATGAGAGATTAATTCGAATCTAGAATTAGCGCCGTCTGCCGTACGAGTACGTATAGCGAACACGATTTGCATAATGAATCGAGAAATGCAATGGAGAAACTGCATATTGCATGTAATTTAAATTGGTTTCAGTTTGCAATCTGCCTGTGTTAATTCTGTAATTACGATATTTATTTCCAGAAAAATGTTTGATGGCGTTTTAATACAAAATCCAACTTAACTGTTAGAGCTTTGTTCAGGGATTATTTGAAGTTGTCTGATTAAACTTGTTAATAACACCTTTCCATTTACAAAATTTAACCAGCGATTAGTAGGTTTAACATAAATATTTTCGATGAATAATCGCTATTTAATAGAAACAAATAATGGTCATTATTCATTTAAAATAACTATTATTCATCCAAATTGAAATTGTAGTGAAAACCTAGAACGCGATTGTTGCAAGCTAGAATGCAAGTTTATATTTTGTAAAATTGAAACGTTCCGAACGGCAGTGAGCCGGAAATTCGTTCGCAAGCGACAGCACAGTGTTGTTTATTTTTTCCCCTCGTTTTCCAACTTTCGGTGGCAATAAAAATGAGTAGATTTTTTAATCCACTGAAATATGAGCTTTCAACGAATTGAACCTTTTTCCATTTTGCATATTTTTACACAACATATTGTTTCAACACGTCCGTTTAATTATAAAAACGAGTCCCATTTCATAAAAAGGCTTACTAAAAAGCAATGTTGAAGTTCAACCGTTAACTAAAAAGTACCGACTAAACGTACAATAACGCGGCTTGTATTACAAAATAGAGATTTTCGTACTCCTAGCACCAATTAGATTTAGTTCAGTGCAATACGGGGCGTTGATTACGCAGATTGAAATCGCTTCGCCCCTCGCGCCGCTTGTTAATGGTGCAATAAAAACGATGCTTATCGATTTAGCCGCCCGTTAAGAACGCTCCAAGGCATAATAATTTATTATCCAAACAATGTTGCGTCAGCCGATGTAAATTACAGTACTCAGCCGTGGAATTATGTAACGGCGAGATTTGTTAACCGCCCGCCTGCGGAGTGACAAAAGTAATTAACACTTACGATACACTAGAGTGCCCGGTTTACGACGCTCCACTCTCTCGGCTCCTCCGTTTTGGTGTGGGATCTAATGAGGGAAATAAAGCCGACCCTTGATAACAATCGGCCCTCAATAAAAAGTTCTTTCAGCGATAAATTCACATATTAAAGATGATTCGAAAATGAAATGAAATCTATGAATTAAGAATTTCTCCATTTTCGAGGATTAAGGTCATAAAATAAATTATAACATTTTCTGGCCGAACGAAATGCGAGCGAACTCAAATAGGGGTAAAATATACGAACGACTGGAATTGGAAGTCAGACAACGACCGCAGGATTTATTTGAAGCCTCATTCAATTTGCGGTGAACGTATTGTCGGATTGCGTTTTTGTGCCGTTCAGATTTTATATAAATGTTGTTCTTGCTTGCCAACATACACATACACAAATACATTTTTACGTGACTTATTACGTTTTTGATTTTTTTATATCAGAAACTGGCAAACGAGCAGATTGGTCACCTTTGAATAATAAGTGATCTCCACCGCCCATAGACACCCAAAACACAAAAACAATCACGGGTGCGTTGCCAATCTAAAAGAAGGGAATTGAAGGCAAGGAAAAATGAATTGGGAAAGGGAGGGGGGAAATAGGCCACCGGAAATCTCATTCACCAAACGAAACACGACAACAAGCTGCCACACACAGTGGTATCAAACCGGTCGAGCCGGCCCATTAGTGCTGTAGACGTTACTGTCTACAGCGTGGCTCTACCACTCAAGTAAGTGATGTATTGTTTCTTTTGGAGAGCGGTTGTTAAAGACTTAAAAGAGAAAGCGTTAGTAAAAATTTGAAAGTGTTACAAGACAACCGGAGGATATACATAACAAAACGGCAACAAACAACACATGACACATACAAATGTGCGCTAAATGAATTGCGCTCTCGTTACCGGAATTGTAATTAGGGTAGTCGAATATTTAGGCATACATATTAAACTAGACTAGATATTTATTGCTTTGGGCGACTTGCAGCACTTAGATAAATCTCAATTTATCCCAAATCATTATTTAAATATAAAAATGAACTGTAGGATAAATTAAGTTTCGGTCTAACTCTAGATTATTATTAGAGCTGCAAGTCGCCCTTAACCGAATAAAACATTGTAAATATAGTTCAGTTAGGTAACTTAGTTTGTAGACAGTAATCTGTACTTGCAATAAAGGGGGAATGCGGATGGCAGAGAAGCGTCAACAGCACAAAGGGATGCGCAATGCTCCGGATTTCTCTAAAGCTAGGAGTAATCTCGCTTGACATGTGGTTCAGAACTAAAATAATAACTATTGTAAGGTATATGTTTTATACTGTGGTTTTACGTATTTTGATATTAAAAGCAAACTTTTTACACGCATTGGCATAAATGTATTAATTTACTAGAGTATTTAATATCAATAAAATAACTAAAAGCTAATAATAATGATAGATGCAGAATAAAACGTAAACGTTTTTTCAAATGATATTAGATATTTATATGCCTCGTTTAGTCGCCTCCTTGGTCTAGTGGCAGCATGTATGGGCTGTGGCCCGGGAGGACCTGGGTTCGATTCCCAGGTCGGGCAAAGCAAATTTTCTAATTTAATTTGCCCGGGACTGGATCCCTTACAGGGGGTTGACGTCAGGCAGGCGGCCGGTCGTAAAAACTAAGCCAAATCCTATCTGCAACATGCTTAAAAAAAATATGTTGCGCCGACCCCACATAAGGTGGGATAAGGGCAGGTAGAAGAAGGAGTAGATATTTATATGCATAACAGACCGACTTCAAAACTTATCCGACCGTGACCAAGTTTATATGGTACAACCCCTGAAATAAGCTCTATCAGATACAAAAAATATCTTGAAAATCGGTCCACATTTGGAGGAAATTGAGGATCTTCTCATTTTTTGAAGTGAGTCCAAAAGGATTACAATAAATCATTCAACGATTGACTGATAAAATAATAAAAACCGCAACATTGTTTCATTAAAACCGTGCTTCAACATTCCAGTCACATACAATTTGATATACAAATTGAAAATAAACTTATGTCTATTTCCGTGCTCATCAAGTCACGTGATTAAATAGAAGTATGCAAAAATAAAGCATTTCATAATAACACACGTCGATAACAACGGCGCAGAGGGTGCGGAATTATATGGGGGTGGAGGGGAGAGATGCAGTCGAGGATGCATCGCGAGGCGACATAATATTTTCAACGACCACGCCGAGTATCTGACGGCATTATCTAGCCGTTTGCAAGTGCTCCACCGCTTTTCATATCTTTTGAATAA
The DNA here is from genome assembly GCA_036417725.1 of Clanis bilineata. Classification (NCBI taxonomy): domain Eukaryota; kingdom Metazoa; phylum Arthropoda; class Insecta; order Lepidoptera; family Sphingidae; genus Clanis; species Clanis bilineata. The sequence continues at coordinate 8,183,365 of CM071144.1, read as the reverse complement.
AATTTCTTTAGCATAACTATTACTTGCTGGCTCTTTCGTTTGTCACAATGTTGTTCGGTTTAATGTACATTCAGTTTTGTAGAATATATTTTAAAGCGGATAACAGAGATGTTATTAAACTGTCACATTTTACACTGAATTCAGCATAACATTTTGAAATGAAAAGTAGTTTAGTTAGTTTAGTTTAGTAAGTGTCTTTTAGAAATCTATGTAAAACACTTGTGTGGAAAAAGTGTAAATATTGCTAAAACTATTTTGCCTTGTGTGAATATTAGAACGAGTGAATGAAATTTATGAAGTGCAGCATTATTGTATGAAATAATAAATTCTTTAGGTTCCAATTTTTCTTTAGCCGCAACTTTAACTTTATTCCGAAGCATAACAATATGCTTGATAATTTTGTTTCTTTGATAGAATTTTCATACTTTGACTGTCAAAACGACAAAATCATACTCTAACAATAATTATCAGGTTATTGAAATATCGACCCTAGCTCATTTTTATGAAACCACCAAAAATGTACATTTAAAATGTATCTGTTACACAAGAGTTATCAATAAACGATTGCAAATAAAGGTGAAGATCACTATGTGCCATATCTAATTACGAAAACAAAAAGAGCAAAGTTACAGTTAATAAAAAGGTTGGAAAGTGTATAAGAGAAGACAAATAAACGGCTCGAGCGTAAAGCGAGGTGAAACAGGGAGCATTGACAATCTCGTTATGGATGTGAATAAATAATGAGTAAGCATTAAGCTTGAGTTTCGCGCCGCGTCGAGCCGGAGCGGACTGCCGACTTGCCTTTGTTGTCGGCGCTGTTTACTACGCCAGGGATTGCGCTCGCCGCAAGCCCAATTTATTCCGCTAATCGAGCCTCACCTCGCTCGGCTTAAATTAATTAACAACGACTTAACCTCACCATATAAAACGTACAAATTATTCTAAACTGAAATATGACTCTCTCTCTACAAGTAATTATGAAATTGGATGTAATATATTGTGTTATAATAAGAATATATGTAAATAAAATAGCAAAATATCTAATTTTTATCATTAAGTTTTAGTAACAATTAGATATTGTGTGTATCATTGACAGCTTCCGTGGCGCAGCGGGTGAGTAGCCGGCTGTGAAACGTGAGGTCGCGGGTTCGATTCCCGCACCGAGACAAATGTCTGCGTGACCCACAGATATTTGTTTCGGGTCTGGGTTTTGTGAGACCGAAAGTATCTCGTAGTTTCTGATACCCACGATACAGGTCACACCTAGTGTGGGTCAGGACTATGTGTGTGGCTGTTGGGTGTATTTAATTATTTATGAAAATGTTAGTTAAGATTGATTGTTTCTAGTTTTTAACAGATACAAAGACACCACTAAATGAAACATACACTCATTTAACGATGTTTAATGAAATAGTTGTATATTATTTTATTAGGAAATTATATTATTCGGAATAGCGACTACAATGTACAATTAAAATGTTTATAAAATACCTACATATCAAATGTACAGTTACTGGATTAAACTATTACGGTGCAATAATGTAGATAATTAAATTTTAAAACAACAATTTAAGGACACAAACATCTATCCACTAGATTAATTAATTAGTTCCATCTTAAATACAAAGATGACAATATAATTAGCGGTGCTACTCTATTGTGTGGGCGAATTAGATCGTAATGTCTGACTTCAAACTTCAAAGCATAGCTGAGGATATGCGGACAACCGCAAGAACTCGTCGCCATACCGAAGAGCCAACAGCTTGCCAAATGAGTTTAAACTCAACTAAACGTTTAACCTCGGGAGACAATATATTAAAACGTCAAAGATTTTTCTTAAATTGAAGTTATAAAATAATAAAATATTATATCACTGTTTTGAATATTATTAAAAAAAAGTTATTTCAAATGCCGTTAGTGCGAGATAAGATAAGGAGGATATTATATTACGAGGTCATATGATGCCCTTAACGCAGAGCTATTTCGCCAACATAGTACTGCATAGCATAAGATCATTCGGCCAGAGAGAAAGAGAATTTCGACGCGAGCTTTGTGCGCTAAATTGAATTGAATGTCGTACATAACGCATTCCGGAAGCTCAAAGGGAGTGTAATTGCGATCCGGCAGCTACATTTTAAATGTATGTGCAAATCTGCGCAAAACACAGGATCGGTGTGAGCCAGGAGAAGCCAGTAACCGAAGTGGAACTCGGTTCTGCGTCACTGAACGGCGCGTTCATCCACTCATGAGTCGTGTCACTGTGTGCGACTTGGTCGCTTGCCAGCCGCTATGTTTTATCGCGCTCGCGAACTATTTGGCAACCAAACAATGTTTTAATTTAATGATACAGAAAAATAACACAAACTATTTTCAAGTGACAAAGTTATCATTCATGTCATTAGTTATTAATTAGACCACTTACATCGTAATTTTATAGTGAGTAGACATATTGAAGTTTTGAGAAATGTTCTCTCGTAATTAATGGGCCACTCAACATTATGAGTGTCACTGGTTTTCTTCTTTTGAAATAAATTTAAAAAATAGTTTATAAACTTCGATAAAATATACCATAAACACAGCAATGCGTCATTGTTTTAAGCCGGTAATTATTTACAAGTTAATGGCGGTAGCTGCTACTTTAACGAGTGAATTGTTTTATACATTTGTCAACAGTACAGACGGTTTACAAACATTTGTCGTGAAAATAAAGTGACTGCAAGGACGCACTTGTGACAGTTGATTTACATATTAAATACAATTTGAAATATTTCAATGGCTTCAATTACGTAAATATAAATAAATACACCCAACAGCCACACTTCTAGTCCTGACCCCAGACTAGGTATAACCTGTATCGTACGTATCAGAAACTATGAGAGACTTTCGGTCTTACAACACCCAGACTTGAAACAAATATCTGTGGGACACAAATATTTGTCTCAATGCGGGAATCGAACCCGCGGCCTCTCGCTTCACAGCCGACTGCTCGCAAACTGCGCCACGGAGGCTGTCAAATATAAGTTTATTAATATTACAAATAACAATAATTAAGATAAAAGCTTCACTGAATATGTTCTGGTTTAATTAGATCACCAATTTGTCGCTAACCAAATAATAACAACAAAAAAATAGCAACGCACCAAAAGAGATAAAGAGGGAACGTAATAAAAACAGTGCAATTTTAGGGGTATTTTGTCGAGGTTATATCCATAAAACGGGTGATGCGAGAGTGGGGGGCGGGTGGTCTCCCCACCCGCGGCACCCGTGGCGGTATGTAATGAATAAACTCTACCGGGTGGTTGCTATCATTTTATTTAATTCTACAATGGGAGTGGATAATATTTTCAACACTCCGAAACTGATTCGTCACGTTTTATACACAGTTTACGGATACAATATACGACGTGTTTTTGTTTAAAGCTGTCGAAAATTAAATCAACATAATATAACATAACATAAGCTCACGCCTGTATCCCCGAAGGGGTAGGCAGAGGCGTACTAGCGAACTAGAACACCCACATTTCGCCGAGCTTAGTTGCGTCCCAGATGTGATAGGGGGCGAGCCTATCGCCATATCGGGCACAAATTCCAGACTCCGGGCTGATATGGAAAAATCCAATATCACTTTGTCCGACCCGGGGATGGAACCCGAGACCTCAGAACCGTAGTCGTACCGAAATACCACCACGCCACCGAGGTAGTCATATCCGAAAATTAAATCAGAGTATTAGTTAATTATTTAATACATTTCGTTATAAAACTATTATACGGTAAGCATTCATTTTGGACACATAAAATATTTCAAATACATTAAACTTTAAGCAAAAAAATACCTGATCACAGAAAATGTTATTAAAGGCTACGAAAGAAAATACTCGTATCTGACGCCATAGCTTGAAAATATCAAGATATAAGATCTAGTCACGAGTGTGTAGCTATTATGAAATTCTATACTCATATTACAACATTCGCAGATATTCTTTTCATTGGTCCACCGGTTGCTATATTAAATTTCCTGTGACTTATGTGATAACACTCTTTATACAACTACGTTATTTGTTTTGTTTGATAATACACAATGGTATTCTTAACAATTCTGGCCTTAGTCAGTTTAAAGGAAAACTGACACACAAACAAACGATAACAGACGAGCCTTTATAAATATTGAGTTAAAAATGTTTGAAAAGAATGAAATGGAGTGAAGAATATTCACACATAAAGTAAACCTGAGCTCGAAAAATATTCGTGCGCAACATGAGAGCTGTAAAGTGCTCCGGAACAAAGGTATTAAAGCGAATTTTCAGCTCACCCGCCAGAGATACAGGGAAAAGCGATGTAACGGCACCAAGAACTCATTTTGTTTGCTTTTACAATGAAATGTAGTTTGTTTCAGCTTGTCGACGGGCCGACAATACTAACTAGCTTGTGTTTTTATGCTTTCGGCAATTATCTTCAACGTTTTATTTGTAATGTTCGTCGACAAAAACAAATAATGGGGTTTTCCGACAAGTTAAATGTACAAACAAAAATAATTGGTTCCTAGTGGTTGACATTGCTACTGTTGTTGCTATTTAGTCACCACAAATACCAAATTACATATTTTATAGATCAAATAACTAATATAAGCATGTCAACATAAGCAGTCATAAATATCTTGTAAATAGTAAATTTTAAGGGATATGTATCTATAAAATACGTAAAGCGGTGTCCGCATAAACCCGCTGGCGGATAGCTAGTTTCAAAATAAATTTACATAGTAACGTGAGTTGAAAATAGAGAGGGGAAACTAAGCGAAAAGGCGAAGAGCAATGAGGCGATGCATAAAGTCGCTTCGAGGCGAAGTATAAAACAACAAAGTGGTCGACGCATCGCGCTCCTTCACATAAAGAGGGAAATAATCCGACGAGACCAGCGCTAAAGTGACGTAGAATAGGACTTTAGGGCCCATAAAATATAATAATGATATGTCTTCTTAAATGTTATCTTTACACTGTTTATAATGTATCATAAAACTGGATTATACACTACAAGCCGTACAACCGCGTTAATCGCTATTTAATTCGCTAGAAAAACGATATCAATCACGAATTAAAAATTAAGTGGCTGATTAATGTTTTTCTGACGACAAATTACTTTAAACGGTGGTTGTGGGCGCGGGGGCTGGTAGATGGGGCGATAGCGGCGTGTCGGCATCGATAACAAAAGTTATTTATGGCCTCGACTTGAGTAAAAATGTTCCGTGTAATTTAACACCTTTTTTGTTCATACTAAATGAAATCGGTTATTCATTTAATGTAGAGTAAATAAAAAATTATCTTTGCATTACAATAAGGCCCATGTTCATAACTTACAATAATTAATACGCATTCCAGTTACGCAACTATCATTACAAATTAATTATGCAAGCCAAAGGACTATTAGTGTTCCACGAAATGAGCGTTAATTAAACATTAATTTCCATACGGAGGCTGCTATGAAATCAATGAGTACACAGGTGGATGCACTAAGTAATTAAGGTTTAACCGCCCAGTATGTCGGACTACGACAATTCGACTCGGCCTATGACGATGTAATCGATATGATTGTGTTGAATAGCGGGAATGTAAAAAAATAAACATAATATGGGGACAAAAACCTTAAATGAGCCCGCGAGAATGTTCACTGGCAATATTACACCGAGCGCCCGCCTCGACACAACCGGTTCTACTCAGTTCGATATCCATTAAAATCTCATTTTAATTTCTTTATACATCTCGCATACTAATTGAATTACGGCATTACTTTTAAGACCTCGTTATTTTAGTACCGATTAACGTTAATTATATTTTTATAAAAAACAATTTGTTGCTAAATGTCACTCATTTATTAAACAATGATTATGTATTTCAAATTAAATAAGACAGACCAGATAGAAGTCAAGACCAATAAATTAATTTAATAACTTGCATAAACATTTAAGTGGAATCGTCGGAATTAAAGCGGGGTACGTCATAACAAGCAATTAATAGCAAGTTGAGAAAGCTCGCAAAGCGGCACGCTCGAATGAGTCCATCTTGATGTAACACGGTGAATCTGTAAAGCGGGGGTGGATATGGTTGAGGTTGTGGTATATTTAAACACCTGTCAACCCCCTCATCTCGGCACGGGTCGCCTAACTTAGATTACTTTATAATAATAATTCCCTGGAATTTCACTCCAGACGGAATACATAAATCGGTTGTTGTCGCAAAGTTAGCGAATTATTAATGTTTGAAGTGCGGTGGTTTGCAACGCTTTATCACGTTGTCGGCTCGTGTTTGTTTGTTCCCGTTGTTACAGACTCGTTCGTGATATACGACAAACATAAACAACGTACAAACTCACGACTTCAAGCGTAAACTTTCTCACCTCGCGTCGCTACTTGTGGTAATAAACCCATTTTATTAATTACTGTAAAACCTTTAACACTTGGATTTTACGACAAGTAGGAAATACCCTTCTGTTTATATCCACATCTATAATCTTGTTAGTATAGTCGTGTTCGACGACATTTTCACGGGATTATTATTTCCGGCCCAAGTCATTTATATTTTCTAGCATTATGGTATAATTTTACAGAAAATATAAATATGATTTCGATTACTGGATTAAAAATGAGTAGTTTTTTTATAGTCTGTTGTGTAATAATACTTTCTTGTATCAGCGTATACATTTTACTTGGACCTTAACAAAGAACGAGCCTAATCTAGAAACGCTGCTTTGCTTTTTTACTTCCATTAGCCTCTTTCATAAGTTCTTTGTTCTTTTGCGTGATCTTAAATATAAAAGTACGGGTCAAAGTACTCTGTAAGACGACAGCGTAGTTTTTAATTAAGTCGGTTTACAAAAAAAATTATGTATGGCTGCTGTGTTTTTTAAGTTCCTAATTAACAGAAAATACGATTTGAGTTTACAAGATTAAAATAAATTATAAAATACTGTAAACATATATACGTCCTAGAAATATTATAAGCCTTCATAACTACGATGAGGTAAGTAATATTTGTAGTAAAAGTTTAATTAAATGATAAAGTGTAATGAAACGAATTTAGTTATAAAATCGTACAATAACGAAGCCAATAATAATTAATCTATGTAATGCGAAGTAGTAAATAATATTACACAATATAAGCAGCACAACACTGCTATTACCAGCGATATTCTAGTGTCAGTGAATATATCTGAACGTTTGTTTGTGATCAGTCCTTGTGAACAAATCACAGCGCTAAGCTGCAGACTGCAAGCTCGCTCGCAGGGTGCTCCGTACTAGAGACTAGAGTTGTTAAATGCGCTCTACATTCAAAGCACGTTGACATGCGTTTATCAGAGCGAGAGCTTAGACCACAGTCGGGTGCAGTGACAAACGGAATCGCAGAGTGCATCCCGAGTGAGCTGCTGATCCGTCGAGAGATATCTCGACCTGACGTCGAGTGGTAACACTCGCCCGCCTACGGATAATTACCGCCCTTTGACGCCGCCTCTTTGTCCTTTCTGCATACGCTACCAACTAAAGTGACAGCAAAGATTTTGTTTTGTACCATTTATAGAGATAAAAAGCAATACACATTACAGGACTGCATGTTTGGAATCGTCGCAATAGTTAGTAAACTTTTATTGACTCATGCTGATATTGAGTGTAACTCCTATAACAATGCCTCGCTTCGCGAGACTCGTAGGCGGCGTGTTTAATGTTCAGTTTACATCGGTTCAGCAATTTAGGACTTATCCGAGTCAAGCCGGTTAGACGAGAGAACGACGGAGTAATACGAATCTCTGTGGAAGTTTGCGAACGGGTAAGCCTGTGGGCGAATACAGAAGGCGCAGCTAGGGAGGGCTTGCTCTTGTTATTACACCCTCTCACCTACGCAAGGGGTTTCTGTTCGGAGCCGGCCTGTCGCACGGGATTAAGAAGCTCCTCACTTTAGTGTTAATGGTCTGACTTCTGGTTAATACATTATCTGTTGCTTCCAACACCTAGTTTACGCTTGTTTGTATTAAGAGAAAATTACAACTGTCTTCACAGACATCATGTTGAAACATAAAATAAATCCGTAACATTAACACACCCACACGCTTATACAGATATAAATTATTTACTCAGTGGGAAAAAGACAACGAGCCAATAAATTATCACAATCGTAACCCGACATACGAAAATGACAAAACATCAAAAGAATAGCGATACCGAAATCGTTTACTTAATGTTGTTACGTATCACCACTTTGCTTCGGTTATAAATAAAAGTGCCGAAGAAAAGACAGATAAGACGGCAGAGATATAAGTTTAACCGAACGGGAGAAAGCATTATCATTGGCTGCGAGCGAGGAACAAAAGAAAATGGTGGAGAGCGAGCGTACGAGAGTACTTTATAGGCGCGTAAATATGTTTTATATCCCTCTACTGTCTGTTATACAGTGGCGCGCCGCCGAACCCATCCCCACTCCGCAGCCAACCCAACCACCACCGCCCACCCCCGCCGGAGGGTTGCCTCGCTCTCGGAAATGCCGAGCTTTAATAAAACATATATTTTTCCGAGCGAGGAAAATACTGGGGAAACTTGCAATTTGTTCTTTCACTTTATGCTCGTTTACAAGACAAAAGTAGAACATTTCAGAAACATTATGTTAATCATGAAGTTATGTACTTCTTTGTCATTTACTTTGATACTGAAACGTTAGACGAGTACCTAGATTAAGAGCAGTCACAATGTACTTATTGTTGGGTAGTTACTGTTTAATACGTTGATGATAATCATAAAGTGAATTGTATGTAGAACTTTTGGGGATAGATTTATGATATTGTAATATTTCAGGCTAATTTAGCAGTTTCCCGGACATATCTGTTATGTGCCGCTGCATCTGTGTGATAAATTGCTGTACATATTAAAGCATATTTGCCTCGAGAAAAGGCGCTTGATATTTTGTATGGGTATTGAATACAGCACACGCTAACTAATAAAAATAAACGGCCTAGAAATAACGGAAATAAAAATCAACACATGCAAAACACTAGTCCTAAAAAATATAGTTAAAATTACTGTTGAAGCGCTCATGGCACTGTCATCTGCATGTCACGAACAATATGTATTTATTTTCCGACTATACAATGAGTGTAAAATAAATGTAGAAAAACATTGTTGAAAATAAAAAAATCTAGACTATATAACATAAGCTCACGCCTGTATCCCCGAAGGGGTAGGTAGACTAAACACTTATAAATGACTTTTATTTCATCGTAATATGCAAAATTGAGTAGACTACATAAAAAATCGACAATGCAATGTAGCGGGCTAATAGAGTAATAAGATTAACATATAAGGTATATTACTCACACGTAAAATTAAATCATAGTATAATAAAGAAATAATTTCCAAAGTACGCAACAGTCTCATATAACCCTGGCCCCAAAATAAGATGTGAAGTGTTTCGCAACACACACGAGACAAGCAATTATCTGTTCGCATGTCGAGAATATAATCCGCAACATCGTGCCGCCAGGCGCGCAGACCTTTTCTAAACATATTAAAGCAATCTCGAAACGATACAAAAGAATGTTGATAAAAAGTCACTTAGCCAACATTCAAGCGGTGACTTTATTTTATTCAAAGTATTTCCTAAAGGAATTTTAAAGTGTTTAATGGAAACGAAAGTTAGACTACGTAACAGATTAATAAAAAAATATTAGTCTAAGATTGTTTAACTAGTACATATATAGGGGGTTCGATTTCCACGTTGGTCAATCGTTTATGTTGATTTTTTTATTTCCCAAATACTTGTCCGGGTTTGAATATTATACCCCATGTAAGCTCACCCAGTAAACCGTAAATAAATGCACTAGTTGTACCTACTATCGCTTACTCCCTCCTTGAAAGCTTTGAAGATATAGGCGTGAACTTAACTCATGATAAGAAAAAAATTGCAACGATTGATAACATAAAGTAGATTGTTATCTTGTTACGTTTGAAAGTTACACAAAAACATAAGGACCCGCCCGTAAGAGAGCTTTACTGGAAACATGTATGTTGGAAAGAGAGCATTTGCTTTTAACGCTTGGCATAGTAGACTGACTTCACGTCATAAAATATTACAGAAAGAAGCTCTTTCAATTAACCGAGGTAAGTTTGTGTAAGGTAAATTCTGACAAGTGGCGCCGCGCGGCCCCGGAAATTATTTTTATTCAATGTTATTTCACTCAGCGCGGCACAATGTCACCGGTAATTAATACTTAATCGCGTTATGATGGTTTAACTAAAATGTTGCCACGGTATTTATTAAAACAATATATCCCAATTTTATCTGCTACAATTATTTATGTAGTGGATTCAGAATCGGTTCTGAGGTCTCGGGTTCGATCCCCGGATCGGGCAAAGTGACATTGGATTTTTCCATATCAGCCCGGAGTCTGGAATTTGAGCCCGATATCACATCTGGGACGGAACTAAGCTCGGCGAAATGTGGGTGTTCTAGTTCGCTAGTGCACCTCTGCCTACCCCTTCGGGGATACAGGCGTAAGCTTATGTTATGTGGATTCGGAATCGTTGATAGAAATCAGAGGTGCGATCAGTATTCATGAGTTTATTAATGTGGCACGAAGCCTCCCTCTCAGCTACAGCCCCTGCACAGATTGTAGGCCTGCCATCGCACCGCCGCGCTTTACGTTAATGCCGCCCGCTCAAATCGACCAGAAGCGATATGCTCACCTGATGAATGATAATGAGCTTATACTAGCCAAATTCTTATGTATATAAATGGCTATTTAATGTGTTATTAGCGCTTTGATAAGGGGGCGTCCATAAATTACGTGAGGTGTTTAAGGGGGGGAGAGGGTCGAGTCAAATCTCATCTAATCTTACGTTGGAGAGAGGGGGGGTCTTGGCAAATATCACGCAATTTTTTTCTGATTGAAACAAAAAAAAAATATACTATTTTGGTACTAATCCAGATTGTACATGCGTTTACGTAAGAAACTCACATTTTGAAAAATCTCACGTGAGATTGGGGGATGGGGTAGGGGGTTGAATAAAATCTCACGACATCTCACCAGGGGGGGAGGGAGGGGCAGAAAATTTAAAAAAACACCTCACGTAATTTATGGACGCCCCCTAACAACCAATTGATCAGATGAACTGGATTATGTGTATGTAAGAAAAAGTAACGCAAAACGTATTTAAAGCAACATAAAGTTGATATAGAGTTACACAAAATATTTATATTTTGATGAAAAAATACGTTTCAAAAATGTTGTAGTTAATTAAGTTTTATACTTGTATGTACTTTCTAAACTATAGAAAGGTTTTGGCAAAATTATATCTGGATGAGGGTCGTTAAATAGAGAACTTTAATAGAAATTAATGGACGACCACAACATTCTTTCTACCTGCACTTATCACACCTTAATGTGGGGTCGGCGCAACACAATTTTCAAGTATGTCGCAGAAAGGATTTGGCTTAGTTTTTACGACCGGCCGCCTGCCTGACGTCAACCCCCTCTATGGAATCCAGTCTCGGGCAAAATAAAAAAAATTGCTTTGCCCAACCTGGGAATCGAACCCAGGACCTCCCAGTCCACAGCCCGTACATGCTGCCACTAGACCAAGGAGGCGACTACAACAACAATGCCAATGTTAATATATGACACCTCACACCTCATAACTTGTGTTCTATGAGTCTATACTCTATGACCGATCAACACCGAACACGACCTATCAAAAGTCAATGCACGTACTAATTTGTGACTGTAATTTAAATTACTCGCATTTATATTGAAACGGTCATGAATGATAATTATATTGGAGCCGTAATATGAGAATAATAATGTTCATATCTATTCGTTACGGTTAATGCGGACAAATTACGACCGACAAGTTTAATTTTATTGTCTTGATTTATACGCTTTGAATAATCAAAACGTATTAAATAAACCTGCAATTTACAACTGGATGGGATGTCGATAAATCTTAAGAGCGCATTAGTTGCAGAGTACATATTTTCATTGTAACAGTATTCGATGTGGAGGCAAGCTTGGTTATAAAACATTGATAACCACTGCCTACTGTTGCCTGTTATTACATGTAATAATATTAATATTTATCACGCTTTACGAATGAATTATGATCAATGATATTTTAACACTCCTATGTGCTCTGTAAATACATTATGATTTAGTTAAATATGGTTTTTCAAGATGTCTGACAAGCTATTTTTTAGTAATGGATTTATTAAAATTAAAACACTGTCGTTGGCATAATCATCAACCTATTTTTTAAATAAATAAGAATAATTTTAAATAAAGATGAAGTATTGTAATTGAATATATTGTAAGATGTCTGACTAGCTATTTTTTTAGTAATGGATTTATTAAACTCTGTCGTTAGCAAAATCACCAACTGATTTTTTAAGTTTACGCGAATATTATACATTGAAATAAAACTATTTTTACGGATTCTGTCACGATTAGGTTTTAATTATTATTCCCGACGTATCGAAGGCTTGCAGTCTTTAGTTTCTTTTCAAAATCATCAACCTTTGATGCGAGGCCATATTTTTCAAATAAAGAAAGATATAGTCAAATATGTTGTAGTAACTACACCAATACTGCCTCGGTGGCGTAGTTGTATTTCGGTATGACTACGGTTCTGAGGTCTCGGGTTCGATCCCCGGGTCGGGCAAAGTGAAACTGGATTTTTCCATATCAGCCCGGAGTCTGGAATTTGTGCCCGATATGGCGATAGGCTCGCCCCCTATCACATCTGGGACGAAACTAAGCTCGGCGAAAAGTGGGTGTACTAGTTCGCTAGTGCACCTCTGCCTACCCCTTCGGGGATACAGGCGTGAGCTTATGTTATGTTATGTTAACTACACCAATAAATAAATGTTAAATATTAACAGATAATTCTCAACATACTATTTTGTTGAACTGTAATCTTATGTATTGTAGTATTTAATAAGTTTTTGTCTTATTGAGACTAATTTATTGGATTACCAAGAAAACCCATTTACTACGCCGCGACGTACTTAATGTGAATTACAATCGCATATTTCTTTTTAGAATGGAGTAAAACAGAGATCAAATGTAACAATAAAGATAAATAATATGTCTGGAGTTTTATTATGCTGCGGTATTACTGTTTTATATTCATAGATCGAGGTAAAACCAATATATTTTATAAATCTAATATAAAGAATGTTGTCGACTAAAAGCGTACATTAGACAGTTATTAAATCAGGATCTTTTATGCATTGTTAGTAAAGCAAACAAGGCACATCACAAAAGCTTGTATAAACTCATTGTTCACGTTAAATATAATTTACTTGAAACAATGTAACTCGACTTTACTTGACGTTTGAAACGATTCTACGGCAGCTTCTACGTAATTAGCCAAAAGCGACCGGATTTGCATATCAAAGTGGAGGCATAATTGAACTCCGAGTGCAAATAGCCCAAGTGGAATCGGATCGAGTTAGTGGCGCTCTCTAGCTAAGTGTAGCGTACTAGCGAGCATTACCAGCCATCGCCACCGCACCTCTGTGCAAAGCGCAGTGCACACTGTACATTGCACAGTGTCATGACACAAGAGATGAATAAGGACTTGCATGACTACCAAAAATAAGCATGCCTAATGAATGAAGAGAAACCAAAATGGCGACATGGCGAAAAATGATCCCAGTAATATAGCGGTTAGGCATCTTCTTCATATTCCGCAATTCGTATTATTATACAAAGCACCGTATCTTTACATAGTATAATACAAAGTAGCTTCTCGCTATTTGTCTGTTCCTATGTACCTATTTATGCTTAGATCTTTAAAACTACGCAACGGATTTTGATAAGGTTTTTTAATATACAGAGTGATTCAAGAGGAAGGTTTATATGTATAATACATGCATAAATTCATCCTCTAAAGGGACGTAATGGGGGATGAATGTTTGTCAAGACTCTCACGCGGGCGTAGCTGCGGACAAAAGCTAGTTTATAATAAAATCACTAAGTTTCTATACGTTATTTAAGTCTTATTACACGATGACAATTTACATGTAAATTGACCGCGAAACTAAAATGGCGGAACCGGCTTTAAAGTAGTTATTATCATCATCAGCCATAAGACGTCCACTGCTCAACATAGGCCTCTCCCAAAGATTTCCAGAAAAGTAGTTATGCCAAGTCCTTATTCTTATTTAGTCGATGGCACAGTGTACACTAGTCTACAGTGTGCGCTTTCCTCTCATGGCGGGTACACACCGGCCGAACGAAGGCGAACGAATCTATACCTGCTGCATTCTCACAATTAAACTTTCGCTGTTGTGTGAATGAAACAGGCATGATTCGTTCGCCTTCGTTCGGCCCGGTGTGGAAGCGCCATCAGGGTAACGGGCGGCAGTGCTACCCCCGAGCGATACGCTCCGCACGGGCGTCAACTTCTCCCGGGATAATTTAATTAATCGACTACGGCACAACATCGCAGCTCAGACTGATTTCCTCCTTAGACATCCATTTACCGACATTATTATGCCACTCAACTTCCAAATTGATTAAGTTTAACATAAGCGCAGTCACGTTTATGTTATGTGACGTGCTGGTTATTGAAAAGTATTTAATTTGAAGAGTTGAGATTTCATTGTTCTTTTTTCCTGTTATTATGAAAGCGATAGCCAGTTAGTTTTGATGATATATCCTTTGTTCATGTTTTTAAAGTTTATAGTTTATGGACCGAACAATGAATAATAGTACTTTTAGGCACTTTTTCCGTAGCGGATTTGAGTGTTATATTTAACGTAATCACATAAGCGAAGCTGCGACCGAATGCTAGTAATTAATTATAGATTACAAGAATGTGTCCGTAAATGGAAAATTGCAGTTTATTTTCCATAAATCCCATTTAACAGATACAAAATTTTAATAGCATACATTTTGGAATATAAATTCAATTTTAATGTTGTTGCCTTTTATCGTTTAATAGAATGGATTCATGAGTAAAATACTTTTAATCTTTGTTCATTCAGCAGAGAATTGGGCTAAATTGATGGGCGGGGTGTTTCAGAGGTAGTCTGTGCCGAAGTGGCCACATAATTGGATTAAACGCAAGGTGGACGAACCGGGGTTAGAGGTGTCATCGAGATAATTCGAGACTTGCTTCAACACTGTTACGGATTATACTCATGTTTACTATTCATTTTACTCAGTTTACACCAGCGTAATAACCAAAAGTTGTGCGTTAAATTCTTCTGCAAATAAGACTAAGAAATAATGATTTGAAATAAAACTAGATTTTACGGATTCTATCGCAACTGGTTTTAAGTCCCGACGTTTCGAAAGCTTTACAGCCTTCGTGGTTTTTTATTTTAACTTTTTTTGTATAATTTTAAAATGAAGGTAGACAATGTAATATTAACATTTTGGACAACTGACACCTGAGTCCGACCAAAAAAAACCCGTTAAATAATAATTTCTTAGGTTAACGCGAATGTTACTGTTGTAACTATTTTTTACGGATTCTATCGCGCTTGAACGACGGCGACATATCGATAGTTATACAACCCGAGGATCACCGGACGGACTCGAAACGTCGGGACCAAAAAATAAACCGCGATAGAATCCGTAAAAAAATATTTCAAGGCTAACAAATTATCGACCGGAAGGTGCAATACGAGCACAAGTTTGTCACGACGGTAATGCACATACCACAATCATACTAAAGGCAGTGTAATGTATTTAATTACGGACACTTGTACCCTGCACCAATCTAGTAATTACACGAACACAGTTACGGCGCGTAATCAGCGCCCTTTGCGACGGCGACACGCGTACAAGAGCTCTACGCTCGGTCCGCTTTTAACTCGTATTTCACAACCTGTTGACGAGTTAGTTAAGCACCTAGAACGTGTGCAGTCCGAGTTTGTACTCGCTTTGTAGCGAAACTGGCTATTACCCTCCATAAATGTACCCTAACTCGAAAATTTGTCGTTGGCATAGTTTGTGTAGAGCACTTTTATAATGTAAGGTAGAATACGCGTTATGCATAGGTACATACATAGAGTCACGCCTTTTTCCCATAGGGGTAGGCAGAGACAACGGATTTCCACTTGCTACGATCTTTAAATACCTCTTTCGCCTCATTCAGTCTCATTACATTCTTCATGCATGCACGTCGGTTTAGGGTACTTTTAACTTGACATTTCTCGTGTATATCTAACTCTGACTTGGTCAGAGAAAGTTGGATGAGGTCTTTCCCTTCCAACTCTATCATTCACACTTGCCATATATACGCGTAATAGCTTGCAAGAATAACATAAAAACCAGACACTACAGCTAAGTAATGATAATGTACTTGCCTTGTCGTCGTCGCCTTCACTATCACACTGAAAAAGAAGAAAAAACCATCATTAGACAGTGTCGATAGACGTTTCCAACGAACACGTAATAATTCATGCATTTATAAGCCTGTAGCCGTAATATTATGAACGGTTAATTACAGAGATGGCGTTTTACTTAATGTTTCATACAAAAAATAGTTCACCTTAAATCTGTGCATATTACTAAACTACGTTCAACTATTGAATGTATTTAACCATTAGTACACACAAATCCATATCTACACAAAATTAATATGTGTCCAAGCCCAAATTACACTCAAGTGTTACCGTAACTAAAGTTATTAAGTATTGACTAAGAATTAATGTTAAATCATCTATCTGCCTACAGCCAAAAGATACTTATTTGTTATGAAATAAAATCTGACGCACCCGTAAGTCAAGTATGTAATAAAGAAATTTGCGAGAACCTTTGCGATATAAAAAGCCCCTAAATAAAATAATGTTTGGCATAAGGTATATGAAAGAAGCTCCTGAAAGTCCAATTCATATGGGAAAAGGAGACTATTATCGTAACATAAATCGACGAATACGTTACATGTTATTTACGAGGTAAAGTTCGCGCCGGGGGATACAAGGAGGGATCAGGCTGAGATATTACAATTTCAAATAAATACAGTACATGTAGTATTCAGGGCGGGCGTGCGCCGCGCCGTACCGCGCAGGTAGAGCGTTGTATGCTGCCATCTCGACAAATCTTCTGATTTAACACAGATACGCAACCAATATCGAATACAACATGTACAACATAGGTGTTACGTGATCTGGATATATTTACACAAGATTGTACTAAATTACATCGGTGCTTCGATATGTCTATGACCCAGCTACTGTCATCTTACTTTATATACCGTAAATCTAAGAAACAAAATATAATCAAGCTAATAGTAACCATGCGGGAGATTATTAAAACAATAGCAAATATAAAGAGGTAAGCGAATAGCGAGCAGTGTGGTCGTGCGCGGCATTTCAGAAACAGAAGATATCCGTACGTAAAAGACAACAATGAGTATACTCACGATATAGCCTTTTCCGGAACTACAGCGGCTACTGGCCTGTAGGCAGGAGAGAGAAAGCGAACATATGAGTGGATTGAAGTGACTGGGGTAGGTGGAGTTTGTCCGTGTCTCCCTAGATTCAACGGTGCTTGTGGCCAACGTACATAGTAACACGCGACTGATATTAACAATTTGATACGATCAATTTGTAATAAGTTAGAACCGTACGCTGTCGAACCATATTCACGGGAGAGACGGAAAAATTGCAAAGTAATAGAAAACGCCATTTCTTTGTATTACAATATCTAACAGTTAGTACAATCACAACACTAAGTGACATCATGTTTTACATGCATCGCACATTAACATTAAATACATATCATATTCAGGTTTTAAATAATTAAATAACATTCGGGCCCGGAATAAATTTTTATTCGCGGTGATAATATGTTAATATAAACTTGTCCTCAATGAGAGTTATTTGTGTTTCCCCGTAATTTATTCGAGTCTCAGAGAAATATATTTTGCGAGGTCATCGTCATGTTAGATACGAATATAACAATACATTATTATAGTAACTTTATCATTGTAACTAGATTTCCTTGCGACCATTCCGAGACAGCGTACTAAATGATAACTTAGAGGACACAACAGATTCAAGTACAACGTTAAGGAGGTAAAACTTCGTATATTAAGAAATAATGTTTCAATTGAACTTGTTTGTGAAACTCAGGGCTAATGGTAGAATAATGGTTTGTTTATAACATGAGCTCGACTGGTGAAAGGAGTAAATAAAGAGAAAGCACTATATGCGTGTACTTACGTCACTAAGACGATCACGGGAGGAGTCAGGGTCCCGAGGAGCCACTGAACTACCCGTGAGCCTTTCTGATGCCCGTCCACTGTCATCCGACGTGCCAGCGTCTTGGAGAAGCGTAATACCCTGCAAAAAGAACTAATTCTGCACTCCTATTCAAATACGATACGTTGCGTGCAGGGAAACGTCATGTTTATATGGGATTGCGGGCATTGTTGCTCCGAATTTATTGTGATGTACAGGGCAAATGGAGATAAGTGAAATTCCGAATCGTCAAATCGTATTTGTTTATTGACGTATCAAAGTTGAAATCGTTGAAACTCAACACAAAATACTAGTAGCCCAAGAAAAATTTTGAAACGTTTGATGTACGTAATTTGCCATATTAAATTGCCGCCAACTCTTGTAGTGATACTTTAAGCGTAATTCTATTGCAAAACGAGGGGAGCAAAGGGAAAGCTTTTTATATAAGGCTCACAAAATTGAGCGGTAACTAGGATATAAGAAAACTTGATAAGACGGGCCGAGAAAGCGAGGGCGCGGGCGGGATGAGAGGAGACGACCCATAACGTAACGTGCCCGGGGCCCTGACAATAAAAAGAGTTTTCCATTTATCACATTTCGCGTCTATTTTACGGTAGGGTTCGGAAGAGGCTCGCTCTAGCGGGGAAAGCGACCGTGATGTTCAACGGAGAACACTCTTTGCGACGGCTAAAAGAAAATAAAACGGGTATAACTTTCTGTAAATGGATAACTCTTCGACCGCCCCATTTTGTATGAGATTCCCACATTATTATAACTGTTTAGGAGGGAATTTGCGTAGAATATGATTCGATAAATTTATTTAATGCCAGGGGGAGTAACAACGATGAATTCTAATGTGATACTATGTAGTTCGCGTCTCAAATATGATAATATAACCTTTTTATGTTGACAGAATTATTGGAACGAACATTCTGAGCTCAATACAGTAAGTATGACTTAAAATTCTCGTCTCATCGCCGAGTGGCAAGAATCAAGACGGTATTCCTATTGGACGGTTTAGGTCTACATAATAATAATTACGATATAATTACGAATAAATCGAGAATCTTAGTTCCCGGAATGGTCAATGAACAGAATCTTATTAAATACTGCAGTTCGTGTTTGAGGGCTACTTTTTCAGGAATATGAATAAAACAAATTTACGAAGTCTTTTGAAGTCTAAGAATTTGAAGTTGTCTTAACAAACTTTAATAATTATGTTGAAAAAATTGAAATCGTTACCTAATATAACATGAAAAGGTATTTTAGGATAATAAAAATAGTGTTCTGATAATTATTTAATTTCAATTCGCAGAAATAATAATATTTGTCGCGTTTGTGAACGAATCTAATAAAATATATTGCTTTCAACCACTGTACGTAGACAAACTACTCGAGTATAGTTGCACATATCACTTTAATCCGGCGCGGCATGTAGGCGGACTAGAACTGAGTAATCCCAGGATGGATCCTGTTTCGCGTGGATGTAACGATGGATTATGTCTTTTTATTATGCGAATTTCGTGTTTACTACGTTTCGTCCTAAGATCGCGGTTTATAAACGAAATGCATTATTGTGTATAAGCTTTAAGTCTGCATTTTTATAGTTAACTGACGATTAATTAAATATATCTACAATCAAAGAATTCTTAATTAATATAAACAACAACTAATAAAAATTAATAATACAATATTTAACTATCAATGGACAATTAATCTTTCTTGATGTCGATGCCTTAATAGCATTAGTTGTGTGGGAATTGTGCATCAAATTTCAAATTCAAATAAAAGTCAATATTTCTCAAGATAAATTATCAATGTTCATTTATGTTGACATCAAGATACGTATCGAGAGATAATCATCGCTTCAAACCAGTAGGCCAAATATGAGTTTTTGACATTACTCGCTAGCGACTCCGTAAAATATTTGTATGACAAACACCCGAACGCCTCTAGCGGTTACGCGGGGAACTGACGTTTGCCATACAAATATTTTACGTCCTGGCTCGCGTAAATACGTGCAACAAACTCAAGGTTGAGCTACTGGGAGCTGACTTTTGACACTCGATTCGAATTTGAGTTCGATTCGACTTCATTTAATGCCTTAAAATTCCACCGAAATAGACTTAAAAAGTGTATTTAAGTCACGTTAAAAATTATCAAATGACAAGTTCTCGAATCTAACGCCACATTAGCGCATTTTTTAACTCGATTTCGGTGCAATTTTAAATCAATAAATGAGACCGAATCGAAATCAAATTCGAATTGAGTTTCAAGTCTCAGGGGGCAGGGTTCAGGCGGAACCGAGATTCAAAACGATAAAAACGAATATAAAATACTTTAAATACAAATAGATACAACGATCAGGGCTTTAGGGTTCGTGGTCGTTGAGTAAACACTAATTATATTATTATTCATAATGACGAGAAATCGCCTCTTTGGTCCAGTGGCAGCATGTATTGGGTGTGAACCGGGCGGTCCTGGGTTCGATTCCGGGTCGGCCAAAGAGAATTTTCTAATTTAATTTACCCGGGACTGGGTCCCTCATAGAGGGTTGACGTCAGGCAGGCGGCCGGTCGTAAAAACTAAACCAAATCCTCTCTGCAAGATCCTTGAAAAGTGTTGCGCCGACCCCACATTAAGGTGGGATAACGGCAGGTAGAAAGAAAATATAGTGACGAGAAATGTTTTAAAACCCTTTATGAAATCAATTGTGCGGGTCAGTGAATCCTTCTTTATGACAATCGCATTGGGCTGTTTCGCTCGGTCAGTGCGGTGAGCGGCGGCGGGCGGGAGGCAGTCGTGCCCGACCAGCGACTCAACCGCTAATTGAAACAACGATCGTGGCCGAACATTACTTATTCATGAGGTCCATATGGCCACAAAACGTGACCGACCAGATAAATCATTCAATTACATTTTTCATGAACATATACAGTGTTATGCATTGCAGTACGTGTTAATAGTAAACGTTTGACTATAACTTGCATCATAATGAGATTATGAGCAAAATAATAGTGTTGTAATTTGTTTATGATGAACATCGATATATTATTTACCTAGATGCACAGTCGACGCTCGGAAAATGGGACAGCAAAGAAGTGCTTAAGCACTTATTTTGCCTACAGTCGGACGTCGATAGAATTCTAAATTTCAAAATTCAAATTAAAGAACGCTTGCTAATTTCGTTTAAAAAGCTACTTTATAATACGTGCATAGTTATATTTGTGTTGATTTTATGAGAACTTGTGATCTTTTTCTTTGTTTTATTCCTGAGACCACTTTTTAGGAGGATATTTGCAAAGAACTGTGCATCTAGGTATATAATATATCGATGATGATGAAGTTTAATTTCGTACAATAGCCCTGAATAATTGTGGAATCTATGAGCCGCTGCGCTACCAAACAAGAAACCCCACTTTATTAGCACCTACGTAACAACTAATAAAATGTTTTCAGAATCATAAGTGTAGAAACTAAACGGATCGACTTTAAAGTTATCCGATCGTGACAAAATTTATATGGGACCACCCTTGGAATAAGCTCTATAAAACACAAAAATAATCTGATTTCTTAAGTTTACGCGAATATTATACATTGACATAAAACTATTTTTACGGATTCTATCACGAGTAGGTTTTCATTATTATTCCCGACGTTTCGAAGGCTTTGCAGTCTTCGTGACAGTCTGACCCGTGACAACGAAGACTGCAAAGCCGTCGAAACGTCGGGAATAATAATTAAAACCTAATCGTGATAGAATCCGTAAAAATAGTTTTATTTCAACAAAAATAAACTTGAAAATCCGTCCATAATTGTCCATATAAAAACATACAGACATATTGAGTAACTTCTTCTGAAGTCGGTGGAAAAGGTAAGTGATTCCTTATGATAGATATTCCTTGTGTGTATACATTTATGGTTTATGAAGATCACCTGCATTGTCTATATTCTAGTCTCCATGCAACGTTCTATTTTGGTATTCATTTGGCGTGCAGTCTATGGCTGTAATTTGTAGAGCGCATTTAGATTTGCTGAAACTTATCTTACAAAACATTCATTTCACGCACAACTTCTTTCAACAACGGAAACTTTAAACATATTTCCAAAAAATAAATATGCTATTTTGACCAATTCATCTTTAAAAACCAAATGTGAGTAGCAACAAGCACTGATAATTCTAGGACGATTACCTAATATAAATATATGTATCTGTTGTTATAAAATATAGTTGATATATTGTAATAATGTAGACATTGTATCATGACATAAATACTGTGATACATGTAAAAACGTTATAAAATATCAATGCTATATTATATGGACGACTTAAAATAGTTTTATGCAACATGTTATATTACTGGTACCCTAACAAATTATATTTTGATGAAATGTTTCTATCCATAACTAAATGAAGTTATATTATTTAAGCAATTGTTGCATGGTATTTTAATTTCTAATCTTATGTTATACTTTAGTAATTGAAATAAAAAGTCTCGAATATATTAGGTATTTTAAAATTTTAATAAGCACATCACTATAGTTTTGGCGACCCCCGGCTGTGTATTAATTCTTTGTGTTGCAAATAAACAATTTAAACAATTTTAATAACATTATATTCATGAATAGTATAAATTAAAATAATTTAAGATCTTTAATTTCAAGTCTAGAAGTAATTAAATAATAAGAAAAAATGTGATTATGTGAGTTAGCTGTAATTATAATAATATTTTATTCATATAGTTACCTACTATATTAAATACTAGCTGACCCGCGCAACTTCGTCTGCGTAGGAGAGAGAGGGTTGAAAGAATGAGTAGTAGGCACCTATAATCCAATAATTCTAAAGGAGGTAATGGGATGATCTACTTCGGTCCGGTTTCGTGAGTCACCCAGTCAGTACCCCCGTCAGTCACCCTGTCGGTTACTCCGTCAGTTACCCCGTCCATCACTCCGTCGGTCACCCCGTCGGTCACCACGACAGTCACCCTGTCGGTCAACCCGTTGGTCAACCGGTCTGTCACCCATCTGTCACCCGTCTATCATTCGTCTGTCATCCATCTGTCACCCCGTTTGTCACCCAGTCAGTACCTCGGCAGTCACCCCGTCCATCACCCTGTCGGTTACCCCGTCAGTCACCCCGTCCATCACCCCGTCTGTCACCCAGTCGGTCACCCCATCTGTCACCCGTCTGTCACCCCGTCTGTCATCGGTCTGTCAGCCGTCTGTGACCCCGTCTGTCACCCCGAGTTTTTTTTTTTTTTTTTTTTACTTTTTTTAGTTTTTAGTTTTTCACTATTTTTAATATGTATTCTGCTATTCGGGGAGGAGACAAATCCAACGAATCAAAAACCATGAAAATTGGTTCAGCACATCTCGAGTTATAAGTGTTGTAACAAACCCGTCTTTGTTTTATATATATAGATTAGCTATTATGACTTCACGGTTTTATTAGCAAAGTGCGCTGGCTAGATCAACTAGGCGATAGTTCAAATACTGTGCAAATATGCTAAAATTAGACACTATGAACAATACATAACGTCTTATTGTAACGTTGATGTGAACCATTGCAACTTATGTTATTTTTTTTTTATCCGAGCACGGCAAAGTGACCACACATCTGATGGTAAGCGATATGCGGTCCAAAAATACCAGCCACCAGATGGTGAAAGGTCTATAGATATAGACCTTGTGTCCATCGGTGGCCACCAGTATCATGCCGGCCTGCATTAATGCTTCTTCACACTCCGTTTGAAGGACCCAATGTTACAATAAACGTATACAGCAATCACGGTAAATTGGGCTTGTACATTATGTGTTTTCAATCCTAGTACCATTGAAAGGGGTTGACAGATGTTAACCTCGATCAAGATCGACCACCTTCCATCGCAGCACTCGCAGCGTTTAGTTTCTGCACATGACACATGTCGTAATCTATCCTCGTATCGCGCCGCCGCCGACCGTAGCCCGTACAAAAAGTAAAAGAGTTAAATCAGCGAGGTCGCGATCTATCGCCAATACTTTTTAACATTCAATCTAGAAAAGCAATTTGTTGGCCACGTAAGTGTTTCGTTTTAATAGCGCAGTCATGAATTTACGTGCATAATACTTTGTTAATAACAATCTGTCATGATTTAAAATACCGACGTGAACAATGTTGCAACCAATAACTTTAGTAAATTGTTAATCATTATTGTTATAAACAACAATTTATTATTTAATAACGTTTGTTGATCATAAGTAGATAAATTATTATGCATAAATTAAGCGCAGCGCTGTGAGATATTTTCGAAATGGTATCGCATGGGTAGGTTCAAAATAAGCTTGTTTGACATTTAATTTGGTGTTCCTCTCTACACCGGCTCTCTGCCTAAAGTACGCCGACTTTTCGGCAAACATTGGAGTAATGGAAAAAAAATCCCGCCTACTGAGCTGTATATTCAATGAACAAGCAATATTTTACGTCGTTCTGGAGTTTGTTTATTTGAAAAACATGTTAAATAGAAACAGACTTAAATAGTCATAATTCATTAAACGAGACTAAAAGTTGTTTTCATATACAGCTTATAAAGTAAGTTGTCTATACCTACACTGTATTTTTTTCCACCTGCCCTTATCTCTCTATGTGGAGTGGGTGTAACATTTTTTCAAGCATGTCTTTGCAAGCAGAAAAGATTTGGATTAGAATTTACGACCGGCTACCTGCCGTCATATGTCATCCGGGGGTTCCAGTTCCGGACAAATCGAATTAGAAAAGGCTTTGCCCGACCCGGGATTCAAGCTCGGAACCATCATTTACATAAGTGAATAATAATAGTAAATAATATGGTAATGTGTTGAAATAGGTAATTGTATTTATCTGTTATGTCATATACAAATTCCAGGCTTTCAGCGCCATCTAGTACAACTTAGAGTATTAGAAATGGTCAATGTAGGTTCCAGTTTATTCGGAGAATTTTCGGTAAATAAGTGTGCCAGAAAATCCCGTAAGGTGGAGATCGGAATCTTAAATAAAATAAATAAGTATAAAACAAAAACTATCGTATTCCTGGACTAAGTCATAATGAGTAAAATCAGTAAATAGGTACTTAATATCTATAAGTATAATAACTAATAATAATATTAGCCCTGTAATATTACTGGCCCACTGCTGGGCACGGGCCTCCTTTACTAATGAGAGGAGTTAGGCCTTAGTCTACCATGTTGGCCTAATGCAGGTTGGTATACTTCACATATCTTCGAAAATACAAGTATAATAGCTAGCAAAAATAGATAAATCATGAGTATTCTGGATGTAAAAAATTAATTGAACAAGTGTGTTGCGTCGATCTCACATTGAAATGCCGGAGAAATGAAAACAGGTGGAAATTATGTTTGGACTTTATATTAATACTCGTTAAAACTGTTGGTTATATTGCTTTGAATTACCAAAGATGACGTTTTAATTCAATAAATAGTGATTGATAAAATGCGGTGCTCGCAGAAGTAATAACGATCCTCAAATATAGGTTATATTTGGTTAGACCACATGCACGAATACATCTATAACGTTGGTAT
This sequence comes from Clanis bilineata, assembly GCA_036417725.1. NCBI lineage: Eukaryota > Metazoa > Arthropoda > Insecta > Lepidoptera > Sphingidae > Clanis > Clanis bilineata. Next base: position 8,157,584 of record CM071144.1, on the reverse strand, counting down.
TGAATTGCGGAATTCATGTACGGTTCACTGGACATTACGAGGCGCAGTTAAATTTCGAACCATTGTCGAATTCCAATTAAAGTTCAATGAAGACATAATTTGCTAATAAATCAATTAATATTTCGGCCGAGAGCGCAATAAGTATTTCAGTTTCGATGTTATTCGTGATAAAGTAAATACAATAAAGATATGTCAGATAAATTAATTTGTTCAGTCGGAAATATAATAAATGTATTACATTTATCGTATGAAGCGAAATTGATGTTAATCGTGTAATACGTTAATACATGTATTCACATAATATGTATAACATATCCTTTTATTCATGAATACTCTACGTATTATTAATTAGCCATTCTACTCATGTTATATCATAATTCTATTCTACGGTGAGCTAAAAGGTAATTCTATTTTTAAAACACATGTACACTAGGCCCCTTACATATAAAAATATTTCAGCGCTGCTTATTTTTAACCATAGGTTGTCTCTTGCATTTTTATGCAAAGTAATGCAAGGAAAAAAGTGACAGGCTATTCTTAACGAAAAGATAAGCGAATTTTTTTTATAAGTTAGGCCGTAGGTTACCAATTCGGGATCTAATAGAGGAGTCCACATAACTCATTCCCCGTGATGGAGTCAAATAAATAAACATTCTTTATATAGAATGTGTGCCAAAAAATAAACCATAATGAGAATTAGTAGTATGAACCACCGTATAAACAGTTGTTGTTTGGAATGTTCGTCTGAAGATAAGACAAGCCGGAAACAACTGGCGAGACATAAGTAAACTGCAATATCGGCCGGACAGAATAAAGAAAAAAAAACATTTGGCAGTGGCGGCGTGTCGCTACGGTGGCGATACGCCAGCTTTGCCAGAAACAACACAATATAAGAGGTTCTTTAGTCGAAAGCAATTCACGTTCACGACATCCAATTTCATGCTTACATACAAACAGGCATTTTGTACGCCTCCTTTAAGCAGCGTGTACACGAAGACAGCGAACCGACGGCGGAGATTTGTTCAACCAAAATGATAATATAAAACAAATAAAAAGTTACTTTTTGTTTTGACATATAAAATCGTGTAAAATATTCTTCGTGTTTAGTATTTTAATTGACAAAACGTGATTCAAATATCAATGTAATCAAAGATCACAAGTCATTCTAAGCATTGAATGTTGGAAGCGAGGGCAAGTAGCCTGCGTTAATTACTCACTAATTCCGAAATTAAATTAATTCACGTTAGAAGCTAGTTGACTCGGGAGTGGTAGGTGTTAGAAGCGAATTTTACTGGTTCCTCAGCGGAGACGAGAGGGTAACTTAATGATCGCGTACGGCGCACTGGGAGGCTATATTCTATTCGACGGCAAATTGAATCTGCGAAGAGCTATTAGCCGACACCGCAGCGACGCTGGAGCGTTCCCAGCTCGTGCCAAACGATCGTGCTCATTCCCTGTTCAACTCGGTTGATATTGTTTAAAGCTTGATACACTTCGTAAACTGCAGTCGGACTGCAATAAAACTAAACTTTGTAATGAATACAACAATTCACACTACTCTCTACACGGTATACCTTATTCATTGATCCTCCTTTCGTAATTAGATCTGGAGCTTTTCTACTTTTTTCTACTTTCTTTTCTTGCTTTTTCATATTTTTGTACACGTTCGATGAAAGTTAGGCGTTACAAAATATGTGAATGAAAACAGTAACCATAGGTTTATTAAACTTCCAAAAAGGAGAAGGTCCTTAATTCGTCTGTATATTTTTAAGTATGTTACGGGATATCTTCGCGAAACGTGCGACGGATTTGCAAAATTATTTTGGTGTTCGATGGTCACGATAGCATCAAGTTGGGTCATGTGTTATGGTCAGTTAAGTTTTAAAACTTGTGATTATTAGTTTTTCGTTTATTTTTGTAATCTAATGGCAGCGTATATACACTATTAAAACAACCGCCCAGATATAGTAATCTAAGTGAAATAAACACCATATCTTTGATTTTTATTTGAAAAATATAGGATTTTTAGAATTTATGCAGCTTGGGAATGTAGCGAGATTATGTATCTTGTTTTTACTGTATATTAATATAAATTCGAAAGGTCATTTTTTATAGTAATACATTAAGCCGTAAATATTTAGAGCATGTTTATACTATCAATAAAAACTTTAATGTTCTCGACCCGACGCGACGGATGAAACCACAGTTTTGTAAAAATGTCATAATATGTAGAGTAGATACATTAAATTTAAATATATTAAGATGAAACAGAAGCCGATCATAATATTCTAAGTGTTAATATTTGATTGATTTTTAATTGCGTCTGTTTCCAATCTATCAACCACTTCTTTATTAAATCACTAGATAAGTGGCAATGAATGGTTTAACACCGACCAATAAAAATATTGTAAGTTACCTACAAATGCGATTAACTTTGCATGTCTCTTCACTTTGTAATACAAAGCATAACAACAAATGTTTATTGTAAGAAAACAATAATACAATTTAGGGTAGATCCGAGTAAACACAGAACACATGCGCCCTCCACTTCGACTGTTTTATATTCAAGCGACCATAATTTATTCTGGGGTCGGCGCTATGCGGAGCAAGATTTTCCGCTTTATTCGAGCAACAGCACGACCGACGGGAGGCAAATTGGATGAGATTGCGACATATCTTGGCTGGTAGAGAACTGTCGAAATGCACGGGGGAGCACACCGGGTAAACTGCTCGCATTTCGCCTAGAGTGTGCCTTACCAATGGAAATGTGAATTTATTTAAATATACTCATATATTGACTATACAAAGCGTAAGCTCATAAACATAAGCTTACGCCTGTATCTCCGAGGGGTTAGGCAGAGGCGCACTAGTGGACTAGTACACCCACATTTCGCCGAGCTTAGTTCCGTCCCAGATCTGGTAGGGGGCGGGCCTATCGCCATATTGGGCACAAATTCCAGACTCCGGGCTGATATGGAAATTATCCAATATTACTTTGCCGAGCTGGGGATCGAACCCGAGACCTCAGGACGGTAGTCGTACCGAAATACAACCACGCCACCGAGGCAGTACAAAGGGTTTATAATATAATAAATTTATACCTACACAAGTTGTTCTGTCAGAATACACGTTACGAATATAAACAAACTGTACACGCGAGTGTACTAGCTCTACTGTTCTACTTAATTGCAGACATTTTATATACCTCTCAAAAAATGCAAGTCCCAAAACTTTATATTATAAACACGCTACAAATCTACCGATGGAATTCACCCACATAAATATTAGAGATTCCAGACTGAAATGGCCACAGTCAATGGCGTTTTAAGCAAATAAAGCTTTCATGATGGCCAATTAAATTGTCGAACTGTGCCCCTCAGAAAGCGGCAGCAACGCAGACTGCTCGTTGAATAAGTAATTTCGTTTTTCGGCTCTCACCTCGCAATAATTTATTATGTTCAGCATTTTATTTCGTTCTCAAATTTTGATTTATATTCTGTTTCTATTCAACATCTAGGTATACTGATATTATAAACGCGAAAGCGTGTTGGTGTTGTTATTCTCCTTTCACGCAGCTACGGGGTTACGATTTGACATGATAGATGAGATGAGTTTATGGGCCGAAAGTTGGACACTATAGTTGGCTACTTTTTATCACGAAAGTATGTTGGAAAAATTTCCACGCGGGCGTAGCAGTGAGCATATAACTATTTTACTATTTTTACGTAAAATTCGTGAATTCATAAATGTGTTTCATTTAGGCTCTGGTAAGAATTAAACATTTATTTTTCGTGCTGTCGTTAGCTGTGTATATTAAGTTGCTATAAATTTAAATAAATCTAGTAAAAAGAATTACAACCTTGTAACAAAAATCAATTAATTTTAAACAGACATTGACAACGTTCGCCAGAAATATGATGTCCATTACATTTAAGTGGTCATTGAAATTATGAAATGTAATGTTTAAATAGGTTGTTATTAATTTTTATTACAATTATGTTATTTACAAACATTTATACTACACGTGCAGTATTTTTACGTCATACCATTCAAACGATTTGAAATGTACATAAAAAGTCAATCGTGTAATTAAGAAAGGCAAATAATTAAGCAATACTTACATGTGTGTTGACATTGTTGGGCGGGTGATTCCGAGCCGTGTCGGTCGCCAAGGCCGCCAAAGGCAGCCGAGGCTTGGTCGACAGGGCGTTCGTGCGAGGTGAGGCAGCGCATTTCACAGCAGCCTGAACAAATAATATACCATTCATATTTTGAACGTTTAATATAATATTTTCGGTTAAATTGATCCTATTAATATTTCAATAGTGTCATTTTAGATATTGATTAATGTATTGGTATCTATTTATCACGGCCGTTACGAATGAATACGTGAAATGAATAATGAACCTGACGACTGTATTTAAATGAAAGTAAGTGAATGTTTACAATAACATATTAAATTATAAACATTTTAATCAGTCCTAAGACGAAAACTATAAAGACGGTGCCAGTGTCCGCCTTTATAACACAGAATATATATATATATATATATAAAAAAAAGAACTACTCCGACGTCAGATCTTACCCAAATGAGACCACACAGCGTGGAAGGAAAAACTATCTACTAAATTCGAAAGAGGTATTTTTAAAATAGTTCCACGTTTGATCGAGAAATCGCATCCATAAATAATACATTCGTAATAAGAGCGTCCATCATACGTATACTTCTTCATACATGTAAGTCGTAACTAACGAATGAACACTATTTTTAGTCATAAATCGGGTACACACGTAGGTACATATTTCTTATCCACATATCAATCGATAAACTCGTTACAAGTCAATGAAACATTGCAATGATAAAAAATGTTATTACCTATACACAGGTATTTCCCAATCAATACATTTCAATTATTGTATTATACAAACAGATTTTATTCGTGACACGTTCTCATTTCTTTTTGAAATCTCAACCAGAGCCGCTTGCATGAAGCTCGCCTAACTTAATAAGGTAACCAAATGAAGTGCAAGACCTCGTCGCCTCATTTGTGCTCAGACTGTAAACTTTACACCGCATTCTTGGGACGTGGGGAACTAAGTGCCGTACGAATTTTGCCGTCTAAGTTAGTGATATGGTTGTAAGTACTTAATCATACTTATTCTCGTCCGCTCGGCTTCGTTTGGCTGACTGTGCTCGGGAACTCGTCGCTTGAGAATGTGTTGGGAAAGTGTCTAAGTATTCTAGCTCCTCGTATACCACTTTAGAGCTTTAAGTTTCTTAAGGCGTGATAATTTTTATTACTTAAGGCGATGTAGGGATTTCGTTTCAGTTAAGTAATATTAATACCAAAGTTAGATTTATGGTAACGGCGTTTAATTCATGAAGTAGGTAGGTACTTGCCTTCAGCCGTGTCTAAATATTTTGCTATGTATAAACAAAATATCCTTTAATGGATAAAGAAAGAGACATAAGTGGTAACATCGGTTCAGAAATTACATTAATGCGACCAATTTTCACAATTTCCCACGATCTGATAATATAATTTAAATCGCCTCCCTTACGGCAATAAGACATTCTGTCACAGGCAAACAGCCACCATTTGCATAAATAATTTAAAACACACACCACTAGCACGCAAGCTAAGTGAATCAATACACGATATAGTGTTTCATATTTGTTGATGTCACGCGTGTACGGTAAGGGTGCAACACGCGCCGGCTCTCCCTAGTGACATAATTTTAAATGAACACAAAAAATCGTCACCCGAGCGGGGGCGAATCGTTGAGCGTAATTTCACAACAGGATTGGGCGAAGGGACATTACCATAATCATTATACGGTCCCTACCATTGACAACTGCCGCACGGGCCCACGGCTACACTATCTACATTATACTGATGTCGTAAGATCATACAATAAAACTTTGATTTCATTGCGTGCGATATATTTGAGCTTTTATATTCAAGGTTATAATAATATTTTTATAAGAATAACGCATAACTAATTAAAAGATAGAGTAGAGGATAAAAATTCTTATGGCAAAGTAATTAGGTAATTACTTCATAACTACAATCGATCACTCAGTCTGGAGTAGGAACATGTGCCCGATATGGCAACAGGCTCGCCCCTATCACATCTGGGACGGAACTGAGCTCGGCGAAATATGGATGTTCTAGTTCGCTAGTGCGCCTCTGCCTACCCGTTCGAGAATACAAGCGCGCGGTTATGTTTATATTTTTTAACACATAGTATGGAAATTTAATAAATATAAAGACATCAAACTGTTAATAGATTGATTTTTGAAATTGACTTTGTGAATATATTAATATCTATGTATTTAAATATTACTTAGCGCTTGTAAATTTTTATCATAATCATCTCACGATAGGAAATTACTAAAACATAGGGACGGATAGTTGCATACGGTGCAGTGAGACTCTACGTAATAATATATTTGTTTTGGTAATAAAACTTAATCAAAAAATGAAAAAACTTAGCTCATAATCTAATCAATTCTGAGTCGGTGCTATCATCAATCATCGAATTATAAAACTGCAATAGCACCGCCTCGAAATTGATTGGATTATGAGTTAACCTTATCTTTTATTTAACTTTGGATCGGTTTCACTATTTTATAGTTATTGTTTTACATCTGTAGAAGAAAGTTATTAAAATCAGAATATATTTATCCACCGGTTTGTCATTTCATCTTTCGAGTCTCTGTTTAATCTTTTGAGTGGAATTTTTGTTTGATGGGAGATTTTTTATGTTATAGCTTATCGAACAAAATCAGATTGTAAAAATCGTTGCATATAAAGTTATGCATAGTAACATTTCTCCAGATTTTCTGTCGGATACTATTATCATAGAAATCGTTCCACGCTAACATTTATCGAACATCCGGGCGACAAAAGCTATCGTTCCACATTCGCCATCGTAGTAATCGTATGAAGTTATCTAGGTGCTATCATCAGATAGAAGTGGCTCGTGCCGCGGGAACACGACACGTGTCGCAGTGACCGCCCAACGTGAATAAATAATAACAATAAACTACAATATCCCACACACAGCTGATAACTCACACCATTTGTAAACATTAGCCACGTCTTTAACATAATAACAGTGCTGCGCGCTTCATTAGAATACACACTGATATAAAGTGCATATTTTTTTTTCTATTGCTATTTAGTTTGAATCGTCGCATAAATGCTTTATAACAGTAACTAGCAATGATTGAATAACGGTAATTCACTAGATAACTACAATTTAATCGGTACTAATTGCCAAAAATTTGTAACATTTAACACTAAACGAAATGAAATGAAACCGGTAACGAATGAAATGCCTGCAGTATTAAGAAGCTATAAAACGATACGTTTCAAGAGTTCCAATAAAAAATAAACGAGACGGACTGACACGGAATTGGCCACACAAGATAAAACAGAATAAAAAGAAATCACAGAGAGTAAACTTCATTTTACACCGAATAAATCTCTTCAGGACTGCGACGAAAGCAAAATTCTCTCGAGAACTTTATGTGACTTCCACAAAAGATTTTATACAATTCATTTCAGTCTCATAAAAAAAGTTATCACGGATTCACAGAAATCGGGCGAGCTATTTTTCTGCCGGCGGCGCTCCCCGTGGGAAACATCGTTTAATTCTACCTCAGATGCCACTGAAATATAACATTATTTCGGCTACTCACATGCATTACTCAACGGACAACAGTGATATAATTTTCCAAACTTGTTATTGATAAATATTGTTATTACGTATTAGTACATATTTTACGGTTGTGATTCACTAATTAACAGTCTATAAACGTCACGCGGTATGTTTACAAGACGTTGTCAAATAATTAGCCTCGGTCAATAACTCAGTAGTCCGCAAGGTAATCGTCTACCCACGCCACTATTGGTCACACCTCGCCGATCAGACCGCTGACAACAGTCAGTTGCAGTAATTGCTTAACCGACAGCAATTTAATAATTAATGGGATAACAATGATATAGCAATTATAATTATACGTAAGAAGGAAAGTTTAAGTTGACAGCCTCCGTGGCGCAGCGGGCGAGTGGCCGGCTGTGAAGCGAGAGGCCGCGGGTTCGATTCCCGCACCGAGACAAATGTTTGTATGGCCTACAGATATTTGTTTCGGGTCTGGGTGTTGTGAGACCGAAAGTCTCTCGTAGTTCCTGATACCCACGACACAAGACTCGATCTTAGTGTGAGGTCAGGACTATGAATGTGATTGTTGCGTGGTATTTATTTATTTATTTGTCAAATCAAAAAAGGGAGAGGCTTAGATAAAATATTAATGAAGAAATAACTTAAGCGAATTGTAGTTAAATAATCAAGTTCAGTATTTGCATTCAAATACGAGAATGTTTGACTTATTTGTTTGAGGTCTATCAATAATAAACTATATCAGAAAGCTGTCTTCAATAATATGAACGTTGTCCTAGCCTGTCATAATAAAATGATTAGGTACATTGTTCGATGTAAATGGTTCATTTCGCATTAAATATGAAAAGAGCTTTGAATTCAACTGAGCTTTTCATTGTGTTTACATCAATTCCAGAATTAAAATATCAGTTTTATGTCTTGAATTTCTTAACGTAAAACGATAAGTAAACTTATGTCAAAATTGTATTATATTAATTTAAAATACGATGCCTAACGCCTACAATTCACTTTGCTTTATTTGTTATTTAATCTAAATATATTTTTCAACAAATTAATAATTCAACTTTGTAAATAACAACTAGTAAAAACCTTACATAACATAATATAACATAAGCTCACGCCTGTATCCCCGAAGAGGTAGGCAGAGGTGCACTTGTGAACTAGAACACCCACATTTCGCCGAGCTTAGTTCCGTCCCAGATGTGATAGGGGGCGAGCCTATTGCTATATCGGGCACAAATTCCAGACTCCGGGCTGATATGGAAAAATCCAATATCACTTTGCCCGACCCGGGGATGGAACCCGAGACCTCAGAACCGTAGTCACACCGAAATACCAATACGCCACCGAGGCAGTCAGGCAGTAAAAAACTTACGCAATTAAAATTTGTATAAGTACATACGCTATCTGTTATATCGGTAAATCTGAAATTACTTTAGGTAAATGAGACTTAGTCGAGAGAGAGCCATGTTCGCTACATGCTCAATTACCTCGGTAAACAAGCGGCGCTTGCCAATACCGTACTTAGTCGGATTTATACAAGCACAAGTAGAACTTTTATTAGTTATGGAAATGGTAAATGATAAACAGCTTTTGTAATACTTTATACGTTACATACTTTCTACGTTATTGTTAAGGTGATACGGCCCAATTTAATTTTTTTCGACGGACTTCCAAAAAGGAGAAGGTCCTCAATTCGTTTGTATTTTTTTTTCTATGTATGTTACGCTAAGCGATATCTCCGCCAAATGTGGACCGAACTTCGAAATTATTCGGTGTTGGGGTCTAGTGTTAGAAGAAAAATTATAATTGGTATTGAGTGAGGAAAGTGATACATCAACAGCTACTGTGATGGGATCGTTGGCATCTGCCAAAACGTGTTTGGGACGCCGGTCCAATGAATAATATTCATAGTAATTATTAAAGAAGCTTTTGTAAACTGTAAGTGACAAAAAATGTAATTTAGTTATACAGACAAACGACTTGGAGGCGTTTATATAGATTTCTAGTTTTATTCCGCGTGATTATTTATTCAGGTTACTCACTGCAATCAGATCAACCCGCACAACAATATCATATCTATTATTAATGTATTCTAGAATCCTGATTAAACATTATAAATCTTGCCTTTTTGTCAATTAAGACGCTGGTTGGTAGTTTACTGGAAACTAAATCGCATTATGTTTTTAATCTGATGGCAGTCTTGGTCTCCGACGTGAACTTCAATTTGCTCAAGCTATTTAATTAACAGCGACATGATGGGTCATTAATTAAGTCATCAGGCAAGATAGCGCGGGTTTACATGAACTGGATTAGAGGCGGCTTAGCTTTATGATATGTTAACATAATAAAACAATATGTAGAGCAGTACACACAGCGATTATAGTTTTAAACAATTTAATCACTAGGGCGGAGAAATTTAAAGAAAAAAGTAGTTCACAACACGATTACTATTGAAGGGCGGCCACGGTTCCTACCTGACACGGATAATTACCTTTCAGCGTTAAAAAATATTTTCACTCATAATAAACGGTCACTGATAGCGTGTAATTAAATAGAAGAATGTATAAGGCTAATTGGGGAACCAATTCATTCACACCATAACTTGTTCCAGTTTTCTGATTGGTTTAAGGTATACTTGTGACGTGAGAAAACGATTGCTGTTTGGCCTAGAGGTCTATTCCTAGAGGTCTATTACTGAATTGCGTAGCATCGCTGCAATTAGTTATCTTATTATTTTTTAAGTTATTATGTTTATTATTTATCCATTTACTATTCATTAGAGGCTATTTTTTTAGTGGTAGAGCCATGCTGTAGACAGTAATGTTTACAGTACGAATGGCCCAGCTCGACCGGTTCGATACCACTGTCTCACAGAAAACCGACGTAAAGTGGCAACTAGCAGTCCCGTTTCGTTCGGTGAGTGAGTTATCCCCATTTCCATCCCTCCCTTTCCCAATCCCTCTTCCATCCCCTTCCATTCTCTCCTTTTAGGTTGGCAACGCACTCATGATTATTTTTGTGTCATGACTCATGAGTGTCTATGGGCGGTGGAGATCACTTACCATCAGGTGACCCATCTGCTTGTTTGCCAGTCTCTGCTATAAAAGGCGATTATAATCATTTCCGATTCGTTATAGTATTAACGTCAACATAAGACACATCAAAATCATTAAAACAGCTGTTATACTTTCATACAATACAGGATATTTTTTGTACAAAAGAAACCGCATTACGTTTGCGGATACACATGTTATCCTCGAAAACAATTACATTCAACGATACTCTAACGATAAAAAAAAATGAAGAAAAAATCATTATGTTTAACAGTTACAAAAAATATTGCAAAAAACTTTTACAATAGAACATTTATTTCGGGCAGTTGACTGCTACGCAGGTAAAGCTAACCGTTTAAAAATATGCTTTTAGTAATAATGTGGCGATTAGGTTATACCAATTTAAAAAAGTAAATATTAAATGCGGCACAATATTTTCTTAGATCACTCACTATGCGATTATATTTCTATAAAAAGTAATTTGAACCTATGAATACACATATGTACATTCATTGTCACCAAATGGATACAATCTATAAAAAGAAATTGTTTAATAAATAATTTCAGAAAACGTATCACCACGAAGACATGTACACACAATACTTTTACATTATAGGCCGCGAAATAGAATCACAATATTTCAGAACAGCCTTTGGAATGTAATTGAGTGGGAAAGTAGTGGCACGCGGAAACAAATATGAGGGACGTAATCGAAATGTTTGTAAACGGGCGTCGCGTGTCACAAGGCGATTACCTGGCACGCCACCTCGCTCCACCCGCAGCGCCGCCGCGCCGTTCCCCATTCCTACATCCTTGGGGAATAAAGACTAGTTTTATGCTAAAGTGTCACACTACACGAGTAACATCAAAAAGATTTGTGAAATCATGTTCTGTTTGCAAAATTCATGACGATGTTATTTAACTGTAAAAAAATGTTCTAGCTACAAATATTATGCGTTGTGAAATTGCTTTTGCACGCTCAGCTCACACAACGTTAACATTTAGAATATGATATTCATATTTACATCCGCTAATGAACGGTTAGTGATGTTAATGTGCATGCATTGTGAGATTATTGACAAACCCATGAACGAGCAAAGCAAGCATTGTAATTCATTTTAGTGAAATTAGTACATCAAAGTATTAACCATGAGCTAACGAATTATTCGTGATCATTAAACGCGCAATCGGAATAATTTCTCATTTGCTGGCCATCGTAAAATAACCATAAAACATTCTTCGTAACTTATTCTATTTAATTTCCGCGAAGTGGAAATAGTGTTGTGAATTTCGATTGAATTAAGCCACAACTAGCGACCGCTGACGTGCGAGCTAATAGCATTAATAAACAGCTTCGTTAATCTGTTTTATGTGTTAGCTGTTAACTTTCGCAATTATTATCTGTCTGCGCTGTAATAAAGCACTTTCATTTCCTGTGCGTCCTCATAATAAGAAAGACTCAGATGTTATACAATCAAAATACTTAAAACGTTATTGCCCTCAAGTCGATAGTTGAGATGTCCGCACGGTGAATGTTTGCCATTTATTTTGTCACCAAATGACCAAAAGTAAACTATTGTGAGATACGAGTTGCGACCGCTTATGCCAATAGCGTTGCTGTGCTAACAGCTAACTTTTGAACAAACATTTGCTCAGACTTGACGTGTGTTTAGCGATAATGGAGTAATACGTTACAAATGTTTATATTATGTCGTGCAATGAATGCTAATACACAGTTCACGGTGGATAATTGATAAACAAATGAAAGTAAAATGTTAAGGTATGTCTATTTTATTACCTATCTACATCTATGGACATGTTAAATTTAATTATCCATAGATAGGCAATAGGCACAGACCATTGAGAGCTACAATCTTAATTGTAAAATTTATACGTTAAGTATGTTTGTTTGAACCCGTTAATATTTGGAACGATTGAATTAGGTACGACTAAATCATTTCGAAAATTATTTCACGAGCTGCTTTCGGCTTTTTATGCCAGGAACATAATTTTATGAAGGAAACAGAGCTGCGAGCAACAGTCTCTAGAACTATTTTTTTAGATATAAATAATATCCGGATAATAAAGATAGTGACATAGTAAGCCTGCCTCGGTGGCGTGGTGGTATTTCGGTACGACTACGGTTCTGAGCTCTCGGGTTCGATCCCGGGTCGGACAAAGTGATATTGGATTTTTCCATATCAGCCCGGAGTCTGGAATTTGTGCCCGATATGGCGATAGGCTCGCCCCCTATCACATCTGGGACGGAACTAAGCTCGGCGAAACGTGGGTGTACTAGTTCGCTAGTGCGCCTCTGCCTACCCCTTCGGGGATATAGGCGTGAGCTTATTTTATGTTATGTTGTTATGTGTAATATATTGTTTACTTGACTCACACAGAACAGTAAAATAAATATTCGGCCATCATCGGATCACTGAATTTAACAAGCTATTAAAATTATCATTTACAATTTAGCATTTCAGTTACGAAAGCAAATTGTAATGTAACTACACCGGTTATGTTGAACCCTGTATATACTCAGTTCATTCCCATTTGAAAAGTAGAGATAATTCAAATTCACATCTTTTCTCTATAACTAGACCACTAGAGGTAGTTTTACACGTTCCAAAATCTACTGGTGCTTCTGAAATGCCCACTGGTCTGAAAAGAAGCACCAAGAAACTCAGGCGTAGGTAGGTGTTTTATATATTGTCAATTAAATAAATATTACAATTCATACAAAAATAATAAAATCGATATCATCATCATCAGCCATAGGACGTCCACTGCTGGACATAGGCCTCCCCCAAAGATTTCCAGATTGACCTGTTGGAAGCGGCCTGCATCCAGCGACTTCCTGCGACCTTTATCAGGTCGTCGATCCACCTTGTAGGTCGATATAAAAATAACTAATGTTACTAGAGCTTGATGCCCGTGTCCATTCAAAGCTCGAAGGCACCAAGGTCTATGGAATAAAACAAATTAAAAAATAACACAATTTTGGAGTAATCCGAGCGGTCCAGTCCACACAAGCAGCGACCGTTTACGAGAATGATGCATGTGCCAACCATTAGCCTCTTCAACCATGTTGCAGGGAAATTACCGACTGGGCACACAAAGCCAGAGATGATTTTCTGGCGCATGGTTGTCACCTAACACTGAATAACGAGTATTATCTTTGTCGTCTCCTTGGACTAGTGGCAGCGTATATGGGATGTGAACCGGAAGGTCCTGGGTTCCATAACCACGTCAGTTGGGGTGTTATTCTAGCACTATACATACGTCAGACAAGCAGCAGGTCGTAAAAACTAGGCTAAACCCTTTCTGCAACATGCTTTAAAGTGTTGCGCCGGCCTCACATTGTTTTGGGATAAGAGCATGTGGAAAGAAAGAGAGAAACATCTTTAACTGTCTTACGGCAATGTACACTCTTGATGTTGGGTTTAATGTTAACTTTCCATCACATTAAATGTTTAATGAAAGCGATAACAACCGTTTCATACATTCGTTACGAATTAGTAACACATAAAACCGATAAAACCGGTGAGAGCACCACTCGAGAGATTGGAGAGGCTAGCGTAGGTGTGAGCAATATTACCATTGAATACAGAAATTCACTCTATCTATTACTACAATCAATCCATCATAAATCCTAGATAATACTGTTCAGGAACTAAAAAAAGTTTATTAACCACCTTATAAAGAAGGTTAATAATCTTCAATGTTTGGCAACAAACCGACTGTTGATAGACGAGCCGCGGGGGTGATCACTTATGGTAAAGGACCACGTGCTATGTTGCTCTACAATCAATAATTAAGTATATTGTTACTTAGGGTATGCGGTAACGAATTCTTAGTATTATGTTTATGTATTAATTTCATTTCCTAAAAGAATAAATAAATAAAAACTACTTGTCGTCTTATCGGTTTAGTAGCAGCCTATATGGTTATAGGCTCTGTGTACGGGTAGTGGACCGGGAGGTTCTGGGTTCGACACCCAGGTCAAGCGAGTCGTTTTTCTTGGTTTAGTTTGCCTGAGACTGGCTCCCTCGACCCCACAATGAAGTGGGATGGGTGCAGGTGGAAAGAATCAAGGTTTGATTTGACCAAGGTAGTCTTGGTCAAACAACTGTACAATTAAAAGATTATTTCACATAACCACATAAAGAACACAAAGTCCTACAACATTGGAAAAGTTTCTCGTCTTCTTAAACTTTTTATGTGACACCCGGTACATTTACATAGAGAAGGGGAAAGTTCGATACCTCTGTAAGTGAGACTCAATTGGCGTTCCATAGCGATCAGGATAGTCAGCTTGGTCTGTGTAGTACGTTCACACTGATTGCCGTGATATCTATCCACTCTTCAGAATATTAAATCGCGATGGCGGTGCACAGTCTGCAGAGGACCGCCGGCAGATCGTCGAGATACGACGCGAGTCGCGACCCACAAGCGTCTGCCACCGAATATACCCTTACGTTGTCGGTCGATATGATTCTTGTCATTTGAGCCACTTTGCACATCTTACAAACGCTTCTACACAAAATATTAGGTTTACCACAAAAATTGGAACTCAAGCAAGTTTTATTTTGATACTTCGGTACGGTACAAGTTCCTCGTCTTTATCTTTACATAGTATAAAACAAAGTCGCTTCCCACTGTCTGTCCTTATGTATGCTTAGATCTTTAAAACTACACAACGGATTTTGATGCGTTTTTAATAGATAGTGATTCAAGAGGAAGGTTTATATGTATAATACATGCATAAATTCATCCCCTAAACAGACGTAATGGGGGATGAATGTTTGTCTAGACTCTCACGCGGGCGTAGCCGCGGACAAAAGCTAGTACATAATAAAACTTGATGGGGACTAAGGCAGTCGTCACAATTTTCATGTCTTGCATTTAAAGACATACTTGTAGATGAAGTTGTTTTGGCTTATGAAAAGCACACGAAATGAGCATTTTCAAAAAGGTGTTTTACTGCGAGTATTTGTTTTATTCGTTAAGAACATTTCATTGTTGGTAATTAACGCTTTACGATATAGATCTCACTGTATTATTACTGTCTTTATTTCACACTAAAACAGCAATCGCTATGCATATTCATAAATTTTATATAAGCGTAAATTATTTTTAGCCATTTGTTCTTAATGTGCATTTATATTCATGTAATACAATATTATGCAAATCATTATACATAATTAGATAATTAATGAATTATATTTAACAACAAATCACGTTACTATGGCAAATAAAAATATATATGACTTTATTAATGGTCTTTATTTTTCATATTTAAAATTTATATTTCATTGTAAAACAAAAAAGTGATTTTAAATGTCAATGCAATATACAATATACCTACATGCCCATAAGTATACGCAAATTACGGTTTAACCGTTTGCGAGTTAAAAAGGATATATTGACATTAAAACATAACATAACATAAGCTTACGCCTGTATACCCGAAGGGGTAGGCAGAGGCGCACTAGCGAACTAGAACACCCACATTTCGCCGAACTTAGTTCCGTCCCAGATGTGACAAGGGGCGAGCCTATCGCCATATCGGGCACAAATTCCAGACTCCGGGCTGATATGGAAAAATCCAATATCACTTTGCCCGACCCGGGGATCGAATCCGAGACCTCAGAACCGTAGTCGTACCGAAATACCACCACGCCACTGAGGCAGACTAATATCTATATTAAAACATAGTGTGTAAAAAAGAAAGCTGTTAATACACAAACATCAATTAAGTTGTTGTGTAACGGTATTACAATCGGGCGAACATTCTTTACATTATGCGATGATGTAAGTATTCAATTAGGTACCTGAAGTGTCTGTAACACGCTAAACAAGTCCACTTTGTGAGAGACAAGACATATCAAAGGATAAGCTACGATAGTGCTTGATAGTTATGAGGATTCGTAGCAGGTACATAATATATTGCTGCCCGATCCACTCAAGAGTCAAGACTACGCCCAAGGGGCGACAGGTTGCCAAGATGACATCTAATCGATACCAAACGTACATTTTAATTTTTATTAGTTTTTAGTAATGATCGCTAATTGCACCAGGCACTTTATATAGGTTGTGAACCGGGCGGTCCTGAGTTCTAATCCTAGGAATTCCCAGAGAGCGTTGACATTAGGCAGGCAGAAGGTCGTAAAAATTGAGACTTTTTGCAACAAGCTTAAACAATGTGGAACCAAAAAGTATAATAAAATACATATTCATTTCTTAAAATTCTCAAAGGAACAACCCGTTCGCTTCTTAGTTACATTATATAAAGTGATAGCCGACATTTTGACTATTTTGAGCATAAGATAATATCATTAGGTGCTTTTTATAATCACTTTATGACAGTGTAATTATGTTATGACTTATAACAACGTATCGTATCAGCAATAGATATATGCCGCAAATCTGTCTGAATTAATATGAAAATGGAGGTTAAAATAATCTCAGTGGCCATTTTAAAATAACAATTTCTTTATAAAGTTAATGGCTGGAGGCGTACGCTTGAAGACTAGTGACCGTTTGCCGGTCGAGGGCAATTTGTGCAATTTGCTTCCCACCAGTATAGTCTTCAAAATGTAGGTATAATCTTGGCTACCGAACTCACTCGTACGTTAACAAACTTGAATCATTTTAAAACATAGCCAAGTTTTCACATTTACTTAATGGTTTCAACTGTAATAGAATTATTAATGTTATTATATCAACGGTAAATGGAATTACGTCTGTATACCGAATTTATAAATCATAATAACGGATAATAGTACTTACATAAATTAATAGTACACGACACGTCAACAGCGTAATTGTGAAATAGATTATATAACGATCAGTTTTATATCGTATGATTAAATCGTAGCCGATTTATCAAATAATATACACATTACTGCATCAATTAAATCCATGATTAATCGGCTTACTGTACATTATAAAAAATAACCGAATTAAGCCGCGATGATAAATAACGTGTCTTAACATAATAATGAACAACACGTAAGAACATTTTGAAAACATCAAAGTGTTTAAACGTAAAAGTTGTTACAGGCGCGGGTTGTTTAGAGAGAAAATTCAAGTGGCGAAGAAACATTTAAGGAGCCGCCGACAAAGAGCCAATAAAGGCGAAACAAAGCTGTTTAAACGTAAACCGGGTAAGTATTTATGTCACAAGGTGTCAACGTGGAGCAGTGAGGATAACGAGATGGTTCACGGCACTCTCAGGCTGAGATCTATAGAGCGAACTTCGTCTAAGTCTGAGTCAAAGAAACAAACTTATTGAGGATTTGGAATTTTTAAATCGATCTTCGACTTAGTCAGAGTCATTTTTACAAGAAAATCTTTGCTTAGTCTGTCTGTCTCTTTTTTCTGTCAATGAGTTTGTTTCTTTGACTCAGACTTAGTCGAAATTCGCTCTATAGATCTAAGCCTAAGTGTGCAACCTAGTGCTACCAAGCGCTGCCGTTGCTTTGACTCGTCTTTTCAACCAAGACTACCAATTTTGCTTTGAACACTCTTTCACTCAGGTGACAACTGTTTAATTTCCACTTAAATTCATTACATTTTTGAGCAAATCAAATATGGGCTTGGTTTAAAGTAGATTTAATCTACAAGAATTCCTGTAAACAGTATCTATCTGAAAAGTAAATCAAGGTAAATGTTATCAGGCAAATAAAGCGAGCTATTTTGTTAGCGTTAATTCACTAAATTAAGTCGGTTTAAAAGAAATACGATCAGTTTCGAGAGCCGCCTAAAATGTTTACAGTTTTTATTAAAGCATAAACAAACTGTACATTATTCTTCGTGTTTAGCCACTAAAGAGTTGTAAAGTATGAATGAGTTATTAATTATAACACCGTTAGTGACGTTACTAAGTTTTCATACCGCTATTGGTACTTTCCGTAAGTTTAAATACATACATAGAGGCACGGGCAAAATAGCTAACTAGAACTTTAACTTTCCGCCGAGCTAATCTCCATCTCAGATGTGATAGGGGGGCAGCCTATCGCAATACCTAATATCACTTTGCCCGAGCCGGGACCGAACCCGAGACCTCAGGGCGGTAGACGTGCTGCATAAGCAACACCACTACGCCACCGAGGCAGTTTCTAAATGTTAAAATGGGAAATATCCGGCATTTAACATTTCACGTCGACTACTTCTTATTACCTACTAAATAAGATCTTCCTCGACCGCTTATCAGGTAGATGGGTCTTGTCAAACTTTTGAAATTAATTTTGAGCGTGGTTCATTTTTTTATTAAACAAGTTCAGTGCTCGTTTTTCTTCGTCACAGGGCCCGCTTGGGCGGCGAAACTTGTGATTGGACTTGAAAGTTTTAAATAACTGCAGGAACTATTTTCGGTGTACTGAATTAAATTTGTATCAAAGTAGAGGATAGGAAAAGTTAGGCAAACACAAAATTACATTTTAGTTAAGTTAGAAGGTCGAGCCTTTAGGATAATATAACGACATTAGCTTAACAACCAATTCGTCGACCGCAACCCTAAAAGGTCCCGAAACAGAAGGATTTAAATAAAGCCGCGTCTCCTGCATTAAAACATTACACAAAACACCTACACAAAACATAGTATTTCTACAATTTTTTTGTCTATGGTCCATTGTTACATGAGCAGGAGACAATGAAAAAACCTTGCTTTGTGTAGGTGTTTTTGTGTTTTGTTTCAGAAAAACATGCGCAGGAGAAGCGTCTTCACACATACAGTTTAAGCATAGGTGCGATAGAATCTCAAACCACAAACATTGACTCGAGAAGGCACGGTCTTTCACGGAGCTCGGTTCGTCGGCATCTGGGAGTTTGAATAATTTGTTTATTTATTACGGCACTGGTAAAACGTTAGTAGGTAGTGGTGGCGTGGGAAAATATCTGAGCACCAGCGTTACATAGTGAGGTAACAATTTGCTGCTCCACAGGCGTCAGATGACAGTCGTCATTCGTCACGATCGGCTGGTTTATATACTTTTCTATATATACATACAGTTATTATTATTCTTTTAATTTCCATAAGATTGAAATAACTTCATGGTTACACTTTGTCTTATGACTTATTTGTCGTCAGTACTAAATTACTGATCCCAAAATATATGAATGCAAGGAAACATTTCTAAACCGTATACAAGAGGCATATCTTATATACCTACATATTGAGGTAGGTACGATGCAATGTCTAAATTTAATAGAACCGTAAATCGTAATCGTTACAACAATATGTGTTACATTATCATAATCTAGGTTTTGCTTGTTTTGAATAATGTTAGCTCAATTAGGTATTTAGTCCAGTGTTTTATAAATTATGGGTATCACGGCCAAGTTGTATGAGGGTCACAAAAACGATGACTCAAGTATGTAATTCGCATTTTTGCGGTAGACTCTATGCGCTGAGTAAGGGGGATTGCGAGAAAGATTTTTGATTAAATTTGGAGGCTGCGAAGAATCCTTAAAGTCCATTTTGGACTGCATGTTCAGTTAAAAATTAATTTATGTTTAAGTAATTTATCTTTGTTTCCGAATAATCAAATACATTATATTATATAACTTCCACACCTTTACAATTAACGTAAATTTAATTCGTATCTTAAATTAGTTTATTTACATTTAACAAGTAGAGTACATTCTATCTTATGATACCTATTTAGATAGATATGTCCATTGCACAGTTAAAGGCACAAATCCAACACATTGATTTAGATGATATAGATACTTGATTGCAATTGTTTGCATTGTGTAGGTACTCATTTGCCTAAATATCCAATTGAATAAACAATTACCTAAACGCTTTCCCTTAACTGTGTTAGCGAGACGATAATTTTTTATCGGTTAGGTAGGTCCTTGAGAGGGCAATAACTATTGATTTCAAAGAAAAGGTACTTCAAAAAAGGAAAAACATTTTAATGAACATTTCGTGGCATCGCTGGCGTGACGTAGAAGAATAAAGAATGAGTTGTTTCAAGTGCAAATTAATGCATGGCTATTGTAACTAAATTGCATAAGCGTAGACACCGCATGTGGTGAATTAAATAGGAGCAAAGGAACCTGTTCGGGCCTATAATATAACCGTGCGCCGCGCCGCTCCAACGAACCACAAACTGCAAGCCTGTCACCATAATTTAAAACGATAGCAGGGAATGTAGTTTTATTGTGAGTATGCCTACGAGACATCAGCATTCAGAACATATTGCTATTCGAGGACGGCGCGATAAATGAGCACAAACGAGCGAAAGCCACTTAGACCAAATTTACACTTTGTGGGAGACCGCGAGTGCACCTCGGCCGCCGAGATCGCGCCGCTCGGCGCTCCACGGGCCGTGCTCGGCAGTCAGCTGCTCACTACATAATGTGTGCGCTGTGTACACACTACACACACACTCACCCGGCCTGTACACACTTACAACTGTGTACACCACCATTGTACCGTGTACTATTGCACGGACCACTTTATTAGGAAGTTCGGTTTTGTTTTGTTAATCACTATGTAATTATTGGTGTTTTTACGATCTAACACTAATTAAATGGCCATACACTATCTGATTTCTTCACGAAGGGTTCATTCGTTGGGTCAATGCACTTCCGAGGCGACGTCGAAAGCCATTACGGAGCGCCGTTTTTATAATGGGGATACAAATAAAGAATCTGTACATCCTGGTGTACGGAATCGATTAATGTGGCTAGTCAAACTGCACATTTTTATGTAACCAATCGCTATCAGCATTATTGTACTAATCGAATTAGTAATCAATTTGTAATGTACACATATAAAATGATAATTGCAAAGTTTGTAGGTCATTATGCAAATGTAAACAATGTAGGTATTTCGTGCAGAACATAGATTGCTATCAACACTAATAAGTATATTTTTAAAAACTAGTTTTAACCCCGATTTGACGTAATACTATGCTGATAGAATAAAGGGTCTTGTAATAATAATAGTGTAAAACACTTACCTCGAGATCCTCATATGTGCGAAATGCCATTATGGCGAAACCATCGATGATATCCTCTTCTCCAAGCGGCTCCCGCGACTTCTTCCTCCTGGCAGGAGGACGAGGCGGCTTCTCTCGGGCCGGAGACTCGTCCTCGCCGCTGTCCCCATCCTTAACTTTGCTCTCTCGCTGTGCTTGCATGCGCTGTGCCCGCTCCCTTCGCCTATTTCTCTGATTGCGCTGCTTTACTTCGTTTTCCATCGTTCGCACATTATTCGAATCACCCGACCACCGTGCTTCACAACACTAAAGTCCGCACTACACTTTTACCACACATGATCAACCGTAGATTCTATACCGTGACAATCAACAAAATACAAATCTTGCACACAGAAAAAGACACAGGCCGTTTCCAATGGCGGATCGTACACCGTTGCCGCATTGCAAGTAAAATGGCCGCGTAGCAATCCACGGGCTGTTCTTTCTTCACATTCACGTAAACGGAAACATAATATCACTTAAACTAAACATATTACTATATATTTTAATAAGAACTAAGATAATAATACGACAAATTAACTTTATACATTATTCTCTGTATTCAGAATCAGTCAATAGTCAATACAATGAAAGGTGTTGCACGACGCCAACGCTACGTCGCGGCCGCGATGGTGAACTAAACCAAGTTTACCAACATAACGGACGCATATTCTGCGATATAGGGCGTCCTAAGCAATGTGGCGCTCGGTGGAACTCTTCACACAAATAGTGTTATCTCTTTCAATATATACCGAAATATCAGTGTAGTACGTGTATTTTATAGTTATCAGTAAAAGTTTTAATAACTATTGATTATTTATACAGAATTTTGAAGTGTAACATGTAAGTATAAATTATGTAGAATTATAAAGTTGTCTCACATCCCTCAATAAGGAAACGTCTCGTTTGCTTGTCATGTTGGCATGACGCAATAACTATGAGAATTTGTTTGCAGTAAATGGTTTCCAACTGTTTACACTGTGTCTAAAATTCTTGGAACTCTGTGATGTTACAACAGCACAGAGTTGATTTTAGTAACACAGAGAAAGCAGTTTGAAGTGCTTTATTAGTGTGAAGTTCGTTCATATCCAATTTGACATATGCAGCAGACATTTTTGATGTAAATTTCGTTCAGAAATCAGATAGGAATTGAATTGATAAAAAAAATAATAATGTTCATATATTATAAAAATATTTAAAAAAATATAATATAATTTTCCTTTATATAAAAATAATAAAGAAATGTCACATTCATGGTCTAGTGGTAGGGTATGTGGGTTGTGGAACGGGAGGTCCTATATTTGATTCCCAGGTCCGGCATTTTTTTTAACACGATTTGCCTGGAATTGGTTGCCCCAGACAATCGTAAAAAATAAGCCAAATCCTTTCTACGACATGTTTAAACTTATGTTGCGCCGAACCCACATTGAGATGGGATAAAGCTAGGTAGAAAGAATTAAAACGGGCGGAGAAATAACAAAAAAAACCCTATTATAACAGTGCGGGTATCGAATGAAAGCTAAACAATGAACGAAACAAAAAATATATTAATAAGTAGACTAAATTATTAAAAAACCAAATACCCGACTGCGTAATAAAGAGAGGACAAGCTTTAAAAATTTTCAAAACAGTGTTTTTTATTTTTCTCCGCCTCATTTTATAACTCAAATTATAAGAGCTTGTTTTTTCTATTTTATGCAGTTGGCTTTAGTGTAATTATATATTTTTCGATCGACTTCAAAAAAGGAAAAGGTCCTCAATTCTTCTGCATGTTTTTTTTATATATTTTTATGAAAAAGATTTTTATGTATGTTACTCGATATCTCCGCCAAATGTGGACCGATTTTTAAGATTATTTTTGTATTCGATACCGATTGAGCTTAATTCAAGGTTGGTCCCATATAAATTTGGTCACGATCGGATAAATTTTGAAGTCAGTCCGTTAATTTTTTTCAAGAATGCAAATACGTTTTTTTTCATTATCCGACACGATCAAGGCTCGATAGTAGTAGCCAGTCAGTAAGTATATCGTCGCAGATTGACCTGATACAGAGTAACTGATATCGGCATCTACGAAGTTACCAATTTCATTTTACTTTTTACTGACCTGTACAGTAGCGATATATCGTCGCTGAGTCCTACACATGTACCTCTAGTATTGTTTACATATGGTATTATCATCCGTACAATGCAAGTTTTGTAGGTACTTACATGGTCTTTGGGTATTACTTAACTATTCCTTTGATGAGATGCGTATTTAATACAATATTCTGCGTATTTTTCCAACTTGTTTCAATAGTAGGGGCTCTGATCTCGGAGTGTTTATCCTAAGATATGAGCCTCTTTTATCCTATAGCCGAGCATCGAGATACTCTGTTGTTTGCAATGTTCACTGATCCGAATAATATAAATGGCGTCCTCAATTATCAGTTTGACGGTTCGGATAAGCACCTCAGTGTGGTCCTGTGTAGAAACAACCCACACATATTCGTTTAAATAAATAAGTAATACATATGTATAAGCACAATAATCAATGTTAGGGAATTTAAGGCATTATACTCACTGTATTCTTTTATTGTTTTAGGAGTTTTCACACAGTCACAGTCTTTATTATTTTTTCATAAAAAAATAAGGTTATTGATTCCTGGTATATGCAACAGGACGAACATATGAGAGAATATTCCATGAACGGTTGCTCTCAATCTATCAATGGTCGCTCTACCAAATGGTATAGTTATATTAGTAAAATCCCAAATGTTTACAATAATTAATCTTTTACATGTACCGTATTATTGTGTATTTGTATAACAAATAAGTAGTATTTTTTGGGGTTTCATATTACAATGATTGTTGTAGAGACAGCCTAACGGCTATAAAATTTTAATTGTAATAAAAACACCGATGAACACCGCTTTTCTATGTGGAATAGTTTATCATACTGAACTATGAGAATCATAATTATTATAACAAATTAAACATAATATTATTACGCATCATCACCAGTTTAGTTTTGGCTGAAACATGGCTCTACCATATTGTATATTATAAGAGTAGCAGTTTATAAGAACTTAATACATAACACATAACATAACATAAGCTCACGCCTGTATCCCCGAAGGGGTAGGCAGAGGCGCACTAGCGAACTAGAACACCCACATTTCGCCGAGCTTAGTTCGGTCCCAGATGTGATAGGGGGCGAGCCTATCGCCATATCGGGCACAAATTCCAGACTCCGGGCTGATATCGAAAAATCCAATATCACTTTGCCCGACCCGGGGATCGAACCCGAGACCTCAGAACCGTAGTCGTACCGAAATACCACCACGCCACCGAGGCAGTCAAAACTTAATACAACTTAATACAATATTATGTTTATTAAGTTAGTTTATTAAGTTTAGCATTTGATTAAATTTACTTAAAGTAATTCTGGCTAATATTAATCCCCATTAGCTTTCATAAGCATTAACTAAATAAGAACGCATGGAAAATAAATAACAACCCAAAACAGTGCCGTAATATTCCTCAAAGTTTTTACGCCTACCTATACAAAATAAGGCTGTACAATAAACATACCAATTCATTGGTATACATGTTACATTCAGTAAAGTCGAGTTTAGCAAAGCGTATTGAATGTAATATAAATTCCAAGTTTCTTTATTCAGTTGTAATAACCGTACATAATTCGATTTATGTCTGAATACTTGATATTCTATGTTGTTGAGATATTCTATAAAACATTGTTGTTCTTTGAAAACTAGTTTCCGCATGAATAAGCAAAAGTAATATATTACTTTTAATTCAGATATATAAGTATTCGTGAATAGGTAATTTTAGATAGTGTTAACAAATTGCAAGCATTAATTCAGTGTCAGACATTTAGATTCTCTTTTAATTCGTGTAAATAAGTCTTAAATTAGAGTTAAGATGATAATGTATATTCTTAGCCACCTATGATGTTATTTTATGATAATGAATTTAAGTCGCGTCAGTAGCGCGCGTGTTGTCGTTACGACGACTAGTGTTTGTAATTTGCCTTGATTTAAATTGATTCATTATTTTAAAAGTGGCAATTGGTCAACAATAAATTATGTATTGTATGCTGTAATCCGTTTTATCGTCCGTATCACAACCGCTGACATTTCCAATTGATATCATTTATGATAAACATTTTAAACACGGTAAATTATGTTGTACATGTTGCTTACGTAGTGCTTATGTCATTTGTTTTGCTTTAGGTATTTATTTAGGTAACCTTTTTAGAGTTACACTAGGTCCTTGAATCGCGGGACTAGGAGCTCGATCTCTAGGGCCCTACTTTTTAATAGTCTGAGTATTTGAATAATTTTTTGACATTTTGTGAACAGCTGTTAAAGCTAATTATAATAACAGATTTGGTGTATTTTTTATTTTAATAGCATTCCGATTGAGAGCGTCGGGTATTGTAAAAAAGGCCCTGCTATAAATGATATAAACAACAAAGGTGAAATACTCTGCACTTTAGTTCTATACGTATCTGACGTAACCGAGATCTTCAAGGTGTTTATTAACATTGTACCCATAAAGTAATATCTCATAATTACCCAAAGAGGTCACTCAGGTCGATGTTGGCATCTCTGACCCCGACATTTTATTTGTAAATAAAGCGAATTTCAAGTTATTTCCATTCGTGGTTCAGATAAGACCAGTAGTAACTTAATGGGCGTTACTTATAAAAACATTTTCGCTTATCTTTTCGCTAAGAATAGCCTGCCACTTTTTATCTTGCTTGACATTGTTTAAAAATGAAAGGGACAACCTATGGTTAAAGATAAGCAGGGCTTAAATATTTTTATAAGTAAGGGGCTATGGCTATAAATGTTTTGTGTTGTCTATTTAAACAAGTAGTGTCACTTAACTTCTAACCCCATATTTCTTACTTTTCAGTTATCTATACGTTGTTGCATTGTCAGATAATATGATACTGTCTTACTTTTACAAATGAAGTGAATGTGAAAGTTAGGTTGTTTGTCTGTTCGTGATTTTGTGTAGGTATACTGAACCTATTTGAACGTTTATACACACGCACATTATTAAGTAGTAAGTATATAAGTATTTCTAATGCATGTGGCCGAGGTATGTTCCCGAGGGATGTAACTTTCATAAGAGCGGAGATTAAAATCAGTGATAAATTAATAAATTCAATATGTACTATCAACTTGGATTTATTAACACACTTCATCAGATAAATTGTATTTTTAGCGAAAAAAGAACATGTTGTAAAAGATAAAAAAGTCAGTCTCACTCGAGCAGTAATGCGATTAGCGTTGTAGAGTTTCGTGTTTTAAAACGTTAGACCACCAGCAAGCTCCATAATGTTTGTTTTCGTTTAATTTTTATAACGTACAGCCATAATGCCTTGTGTATACACGAAGGGGTGGTGAAACGAAGTGGGAATAAATGACGACGTTCTTTTTCTTTTTTTGCGTCGATCACTCCCCTTCTTTAGTAATAAAAATTATTACCTACTTACAACGAACCGTGTGAATTGATTTATTCCAAACGAACTTAAATTAAGTTGTAAAATCTCAAATATAATTGCGCACGAAATGTTTAATACAACCTTGGCATATGGCGTATAACAAATTAATATAATGAACGTGAATTGGCTTTATCTTATGTTATTAGGCACAGAATTCTGTGTTGTGAATTTTTATGATGTCTGTCTTGTTAAAATAATAAGTACCACTTATACTGTCGAAATATTTTATTCTATTCTACTTGCTAACGGTTATAAAAACATAGTAAACTATGGAAAGAATCTAATATAAAACCATCTATGACTGCTTCGGTGGCGTAGTGGTATTGCGCGCGCGGTACGACTATCGTCCTAAGGTTCCGGGTACAATCCTCGGGTCGGGCTAAGTGATATTGCATTTTTTAGTATCAGCCCGAAGTCTGGAATCTCTGCCCGATATGGCGATAGGATCACCCCCTATCACATCTGGGATGGAACTAAGCTCGGCGAAATGTGAGTGTTCTAGTTCGCTAGCGCGCCTCTGTTTATCTTATATTATAATCCATCTCATATTGCCTCTTAATATTACAGCAGAGAACCGATAAAAAAATAGGGCTCACTCATCCCTTTCTTTAGTAAATGTGGCGCGTGCTCAATGTTGAGACAGTGAAGAAAAAAAAAAACGTTACGCTACAAGTTATAACAATAACTATTTATATTATTTATCTAACAATACTATAATGCTGACATCTCTTTTGTTACATTTAAAACGGATTTTGAATTCATTTAAATAACAAAGAAGATTCAAATTCTAGTCGCCTCCCTGGTCTAGTGACAGACATATATGGGCCGTGGACCGGGAGTTCCTGGGTTCAATTTCCAGGTCGGGTAAAGCGATTTTTGTAATTTAATTTACCCGGGACTGGATCTGTCAGAGAGCGGTTGTTGTTAAGCAGGCAGGCGGTCGTAAAAACTAAGTAAATTTTCTACAACAAAAAGTGTCTTGCGCCGACCCCACATTAAGGTGGGATAAGAGCTGGTAGAAAGAAAGAACAAAGAAAATTCTAAAAAAAATCATACTACTGTGACTACGATTTGCTTCTTTGCAGAACAGTTAAAATGAAGTCAAAAACCATCGAAAGGTCCTTGACAGTCACCTGCATTATGGGTGTGTTAGTGTCTACATACGCTCTATATGTAGAGATGGCAGTGGAAATCAAGCCAGGGTACAAAGCTCTGTGTGACATCGCCGAACACGCCAGCTGTTCCAAAGTGTTGTCTTCTAAGTAAGTGGCAAATTTTTTAATTATTTATCATGGCGGGTACACACCGGCCGATCGAAGGCAAAAGAATCTATACCTGTTCCATTCACACAAACAAACTTTCGCTGTTGTGGGAATGAAACAGGCATCATTCGTTCGCCTTCGTTCGGCCCGGTGTTTACGCGCCATCAGCCGAATAATGACAGATGATAGACTTTTTATAAAAAACCTTTGTAGTTTATCCCAAATGGAAATCTGATCGTATCATATTAACATAACACGTATATATAGGGATATTTCTATTTGTTTTTTAGTGGAAAGTTCATGTCTTACATACATATAGAGGTTTACCTTGTAAAGTACATTCGCCACCTACAGGGTAAGTTAACTGAAGTCGAAAGTTGGGCGCGTTGAGATACATAACTCTAAGTATCGTCATTTTTGTATAGCGGGTGTTTCATAAAGTTGGTATCAATAATAACTACACTTGTAGAGGTAAAGTCGCATTCCGATTTTGAAATCCCCATGGCTTAAAAATTGATTTAAAAAAATAATTTCTATTTTTATTTTTTAACTTTACCATTACGCTTTAAATCGTTCTCCTCTTATTGGTATTTGGATTTTTATTGGTACCAACTTTATAAAACACCCGGTATAGTTAAGCAACACTATTAGAATTTGTAGGTCCCTTAATTATTGTACAATGCCGAGAAAAAACTATCTGTAAAAAGTAACATTGATAAACTTTCCAAGTTATGCGTTAATGAAAAATTCAGCATTTATACGACTTGAAAATTTAAAATATTCCAATTAGGGTACCGTGACAAAGAAAATTGAACACTAAAATGTTGTCTCTTAACTTTTTTATTCTTTCAAGTAACGACTAATTTTGTTATTCTAGAAAACAACGTAAAATAAAAAGCGATAATAAATTTTCTAAGAAATAATTAAAAGCCATATTAATTTTATGAAGTAGATTACGTATTTACTTTTGTTTGAAAAATGGAACTTTTCGTGGAATTAGATCTAAGTAGATTATCACTACATATTATAAAACAAAGTCCTCCGCCGCGTGTCTGTCTGTCCACGATAAACTCAAAAAATACTGAACGGATTTTCATGCGGTTTTCACCAATAGATAGAGTAACTCATGAAGGTTTTGGTGTATATATAATTTGGTACTTTAATACGCAGGCGAAGCTGCGAGCAAAAGCTATATAGTATTTGTAATAAATACGATCAAGTATGTACATTTCTTGCACTGACACAATATTTATTTCGTTTGCGTTTTAGTAGATAAAACTACGTATATAGAGGTAGATATAAGAAAATAAGATATACGAATATACTATTCTGGTTTTGGGTGTTCTGAGATTGTACATACGTAGTTCCTTATTCTCACGAATCCCATAACACACGAAAGATTTAAACTGTGTATATGGCTGATGGGTGTAATAATAATAATAATATTAGCCCTTTAATATTGCTGTCCCACTGCTGGGTACAGGCCTCCTCTACTAATGAGAGGGGTTAGGCCTTAGTCTACCACACTGGCCTAATGCGGATTGGTAGACTTCACATACCTACGAATTTCTTGTCGAGAAATTCTTGGTTATGCAGGTTTCCTCACGATGTTTTTCTTCACCGTTGTAGCAAGCGATAATTCCCAATGAAAACACACTTAACATAGAAAAGTCAGGTCTCGAACCTCCGACACTCGTCTCGGCAGTCCGTACCATTCCCAGCTGAGCTATCGCTGCTTCTAATTCGATGGTTGTAATAATATTGATAATTTAACTTTACAGATACGCTAAAGGTTTTGGTTTGATGGATGACAATTCGACGCTCAAGCTGCCTAATTGTATCTATGGGATCATCTTCTACTGCATTATGATGTTTTTGAGTAAGTATTTCATAGAACAATATATAAGAAAGAAAGATATATGTATTAAAAGTACAATTCTCTGGAATACACTTACCTCTTAATTACATACGGCGTAAAGCTACGAACTCGACATTTAGACATACTCATAACATAACATACATAACATAAGCTCACGCCTGTATCCCTGAAGGGGTAGGCAGAGGCGCACTAGTGAACTAGAACACCCACATTTGGCCGAGCTTAGTTCCCTCCCAGATGTTATAGGGGGCGAGCCTATCGCCATATCGGGCACAAATTCCAGACTTCGGGGTGATATGGAAAAATCCAATATCACTTTGCCCGACCCGGGGATCGAACCCGAGACCTCAGAACCGTAGTCGTACCGAAATACCACCACGCCACGGAGGCAGTCATTTAGACATACTCTACATATAGATCTCTAGTATTTTAAATTGTTTTAAGAAACTATTCCTGTACTTTCAAGAATTGAGAACCTGGTGACATGAAACACAGGCATTATCTATATCAGGCACCAATCTCTACGCCATTTGTAAACTTTATAAAGCTGTACCCTGTAATTCGATGATGAGATAACATTTTATTATTATTTAAAAAGCATATTATATATTATGTAATGATTTATAGCAAATAGCAATGAATATTATAATATTAACAATACTTTGTGATAGAATAAACCACAGAATACTTTGTATATACAGAAAGGATAGACGTATTTAGATAACTAGCTCACTTAGTACCTAATATTTATGTAAATGTAAATATTGACATAAACAACTCGTTAATAAAACGCGGCGACTTAAAAATCTTTTACTGAAATTTTGTGTTTCTTAAATAACCGAAAAGATTCTTTGTATAACACTTTCTAGTTAAGTGGTTATTTAACATTTAACACAATCTCAAAGCCATTTAACATTTTATTGCTTTTGTTAATAAACATTCTGATGGAAATTGGAAAGTGAACAATTATAAGACGCCTCAATTTAGTACGAAACTAATATCCGTTATTTCTCAGTGATTTCGTTTTTCCGTGCGCGCTTTGAAAATAATCGTGAGTGTTTATACAAATGGGGTAAATATTTAACTTAGGAAACTAGGACGAAACCATTCCGCGGTTAAGAATAACGCGTTTACTCAGATTACGAAGTATAAAATAATTGTTTTAAGTTTAATAATGTTCATTTCAAAGCTAACGATAGCTCAGTGTTGCAGACTGTCGACACGAAAGTCGAAAGATCGAAACCAAGTGAAAGGAAAATATGCATGTTATGGGTACATTTTAACGAGATTATGTGAAGTCTACCAATCTGCACTAAGCCAGCGTGATGGGTTAAATTCTAACCCCTCTCATTAATAGAGGAATCCATGTCCAGTAGTCGGACACTTTCCTACTGACTATATAACCACAAACATAAGCTCATTCCTGTATCCCCGAAGGGGTAGGCATAGGTGCACTAGCAAACTAGAACACCCACATTTCGCCGAGCTTAGTTCCGTCCCAGATGTGATATCGGGCTCAAATTCTAGACTCCGGGCTGATATGGAAAAATCTAATGTCACTTTGCCCGACCCGTGAATCGAACCCGAGACCTAAGGACGGTAGTCGTACCGAAATACAACCACGCCACCGAGGCAGTCTTACACACACGATCGTACTTTATAATAACAAGCTTGATATTATTTTAATGGGTCGCGGCAATAAAATGTATAAAAGATTGATGAGGGATCATGAAGTGAAGAGGTATTTTGTGACGGTCGTCGGATTAAACAACATAATTTTGTAGTTTGAATTACTCAAATTAAATATGTATTATGTAAATTAATTAGATTCTGTGATGAAGCAGTTTGCCAGATTAATATTTGCTACAGTAATTATTTCGTGTGTTAATTATAATTAATGTTCTAGTTTGGGCGCGTAACTGCCTTTGGTATGAGATTATATTTGATCATCTGGTTTAACATAATATTCAATGGTTACAACTGGCATCTTGTATTTACAATATGAATGTTATAAAGGCATTGAGTGATACTGCATACGTAATTTTATGATACAAACTTATTATTTTGGGATAAGGTAATTAAAAACTTACTGCCGCGGTGGCGTGGTTGTATTTCGGTACGACTGCCGTCCTGAGGTCCCGGGTCGGGCACAGTGATATTGAATTTTTCCATATCATCCCGGAGTCTGGAATTTGTGCCCGATATGGCGATAGGTTTGCCCCCTATCACATCTGGGACGGAACTAAGCTCGGCCAAATGTGGGTGTTCTAGTTCACTAGTGCGCCTCTGCTTACCCCTTCGGGGATACAGGCGTGAGCTTATGTATGTATGTACGTAATTACAAATTTTATGGTGATCGGTCACATTAGATAACAATTTATCATTACGTAACTTAATTGATGCTTAGATCATAGATGCCATGAGGGCGGGCGGGCAGCCGGCTGTGAAGCAAGAGGCCACAGGTTCGATCCCTGAACCGAGACAAATATTTGACTTGGAGTGGTTTGACCTGAGTGTCGTGAGACCCAAAGTCTCTCGTAGTTCCTGATTCTTCAAAGCCCTCGCTGTTGTTTGTGAAGGAGTTTACTCCGATATCAGATCTCAAACCAATTTCTATGGGACCACCCACCATTGGAGTAAACTTTATCGCATACAAAGAGAATCTTGAAAATATATCAACATTTGCCGGAGATATCCATCAAAGAATACTGACCAATTGAGAACCTTCTTTTTTGAAAGTCGACTAACAATGAACATTTTGTAGGACCAAAAACCTGAACGCGTTACAAGCTTTTATAGTTACATATGTATGGCGAAGATTTCCTAAAGTGGAATAAATTACTTGTGGCACCGCCATCCAACAGTTAGGTACAGGGGTAATGCCATTAATCGAGCTGAGATGAGGTCCGCCCCCGCCTCCCCGCGTCCATCACCCGCTGCTCCCCTCGGCCCTCACCGGCGTGTAATTCGCACATAACGCTGATCGCGGTTGCCTTCGTGACTTTACTATATCGACAAAAGAAGAATAAGGACTTGACATGCCTAAGAAAAAATGAAGCATGTTTAATGTATGGAGAGAAACCAAAATGGCGACTTTGCGAAAGAAAGATATAGCAGCTAGGCATCTTCTTCACATTCAGAAATTAGTATTATTATAAATACATAAGCTCACGCCTGTATCCCCGAAAGGGGTAGGCAGAGGCGCCCTAGTGAAGTAGAACACCCAAATTTCGCCGAGCTTAGTTCCGTTTCAGAAGTGATAGACGGCGAAACTATCGCCATATCGTGCACAAATTCCAGACTCCGGGCTGATATGGAAAAATCCAATATCACTTTGACCGTATTTATGACACCGTATTTATAATGTACCAATTTTATACGTTATCTAAATCTTATGATACGGTGATAATTCACATGTAAATAGATCGCGAAACTAAAATGGCGGAACCGGCTTCAAAGTAAACATTCTTTCGGAGTTATGTCAAGTCCTTATTCTTCTCGCTTTACCACTAGAAAAATATTACGAAACCGCACAAGCTGCTACTCTACGCTTATTTGGTAGCTCACGAGCTGTGAATAACTGTTATTGTAATGGGCTAACATCGGTTCTCCAGGGAAGTGCGAAACATGTATTGCCAATGCGGGGAGAAAGCGAATCAACATTTGAATTTCTTACCACGGTGTTTTATGTTAAGCCTACGTGAGAACAGTTTTCGTACACTAGTAATATTTTCAACGTAGTTCAAAAGGAGGTCCTCAATTGTTTTTTTCTATGTAAAAAATGTGGACCGATATTCAAGATTTTGTTGGTGTTTGTTTGAATCATAGAACTAATAGCATTTTATAGAGCGCACTTTGACTCTGCTATGACCGTACAAATATTTTACTTCACGTGATTTTTTATTTTTTACTAGTAGTAGTATGTAACTTTCCCCCATAGGAAGTTTGAAGTCAGGCAGGTAGCCGGTTGTAAAAACTTCAAATAATTTCTGCGATATGCTTGAAAAAATTTGCTGCGACGACCTCACATTAAGGTGGGATAGGTCAGGTAGAAAGAAAGATATTAGTATGTACTATTATTTTTCAATCAAAATATAAAAGATATGCGTGAAGTGAAAATACTAAGTCGAAGTTCGATTTAAAATTTCCAAATCCTCTCTGAGTTCATTTCTTTGACTGAGACTTATCAAAGTCCGCTCTATAGAGGTAGATTCCAGCCTAAGAGCGCTCTATCAAGACTTCACGCTTACGGGTGGTCCTATACATTTAGTTAAGATGTGCTGGGGTTTTGAAGTGAAATTTAAAATATTTTAACTTTTTTATTAAGTTTTTTACGTTTATCGCACGATCTTGTATCTTAAAATCGACAATAAAAAATATTATATAATTGCAATACTAAACATACTTTCAAAATTAACACTGACCTAAATAGGTTTGACGTTTTTTGCTTTCTACTCGTGTTTTGGTGGAATGTGAAGTACATGAGATTGCGGCCTTGCGAAATGAGTATTGGCTCAAAATAATCTTAAGCTTAAGTCAAAATTAGGTACTTGACTAATTTTTAAAAATTTATTTTATATGAAATTTACATCGTTTAATAGGACATTAATAAATATTGAAATATTCTCAAAAATAAAAAATTATAAGCCATTGAAGTTTGGTGTAACCTTCAAACTACGGGAAAAAGAAGTATCAGTATAATCACGTCATAACGTAATGGTACGTGCGTTGGAAAGGGATAGTAAGATATCTTCAATATTACCCCTCTCCAGAATTTGAAATATGAATAACTACCTCATCTTTCAACCAATTTCGATGCAGTTTCTACAGAAATGGTTCTTTTTCGTTTTATTTCCTATTACATATAAATATGTGTATAAAATCAAATCTAGTCAAGTACCCTATTCACGTCATAAACGCGAGTTGTTAAATTTAACGACACACGGAAGTTATGATCGTGGTTCCCAAACAATTTTTATTGAAAAGTTGATTAATAAACCGGCGCGCGTCGAAGAAACTTCATAATAAATTCCAGTCGAATCCATTGATAGGTAATAACATTACAGTTTTGATGAAAACGTTTCTGTTTGAATGTTTAGTGGGATCGCGTGAGCTTTTATTGCCTGGCTAAAATGTTAAATTCCGTGAAACACGCTCGTAAACCGCTGGAATTGTAGTGGCTATTGTGTTATTTCAGTACAATATTGAAATAAGCCGCAGACGCTTTGTTTGATCTCTATTGTTAGATTATATTTACGATTTTTAACATGTAACCGAAGATACTCGACGGTAGTTTGTATTAGATCTCTTGCATGTAACTATGTGGCGGACCGTGTACCAATGTACGTAATCCGGTTTTAATTAGACGTGTATACTACTTCTGACAGGGCAAATAAATAATAACGGTGACTGCCTCGGTAGCGTGGTTGTGTTTCGATACGACTACCGTCTTGGGTTCGATCTCCAGGTCTGGCAAAGTGATATTGGATTTTTCCAAATCAGCCCGGAGTCTAGAATTGTGCCCGATATGGCGATAGTCTCGCCCCCTATCACATCTGGGACTGAACTAAGCTCGCCGAAATGAGGGTACTCTAGTTCGCTATTACGCCTCTGCCTACCCCTTCGGGGAAACAGGCGTAAGCTTATGTTATGTTTTAAATAATAATTATGTTAATATTATGTGCTTTTAACTTTAATTACGTCTTACTGTGTCTAATTTATTAAATCCCACGCAGTATATTACATAATAGAAGTAGGTAAATTGTAAATTTGAAACGTTAATATTTTTTACGTATACTCGCAAATTGACTTCATTATAGACTCATCAGTAGCTTAAAACATTCCATTGAATAGCATCAGACTGCTAAAGGCTATTGTTAACATTTCCAATAACAAAAAATGTAGCAAAAAATGTGTACGTGCGGTAAAGTAGCGCTTTGTTAAGTTAATATTTCTTTTACAAAAGATCGGTAAATTCATTATTTTTTGTTTCAGCCACATTCGACCATCTGCTTGTGGTCCGCTTCCAGTTTTTACTTGGCGCGTCGTCTGTACTGATGTCGATTTATTTGGCTTACCTACTGGCATTCGTCCTGCACGACTTGTGCCTAGTTTGTGTTTCAACTTATATTGTAAACGGATTTCTAGTTTATTTTACAACTAAGAAAATGCGTTTACTGACAAGAAAAAATGTTTAAAATACTGCAAGAAGCAAGAAAATTGTCTATTTATATTCAAATACTTAAGTTTTAACTTATTTTGATTACTGAACAAAAGTAGCTTGAACTTGAATAGTTGTTATCCATTTTTTTATGTATCTCATAATTTCAAGTGTAATAAATATTGTGTAACATTAACAAAATGTTATTTGAGAATAAATTGTTGTTGCGATCGCACTGCCATCTTTTATCGACTAGTGGGACTTTTAATGTTTGCTCCGGTTGGTCACGTCATTTTAGTTCTAATTCTTAGCAATAGATGGAGTTCTATTTATCTTGTTTATGTAGAGTCCATGGTAGAGATTAGAGACGTTGAATGGTTATATAATTTTACTAGGGGCTAACTTATTAATGGCTAGTACTTTTACCTGGCGAATTATTTAGATGTTTAATGTATGAAACATCTGTCAGAGCAACGGAGTTAATGAAAATTATCTGGCTATTGAAAAATCGTCTCTAATATTCCTAAAAATATATGAAATAAATATGTAACTAATATGCTTGTTGAATTTATGTAGGGTCTATATTTGGCGTTGACGTCAGGGGGTTGACGTTGCGTTTGACACTTTTTCAAGCATGTTGCAGAAAGGATGGCTGACCGTTTTCACGTTTTTACGACCGCCTGCCTGCCTGACGTCAACCCCACATTAAGGTGTGATAAGGGCAGGGTCTATATTTGGCAGCGGACTGCAGTAATACAACCTGATCGTTATAAGTTGAATAGGATATCGTAATTATTTTTACCCACATCACTAATAGACTCTATTGTCTTTATTCTTTGGCCTATAACATATTCCAATAGATCCTACGATAAAACCGACGATCTACAGTTTTCTGCTTTTTCTTTTTAATTTTTATGGATGTTTTGTACGTGTTTAGATCCTTTTTTTAAATATTGTGTGGTTCTTGAGAATAATTGTAATGCATTTGCTAGCATCTACGAAGCAAATAGAATAAATAAAGATCCCTAAATGGAAATAAAATTATCCCTTTTTAGTGTCGTGCCAGGCATTTCCTTGTGAGCTTTATTGCGTGCCTAAAGTGCTTACGTTCACTTGGACGAGTTGAACGTGACGCCCATAACAGACTACCATCGTGTGTTAAGGGCGTTCCACATTCTTTCGTTTAAAGTTATTTGTGAGTTTCCTTGCTTTTTGTAAATAAATAAAACTTATACCTGTATCCCCGAAGGTGTAGGCAGAACTGAACTAGAAAATTAGAATAACCACATTTATTTATTAAGTAAATTAGGAAACTAAACACGACAGTTTTAAAATACTTCAAAAGGCAATTGGCGACAGGTTAATCGGTTAATTGTTATCACAGTAATCCTAAATAATTTAATTGTTAATGCAATAGGCTAACGTGAACAGACAGGTCTAATAAAGAAAGTACACGGAAAATTGTCGTTCAAGTTTAGTGTTTTACCCTTAGTACCTTCATAGATAGCAAAAGTCAAAGTTGGGTATAACACTATAAAGTACAAGCAACTTTTGAGAAGTTACAATTTTAGCTGTTATTCTTATAGTTCCTTTTGCCTAACCTTTAAAGTTTTAACTCGCATGTCATTTGCTAAAGTATTCGTAGTGTCATGTAAAACTGTGCTTTAGCTACGTATCACGTAGTTATTACTAGAGCTGTACATGTAGAAACTGGAGGTTAGTAAGTTGAAAAAGGTGACACGGAACGTCCTGTCGATCCTTCTTTGATGATCGACGTGATTAGCTATGACAATTTGTACGTGCTTCAGGTTCGTAAGGCGTCGACCTTTTGATGACGTCTTGATTGTGCCTGTTTTTGCAATACCAAGACGTTTTCATAATCTTAAGTCGACGCCGAGACATAAGCAGGATTGTGTTCATAAAAATATATTGTTAGGATTCGATTTGATGGTGAAGGATAAAATAGGATTAGAGTGATCTGTTTCGCCATTCTTTCATTTCCGAAACGTGTTAACGTTTATTACGACTTGTCCGGTAGTAACAGATTATTGACAACAGATGGAGCTATATTTTATCTTTTAGGAACCAGGAAGAATCATTTAAAGCGTAGGCTTTGTTGTGGATCAGGATAACCTTATTCCTACGCCCTTGTTAACAGTTATGCATAAACATAAGATCTGATGAACCGTGGGTGTGTTGTCGACCTTTATAGAGAAGTATGGGGAATTGATTGGACCTACTTTACATCCAGTTTTGAGGGAGAGAGTTGAGACTGGAGCCACACCGGAATCCATTCAGACATTTGGAATTAATGAGATTTGATCAACATAGAAACAATATAGACGAATTGGGATTTTGCTTATTTTGAAGTTGGTTATTAATATTACAAAGCTTTAATAGAGGTGTCATCCTTATTATGCGTTTATTTTTTAAGTTTGTGACATACTGCCGTAGTTTTCAATTTGATAATTTCTTTTTTTTTGTTTCTTACATTTAAAAATTCCAAATCCTCATTGAGTTCGTTTCTTTGACTTAGACTTATTTCATGTTCGCTCTATAGATCTCGGCCTAAGACCTCGTCCCTCTCATTGATAGAGGACGCCCGTGCCGAGCAGTGACTTTACAGGATAGTAATATTACAGGGCTAATATTTATTTCTCTGTACCTGCCCTTGTCCCCCTTTAATGTGAGGTCGGCGCAACATACCTTGTCAAGCGTTTTGCAAAAAGGAATTGGCTTCGTTTTACGACCGTTGCCTGCTTGACGTCAACTCCCTCTCAGATGAATCTAGATCCAGGCAAATCAAATCAGAAAAATCGCTTTGTCGGACCTGGGAATCGAACCCAGGACCTCGCGGTCCGTAGCCCATATATGCTGCCACTAGACCAAGGAGGCGAATCTCTACCAATGATACCATAAATAAATACCTATGCAGTGCAAAAATATGGATTAAAATAAAGCTATAAAAAATTAAGTTATTGTGCTTGCACTGATTCCGCTGAATGTGAGGTAGGCGAAGCACAAGCATATTGCAGATAGATTTCGGCTTAGCTCTGGGAATCTAGTCCTTGGCAAAGGGTTTTAGAAAAACCGCTTTGCCCGACTTGGGAATCGAACCCAGGACCTCCCGGTTCGCAGCCCATATATGTTGCCATCAGACCGAGAAGGCAACAATAAACAATAAAACAATATAGAGCTATATTTTTGTAATACTGAAGAGGGTGCTACAAACTTATGTAGTTAATTTCCTCGAAGTGTGTGCTCTCACAGCTCTATCCATAAACTTGGCAGTGTGGGAGCAAAAAGCTATAAATTGTAACATAATCGTGATCGTAATAACTGCTACTTCAATCTCATGCCATTTATGTAATTTTATTGCTCTTTGAAATGTTGGCACATCTCTTTTGTTGTAATCGTTGTTCATTAGATATCCCAAACAGGTTGAAATAGTTCAGTGACACTATAATGAACATCAATCGGTAAATAATCCTTAGAAGTTGGATTATGACTTTATTTATTTACTAGCTGACCCGCGCAACTTCGTCTGCGTATGAGAGAGAGGGTTGAAATAGTGAGTTGTAGGCACCTATAGCACAATAATTCTAAAAGAGGTAATGGGATGATCTACTTCGGCCGTCAGTCACCCCGTCTGTCACCCCGTCTGTCACCCCGTCTGTCACCCCGCCTGTCACCCCGCCTGTCACCCTGTCTGTCACCCCGTCGGTCACCCCGTCTGTCACCCCGTCTGTCACCCCGTCTGTCACCCCGTCTGTCACCCCGTCTGTCACCCCGCCTGTCACCCCGCCTGTCACCCTGTCTGTCACCCCGCCGGTCATCCCGTCTGTCACCTCGTCTGTCACCCAGTCGGTCACCCCGTCTGTCACCAGTCTGTCACCCCGTCTGACACCAAGTCCGTCACCCCGCCTGTCACCCCGTCTGTCACCGTGTCTGTCACCCAGTCGGTCACCCAGTCTGTCACCCAGTCGGTCACCCCGTCTGTCACCACGTCCGTCACCCCGTCTGTCACCCGTCTGTCACCCCGTCTGTCACCCCGTCTGTCACCCCGTCTGTCACCCCGCCTGTCACCCCGCCTGTCACCCCTCCTGTCACCCTGTCTGTCACCCCGCCGGTCACCCCGTCTGTCACCTCGTCTGTCAAACAGTCGGTCACCCCGTCTGTCACCAGTCTGTCACCCCGTCTGTCACCACGTCCGTCACCCCGTCTGTCACCCCGTCTGTCAACCCGTCTGTCACCATTCTGTCACCCGTCTGTCACCCAGTCGGTCACCCCATCTGTCACCCCGGCTGTCACCCAGTCGGTCACCCCGTCATTTATCTCGTCAGTCACTCCGTCCGCCACCCCATCAGTCAGCCTGTCAGTCACCCCGTCATTCCTCACGTCGGTCACCCCGTCAGTCATCCCATTAGTCACCCCAACAATCACCCCGTCAGTCACCCCTTAGTCACCCTACCATTCATCCCCTTGGTCAACACTAAAATATTTTTTCAAATCGAACCAGTAGTTTTTGAGATATAAAATTCCCCGCTAGCAGCATTTTTGATTTCTGCTCCGCTTCTATTGGTCATAGCGTGATGTT
This sequence comes from Clanis bilineata, assembly GCA_036417725.1. Lineage (NCBI taxonomy): Eukaryota > Metazoa > Arthropoda > Insecta > Lepidoptera > Sphingidae > Clanis > Clanis bilineata. Next base: position 8,116,429 of record CM071144.1, on the reverse strand, counting down.
ATATAGCCTATAGCCACCGTCGATAATTGGGCTGTCCAACACAAAAATAATTTTTCAATTCGAACCAGTAGTTTCTGTCTAAGATATAAATTTTCCCGATTTGGTAACATTTTTCATTTCTGCTCCGCTCCTATTGGTCAAAGCGTGATGTTATATAGCCTATAGCCATCCTCGATAAATCGGCTATCCAACACAAAAAAAAAAATTCAATTCGAACCAGTAGTTTCTGAAATATAGTCTTTTCAACATTTTTCATTTCTGCTGCGCTCCTATTGGTCATAGCGTGATGTTATATAGCCTATAGCCACCCTCGATAATTGGGCTATCCAACACAAAAATATTTTTTCAATTCGAACCAGTAGTTTCTGTCTGAGATATAAATTTTCCCGATTTTGCAACATTTTTCATTTCTGCTCCGCTCCTATTGGTCAAAGCGTGATGTTATATAGCCTATAGCCATCTTCGATAAATAGGCTATCCAACACAAAAAGAATTTTTCAATTCGAATTAGTAGTTTCTGAGATATCGCCTTCCCCGGTTTTAAACATTTTTCATTTCTGCTCCTCTCCTATTGGTCATAGCGTGATGATATATAGCCTATAGCCACCGTCGATAATTGGGCTATCCAACACAAAAAGAATTTTTCAAATCGAACCAGCAGTTCCTGAGATTAGCGCGTTCAATCAAACAAACAAACAAACAAACTCTTCAGCTTTATAATATTAGTATAGATTACGGCCTTTATTCATAATGACTTAGTGGGATGCTATAATACCGCTGTAGGACGTTTCCGAAAAACTGTTATTCATAATAGCTCAATAGCGTTAAAACGTTCCCAAAATCTCCCATAAAATGTCTGCAATTTATAGAAGCTGGCACCCTACTTTAACGCTTCAATAGCAAAAAATATGTCCGATTTCGATCAACTGATTCGTATTTGACGTTCCACCAGTTTTGGTTGAGATTAATTTGAGGGTGCCTGCGACTTCTATCATAAACATAAAAAAATAAGCTCACACCTGTATACCCGAAGGGGTAGGCAGAGGCGTACTGGCGAACTAGAACACCCACATTTCGCCGAGCTTAGTTCCGTCCCAGATGTGATAGGGGGGGAGCATATCGCCATATCGGGCACAAATTCCAGACTCCGGGCTGATATGGAAAAATCCAATATCACTTTGCCCGACCCGGGGATCGAACCCGAGACCTCAGAACCGTAGTCGTACCGAAATACCACCACGCCACCGAGGCAGTCTTCTAGACTTCAGAGAGACTTCTATCAAATGCAATTAATGTTATAAACACGATAGTTTGTGAGGTTGTATGGATGTTTTGTTACTCTTTCACACCAGAATGGTTGAACGGATCTGAATTTAATTCGGTAAATAAATGGATTATAGTCTAGAATAAAAATGTCTAGGACAACAAGACAAATAAATGTGATGTATGACCTCATGGTCATAAGTCGCTCAGTTTATTTGAAATATACGCGCCCCAGGTCGGACAGCGTAATAATATTGAGAGAATAAACTTGTCTTAAGTGATTCTTCACCATTCACAGATCATTCTAGGATGTATTTATTTATAGAGGAATAACACATAGGCTACTTTTTTCCATAAATGTAGGGTCTCCGTAGGATAAATTTTTTTGAAGTCAGCTAGTATTTAATATTTTCCGTGTGATATTTAATTACATACCTTGATTTCAACAAAACAACTTTTTCTTCAATATCATCATTATCTAAGCACGAATAAATCAAGAGAAATAAAACACTTCAAAAATACAATGATGAATTTTATTAAATCTGATTCAACAAAAAATACTTATGCACACATGTTGCCTAATTATTCTTCAATACAATATTATGTTGAAGCCGCTGTGAACTGGAAAGTCCGGTCCTGAATGCCTTTCTCAAAGAAGGCAGGGTATTTTTCTTACACGATTTGCAAAGACTGGAAGCTCCCTTTCATTCATACGCTCCAAGGAATATCCTCCAAATCTAAATTTCATTTCCAAATATCCATAATCTACCCATCTTCGTTGATGTTTAGGTATTGCATATAACAAAATCACTTCACATGCAACAAATATAGTTTTACTTTGATTAAATTAATTAAATAAATATATAAACAAACTGGTCGCCATGGTCGCCATTTGCCAACGGGTGTGTCGAATTGCGCGCGCAAGGCGCGCGCGAATGATTGTTTTTTTTATTAGGCCATCGTTCCATGACTTTCCAGAGACAAAACTTGTCAAAATCACGTTTTATCTATGTACTAGCAACATTGTGACACGGTAAATATATTTTAGTTAATGAAGCTATAGTAAACTATTATGAATAAAGAATTTTATCGATCCTTCGATAGGCTTAAAATGCATTTTTACCAATATGAGTTTATATCTTCATTAGGGGTTTTATTATGAATAAAGGCCTACATATATACATACATTTTATTTATGTACAACTCTTATAGCAGTATTATTATAATCTTAGTTGTACCGATTCCCATGCAAAACAAACGAAAAACGATGACTATAGTACTGCTATAAGAGGTGGTGGTAAGCCTGCTGATTTTCCTTAGAAATTAATATTATCTGTAGTTTGTAGAATAATATTACACGAACATTTATTACACCATAAACTATTACCGTAGTTTAGCTGACTCCACTAATACAACATTTTTTGGCGTTGTAAATTGAATATAATGAAATAACCTTAAAATAAAAGTTTCGTAAAGAGTAGTCGTTGGCAAAATTCACGACAAATAAATTGCATAGTATAACTATTTCGTTAAATGACACGAGAACATGAAAATCTATTCGCAAGCCATCATTATCCGCTGACGGAAAAGGAGTGCCTTCACGACATCACGTCGAAAGGTAATTGTTTACAAGAACATTATTCGTTTTATTTATAAAAAAGACATTTCTATGCTATACCACATGTAATGCGTGTTTCAATTAAAAAACTCATCATATTTACCTTGAAATGTGGATAAATTTGTGTACTTCCGGTTCTCTCGAGGGGCTTGTGGCATGACTTGATGGTTGCATCTGCATCGGTCATCCGCCTGTCTTGTCGCAATCCCCTCGATTTGCTTCGTCCCTCTTCGGATTCGGGGTGTCAAGAAGCATAAATAGACCGGCATGATCCTAACGACCACTGCTAAACACAGTGTTTGTCAGAGGTCGCTAGTTTTTTTGGACTGCACTACGTTTACCATCAGGTGCAGTGTAGTCACTTTGCCGTGCCCGGATAAAAAAAAATGAGCTAAGAAAAATGCTTCTATACGTTTCTGGCATGACTAACCCTGCAGTGACTAATGAGTCCGATAATTCATTGTTTTTTCCTGTCATAGTACGTGTTCTTCTGAATTTGCACACAAAGGCAGCCCACACTCGTCCAAGTAGTTCTTAGCTAAGTTTTGACTCGCGACGTGTGCCCACGCGTGGACGCTTTTTTTTTGGCACGCGCCATTGACCTTATCTGTTTGCTAAATTAGATATGAAATATATTTTATAATCATGTTGTTTATATCCGTAGTTTAGCCTTAATTATCGGATTTAATTGGTTTTATATACAACATTAAATTAAAAATAAAATTCGTGATTGCCTTAATAAATATTTAGATCGTTTTAGCGTTGCGGGTTTATGGAAATTAAATGCCCGTATGCTCTATGAAGAATTCATGACAAGAATATTATACTAAACTGTTTAATAGGAATTACATTTTTAAACTGTCCAGCAATAATATTGGACTTTAGTGCCGAACAGTTCCATAACGGAATGACGAAAATCTACTTTTTTCTTCAAGGATTTGTATGTAATAACTAATAGTATTTATTTTTTATCCCCGCACAGCAAAATAACTATACAATAAATATCAAATGTATTGATAGGACGATAAAACGGTAACGCAACACGGTAAAAACATTATCTTCCTTTCGGAACCGTCGGGTAAAAACTAGCGACGACCGACAAACAATGAGAATATTTATGGTCACTAGAATCATGCTTCTTCATATTCCGAAGAGAGAGAAAGCAAAACGAGGACTCCGCAACATGTTGCTATTCAACAATTAAAAAAAATATATATGTCAGCTGCCTCGGTGGCGTGGTGGTATTTCGGTATGACTACAGTTCTGAGGTTTCGGGTTCGATCCCCGGGTCGGGCAAAGTGATATTGGATTTTTCCATATCAGCCCGGAGTCTAGAATTTGGGCCCGATATGGCGATACGCTCGCCCCCTATCACATCTGGGACGGATCTAAGCTCGGCGAAATGTGGGTGTTCTAGTTCGCTAGTGCGCCTCTGCCTACCCCTTCGGGGATATAGGCGTGAGCTTATGTTTATGTTTATATTAGTCAAAGTAACAATTTACCTATAAGTCCATGTGACATAATTTTGAACAGAAATAGAGACATTTATGGCTATGGCTCTACAAGCTTAGCTATTTTGGTACCGAAACAGTATGTTCAGTGAACGTAAATTTTAGTCTACAGTCCCTAATCTCGGAGAGGCGACTATAATGACTTGATTAGAGCGAAGGCGAAGTTAATTTATACGTAATGCACCCAGTTGAATATCAAATGAGAGTCTGACGAGCGGTTGATGGTGGTATAAGTGCTGTATGCTGCAGTCTGCAGGGCAAGAACTAATGGTAGCGTGTGAAGTCTTGTTCTGGACATTTGTCGAGATTTGCAAGGATAGTATATTATTGGATACATATATTACAACGTAAGTATGGATATCAGGTACCTTAAAATTAACCCGTCGAAGGCGGCACATATATATGTTACATAAGCGTATGGGCCACCGGAGGCCGTGACTATCTACGACTACTATTTATCTAAAAAAATTAAAAGGCACTACTGTCATTTTTATACGCCGCGCTTGCTATGTTTCAGAAGACAAGTTTTAATTTCGTACTCGGTTGGATGCAGGATACTGTGTATGTATAAACTTGACGATTTAAAAACATATGTTAAAGCTACAAAAATATACACTTAGTAAAACACAGTCCACAGAGAACCAAAATATTACGAGTCTTTTGTCGTGTTAGGACTTAACACCCATACCCGAAACAAATGTATGTCACACAAACATTTGCCTCGTTCCGGGAATCAAACCCGCGGCCCCTCATTACCATAATTAGATAATTTTATTTATTTATTCATCTCTCAAATACGGCCTTATTTCCTTACAAAATTTTTAAGGAGATCATTACGCCTATTGACTTACTTGATTTGATCAGAATGATGTCATGTTATCATAGCCTCAACGAGACAAATAACAGTCGCCTGTAATAACATTTTGTAATGCTGTCATGTCTTATGCGTAGGTTGCTAAAATGATTGAAGCCACGGTTTCATACAGCTTAACATATAAGGACATGCAAAACCCAGTTATCGAGGCGTAATTATCTGATTTATATTTAGAACTTAATCTATTTTTGGAGCAGATAACATGAATAAGTAGGTCACTTGATTGCCACCCATGAAATTCACTATCAAGTGAAGCCTGGATATGGCACAGACTCTTAAGTAAAGGCATATTGGAAAATAATGAAAATTGGTGATTTATTGCGCCTTAAATTACAAATATCATGAATAAAAATAATTATAATATACTAAAATATACGATATATGTGCCATGCCGCCTCCGACGGGTTAATCTAATGGAATTATTAGGTACTCTCAGAGTAACTTGTATTCTATTTGATTGTTGTAAATACTATACTGACGATATGTTTCTTAGGGAATTCCTAAGAAACATATCGTCAGTATAATATTGAAATATATTATGACACACTTTTCTCGCCTGCAAACGACAAATCATACAAAAGCTTCTAGTTTACTATGCCCATAACAGAGCTATTCAAATGTAAATATAGCGTATAAATAATAAGAACCTATTTAGACTACAACTGCGCACACAAATGGCGTCGATCGAAAAAGGATAAAACGTTTTGCAAGGAATTTGCCTGAGTGCCCTAAATTTGGCGTCCATAAAGTCATATTAGTAAACATGAACTGCCTACGCTTTATAAAGCTGTCTGAACGTGGTAATATTTTGATGAAACGGTCCTATTTAAATAGGATAATAGCTATTTTGTAATACATACAAAATATTTTTAATCATTTGAATTAATCCACTAACAGGAGAATGTTCGTAATCCCTCTACATAGTTTTTAAATTTGAAGTATCGTGGGCCATACCAATTACGAATAAATATATTATGTGATATTATCTCAAGTGTAGACGCGTTCTCGGTCTAGTGGCAGCATATTTGGGCTGTGGACCGGGAGTCCTGTGTTCGATTCCGAGGTCGGGCAAAGCGATTTTTCTAATTTGCTCGGGACTGGATCCACCAGAGGGGCGTTGACATCAGGCATGCAGCCGGTCGTAAAACCTAAACCAAATCCTTTCTGCGACATGTTTTAAAAAGTGTGTTGCGCCGATCCCACATTAAGGTGGGATACGGGCAGGTAAAAATAAAGTTTTCCTGTTCAAATTGGCAATGAATCTTAAATATTAGCATAGACTAACGCTACAAAGGTATTGAAAAAATTAAATCAGTTAACTGTTAATAATCTCTGTTCTAAAAAAGAATATCCCCGTAGCATATTTATGATTTATTGAAAGGTAATCTTGCCTAAAATTCTACCTGAGTAGGACGTGTGGTATTTTAAGAGCACCCGGATACGGCATGACCGCAATATCATTGGATTTTGCTAATATGCTGTCGCGGGCGCCTCGGCCTCCCGTAGCCCATACGCTTATGTAACATATATATGTGCGACCTCTGATGGGTTAAATATGTTTAATTTTATATTTGTTTAAAAACTATGTTTTCCTGCTGTAATTAGTACAATTTCCGTGTTTCAAAATACTGCTTTAAGTTTTATTACCTATATACCTTATAACTTGCTCAAATGGAATATAGGTCGTAATATTTATTTACTGAGTATAAAAAAGCTACATAAAATACACATAATTAGGTATAATTAAGTGGTCTTAAAACTAAGTTAGTCTAAGTCTAAGTGATATTGGGTTTTTTCTATATCAGCCCGGAGTCTGGAATTTATACCTGATATGGAGATAAGCTCGTCCCCTATTCCACCTGGGACCGAAACCTCGGCGGAATGTGGGTGTTCTAGTTCGCTAGTGTGCTTCTGCCTAGTTCTTTGGGGATACAGACGAGAGCTTATGTGTTTATTCTGTAGTCTAAAATATACCACTTTAGTTCGAAGTTAGCCATTTTATATACTACTAGCTGACCCGCGCAACTTCGTCTGCGTATGAGAGAGAGGGTTGAAAGAGTGAGTCGTAGGCACCTATAGCACAATAATTCTAAAAAGGTAATGATATGTTTTGCTAAACTTCGAGAGATAGTACGTGACTTCGGTGCGGTTCCGTCAATCACCCCGTCTGTCACCCCGCCTGTCACCTCGTCTGTCACCCCGTCTGTCAACCCGTCTGTCACCCGCCTGTCACCCGTCTGTCACCCCGCATGTCACCCAGCCTGTCACCCGTCTGTAACCCGTCTGTCACCCCGTCAGTCACCCCATCAGTCACCCTGCCTGTCACCACATCTGTCACCCCGTCTGTCACCCTGTCTGTCACCCCGTTTGTCACCCCGTCTGTAACCCGTCTATCACCCCGTCAGTCACCCCATCAGTCACCCTGTCTGTCACCCCGTCTGTCACCCCGTATGTTACCCCGTCTGTGACCCCGTCTGTCACCGCGTCTGTCTTCCCGTCTGTCACCCCGTCTGTAATCCGTCTGTCACATCGGCTGACACCCCATCACTCACCCTGTCTGTCACCCTGCCTGTCACCCTGTCTGTCACCCTGCCTGTCACCCCGCCTGACACCCTTCTGTCACCCCATCAGTCACCCTGCCTGTCACCCCGTCTGTCACCCTGTCTGTCACCCCGTCTGTCGCCCCGTCTGTCACCCCGCCTGTCACCCATCTGTCACCCCGTCTGTCACCCCGTCTGTCACCCGTCTGTCACCCCGTCTGTCACCCCGTCTGTCAACGCGTCTGTTACCAGTCTGTCACCCCGCCTGTCACCCGTCTGTCACCCCGTCGGTCACCCCGCCTGTCACCCTGTCTGTAACCCGTCTGTCACCCCGTCAGTCACCCCATCAGTCACCCCGTCAGGTATCCCTTAGTCACCCCATCATTCCACCCCTCGGTCAACACTAAAAGAATTTTTCAATTCGAACCAGTAGTTTCTGAGATACCAACTTCCCCGGCTTTAAACATTTTTCATTTCTGCTCCGCTCCTATTGGTCATAGCGTCAAAAAGAATTTTTCAAATCGAACCAGTAGATACTAACGACACTCAATTGTTTTGCCTTCCCGGAACCTCTCCACTAAAATTTGAACTTTATCGTATGGTATTAAAGTTCAAATTGACTTTTAAGTATTATTACGAATCGATTGTATGGGAGTACAGAAAAGTGTTGTTTTTAGACTTTTTCAGACAATTTTTCATTTTTTCTCTCCGTAAGAACCATCCTCGTACTTCGAGGAATATTCTAAAAAAAGAATTAGCGAAATCGGTCCAGCCGTTCACGCGTGATGCGATGACAACGGAAAACGGGATTCATTTTTATATATATAGATAACAGAAAAAATAGGTTCCGTATAAACATAACAAGTGAGGTGTCAGTCGGTATTTAACACTACCTATTTTTTGTGTCGAAAAATGCATAGGTGTGAATTTTATCTAACACTTCGAAATGTAGACAATAATAATAATGAACATTGGCTAAATTATGCAAATTGTGACGATGATTCATTGCCACTCTGGCGTGTTAAAAGCAGACGTTTATATAGATGATAAATTAAATTACAAATTGTAATATTGGCCATATTATTAATCAAATAAGGAATGTAATTTAATTGTGGAATTAAAATAATCAGTTTCAATTCATTCAGCTTATTAAAAACCAGTAAAATATGTTTCTAATAGCCGTTATTTTGTGATACGTCTTGATAATTAGTGTTAACTTGATGTTTAATAGGAATCTACCACGTTTCATTAACAATGGTATGTTATGAGAGATGCTAATATAATTTATGTGACTTTATTATTATAGACTCCGACATCTGATTGCCGTTAAAATCCTTAGGTATTTCCATGAACGGGTTTGATTTTATTCAGTCACTTTTTCACATAATCTTTATTAATATAAATTTTATTTATTCTTGATACCACTAACAACATAATTATAAAATATATAATATAAACTACTACTTGGCCTATATACATCTATGACAGATGGTTAAAGCAGTAACCATGTACAAAGTACGGCACTTACGCAAATGACTGGTAAGGCCAATGCGGGAGTGACAGCAACGGCCACAAAGCTGGCAGATGTATTGTGTGCTTGTTGATGTCAAAGGAAGCGCAGCGCGCTGATCACGCTTTTGAGTTAAAAGTTCGAACCAGGCACCGTCGTGTACGACGGTCCCGTCACATAGTGATTTCCTCCATCTCTCACGATCATCTGATGATTTTTCCCAGGTCTTAGGGTCAATGTTAAAGGATATATTTGTATACCTTTTTATATAATATAAAAAGGTATACAAAAATAATGCTGAAAGCCGATCCACATTTGGCGGAGATATCGCGTAACATACATAAAAAATACAGATGAATTGAATACATAATTATACATAGTGCTGAATATCAGGGATTGGGGAAGCATCCAGCTTGGAAGCCGAACGAAGAAGAATATAACAATATAAAATATAAAAATATAATATGTGTAACCAATTTTTGACCGACTTCCAAAAACGAGAAGGTCCTCAATTAGTCTGTATTGCTTTTATATACATATTATGTTACGCGATATCTCCGCCAAATGTGGACCGATTTTTTTTTGTATTCGATAGAACTATTTCATATAAATTTTTGTCACGATCGGATCTAAAGTAGGTCTTTTAAGTTTTTAAACTTATGATTATAATAAAACTAAATAAATAAAACTACATCAAAGTATTTATTTCTACACTTTGATTTTAAACCTGATACCATAAATAAATTACTACATACAATTAGTGAACGCTAATTATTTTCTTCAATTTAAATGTAACCGATATCGTGATCTGGATTTTAGGTTTCGACTTTTTGTAAAGGTCCTTGACCCAGGTACGTTGTGGTGCAAATGACGCTTCGATTTGATTCCGAATTTAGCATTTGAAATAAAAATAAATAAACCTGTGCATATATTGAAAACTGGAATACTTAACACACGGTCTTTAATATTGGGTTGTTGACTTTTAATACAAGGTTTAGAAATATAAGATCATGTTCTAGTTTCTCCATGTTATTAACTGAGATTAAGCAGATATTTGAATTTATATTCAACAATTTCACAACTCAAATGTCGCCTCCTTGGTCTAGTGGTAGCATGTATGGGCTGTGGACCGGGAGGTCCTGGGTTCGATTCCCAGGTCGGGCAAAGCAAATTTTCTAGTTTAATTTGCCTGGGACTGGATCCCTCATAGGGGGTTGACGTCAGGCAGGCGGCCGGTCGTAAAAACTAAGCCAAATCCTATTTGCAACATGCTTGAAAAAGTATGTTGCGCCGACCCCACATTAAGGTGGGATAAGGGCAGGTAGAAGAAGAATTTCACAACTCAAATGCGACAACATAACAAATTATATCATTTAACTAGTGCACATTCTATCTTTCTACCTGCCCTTATCCCACCTTAATGGGGGGTCCATACTGCCACTAGGAGACCAAGAAGTCACCAAGAAGGAGACATTTAATTTTCATACAGGTCTATTATGTGACGAGCCGTATGGTAACTCTTGGTACTTGATTCGACTTCGATTTTAGGAACGAACAACTTTAAGCGGTTACGTGGGTAATTGATGTTTTTGATACCAATTATTTTACGTAGTTGCTAGTTCGAAATGTCAAAAACTCATGGTCGAGCTACAACAAGGTTACCACCACCTCTTATAGCAGTATTACGAGTATTATAATCGTTCTTCGTTTGTATTGTATGGAAATCGGTACCAGTAAGATTATAATAATACTGCTATAAGAGGTGGTGGTAACCCCCCTGGTCACTTGGCTGTCGATGTTGGCCCTACCGATGTCAGTAGTGGAGTGTAATGACTAAAGAAAAAATAAGAGGACCCGGCAAAACTACGAAAAATATGTGTTTATTATGAAGCCGGTTCCGCCATTTTAGTTTCGCGGTCTATTTATATGTAAGTTGTCACTGTGTCTTATAAATTAAATAACTTATAAATACTTATTGATTTTATTGTAAATACGGCCATTCCTTTACAATAATAGTAATTTTGGAATGTGAAGATGTCTAACTGCTATATTAAATGGATCTTTCTTTCGTAAAGTCGCCATTTTGATTTCGTTTCATACATTAGGAACGCTTCAGTTTTTCGTAGTTATGCCCAGTCCTCTAGTTTCTTTTGTCTAAGGTGGAGTGTCATTAAGGTACATTAAAATTACTGTACACACGCCCTTAGCTTACGCCAGATAGGGCATAACTAACGCTAATGTTATTAACGGCAATAGCGGTTTTAGGTTTTCGGTTTTTGGCGTGAAATAGCATAATTTGACCCATGTCAATAGCATAAAAATACATACGATCAGTTGTAACGTTTGTGTTGTTATGCGTCTGCTTTCATCACCTGATCAAACATTTGTGTACTATCGTAATCGGTACTTGTCCATTACGCAGCGGTATATGCCAGTTACAAAAGAATATTTGGCCTGAAGCTACTTCGTACTGGCATTTGTAATGGTACTAACTAGATATGCCGATGCGATAACCATCGAATGCGTGATGTTTATACATATAAATATATATGGTAGTTAGCTATTGTATTTTAAAGCATCTATGGTATATAGAATTGCTTAACTTTATATACATAGAAACTAATATGGGCTACATGTATGGGGAACAATTACAATATGTACTTATAAGTTACCCTCTAAAACTACAACAGTACGAGTATTTCGTTAATTCGGAGTTAATAAAATATATACATCCCATTGAGAGGGGGTTACGTCGGGCAGGTAGCCGGTCGTAAAAACCTAAGCCAAAATCATTTTCCGCAACGTGCTTGAAAACGTGTGTTGCGACAACACCACATTAAAGTGGGATCAGGGGAGGTAGAAAGAAAAGAGTTAATAAAATATTTAATTAAATATTATTAAACAAACGTTTTATTTCATGCCCGCTAAATCATAGTTTACAATGCATAAAGTATTACATATTACGTATGTTAACATAATAGGGTTTGATATAGTACCAGGAAGCATTCCCAACTGTAGAAATATTAGCGAAATGTATGGTTAGCGTAAAATTATGCACATATGTATGACGGTCATTAGGAAGTCTGAAGCACCCCGCCTTTTGTGTGCATCGCAGTATATTCGCAATATTTCTTTAGTAACTTGAAGCCGCAAATACTATCGTAATCTTTGTGAAAAATTGCTGTACCTATATGAAAATAATACTTAACATAAGCTCACGCTTGTATCCCCAAAGGGGTAGGCAAAGGCGCACTAGAGAAACTAATACACCTACATTTCGCCGAGCTTAGTTCCGTCCCAGATGTGATAGGGGGTGACCCTATCTTCATATCGGACACAAATTCCAGTCTCCGGTCTGATATGGAAAAATCCAATATCACTATGCCCGACCCGGGGATGGAACCCGAGACCTCAGGATGGTAGTCGTACCGAAACACAACCACGCCACCGAGGCAGTATTACTTACTATTAATATATTTAGGGCAACTTGCAGCGCTATTACTAATCTAGAGTTACACCTTATCTCGGTTAATTCTACAGCTCAATCCTATCTTTAAATCAAGATTTGATATAAATAAAGATTTCTCCCGGAGCTGCAAGTGGCCCTAAATATTATATTGGACAGAAATGTTTACAGCACGAATGGGCCGGCTCGACCCAGTTTGATACTATTGTCTCACAGAAACCGACGTAAAGTAGCAGTTTGATGTTGCGTTTCGTTCGAAGAATGAGATTTTCGGTGGCTCAATTTTCGCATCCCCTATTGCCCTCATGGTTGACAACGATTCCATGATTTAAAATTTTCTTTTATCGTTTTCTGTGTGTATGTGTATCGTTTAACGCGATCATCAAACGTTTACATTTAATAAGTGCTACACTATATATTATCATATTTAAGATTCTTTCGCCCGAATGGTCAAACCCTATTCAAATTTAACGGCTTCTTACATTGATTTTGCCATACAATTTTGACAGATAAGCAGCCCCAAACGACATAAGGCGACCTTAAGTGTTTGAGCATTCGGCGATTACTCCCGAATATAAAAATATGTTCTTAAGGTCGCCTTATGTCAGTTGCAGCCGCCTTATCTGTCAAAATTGTATGGCGAAGAACAATGTAAGGAGCCGTTAAAGTTAAGTGGGGTTATAATTTTCGGGCGTTATTCTCTGATCACTTAACGTAACATACGCGATACTTCCATATATAATGAGCTCTTCCTATAGTTTGCAAGGAAATGTACATGCGCATGTTTAAATTGCAAATGTTTTCTCAAGCTTATCGCTTGGTTACAGCTCATCAAGATATGGCCTGCCATTTGCAGAGCTCATAAAGGGACTGTGGCAAAATGATGTCGCTGACTCAGTGATTCTTAACCCATACTACTGGGAAATGTAATATGCAAGATGGTTGTTGGACTAAGGCTGAGATTTATAGAGCCAACTTCGACTAAGTTTGAGTTTGAAAAAAAAAACTCAGTGAGGATTTGGAATTTTTAAACCGAGCCATTTTTTACAAGAAAAATACAGACTAAGCAACAATTTTCTTGTAAAAAATGACTCGACTAAGCCAAAGTTCGATTTAAAAATTCCAAATCCTCACTGAGTTCGTTTCTTTCACTTAGACTTAGTCGAAGTTTGCTTTATTGATCTCAGCCTTAGGTTTCAATATTCATTGCTTACAGAATGAGCAAATATTATGATGATTTCTTTAAATTCATTTTAGGCAGACCTCTATGTATACCACCAGACAAGCTGTTTAGAAGTAAAATTGTGTCACATTATCGCGAGTGTTTGACGTTTGATGGTTAAAAAATAGCAATCTCTATAGTGAATTGCGGTCAATTGACGGAACCTTAGTGCGCAAATTCTATGTACCGATATCCGTGTCTAGTAATACATAGAAGTCATTGATTTTAGGGCAGGAACATGACGTTGTTGTAATCCAAATTACAGTTCAAAAAACTATTAACTGTTTATGGTTCTACGGTGGGCGCTCTTATCGCTAACCGCGATCTCTTTCAATGAGTAATGCCTTTTCACATGAATAATGATTCACTAATGTAACTTCAAATCATTTTATGGACACGTACGTGAGTTTCTTTTATTGAAGTGCTGTAACTTTATAGCCAAAATTCGTTAATAGTTATTAGAACACTACCTATTCATTTTGTTTCTCAGCCATAATATTACTAGGTGTCTAGTCTGCCGTCCTGAAGTTAAACTGCCATTAAGTGAATAAACGTAATTTTGACGGCTTATCTCTAGGGACTACATTTTCCACTTTTTTTTTTGAGACACTTTGAGACACTTTTTGAGACACACACACAATTAAACATGTTATGTTTAATTTTGAGATGTCTCCAAAAAACGTGGAAAATGTAGTCCCTAGAGATTTCATAGACTTATGGTTATTTTTAATCTTAAAGTAAACAAGTTACTAAGTCTATTCAATATAAAAGCCTCAGTCAAATAAACCTCTAAGGATACAAACAAGTAGGAGTGTTGGATTTAACATAAGCTCACGCCTGTATCCCCGAAGGGGTAGGCAGAGGCGTACTAGAGAACTAGAACACCCACATTTCGCCGAGCTTGGTTCGGTCCCAGATGTGATAGGGGGCGAGCCTATCGCCATATCGGGCACAAATTCCAGACTCCGGGCTGATATGGAAAAATCCAATATCACTTTGCCCGACCCGGGGATCGAACCCGAGACCTAAGAACCGTAGTCGTACCAAAATACCACCACGCCACGGAGGCAGTCGATTTATACTAGTTAATTAACATAAAAAGCAATTATCTAACATGAACATATCACAATTGATGCTTTTTGCGCATTCCGTAACAAAACTGGTAAAACAAAACACATAATCAAGTTACTGAATAAAGCTATGGACAGAACAACGAACCTCCTTATAAATGCAAACTATATAGACGTAACAATAAAATAAAGTATTACAAGCGTCGGATATAGTTACAGGTTTTTATAGCCAGTAATTTTTGCGTCGAAGCAATTTTTGTGTTGGCGATATCTAGGATTATGACATCGATGGTAATGTTTATGCAAAATGCCGCCCACGCGTCATTGGCATGCATCTGGGGCCGGCGTGATCAATGACCAAAGAAAAGTAAGGACTTGGCATAACTACAAAAAAAACGAGTTACTTTGAAGCCAGTTACGCCATTTTAGTTTTGCGATCCGTATAATATTGATTGATTTTATTGTGAATACGGTGTTTTATTTATAATAATACTAATATGGGAATGTGAACAAGATGAAACTGCTATATTACTGGGATCTTTCTTTCGGCAAGTCGCCATTTTGGTTTCTCTCAAAACAATTACATACAACAATTACATACATTAGGCATGGTTCATTTTTTCATAGTCATGCCAAGGCCTTATTCTTCTTTTATCATTGGGCGTGATAAATAAGATCGGTGCGGCGGCAGCGGCCGGTCCACCCACAGAGTCCCGACGTGTCTCTAGTCTCTATGTTTGTGGCTTGTGCACTTTGTATCAATTAGACTCCGCATGCGTTTGATATGCAGGTTGTAAGATGCTATACGACATAATCATTGTCGGGTTTATGTTTTATTCGATTTTTATACTTGGATAAGTTCTGTTTGGTTGTGACATTTTTTGTGGAGTGCTTTTATAATCGAGTCACGGTGTGGCTGATTTTGCCTATAGCAAAAGTTTCAAGAATTTACCCGATTAGCTCTACTGGGTTTGTCGCATCCTTGGTTTAGTGGTAGCATATATGGACTGTGAACCGGGAGGTCGTGGGTTCGATTTCCAGGTCGGGCAAAGCGAATTTTCTAATTTACTTGCCCGGGACTGGATCCCTCAGAGGAGGTTTAAGTCAGGCAGGCAGCCGGTCGCAAAAACTTTGCCAAATCCAATCTGCAACTTGCTTGAAAGTGTGTTGCGCCGACCCCATATTAAGGTGGGATAAGCGCAGGTAAAGTGGTTGTATATCAAAATTCTACAGAAGATTTCCCACTGATTTAACCACTCACTTATAAAAAAAAAATATATATAATAAATAAATATTTAAGCGCTACTTATCTTTAACCATAGGTTCTCTTTCATTTTTAAACAATGTAACGCAAGGAAAAAATTTACAGACTATTCTTAGCGAAAAGATAAGCGAAAATATTTTTACCACTAAGGCCCAATGTTTTACTTCATTGAGTCTACATTGACGCTACCATCAGAAGTCTAAGTGAATGCTCAGTAGATCGAATAAATAGTTGGCAAATGACACAATTGTTAGTAGAATCGTACTGTTGAAGTAAAGAGAATCATGAATAACCATAACGTGTTGGAATGCTTGTCAGGAAGTTTGATCAGAATCGCAAGGTAAATTCAGAGCCTATCTATGTCATTGACGTTCTAGAACTGTTACATGAATATAATTTAATAATGTAGTGTTAGTGAGTCGTCTCCTTGGTCTAGTGGTAGCTGGCAGCATTTATAGGCTGTTGATCGGGAAGTCCTCGGTTCGATTTCCAGAGCGGGAAAAGCGAATTTTCTAATTTAATTTGCACGGGACTGGATCCCTCAGAGAGGATTGACGTCAGGCAGGCAGCCGGTCGTAAAAACGAAGACAAATCCTTTCTGCCACATGCTTGACAAGTGTGTTGCGCTGACCCCACAAGAAGGTGGGATACGGGCAGGTAGAAAGGAAGAAAGAAAGTGAGTAAACTTACAGTACCATACATCTCAACTTTAGAACCCTACACTGTGAGTGGTCAGTAGCCCGAACACGAAAAACGAATGTAAATGTATTCGAGTTCGCTGCGCACTGATGACGTTTGGTTAATATTTCATACAAATTTCATAGACACGCATCGAGTTCGAATACATTTACGGTTGTCAGAAATTTTCCTGCTCAGGCCGCTGATATGCAGTATGCACTTCGCCGGTATTATGTTAATATTATGTTATAAATATAATGGTACTTTTAGTATTGTAACACATATCAATAACAACAACTAGAAAGCAAAATCAATTTTGAAATCCACCGTGCGTCTTCGTTACATTAGAACTTAATGCATTATGTAATAATAATGCATATTGCAAATTGTTTTGTATCAACTGTTGTTAAAAATAATAACGTAATAATGCCAGTACATACTTAGCAACTTTAATGGCAGTGTCCATTTTCGAAGAACGACATAAAAACCAAGCGAGCCGCACTTTTTCTGGAAGTATGAGATAACTCTGTTCCTGATACTTTAGATCTAAGTTTGATAATGTTTTCCTGTTGGCGTGCCTTTGTCGAGGCATGTAGAGCCAAGGTCAATTACTGCGTGTACTCGCCATGAATTAAATGTGGTGTACTGGAAAACGTCCTTTATCTCTCAGTTAGTTAATTAGACGCTAATAGCACAGTTTAACGAGTTTGTTATGTTGTGGGTTTGAATCCTTGGCAGTTTTCGTGTCGAAAAAAATACAGACGAATTGAGGACCTTCTTCTTTTTGGAAGTCGGTCGATAAAGTTCATCCTGACCCAAAGGAGTCAGTCGCCTTATTAGGCTAGTGGCAGCGCGTATGTGCTGTGATCCGTGAGGTCGTGAGTTCGAGTCCCAGGTCGGGCGGGGTGTTATTCTAACACGGTTTGCCCGTGACTGAATCCCCCAGAGAAGGTTGACGACAAGGAGGCAGCCCATCGTAAAAAGTAAGCCGAATCTTTTCTGCAACATACTTGAATAAAGCGAGTAAAAAGTGTGTGGTCGCACCGATCCAACATTGGAGCGAGACAAGAGCAGGTGAAAAAATAGTCCAAAAAAGTGTAGAGCTAAGGACAGAGTTACTTTTTATTACCACTGCTCATGGGTAAGTTTCGTCTCATGTATCATTATTCATCTCGCTCCTATTACAAAAGAGGAGCAAAGAAGCACAAGAAACCTGTCAAAAATTGTATTTATTGTTTTTAATTGCATTGCGTCTAAGCAGATTTTTATTGTTCTTTTTGGGTTTTGCTTATTGCATTGAATACTTATATTAAAGTCATGCTGTTTGTAACTACTACTGACAGAAGAAGAACATAAAAATGGTGTATTTCGGTACAGTTATGTTTAAAATGGTACTTTTATTAAGAAGAAAATAAAATTTCTGTTCGTTGGAGATTATACATACGTTTATAATCGGTTGCTAACTCATCAGTAGTAGATGATAGTGTAAGTTATGTAATAATATCAAAGACTAAAATTCTTTAAAAAAAAACATGGACTGTTGGTACACATATTATGAACAATATATAAATGAAGTGTATTGCTCATTTACTTGTTACTTACTAGTAAAATAACATGTTATGAAGGTCTTAAGGTAGTTTTCATTCAGATTTTTTTTATAGCAAGACTGGCAAACGAGCCGATGGGTCACCTGATGGTAAGTGATCTCCACCGCCCATAGACACGCAAGACAAAAAAAGGATCATGAGTGCCAACCTAAAAGAGGGAAATGGAAGGCGAGGGAAAAAGTGATTGGGAAAGGAAGGGGGGAAAATGGGCCTCCGGAAATCTTACTCACCGAACGAAACGGGTATTTTTTGTTTTTTTTTTACCCTACAGCTGGCAGCCCTACCGAGTCGGCTTACACAGCTACACCGGTCTAGACGGGATAGCAAGCTGCCAGTGTCGGTTTTGTGTGAGATAGTGGTATCAAATCGGTCGAGCCGGCCCATTTATGCTGTAGACGTTACTGTCTACAGCGTGACTCTAACACTCAAAGAAATTTCAACAAATTTCATTAATCTACTATACATAACCTACATATGTCGTACAGATAACTGAGCTGTTAAAAACAAAACTTTATAACGTGAGACTATGATTAAATGCCAGTATTAAATAAATTAAAAACAAATTGTGTTAAAATCACAAAACGTAACGTAATACACGGTTTGGTTATGTTTACAAAATGTTGATACTTATTTACGTAATTGTGTATGAAACGCCTCTGTAAACTAACTGTATCTATACAATGTGGTTAGAATAACAATCGCAGTAAAACTCATATATTCTCGAAGATGATTCATAACTTAGACAAAAACAATATTAAACGATTTATTAATTCTAAGATTTTTTTATGGCTAAAGGTTTAAACCAGTTGGATAGGTGTGGTGTTCAATGAAATATTAACTGTTTTAATATAAATATATAGGTAAATAGAGTTCCTCTACTGGCAAATCGAGATTGTTCAAATAAAGTATTAAGTAAAGTACAAATTACCTATTACAACTGAATTTCATAAATCTTTTGATAAGATATTTTACAGAAACAATTTAGTAATAAACACATACACCATCAAAACTAAGGACCTGTCGGATTCATCGAGTACATAAAAAAAGTGGGAATTGATTTTTGAAATTAAAATGGTCTTCGGTTAGGTACGGAATATAGGGTCATATACACAAAGCTCAAACACAAAAAGCAATCTTTAAACAGCTCTCCTGTAAAATTGGATAAGTTGCATTTATGTCGTTGTTTTACCAAACGAGCGATATAAACACACAGCGTCCAATTTTCATTACGTGTAATTACTGTCGCATTTACACGATACAAAAGCATGCATACTCTTAAATGTTCGGTAGCGTAACCTGCCCACGGCACGTCAGCGAGGCTGCGAGCTGCGACCAGTGCGACCACGCAGTTTTCCATGTTGGTCGTAGTCCCCACTCTGCGCGCACGCGAGCACGCAAGGTTTCCGCGCCCATGTCATACTACACACTATAGTCGATCTGTCTCTCAACCGATCGAATACACCATCGATACGCGACGCGGCGAGTTTTACAAACTTTTCTCGGTGAAAAGTCCGTGTAAACAGCGATGTCAGTGCACCTGTTCAATTAATTGTGGTTTGAAATTGTGTTTCAGTGTTGTGTTTTACATTGTTTACTTGAGGTTTGTATTTATTATTATTATAGGTTATAAAACGAATAGGCGGGAAAATGATAACTTGAATTCTTATCGGTTTTTATTAGCACATTTTTGCATGTTTTAAATATATTTTAATGAATATTAGTGTAATTTATGCTAATTTGATGCTTTATTATTGAAAGAACTGTTAAAATCATAATAATATCATAAAAAGATACAATAATCTTCCAATTTTGGACGCTTATTTTGGTTCATAATGCAGATAAAGAAATTACCTCTATTATAATAGCTATGATATATGATTCCTTTATATTTACAAATTGTATTTTTATTCATGATATCTATATAAATCGGTATTTTATCGCTATAACATGAATATATAGAGAACTTACGTAAGTAGTAGATATATTGACACCTTTTGGGTACCCGTGAAGGTTACCTATTATAATAGGTGTCATGTATGCAAATACATATTGACGCATACATATGTCGTCTTTATAAATTATAAACGTTATGAAATAATATTAAACAGATGAGATAAATGAAGTTCTTTAGATTCGCCAGAACTATATTTTTATTATAGGGACAACATACATACATAAGCTCACGCCTGTGTCACGAAGGGGTAGGCAGAGGCGCCCTAGTGAAATAGAATACCCACATATCGCCGAGCTTACTTCCGTCCCAGATGTGATAGGGGGCGAATCTATCGCCATATCGGGTACAAATTCCAGACTCAGGGCTGATATTGAAAAAAAAAACAATACTCAACCCAATCAACCAAGCCAATTTACCATTGCTTTTATGTAGCCAGAATTCCATGCATATTTTTTTTAGAGGTATCGAAGGTATCGAGGTATCTGTATCGAAGAGGAGGTCGGCTCCTTATTCTAGTACGAGCTAAGAGAAGGTCGGCTCCTTATTCTAGTTTTATGCATGTGCGCTGTGGTCCGACAGGTCCTAGGTTTGATTCCCAAGTCTCAAGATTTGCTCGGGACCGGTTCTCTCAAAGGGTGTTGACGTCAGCCAGTCGTAAAAAACATAACCGAATTGTTTCTGCAACATACTTAAAAAGTGTGTTTCGCTGACCCCATATTGAATGGGATACGGACAGGTAGACACAAAGACTGCTTTGATGATACGAATAACATGTTTGTCCGATTATGTTATAGTATAAGTTTGACAAGCAGCGATAGCTCAGTTGGGAATGGTTCGGACTGCCGAGACAAGTGTCGGAGGTTCGAGACCAACCCCAAAATGGAGCATACACCTCTGACTTTTCTATGTTAAGTGTATTTTCATTGTGAAATATCGCTTGCTATAACGGTGAAGGAAAACATCGTGAGGAAACCTGCATACCTGAGAATTTCTTTACAGGAATTTCTATGGTATGTGAAGTCTACCAACCCGCATTAGGCCAGCGTGGTAGACTAAGGCCTAACCCCTCTCATTAGTAGAGGAGGCCCGTGCCCAGCAGTGGGACAGTAATATTACAGGGCTAATATTATTATATAAGTTTGACAGCCTCCGTGGCGCAGCGGGCGAGTAGCCGGCTGCGAAGCGAGAGGCCGCGGGTTCGATTCCCGCATTGAGACAAATGTTTGTGTGGCCCACAGATATTTGTTTCAAGTCTGGGTGTTGTGAGACCGAAAGTCTCTCATAGTATCTGACACCCACGATACAGGTTATACCTAGTGTGGGGTCAGGACTAGGTGTGTAACTGTTGGGTGTATTTTTTTTTAAATAAAGTGTAGGCACAAAATAATGCACTGCGTATATCATTCCGAAGCATAAGTTGTCAAGTCTCATAATGCACAGTAATTTCGCTGGTTTCAATGTCCTTCAAACCGGAACACAACAGTGCTTAAATGCTACTTGGCGACAGTAATAGACCATCATATATCATCTGAGAGTGAATCTCGTACGAGAGACAATCTACCACTGAGTAAAGTTTTTGCATTTCACGAAGAGCTACCTATATCCCTTATAACGCATAACTGTGTGGCTATACAAGCATATTTTACCCAAATACCTGGAAAGAATGGTAATAGTTTTCTTATATAATATAATAGCAACAACAGGAAAATTGTTTAAAATGATAATGGATTATGTATAAAACAGTAAAATATAATCACAAGTTTAAAAACTTAACGGACTGACTTCAAAATTCATCCGATCGTGACCAACTTTATATGGGACCACCCTTGAAATAAGCTCCATCGAAGACAAAAAGAATCTTGAAAATTGGTCCACATTTGTCGGAGATATCGAGTAATATACATAAAAATACAGATGAATTGAGGACCTTCTCCTTTTTTGAAGTCGGTCGATAAAATATGATTGCGCAGTGGGCGAGAAGCAGACTATAAAGCGGAGGCGACGGGTTCGAACTCCGAATTGAGACAAATATTTCTATGACCTGCAAATAGTTCTTTCGGGTCTGGGTGTTGTAGAAACATCTTGTGGAGTTAGGACTTTGTATATGATTGTTCCAACCCGCATTAGGCCAGCGTGGTAGACTAAGGCCTAACCCCTCTCATTAGTAGAGGAGGCCCGTGCCCAGCAGTGGAACAGTAATATTACAGGGCTAATATTATTGTATATGATTGTTAGTTCATATTTATTTATTTTTCGGTTGGTGATATTGCAAAAACATATTTTTAATACATCATTGACAAGGGTATAAAAACTTAATTTGAACAAGTTATGTATCTAATTGATCGTTAAAATACATATTATGTGGGCTTTTATTATTCCTTATAAGACTAAAGTGTGGCTAAACTGGTTATGAACTCAAACACACAAATTTTAATTGGTTGTTGATACAGGACTACGGTAACATGATTATTACATACATACATACATAAGCTCACGCCTGTATCCCCGAAGGGTTAAGCAGAGGCGCACTAGCGAACTAGAACACCCACATTTCGCCGAGCTTAGTTCCGTCCCAGATGTGATAGGGGGCGAGCCTATCGCCATATCGGGCACAAATTCCAGACTCCGGGCAGATATAGAAAAATCCAATATCACTTTGCCCGACCCGGGGATCGAACCCGAGACCTCAGAACCGTAGTCGTACCGAAATACCACCACGCCACCGAGGCAGTCAAACAAACATGATTATTGATTGTGTTTTATGTTATATCATGCAGTGGGTAATTTTCAATATCCTTCCACTTAATTAATGGCAAAACACAAAGATCAGCGAATATGATCAATAAGTAATTTTTTTATAGCAGAGACTGGCAGATGGGTCACTTGATGGTAAGTGATCTCCACCGCCCATGGACACCCACGACACAAAAAGAATCATGAGTGCGTTGCCAACCTAAAAGGAGTGAATTGAAGGGGAGGGAGAAGGCATTGGGAAAGGGAAGGGGAATTGGGCCACCGGATATCTCACTCACCGAACGAAATGCGACAGCAAGCTGGCACTTTATGTCGGTTTACTAAGATAGTGGTATCAAACTGGTCGAGTCCATTCATAGACGTAATTGTCTACAGCGTGGCTCTACCACTCAAATGCTACATACATATACAATATAAAATATCCTTTGTATATTAGCACACAAGATTGAATAAAGCTATCTAGAGCAACATTTTTGATAACGAAAATTGCATAATTTAATAAATTTTCGAGATTATATCTCAATTTGGTAGCGTATTTGCAAGTGGCGTAAATCAACGGATATCGCGACCCAAAAGCGCGGGCGCAGGAAGTCGTATAGCAGAGCCCTTAGTCACTATGACCATGATATGAACGCATAAAGCGATCATCATCATCATCAGCCATAGGACGTCCACTGCTGAACATAGGCCTCTCCCAAAGATTTCCAGATTGACCTGTTGGAAGCGGCCTGCATCCAGCGACTTCCTGCGACCTTTATCAGGTCGTCGGTCCATCTTGTAGGTGGGCGTCCTACGCTGTGCTTGTCGGTACGTGGTCTCCACTCGAGAACTTTTCTGCCTCATCGGCTATCAGTTCTACGAGCGATAAAGCGATCACGTCCGTTAATGATATTCGTATGGTATTCTTAATGCTATTCTATTTAAGTCGAAATTTCATTAACGCAATTAGGTGCGTTACTAAATGTGGACATAGATAATCAGGATCCTGACTGTTCGAGAAAGCATTGTTATTCGTACCAATTGTCAACATACGATACACCACTTATGTTTGTTTTATTACGTTAGTAATTAACATATTATAGATCACTAAATTAAGTGGTTGGGTGTAATCAAAACATTTCCAAATTACGCGGTGGGAGGCGACTTGGGTAACCACATTGTAACAATACGTCTTTCGACCTGAAACCATGCGAATGTAATTTTTTTGGCTCTTGTTAAACCACGTCTCCTGCACATGTTTTACGAAACAAAACACTAAAAAACCTACACAACAACAACGATTGAATCTGTCTCCTGCTCGTAGAACAATGGACCATAGATAAAACTTACATGTTTTGTGTCGGTGTTTTGTGTAGTGTTTTTACGTCGACAGAAAACTCTCTTTGTTTGGCTAAAACAGATTCCGCATCAAAGACTCATTCCTAATTATTTTTCAACAAAGTTGCGATATTGACTAAATTGTATAAAGAACTTGCTTGGTTTACTAGTTTAGTTATACCCCGTACCTACCCAATTCCCATGCCTGCCCTTTCTACGATAGGAAGTGATTTGGATGTGCCCCTGGCATTTTCGCTGTTCATGGTCCACCTAACCACTTAAAGGCAATAAAAAATAAATATAATTCTTGAAAATCAACAATTAAATAAAGTATTTTGAATATAAACGACAAATATGTTTTACTAACTTATCTGTGAATGCCATTTTCACCATATTTGGTCTAGAATAGTAGTTTTGTGTAGAATAATTTACTACGAAGCAATATTAATATTTACGAATGGCGCTATGTTAATTTAATACAGGTGAATAGTTATTATTGCATGCGGATTTGCATCTTGGATTTATTTATTTATTGTGGAACGTGCATTTAAACCCATATACATAATTATTTGTTAGTTGCATGTATTCGAATTCATATAGCAAAAATGCGATAAGGCCCTTTTGGTACAAAATAACACAATAATAATATACACTAGGGACGTACCTCATGTAGTAAACATCAATAATTTATAAGATGCGTTGACGCGGTTTATTGTTTATTTTATAGTATTATAGATGAGTTAACAAAGTACAAACGCCTCGTGTTACTGTCCTTGTGTTTTCAATGCTATTGAGAATAACTAACGACGTTATAAACTGGGATAATATTACAGAATGCCAGCGTACCGTAAAGTAGGCCAAGTTCCATTTTTTATTACATATAATAAGGTCAAGAAAAGGCTTGAATATCAAGTGTTTAGTTATCGATTTTGTGATAAGCCGTGCCCAAACATTTCTATTAACGTTAACACTTGTATTTTAGAATATCTAATTCTAATAAACTAAGGATCGTTTGTTTTAATGAACGCCCAATTGGTTTATTGACAGCAAAGACATTCAACAACATATAGACGGGACAATAACACGAAACTTGTGATCCAAAAGTTGTGACCTCGTGGTCAGAAGTCACTCAGTTGTATTTGAAAATACGCGCGCAAGGTCGTGCCATCGTAATTATGTCTAGACAATAATAATGTTACGTGATTCTAGAACATAACATAAAACATAAGCTCACGCCTGCATCCCCGAAGGGGTAGGCAGAGGCGCACTAGCGAACTAGAACACCCACATTTCGCCGAGCTTAGTTCCGTCCCAGTTGTGATAGGGGGCGAGCCTATCGCCATATCGGGCACAAATTCCAGACTCCGGGCTGATATGGAAAAATCCAATATCACTTTGCCAGACCCGGGGATCGAACCCGAGACCTCAGAACCGTAGTCGTACCGAAATACCACCACGCCACCGAGGCAGTCATTCTAGAACATTCATAGAACATTCTAGGTTGTAAATTGTAATAAGCGCCCTCGCATTGTAATAAGTGGTAGATGGCGTTCCTGACGTTTGAGATAATATTTTTGCATGGAAACTTGCTTGATAGCCCCTCTATAGTTTGTAATGTTTGATCTCTGATTAGCAGCGTACTTAGTCTGTTTACGAAGTCCTGAGGAGTTACCACCACCTTTTATAGCAGTATTATTATAATTTTACTTGTACCGATTCCCATACAAAACAAACGAAGAACGATTATAATAATACTGCTATAAGAGGTGGTGGTAATCCTGCTGGAGTCATTGGTCATGAAATGGCAATTTATCGCCTCGAAAAATCACACGTGTTGCTCACGGTTAGGGTCAGAATAGAGGCAGGAGGAGCATATGTACTGTGTGTGTAACAGTGGGGGTAAACTCCGCCGAGCTTTTTTGCCAAGTATTACAAGTACAGGAAGAGTGTTATCAATTATTATCTTCGCTGCTTGCGTAACACAATGTCGATAACCGATTAACGAAGATAAAAGTATTCCTGGTTATTGTATTGTCATCATTGTTTGGTCACGTGCGTCAACGTATGATAGTTTGTCTGTCCTAATAAGGAAATCGACGTCATTTGTCTGTTGTAGTTCTTAGTTGACAACAGAGTCGGTGTTACTCACAGGTTTTACCATAATATGGCTAATAGACCAACCATTTTAGGCGCCAAACCGGGACAGAAGTAAACTTGTAGAACCCACTATCAGATACCAAATCAAGGATGATGGAGCGCCATAAGATACGAGTTTTGTGTCATGTCGTGGGTATTAGAAACTACGAGGGACTTACGCAGGACCGTCTTAAGGCATGTCTTAGGGACACAAGACTTCGAGGCCGCTTGAAAAGTAATTTTCTAATATAATATACTAATCTTATTGTAATAGCTAATAGTATTTCGCATTGTAGTACATAATATATCAAAAGCGACAACAGGAAAATTGTTTAAAATCGATGATACTGGATTATGTATAAAGCAGTAAAAGATAATCACAAGTTTAAAAACTTAACTGACCGACCACCCTTGAAATAAGCTCTAACGAACACAAAAAGCATTTTGAAAATAGGTCCACATTTGGCGGAGATATCGAGTAACATACATAAAAAAAATACAGACGAATTGAGGACCTCCTTTTGTGGAAGTCGGTCTAAAATAATGTATCATCACCATCAGCCACAGAACGTCCACTGCTGGACATAGGCCTCCCCCAAAGATTTCCAGATCGACCTGTTGCAAAAGAATGTATTGTGTAAACAAATATCTTCAGATCACACAAAATTTTGCTTTGATGCGGGAATCGAAGTCGCCGCGTCTCGCTTCGCACCATAATAATATGTCCCTATTATTAAATAAATAAATCACACGAATAATTTTGACCCCACATTAGGTTCAACTTGTATCGTGGTTATCAGGAACTAAGAGGAACTTACGGCCCCACCAAACCCAGTTCTGAAACAAATATCTGTGAATAAAACATTTGTCTCTGTGCGAGAATCGAATCTGCAGCCTCTCCACAGTCGACTAAGCCATGGAGCCTATCATTTACATTATGGTGTTACTTTAAACCCTCCTCTCATTCAGATTTAAACTGCGCAATAAACATCCCAAGCATATACATTATTGTACAATGATAGCATTTATATCATTAGTTGGAGTATGTATGTATCTAATCATACAGTAGAGTTCGTATTAAGTGATGTGTAATTTAGGTACCAATGTTTGTTTTAGCAAAAACGGATTGAAGTCATTAGGATGTTTTTAAGAATGTTCGCAGTTTTTACGTCACGGAAATTTACTAATTGCACTTCATTAAAATTCCTGTTCATGATTACAACTATATCATCATAGTTTTATGTTTGTTACATAACTAAACTGAATAAGACGTATGTACTATTAATTTCTTGTAATACTGACTGCCTCGGTGACGTGGTTGTATTTCGGTACGACTACTGTCCTGAGGTCTCGGGTTCGATCCCCGGGTCGGGCAAACTGATATTGGATTTTTCCATATCAGCCCGGAGTCTGGAATTTGTGCCCGATGTGGCGATAGGCTCGCCCTCTATTACATCTGGGACGGGACTAAGCTCGGCGAAATGTGGGTGTTCTAGTTTGCTAGTGCCTACCCCTTCGGGGATAAATACTGAATCTTGAGTCGGGGCAAGCATATTTGCAATGTTTATTACTTGATGCGTTTTACCAATTTACAAACGTTAGATAATATGCACATATGAGTAAAAAATCTTCCCCTTTTTGTTAAGCTCTATTTATGTTCGTGGTGAGTATGCCACCAGCAACCATTACATGGTTAACGAGCCATTACCGATTATGATAATCAAAACTGTACACGAACTAGAGTGTTATTATTTTTTTCTTACCTCTCCACATAGTAATTATTGCCTTCACAAAATTGTAGAGGCGTTATTATATTAGATGAGCTATAATAGCAACTTACCGCGCTGCGCCTACGCACGCTTTTGTCCACAGCACAAATTGCCTCTCAAAATACTTATTTCCGAACAATGATCTTTGACATTAAGTGTTAATCCAAGATCAAGATCAAGAACTGGTTGTGATTTTTATTGTAGTTTCATTTCTATACACGGAGATTAAATGTAAACAATAGGGTGTGGCATAATTATACTATTATGTTCTTGATTGATAAACATTTTTGGCGAATTTTTAATCAAACTTTTTGTTATTCATAAGATTAGTTTAATTAGGAAATCCTTTTTTGGTGTCCGATTAAAGGTGTTTTTACATAATACCTCTAATACGAAATACGCATTATATGAATATTTCGTTATTTCTTCTAAAAACAAAAATTAATAATTAATTGGAATATACCTAAATCTTCGCCTAGAACTAAATATGATAAAGTTGACATAATTTAAGTTAACTAAATAACAAAAGCCAGTTCGTAAATCATCAGAGATTAGGGAGGATTAAACTTTTCTCATTATTCAACTTATTTTAGTCACTTTTGCCATTGATTAATCGTATCTTGTCCAAACAGTTTTATGTTCTCGTACAAACATAAATCATACAACTAGTTTCATTCAAGTTTATGACACAATAATGAAATAAACAATGTTAAAATATAGTAATAGGTCATGGAAACAACATGAGGATCATAGTTCTATTATTTGGGATCACAAGAAGTGTCCTGTAGCCCGAGCACGAAAAACTAATGTAAATGTAAACTCGCTGCGCACTGATGACATTTGATTCATATTTCATACAAATTTCATAGACGCGCATCGAGCACGAATACATTTACGGTTGTCGGCTGCTGACCCGGGGTCGAATCAATCCAGTACAATTGTCTCTATTTTAGAGTTTACCGTGTGGAAATGTATAAAGAGTGGCGCCAACATAACGACATTATATTTGATAAGAGGTAACATATGTAGGTATTTTTAAATTTCGCCGAAGCAGTAAAATATCTGTAATGTCCATACTGAAAAAAAATTTTTGAGAACAAAATAAACAGCAAAAGTTCGGCTTCTAAATGTCATACCATTTATACTCTGTAAAACCGGTATAATGCGTGCAAATATATATGTTGGTAAACTTCAGTAGGTACGCGGCTCGAGAATCGCTCGCATCCAAGTCGTTCCGGATAAGTCCGTTCATGTTTGTTATGGACAAAAGTCTTTGACCGCTAATATCAGTTGTTTTATGTCACCCCAAACGTAGGTACATCATGTGCAAAAATAAACAAAACTAAATAT
Organism: Clanis bilineata; assembly: GCA_036417725.1. Classification (NCBI taxonomy): domain Eukaryota; kingdom Metazoa; phylum Arthropoda; class Insecta; order Lepidoptera; family Sphingidae; genus Clanis; species Clanis bilineata. The sequence goes on along the minus strand of CM071144.1, from coordinate 8,086,526 downwards.
CAATCCTGTACTAACTATTTTATCTATTCGACTGATTTTTGGTACAAAGCCGTGCAACGATGTAAGGTATATTGGTATGATTTCATGTCGTTATGTCGGCGCCACTCGGTATACATATGTACATATGACTATAACTCCCAGTTGGAGATAGGTGCCATAGGTTCGACAGAGATTTTTAGCATAATAATCCCATTTTATATATGTTTCTCTGAGTTTCGGTAGCTTATGCTGTTAATAAACCATAAGTAGGATTTATGTTAGTCACATCCGTACGATAAGCGATCATGTTCTAAGAACTGTAAGACATATTATTCCGCTTATTGAGTCACATTATTTTTGCCAAAAACTGGTTAGTAAAGATATTTTTATTTTTTGAATAGGTCTAACATGAGATAAAAATATAGTTATAAAACCGAGCAAAATTCGTTTTAAGGTGGACACAGAAAATTCCTCTACGGGCTAAAACGAATCCATGAAGTTTTAATACACACAAACACAGCTTAATATTTATAAATAGCGTAATTTTATTTTATGGAAAACGAATCTTATGGTATATACCTCTATATTATAGTAAAAGTAAAGGAAATAGAAAGCTTATAATTTCAATTTCATATAATCAGAAACCATATTGCAGCATTCTTCTTCTACTTTTTTATATAATTAGTTGAGATTTAGACATTCATAATATTATTTATATCGACGTCTACTTATCCGTTATAATTGTAATATTGAATTTTAATAATTTAATATTTTTAGAGCAGGTAACATGGAAAGAAAACGATTCCATATTCATGTGATGAAGGTGCAATATTTTATTGTTTATTAGTATTTTATGCTAGTTAATACCTGATAGTCATCGCGGAAATCATATTAAACGTGTCGCAAACTTGTCTATTTCCTTAATAAAACGCATCTCGGGGAAAATAATTTCATAAAACGATGTTTTGACGACCGGAAGAAAATAATTATACGGTTAGTTAAGATGGTTGTTTTAATTTGTTGTGTTGTTTAGTGTTATGAATGAAAATTAAATTGTGTCCCATACAGTTTTGAGCCGTTATACTATAAAAAATATTCCATTATTTTTATGTTTAATTTGATTGTTAAAATAACTGGTAATCCTACTCGAGGTGCCTTCATGCTGTTTTCCTCCCAGGAGCTTCGTTTAACATTTTCTTACAAATAAATAAATAATAAATAAATAAATACATCCAACAGTCAAACACATAATCCTAACCCTACACTAAGATCGAGTCTTGTATCGTGGGTATCAGGAACTACGAGAAATTTTTGGTCTCACAACACCCAGACCCGAAACAAATATCTGTGGGCGACACAGATATTTGTCTTGGTGCGGGAATCGAACCTGTCACCTCACGTTTCACAGTCGGCTACTCGCCCGCTGCGCCACGGAGGCTGTCCCTTTATAGCGATTTATGAAGATTAATCTGCGTTTTCCGGAGATTTCTTGTAACTTATGTACGTAAAATGAATTTGGAAATGCTCCCTTTGATTATCGATCCCTTCAAAGATGAATCAGATAAGTACAATTTAAAACGTTCACTAATGCTTTACGTTTTAAAAAATATGTTAATATATGAAAGAAAATTACTAATTGTATTTAAGTAGCTACCTGGAGTTTACAGCAGTAATTGTTACCAAGAAATATCTCGCTGCGGACATCGCTCTTGCTATGGTAGAGACGGTGCGGAGGCTGCGAGCGAATTCCTCTCTCGGTCGCAGTAAGGTGATCATTAGACTCATTTACCTGCACCCAAACTGACTATTTGTGTAATGGGCAAATTTGGAAGCTTCTAGAATTTTGAACATTAATTGTCTTGTAAAATATACAATTATTTTTTGAAGAACCAATCTATAATTAGCGGTAAATGTAAAGATTTGTTTAATGAATTTCGTGTTTACGATTTGAGTTAAATTGTGGTTTTTATGTTTGATTAGCCACACCATGGAAGATAAAATTTATTGTATGATTTATTTTAAGTAAATGTAAACCCTGACAGATACTGTTTAAGGACTCAATTTACTGTGACGCAGTGGAATGAAGTATGATCCAGTCACTAGTTACTCACTTACTTAATAAATGCTTTTCATAAATATTTTTTATACGGCTCACGTTTTTCTCTCATTCTTGAGGCATTATTAGTTTATGCATCTTTATTTTACTAAACATACATTCATTCATACAGGAAGTCGTGTCTGCTATTTATCATGCAAATCATCGAAGTTATTTTCCGAACATACTCGTAGATTTAACATTACTTTTAATGGTCAAATGTTCAAATTTTTGCCGGATCCGGGGACGAACCCGAGATCTCAGGATGGCGGTTGTATCGAAATACAACTACGCCACCGAGACAGTAAAAAAAAGTCATAGAAAAAATGTTTAATAAATTACATGACGTTTTAAGATATACATGACATATATGTAAAATTATGTTTTGCTATAACTTCGGTTCATTGTATACATCGGACATCAGGAAGTGATGACATTGATAAATCTCATAATGTAAAACCTGTTCTCCTTTAATAGAAATAGGTATTATACTTAACACGTTATGGCTTTGAGTAGTGATCACTAATAGAGAATGACACCTAAGTACTATCGTTTGAATTGATCAGTCTTTGTATTGATTACATTACAGTTATTTCAATAGATGATCAAATTTCGATAGACTTCATAGGAATATGTATTGAAATCGATTAAAGTGATACTAAGTGACTAAGTATAGTCGCACAAAGCATTTGTAGTTATAGAAATATTAAGTACTGTGAAGTACGTGTTTAGAAATTGTTTTCAACTAGATATACAATAATTGTGATAAAGAGCTTCATAATTGTTAACATCCAGGTAAAATTTAAGATATGACATACTGACATACATTTACATTTACATTAGTTTTTCGTGCTCGGGCTACATAACTGTAGCCCGAGCACGAAAAACTAATGTAAATGTAAATGTATTCGAGTTCGCTGCGCCCTGATGACGTTTGGTTAATATTTCATACAAATTTCATAAACGCGCATCGAGTTCGAATACATTTACGGTTGTCAGAAATTTTCCTGCTCAGGCCGCTGATTTCAAATTAGGTTACTTTTTATCCCGGAAAATAAATATCCACGCGAACGTCGCGTTCGCTAAATAAATATTATTTCGACATAGTATCTACCTTTTCGGCGTGGCATTTGACACGATACAACGCGTAAAGCAATCTTCCTCACGTGAAGGCGGGGACCTTCGCAGGATGGTCATAGATAAGCACGTTCTAGCCTTGTTACTGTTTTTGCTACCCAACTACTCAAGCGCAGCTGTCGGCGTATTATTTTGTACGTTAACACCACGGTGCAAATGCACAATGTTTTTTTAAGTTTTTTTTACTGTCAATTGTTTGTGATTTGATTTGTTGTTTTAATTTACGTTAAATGATTAATTAGAGTTCGTTTTTTTATAGTCAATTTAATGTATTTTAAGTGTGTGAAGTTGATGAAGATATTTAGTAAGTTTTCACAGATATATTCACGTTTACTGAAACAAAAGAGTTTATATAAATAAATTATTTCGCTACCGAAAATGTAACTAATATTTTGTTAATTCTACGAACATAATATTACTCTACTTAAATTAACGGCACCGATTTTTATCTTTATTGAGCATCTATTCGAATGCCTTAATAATCTTATCTGCTTTATTTCTCATATTATAATTGTGAGCTTGGCATGATGAATATCATATTTCATAGTCATAGTTTTTATGATAATAATCGCTATAGTAAAAACTCGAGTATATTAAATTACGGAGCAATATCATTCGTAAGGTCTGATAAATGAGTTCCATTTTAATTAATTTGAACGAACTTCATGCCTGTGATCTGTAGTACACCCACGAGAAAAGACTCATATCTTAGTGTGGATTGTGGAGTCAAGACTATTCAATGTGATTTATTTATTTATGAGTTTAAAATAAATGCATATTAAATAGGTTTGTGGGTACATTAATATTGATAAGTAGAGATAGGGCGACTACTTTCTCGGTGTCAAAGGATAGTTTCATATAAACTCTTCTAAAATGATTCTATCAAAATGAATCCTTTGTAGTCCGCTTAATTATATTATTGTGAAGTTACTGAATGTAGGTATACTGCCTTTGGGATAACGATTTGTTTGAACAGCCCACTGGTGGGGTTTTCACCATATGTACGGTGGTTCAGTCTGGGCAGTGTTATCATATCGTCAGAATCAGAATCTTTCTACATGTCCTTATTGAACTTTAATGTGGGTTCGTCGCAACACACCTTTTTGAGCATGTCGCAGGAAGGATTTGACTTAATTTTTACTACTAGCTGTCTGTCTGATGTCAACCGTCTTCTAAGGGATACTGTCCCGAGCAAATCGTGTTAGAAGATTACCCAGCCCGACCTGGGAATAGAACCCAGGACCTCCCTTTCAACAGACCGTATACGCTGCCACTAGACCAAAGAGGCGACAACAAGCATGTGTAAAGATTAATATCAGCACAGCTCATGCACTCACATTTTCGTAATAAACATTCGTAAGATAATCTTTGAAAGTTGAAAGTTACAAGAACATCGATAACACAATTTGGCCTACGTTACACATGAATGGAGTTGAATGAAACATAAACATCATGGTATTTAAAACGGCTCGTAATCCGAATCCGGTGACATTGAACCGTGGTTAATTCGAATTATATCGATATTCGCGTCACGTTGAGACGGCACTAGTCGGCACGACTAGGGTTGACCATCGACGATTTATACTATGAAAAATCCCGATAGTTAATTCCTTAGTACGGGTTTTAACAGTTTACAAAAACCATACATACATACATAAGCTCACGCCTGTATCTCCGAAGTGGTAGGCAGAAGTGCATTAGCGAACTAGAACACCCACATTTCGCCGAGCATTCCGTTCCAGATGTCATACGGGGCGAACCTATCGCCATATCAGGCACGAATTCCAGACTCCGGGCTGATACTGAAAAATCCAATATCGCTTTGCCCGACCCGGGGATCGAACCCAAGACCTCAGAGGACGATAGTCGTACCGCAAACGCAATACCACTACGCCACCGAGGCAGTCCATCATGGTAAGTTATCTGCACCACTCATAGACACAAAAAAATCATGGTTGCATTGCCGACCTAAAAGGAGGGGAATAGGGATTGGGAAAGAAAGGGCAATTGGGCCACCGCAAATCTCCCTCACCGAACGAAACGCAGCAGCGAACTATCACTTTACGTTGGTTTTCTATGAGACAGTGGTATCAATCAAACCGGTCGAGCCGGCCCATTCGAGCTGTAGACGTCGCTGTCTACAGCGTGGCTCTAGCACTCAGATTAATTGGATCATCATCATCATCATCATCAGCCATAGGACGTCCACTGCTGAACATAGGCCTCCCCCAAAGATTTCCAGACCGACCTGCTGGAAGCGGCCTGCATCCAGCGACTTATTGCGCGACCTTTATCAGGTCGTCGGTCCACCTTGTAGGTGGACGTCCTACGCTGCGCTTGCCGGTACGTGGTCTCCACTCTCTTAATTGGATATTTAATTATAATATGGTACGGACTGCCGAGACGAGTGTCGGAGGTTCGAGACGAAACCCAAAAAAGAACATACACCTCTGACTTTTCTATGTTAAGTGTGTTTTAATTGTGAATTATCCCTTGCTATAACGGTGAAAGAAAACATCGTGAAGAAACTTGCATACCCGAGAATTTCGATTGTATGTGAAGTCTACCAACCCGCATTAGGCCAGCGTGGTAGACTAAGACTAAGCGGTAAGGACCGCTCTCATTAGTAGAGGAAGCCCATGCCCAGCAGTGAGACAGTAATATCACAGGGATGATATGATTTATTATTGTTTTTACTACATTATTAAGTGTTTTCCTCGTGCGACAACCCTGTTAAACGTCTTCATGGCCTTAGTCAGGGCTTGAGACTGGGGTTCATGGAATGCCCACGTATTTTGCACATACGACAATGGCGAATACGTCCAATGTCAAACGGTTGGTGAATATCAAATGCGGATTAGTTGTAATAGCCTTACACTTTGGGTGGGGTCGTTTAAATGTTATACAATGTGAGGAAAAACACATAGTATTTTTTATACTTGAATAATCATCATCATTATCATCATCAGCCATAGGACGTCCACTGCTGAACATAGGCCTCCCCCAAAGATTTCCAGATCGACCTGTTGGAAGCGGCCTGCATCCAGCGACTTCCTGCAACCTTTATCAGGTCGTCGAGCTATGGAGAGGGCTATGCTCGGTGTTTCTCTACGTGATCAAATCAGGAATGAGGAGATCCGTAAAAGAACGAAAGTCACTTGAATAATGCTCATTGAAAAATTTAACGGACCGGCTTCAAATCCGATCGTAGCCAAATTTATATGGGACCACCTTTGAAATAAGCTCTATCGAACACAAAAAGAATTTTGAAAATCGGTCCACATTTGGCGGAGATATCGAGTAGCATACATAAAAAAAAATACCGACGAATTGAGGACCTCCTCCTTTTGTGGAAGTCGGTCGATAAAGGAGGATAATGCCTTATGTTCATAATTATAATTATTGAATATTAGAAGAATAACCGCCGAATGTTCGTACACTTAAGTGTACCGACCTTAAGGTCGCCTTGGGTTGTTTAAAGCCGCCTAATCCGTCAAAATTGTATCACGAATATCAATGTAAGAAGCCTTTAAAGTTGAGTAGCGTTTGACCATTCGAGCGTAAGTTATTCAGTCCCAAAAAGTATAGTTAACATAGGGACGTTAACTATACTTTTTTTTCAACCTATGTTATCCTACTGCTAGGCAAAGGTCTTCCTTGATTCTTTCCAGCATTATCTGTTTAACGCTATTGCAAGCTAGTTTTTTTCAAAGCGGTCAATATCACGCCATCTCTTTCGGTTTCTGCCTTGTCGTCGTTTACCATTTTCCTGTACCCATTCAGTAGCAGACCTGTCCCACCTTTTGTGGGGCATCCGGCTCACGTGGTCTGCCATTTCAGCGTGGCCGTTTTATGCCCCACAACGGCTATGGCGGTTATAGAACACAAGGTTGCATTTGGGAGTCAATACTGTCTTTCTTTCTCCTTGCCCTTATCCCACCTTAATGTGGGATCGGCGCAACAGACTTTTCCAGCATGTTGCAAAAAGGTTTTTTGGCTTAGTTTTCACAACCGGTTGCCTGCCTGACATCAACCCCCTATGAGGAGTCCTGGGAAAATTAAATTAGAAAATTCTCTTTGCCCGACCTGGGAATCGAACCCAGAACCTCCCGGTCCACAGCTCATATATGTATGCTACCACTAGACCAAGGAGGCGACTAATTTTATTACGGACTCAATAATGGAATTAAAAATAATAACTTAGTAGTAATTGTGGGCATAATTACCATAGGTACCAAAGTATTATTCGTAGCAAATAACGTTTTGCATAAATTACAAAAATAATATCGGCTCCGTTCGTTGAATAATTTAGAATTTACTCAGAATTGAGTATAAAGAATACACGGAGCCTTTGTCAGCAATATCTCGAGCACATATTGATTGTCGGCTATTTATAAAAGTGACAATAAAGGACGTGCGGATACTCCGAATGTGATGCTATTGTTTCCTTTATCGTTAAACTGATTTTATTTATGTGAGAATCTCTTGAATGTTGTGCATTTTTATCGCGGCTTGACAGAATGATACAACTTCATACTTAATTCAATTCACTTGAGTGAAAGACCTGTCAGTGCATTTAGTACGAGTTATATTTAACAGTTCTCATTTCTTGATATTTTTCGCTTTCTGTATACAATTATTTTAGTTCGTGAATCAGTCAATAATGCAAAGAATTAAGATATATATTTGATTCGTACCTAATGATTATTTTTGGGAGCCGTTACAGCTTTACTGTAGGTATTCATTTCGACTCGTCGACTCGTGAACATAATAATTTAATATTATATTAATATTTTATTAACAAATAATTAATACCGTATTATAAATTAGGTAGTATATTCGACGAAATTAATTAAATTACATAAATAAAAGGTGTAATAAAAATCTTATATCTAGCGATCTACACGAAGCAAATTGTGGAATTGTGAACGTTTTGTTCCCACATTGTATAACGACATATTTAAAAAGGTCTGCTTTTATTTCTTTTGCTTGGACTTTTATTTGTGTAAAATTGCGTCAACAGAGGCCTTTTAACTTTGGTAAAGTAATCTTTATTAATGGAGACGACACGAGCCTGTCAAAACGTTTACATAATTATGTCGCAAGTAGTAACATGCGTGAATGACTTTTGCACAAGTCTTTGGCATATAACAAAACGCACGAGCCTTTTTAGACACAGATTTTATGGGTTATTTCGTAATTTATGATTTAGGTGTATTTTTAGGTAAGGTATACCTGTTTGGGGCTACATTATGAATCGTAATTAATTTGTATCCAGAGAGTTCGTTTACCTGAGGAGCGTAATTCTCGAGTTATTTGTGTTAAAAAAAAATTGAATTTGAATTTTTTTACTGAAATTTAATTCGAATTAGATTTTTTTTTATACAAATCGCGTGAGAATTGCTTCCTTGCATACAATCTGTCAGCCACAAGACGTCCACTGCTGGACATAGGCCTCTCCCAAAAAAATTCCAGATCGACCTGTTGGAAGCGGCCTGCAACCAGCGACTTCCTACGACCTTTATCAGTCTGTCCACCTAGCGGGTGGATATCCAACGCTGCGCTTGCCGGTACGTGGTCTCCACTCGAGAAGTTTTCTGTCCCATCGGCTATCGGTTCTACGAGCGATGTGCCCTGCCCTCTGCCAGTTCAGTTTGCTAATACGCTGGGTTATATCACTGACTTTTGTTCTTCTACTTTCAGACCTAAAACAAGTATTTCACGAAAACATTTTGTTTCGGTATGGGAATTAAACACACAACGTAATTTTTAACAATCGACAACTCTTGCTCCGCCACGGATCTCCGTCGCTGTCTAAATATGTTATTAACAGAAATGAGCCATAATTTTTTTAAGTCTATTACCAGAATTTATGTACAACACGGCGGCGTTTTATTTAAGTGGTTTAACCACCCGCAACTGGTCTTGACCTTTGACTTTAGAGGTCTTTGCCCTTACAAAATTATTAAAATATCTACTAATATTATAAATGCAAATGTAACTCTGTCTATCTGTCACGTTTTCACGGCTAAGTCTAGGCTGACTAATAGAATTTGGTATGAAGAAAGCTACCTGAATTTAATAGGCGCCTCGGTGGCGTAGTGGTATTACGTGCGCTGTACGACTGTCGTCTTGAGGTCTCGGGTTCGATCCCCGGGTCCGGCAAAGTGATGTTGGATTTTCAATATCAGCCCGGAGTCTGGAATTTGTGCCCGATATGGCGACAGGCTCGCCCCCTATCACATCTGGGATGGAACTAAACTCGGTGAAATGTGGGTGTTCTAGTTTGCTAGTGCGCCTCTGCCTACCCTTTCGGCGATACAGGCGTGAGCTGACTGAGTTATCTTATGAATAAAATATGAGGTATTCTGATAACCGAGAGTCTTTAATCAGTTACTTTTTAATAAATATTACAAAAAGTTGTGCGATTCGGTAATCTTCATTTCTTTTGTATAACACGTGTGTTGATGATCTAATACAACTTGTACAAGAATATTAGTATATATGTAATAGTTGTACAGGATGTCCCAATACTAAATTTAAGTGGGCACCGGGTGAGGGGATACTTGGCCAAGTATCAGTAGGTATATTTGTGAAAATGTTGGAAATTCTAATTTCTTTAGTTTACGCTAATGTTATATATTTAAATAATACTATTTTATACGGATTATATCATGATTTGTTTTTACATCCGTGACAGTCAGTCCGACCCGTGACCACGTAGGCTGTAAAGCCTCCGAAACGTCGGGCCGAAAAATAAAAACAAATCGTGATAGAATCTGTAGAAAATAGTTTTATTTCAATGTTGAAAATCGTCACTCTAATGCTGATTACTAGTTACTAGTCGTGATTTATATTTTAACGTAATCCTAGATAACAACACTTTTAATGAGAGTCAAAAAAAGGATGTTTACATTACATTTTCGTAAAGATACTATTATCACATAGTCAAGTAACATGGATATTTTTTCTTATTTTTTCCATAATAAGAAACATAGCCACTCACCAGTGGCGTGGTTGTATTTCGGTACGATTACGGTTCTGAGATCTCGGGTTCGATTCCCGGGTCGGGCATATCACATCTGGGACAGAACTAAGCTCGGCGAAATGTGGGTGTTCTAGTTCGCTAGTGGTCTCTAGCCTCTGCCTCTGTCTACCCCTTCGGGGATACAGGCGTGAGCTTATGTTGTGATGTTATGTCACCTAGTGCCAGCTTGGCGTTGAGTATCGGGACATGCTGTATATATAATTTTTCTCTTGAGTGACTGACCAGACCCGGATGATCGATGATTTAAATAACTTCTTAGCGTTGCCATCCTCAGAGGCCTGAAAAATTAGAATAATCGAATTCGAGTGATTCTGTGCACGTTCATGATACTATTGACATTCAAGAAGTTATAGTTTTATAACTTCGAAGCTCCCAAAGTAATATCAATACCGTTAAATATAAATAAATTGATATTCATGTATAACCGGATTTGTACAATTACGTAACATATGATTAAATATAGTAGCTATGTCGTATTATTATTCCATTTAGTTATGGATGGTTGATAATGTAATCAGTTTTTTAAACTGCCTCCGTGGCGTGGTGGTATTTCGGTACGACTACGGTTCTGAGGTCTCGGGTTCGATCCCCGGGTCGGGCAAAGTGATATTGGATTTTTCCATATCAGCCCGGAGTCTGGAATTTGTGCCCGATATGGCGATAGGCTCGCCCCCTATCACATCTGGGACGGAACTAAGCTTGGCGAAATGTGGGTGTTCTAGTTCGCTAGTAGGCGTCTGCCTACCCATTCGGGGATACAGGCGTGAGCTTATGCAGTTGTTTAAATGTCTGTCGCCTCCTCACTCTAGTGGCAGCGGATATGGGTCGTGAACCGGGGGTCCTGGGTACAATTCCTGGGTCTGTTTCTTTCGAACACCATTTTCCCGGGACTAGAAACACCAGATGGGGTTTGATGTCAAGCATGCAGCCGGCCGTAAAAACTAAGCCAAATGCTTTCTGCAAATTGACCGGTCCATTTTTTATCTAGAAGTGTAAAGTACACAAAGTCCACTTCTGTTATTGAACAGACTTCTATTATTCACGATCAAACCTGTAATAACGTTCAAGTTTTAATATGAGTTAAAAAATGTACTATTGATTTTATACCGCCATAACCATACATGGACAATAAAATTATTGAAAACATAATATAAACTTGTCTTGGTGTTTTTGTGTGGAGTCTTATTTCCAACGACTTCATATCCCATAAAGTTTACAACTAATTCTATAGAATCAGGTTCTTGGATGTTTTTGTGTGAGACGTCATCGCTAATTTAGTTAGAATGACCCAACATTATGTCTTGGAGATTTGACAAAATTGGTGATTTCATATATTTTCTTGAAATATTTATTATACGCGGTGTAAATGACGTATCGCATTTGCATTATAATACTTTCTCGTATACTGTCTTACAAGTATAGTTTTGAAATAAAACTAGTTTATACATATTCTATATTAGAAATGCGACTGCTTCGGTGGCGTGTTGGTATTTCGGTACGACCACGGTTCTGAGGTCTCGGGTTCGATCCCCGGGTCGGGCAAAGTGATATTGGATTGTTCCATATGAGCCCGGAGTCTGGAATTTGTGCCTGATATGGCGTTAGGCTCGCCCCCTATCTCGTCTGGGACGGAACTAAGCTCGGTGAAATGTGGGTGATCTAGTTCGCTAGTGCACCTCTGCCTACCCATTCGGGGATAAAGGCGTAAGCTTATATGTTATATAAATGTCTGGACTAAAAAAAATAAAAACTAAAAATAAATCTAATTGCAATAGAATCCGTATAAACTAGTTTTATTTCAATGTGTAACTTTCACGTAAGCTTAGAGAGCATTAAGAGCGCATGGTACCTTAGCTCAAATTCAAATTTTGCACCCGCTACCCGTCCCCGCTAGATTGCGCTATCGTATTCTGTCTCGCTCATACACTAATGGTGTCATAGGATGTCAAGCGGTGTTGATAAGACAAACAAGTGACGTAACTTTTTACTATATCACAGAAAACACTACATAGTTAAGTTTATATATGCTGCCATTAGACTAAGAAGGCGACATATACCTGCAATATATTATGCAGATTTTGCGTAGGTATATTTGGCAATTTTCTCATTCTGAGGTCCATTAATCCAAACCCTATTGTGAGAACGAGAACTTATGCATTATTTATTGGATCCGATATCGACCAGTTTGGCAACATATCGAAAATCAATTCGGCTCAACAAATGTTGCATACAAAGCCGGCATAAGTAACATTTAAATAGGTTTTACTTATGCAAGGAGATTAATAAAGACAATAATTGACGTATAAAAAACCGTCATTTCTGTGACAATCCCATAAAAACATTGTGTACATATATCATGCATGACATCTGTAGACCGACAATGAGTATTTATGACATTGCTCGCTAGCTATTTCGTAAAATATTTGTATGACAAACATCCTTACATCTCTAGCGGTTATGTGGTAAACTGACGTTTTTTATACAAATTAATTCACGTGGTTTGGGCATGTAGAAAGGATGAATGAAAGGAGGTTGACAAAGCGAATATATATGGCAAGTGTGAATGGTAGAGTTGGAAGGGGAAGACCTCAACAAACATTTTCTGACCAAGTCAGAGATTTACTCGAGAAAGGTCAAGTTAAAAGTACCCTAAACCGACGTGAATGCATGAAGAATGTAATGAGACTGAATGAGGCGAAAGAGGTGTGTAAGGATCGTAGCAATTGGAAATCCGTTGTCTCTGCCAATCCCTATGGGAAAAAGGCGTGAGTACTGAGTCTATGTATGTATGTAATTTACGTAGTCGCTAACGTGAATTGTCAGAAATCTCGTGGTTGACCTACTGTATTCGACTGACCAGCGGGTTTATGTCATTCCCTGTAATTCCCATACATTTGTTTTATTTGACTAGCGCATAAGCCACTTGTCTAAACCCGCAGTAACTTAATAGTAAAAGGCTGTAATGTAATGTAGCATTTGTAGCAAGAGATCATCATCATTATCACAAGCTAGTAATCGAATGATGATGAAATGATAATACTCGTAGCATTAATAGGCCGACATGATTCTGGTGACTACCGATAAATCCATTGTGTCGGTAGTCTATGTTTTGAAACTACACTACGCTTACCATCAGATGTAACAAGGAATAAAAAAACTGGCTGTGAAGGACCGTATCTCGGTAACGTATTCGACTTTTTAGAGAATTCGATTATTATCTCTATATGTTTTTTCTGGAATATGCGCTAACAATAAAGGCTCCACTAACAAGGCTAACAATATTTTCGGTTTTACAGATTTTTTTCTCGAAAATGAACAATATCGCTCTCTTATAACGAGACATTAACAATTATAAAAGAATGTTAGTGTAGTGATAGTATTCCGACTATATTATAATTTTAATTAGTAACATACTGCTCCAAAAGTCTTTACACTTTTTAAAACTAATAAGAAGTCAATGTTATAATAGGGTTCCCAATTAGCAAGATAAACTGTTAACTTGAAGTTTAAGTAAACCAGCAACTGTAATGGGCACAAGTTAACCTTCACGGTTAATTAGTTGAATGAATCGTACAATTATTAACTGTGCGTATTAATTGAGGTACTTACATTGCCAAGATAGTTCGATGTCGTAACAATAGTTTCGGTGATTGTACACCATTGATTTGATGGGCTTTACATGACAAGCATAGAGTTGATAAATGTCTACATTCCTTTACATCTGTAGCCCGAGCACGAAAAACTAATGTAAATGTAAATGTATTCGAGTTCGCTGCGCACTGATGACGTTTGGTTAATATTTCATGCAAATTTCATAGACGCGCTTCGAGCTGAAATACATTTACGGTTGTCAGAAATTTTCCTGCTCAGGCCGCTGTATGTAAAAACTGAATAATAATAAAAGTGATAGATAGACGTGTAGACATGTCCACAGCCCGGCTCTACCACTCAAATATGCTGTCATATTCACATTTTTTTAAAATTATAAGTCAAAATTAAATTGGGGCGTTTGTGCTTTAGGGTAAACAAAATGCAAGTTGTATATGAGCTACTGTAGACAGTTATGTTTACAACATCAGTCTCTTTTTAATCCATATTTTCTCTTTACGTGTTTGTCAGTTTGCTATAAAAAGATAAGTAAGACATGTGTATCAAATAAATTATTTAGTCTAAGAAATAAATAAACAAGTCTCAATTTTTTTTGTTACTTCATAAATGTTTATGAAGTAACAAAAAAATCGACATTTATCTATGGAAACAAAGGTTTTTGCCTAGGAGGAGGCATACCACAAGTGATACACCTACGTCTAACCAGTCGTAATAAGAACACGCTTGGACAAACCATTTCTTATAACACTTGATACACCTGAGCACTCGGGTTGCGAAACTGATTACTCGATTGAATAAATTGGTTAAGTGTTAACCGGTGTTGTTAGTTATTCCTGTATGTTTTGAATAACTAGTGAAAACTGTTGATGTAACTATTCAATTAATTTATTTTTGCATAGTTACTCGTTCAAATAACTCTGCAGGTTTTAATGAATATTGAATCATTCAAATCTATCACGAATAACGTTCGACTACGTTTTCGAATCGAGTTCGTTGCAGCTTCATGATGTTTGTAGCTTGACTATGAGTTTATTTGGCATTTCACGCTAGCGACTATGTAAAATATTTGTATGACAAACACCCGAACGCCTCTAGCGATTACATGGAGAATTGTCATTTTTGATACCAATTATTATTTTACGTAGTCGCTATTCGCCTCCTTGGTCTAATGGCAGCATATATAGGCTGCGGACCGGGAGGTCCTGGGTTCGATTCCCAGGTCGGGAATTTTCTAATTTAATTTGCCTAGGCTCCCTCAGTGGGAGTCGACGTGAGGCAGGCAGCCGGTCGTAAAAACTAAGCCAAATATTTTCAGCAACTTGCTTGGAAAAGTTTGTTGTGCCGACCCCACATTAAGGTGGGATAAGGGCAAGTACAAACAAAGTAGTCGCTAGCGTGAAATGTCAAAAAACTTAGTCCAGCTACTAATTAAATTTTCATATAACTTTGCTTTGAATTCGATAGACGAAAGTTATTTGTGTTCGGGCCCAGCTAGAATCAACTTAGCAAAGGGTTCTTGCGCAGGATACCCATAAATACCTACTTTATCTACAAGTTGATCAGATTGCGCATAGCGGATTTCCTGTTTTCTTTGCTAACAAAAATAAAATTAAAAACAAAGCGGTCAGGATCGTAATATTGTCATGGTTAATTGTTCGTTTCCTCACGTTTGACCCAAAGAAACCAAAAAGGATTTTTGTAGGACGTGGGAACATGCATCCAGACTACTTTCAAAAGAAATAAAAGTATATGGATGTGGAAGTTCATATAACACAACATTTAATTCGATAAGGAAGTACCATTTTGCAAGCCGTGATGCAAGGTGTTAAAAGTCGCTTCCTTGGTAAAGTGGCCGCATATATGGGCTGTGAACCGACGATGGGTTCGATTTCCAGCCCCCTTACTCTAGACACTCGATTCGATTTTGTATTCGATTCGATTTCATTTAATGTCTTAAAATTCCATCGAAATTGAGTAAAACACTGCGCTAATTTTGAGAACTTGTCATTAGATAATTTTTACCGTGACATTAGTGCACTTTTTAAATATATTTCGGTGGAATTTTAAGTCACTAAATGAAGTCGAATCGAAGTCAAATTCGAATCGAGTGTTAGGAGTCAGCTAAAGCGATTTTTCTAATTTCATTTTCCCGGGACTGGAACTGGTGGATTTATGACAGGCAAGCAACCAGTCGTAAAAACTAAGACAAATTATTTCTGTAAATGCTTGAAGAAGTGTGTTGGGCCGACGCCATAAGGGCAGGTAGAAAGAAACGATGGAAGGTGTTAAAATGTAAGTTAATATGGTCTTTATACGGTACAAATTCAAGGGAATACCGGGGTCATTGGATACAAGCCAGCTTGCTTGCCTTTGGCTACTTTTAGCAAATACACAAAATATTTTACTAATATACCAAATAAACTGTAAGTAAAATAAACTAGTGTACATTGGATTTATGGAAAACTATGTGGATATTAGCAATAATATTATATTTATCATCGATACCATTTACATTTGTCAGTAAATCATAATTTAATGAGGTATTGAGGTCACAACTTCTATTATTGACGCTATCGGTGAAGACAAATGAGTTCCGAAGCTGGCAAGTTTCCAAACTTTGATATACCCCAAAAAGACAAGCTCCTTATTTAATGTAGCTTTGTTTTTGTTATACCTAAATGGAAAAGTGAAATTAAATGTCCAGTGAAAGGACCATTAACCAAACGATATTGCATACTTAGTTTTTTCCTTATAATATTCATCATTGTTTCGGCACACTGTCGGAATCTTTATGAACAATTTCATATGCCATTTTTGTTTTGCCGTTATGAAAACGAAAATTAATGGAATGAGTTACTGGATTTGGAGTTTTTGAACGATAACTTAAATTGCAATGTACCAAGTACCTGACGAAAGTATCAGTGCGTCTGTCAAGTTGCCTTTCCTGAAGTGAGGCCGCCGGGACGTGACTCATAGGCTCCAACTCCTTATATGAACAAGGCTGCATCGACTTCTTGATTAATTCGACAGTTTATAAGCTCGTGCATTTTGTGCGAATTCTATTTATAGCTTCGTAAATTGGACACGCTGGTAAATAGTAGTTTTAAATAGTGGTTAGTAGATAGCAACGATGTATACTACTAGACAAGCTGTTTAAAAGTAAATTGTGTCCTATTACGGCGAGTGTTTAACAGCTAAGGAAAAAAGCATCTTTATAGTGAGTTGTGATCAATTGACCGAAACTTAGTGCGCGAATTCTATGTACCGAACAGCCTGTCTAGTATTACATATACATAGAAGTCTTTGGTAGCTAGTGATAAATTATTATTAATTTTGTAATGCATTTGACAGCCTCCGTGGCGCAGCGGGCGGGTATCCGGCTGCAAAACATGAGGTCGCGGGTTCCATTCCCGCACCGAAACAAATGTCTGTGTGGCCCACAGATATTTGTTTCGGGTCTGGGTGTTGTGAGACTGTAAGACTCTCGTATTTTCTGATACCCACGATACAGGTTACACCTAGTGTGGGTTAAGGATTATGTGTGTAACTGTTGGGTGTATTTATTTTATAGTGAATCAATAAAATTTCGTAGGCTTTTTGAATAAAAACATCATTCATTTTGAACACTGATTACAGGTTTACATAAACAATTTTTTTACTCATTATTTACTTTTTCCTTCATAAACTCATAAATTATTTATTACGGAATTTTACAGTATGACACACGGTTACACGGTATTTTAACATACTTCGTATTTTATACTATTAATTAAGAAAAGGAACTCATAAAGAACGTGCGCAGGAAGTGTTAATTAAAGGATATTGAAATAAAATCAGAATTAATCCGAGCGATTATGAAATAATTACAATTTAAAGTTCATCGGAAGTTATTGGACAGTATGCATTTTATAAAAGTGATACAGAATGCGGAGACGGATATTGGGAGTTCGATCTGACAGTCTGCCACTTCGAAATTTCCAATATTTTTTAACACATACATAACATTAACATAAGCTCACGCCTGTTTCCCCGAAGGGGTAGGCAGAGGCGCACTAGCGAACTAGAACACCCACATTTTGCCGAGCTTAGTTCCGTCCCAGATGTGATAGGGGGCGAGCCTATCGCCATATCGGGCACAAATTCCAGACTCCGGGCTGATATGGAAAAATCCAATATCACTTTGCCCGACCCGGGGATCGAACCCGAGACCTCAGAACCGTAGTCGTACCGAAATACCACCACGCCACCGAGGCATATTTTTTAATTAACATATAATTAGGGATTATATTTTATAAAGTGTTAAGATAAAAGCGGAATACCAGTGACTTCTTAAGTAGGTCACGAAAGGAAATTTAGACTGTACTAGCTCTACTAGCTTAGACAATTCCGGAATAGTTTAAGGTTTTCCATTAATATTTTTTTTCTGCCTGCCCTTATCACATGTCACTGTGATATTACATACATTTTTCAAAAATGTTGCAGGAAAGATTCGGTTTTATTTTTTATTATTCTAACTTTCCTCATTACTATTACTTAATTAAAATATCAAAGTGGTTCGATAATGCTCACGTTTTTCGTAAATTGAAAAAAAAAACAAAATCTATAGAAACAAACAAAACAAATATAATATTAAAATTATGCTCATGATGTTCGTAAAATAAAGAAAAACATTTCAAAATCAATATAAACAAAGATAACAAAAAATATATACATTGCAAAATAAGACATGCTAACGTGTATAAAGTGATTTATACAATGTTAGTGTTCATTATGTCTCGGATATCGTGTTTATCATAATAATGAAGGATCGTCACTTACACAGTGGAATGTGTGAGTGCACAGACTTCTAATGACTTAGATGAGCCAAGGAATTGTTATCCTCCTCAATATAGTTACGAAAAATCTAAGTTTAGTGCCAAAATCCACAGCAATCAATGGAATAGTTATTTGGATTGGCCTCATTAAGTTTGAATAACCAATATACCCCAACAAACATTTTTAAGCGAAGCCTAAATCTAAAATTATTTTTTCCCTTTCTTCCTTACATCAAATCACTATTTATATAAATTTTTATTTAATAAAACCCTATGGATTCAATATTATAGTTGTCATAACTATCAAACCCTGCCTTTTAATATGAACAGTAGAATTTTGTGATATACTCGCGGATGAGAAATAAGGTATGCATCAAAAAGAGACTTCTTTAAATGACTGCTCTTGATTTTCATAACTAGATATGATAGTTGGTATAGAGGTGAACTATATTCTAATGTAAACTAATCTCAACTCACCCTCCTATTTCTGTGCCTCTTCGGCAAAGGACAGCAGTTATTACAGACGCACGACCCACGAAACAAAGTTCAGCATTTACTAGTCTTGTAAGCTACATTGATGGCACTTTCTAAGCAAAACACGTCGCTAGACATGTAGTCTATTTTACGACAGGATATTATATTTGTATTAGCGTTCATGAATAGCAATAGAATCAGGGACATAAAAATTCTTTAGGTCTTTATTGAACAGATGGGCCGCACCAAGTATGTTTATATTGATTTTTGTATGATTGAGACATAACACTGACTGCCTCGGTGGTTCAGTGGTATTGCGGTACGATACCGTCTTGAGATCTCGGTTTCGATCCCCGGGTCGGGTAAAGTGATATTGGGTTTTTCTATTCGGTCTGGAGTCTGGGATTTGTGACCGATATGACGATAGGTTCGTCCTCTATCACATCTGGGACGGAAATGAGGCGAAATGTGGATATTCTATTTATCTAGTTCTCCTGTGCCTACCTTTTCGGTGTGGAGGCGTATTTATGTATGTATGTAAATAATAAATATACTATTAAACAAAGAAAAGTATGATGCCGTATGCGTTATTGGTGTCGCGCCTAACGTTATTTCGCTGCATTGATTCTCATTTATGCGTGCTTGCGATAATCTGTTGAGCCTTGGTTCATACCATATTTTATCATTCTTAATCCACTCTTGTACCCTTAAATACACAAAGACAGGTATGGAAACATACTTTAACTCCGCAAACGATGTTGACATAAACAATTTGCTAGAATTTTTTAAAAAGAAGAGTTATACTTGTGTCATGTTTACACTTAGTCATGGTTGCTTCGAGTATGGTAATCTGTTTGTAGAGCCACAATGAACCAAGGTCACTGCGACCATTGTGACAACAGGTTAACATTTGATCAACACGAGATATTCCTAATTTGCTGATACATTGTTTCCTATATATGTGACGTTGAAATATTTGTGTATGGAGCACACAATGTATGTAGAGGTATAACTATTGTGTAGAGTTTTTGTAAATGTAACGTGGTAGATGATTTAAAACAATAAAATCGTCGGTATGAATATATGACTTCTATAATTGCGTGAAGTATGATTGAGTGAGTTATGAGACATCCGTCTTTACGTGATGTAGAATTATTTAATGAATCATCATCATCAGCCACAGGATCTCCACTGCTGGACTTAGGCCTCCTCCAAATACTATAATATCTTTTTTAGGTATTATCCATATTGAAGAGATTACAATACTCGTTATATTAAAGGTAAACCTGTAGAAGGGGCCTAGGGGCTGATCTTTGGAATAACTGAGTTGATACTTTAATTCAAGGTTTAATTTTTATAGATCAGGTGAGAATTCTACATGATCTGAGTTATGCAATTAAAACCTTTGAAGGCATAGGTCAAATTTATTAAATCAGACAAAATCAAACACGTTACGATATTTTACAATAGTTTTTATTTGGACTATGTTTATTCAGTTGTAGTTCACATTAATCTTATTTTGTTCGAGACACTTTATTGTGACTTATAATATTATATCCTATATTTTTGTTGGGATCTTTTATGTTCCTTTTAAATTATGTTTATGACATTTTCATTCATGTAATGGATTTACAATACATATAAGATATCTAAATTTATTACCTAGACATTATGTAAATTACAAACCACACTTTAAAAGTATAATAAAGTGACAATGTCCATTAATAATGAAATCGTTTTTATATTTAGCAGGAATATTTTCGCCTCCTTGGTCTAGTGGCAGCATGTATGGGCTGTGGACCGGGAGGTCGTGGGTTCGATTCCCGGGGTCGGGCAAAGCGAATTTTCTAATTTAATTCGCCCGGGACTGGACCTCTCAGAGGGGGTTGACATCAGGCAGGCAGCCGGTCGTAAAACTTAGCCAAATCATTTCTGCAACATGTTTGAACAAGTGTGTTGTGCCGACCCCACATTAAAGTGGCATAAGGGCAGGTAGAAAGAAAAAGATTTAGCAGGAATATTGATATTTGCATGGAGTTTGGAATTTGAAAATGTCTTATTTATAAGTGATTTATTTCCTTTAATATTTGACTACAGCATGAGACAGACAGGTTGTTGGACAGATGATGAAGCCACAATTGTTTTAAGAAGCCACACCGAACTTTAAATGGTAAAATGCTGTGCTGATCATCTTTCCACATGAGTTGTGGACCAAACGACTTTCATAAAGCACGTATTTCCATTCCCCTAAACATTCCTTAACTTCCATTACTATAAAATTATTTTCTTTCTGCCTGGCGTTATCCCGGTTTTCTGCCAGGGTCCACCTTCCTTCTTAAACGCTTCCACTTCGCCCGGTATTGAGCATCCTCCATAGCGAGACCATTGGCTCTCATATCTTTCTCCAGAACGTCCAGCCAGCAATTGTGACTGTTGGGTGTTATTTATTTTACCAGACTGCGTTTGAAAATGTGAAATGATTTATGATTATTTTTCGTATTCCAGGTGCCCCGTAATGTTTTGACAAGATGCCCACGACCGCAGTCTCCCGCGAGACGCCGCCAGCGTCACCTCCTCTGCAGGCGGCTACGTACGAAGACGCTTTAGCTACAGTAAGTATTTGTTAGTTCACAGCATAAATATTCACGTCTATATTCCCGAATGGGTAGGCAGTGACGGACTAGGGAATTAGAACACCAATATTTTGTCGAGCCTATTTCAGTCCTAGATGTGATAAGGGCAAAAATTCAGGAGTATTTTAAACGCGCCGAGGACACACGTGCGCTCATGGGGCTGTAGATGACCAAAAAGCAGATTGTTGCATTTGTATCGATTCAAACGTGCGTATAAAGCGATACAAGTGCGTGAGAAGCGCGTTCAAAGTGCGTCTGTATTGCGTTTATCGAATTGTCGGAGAAAGGGGTGTGTAGGAGGTCCACGGCTCACTTCACAGTCCGTTGAATACTGAGATTTCTGTATTACGGTCTGCATCGCGTCACTATCGACGTATCAGGGGGGTTACCACCACCTCTTATAGCAGTATTATTATCATCTTACTTGTACATTCCCATACAAAACAAACGAAAAACGATTATAATAATACTGCTATGAGAGGTGGTGGTAACCCTGCAGTGCGTTTGCATCGATACAAATGTGTGCAAAGATTTAATGTCTGCGTTTCAATTTTGTTTTAAATTCGTTAGCGCGCGTCCTCTGCGCATCGACGGCACCGTAAAAATACGCCATGTGCATAGGCCCTTAGTCAGGTAACGCGCTTCAGCACATGACAACAAAGATGGTAAAAAGTAAAAATGAGCTGAATTCTCAGTAAGGTCTTATTGTATAGTGATGCGATGTAGATAAGTGGTCACCGAAGTCTCACTGTAGTAATCTAGAACCGGCTTTTTGTGACGCTGCCCACTTTTTGTCCATTGTCAATTTACATACAAGTCATCACTTACGAACATATTTTTTGCACTTGAATACCAATTTTGTATGTATAATGATGTAAGACAAGTTGATATATTGAATTAAAATGTCGGATAATGGGTAGAAAAATGAGATTCTAGATACGTAAAATATGAATACCATATTATGAAAATCCGGCACAATATTATAATATACTAGCTGACCCGCTCAACTTCGTCTGAGTATGAGAGAGAGGGTTGAAAGAGTGAGTCGTAAGCACCTATAGCACAATAATTCTAAAAGAGGTAATGGGATGATCTACTTCGGCCGTCAGTCACCCCGTCTCTCACACCGTCAGTCACACCGTCTGTCAAACCGTCTGTCACCCCGTCTCTTACTCCGTCAGTCACACCTTCTGTCACACCGTCTATCACTCCGTCTGTCACCCCGCCTGTCACCCCGTCTGACACCTTGTCTGTCACCCAGTCGGTCACTCGTCTGTCACCACGTCCGTCACCCCGCCTTTCACCACGTCTGTCACCTCGTCTATCATCCAGTCGGTCACCCAGTTTGTCACCTCGACTGTCACCCAGTCGGTCACCCCGTCTGTCACTCAGTCTATCACCCCGTCTGTCACCACGTCCGTCACCCCGTCTGTCACCCCTTCTGTCACCCGTCTGTCACCTCGTCTGTCACCCGTCTGTCACCCCGTCTGTCACCCAGTCGGTCACCCCGTCTGTCACCCAGTCTATCACCCCGTCTGTCACGACGTCCGTCACCCCGTCCGTCACCCCGTCTGTCACCCCGTCTGTCACCCTTCTGTCACCCCGTCTGTCACCCCGCCTATCACCCTGTCTGTCACCCCGCTGGTCACCCCGTCTGTCACCTCGTCTGTCACCTAGTCGATCACCCTGTCCGTCACCAGTCTGTCACCCCGTCTGTTACCACGTCCGTCACCCCGTCTGTCACCCCGTCTGTCACCCTTCTGTCACCCGTCTGTCACCTTCTGTCACCCGTCTGTCACCCAGTCGGTCACCCCATCTGTCACCCCGGCTGTCACCCAGTCGGTCACCCAGTTTGTCACGTCGTCTGTCACCTAGTCGGTCACCCCGTTTGTCACTCAGTCTATCACCCCGTCTGTCACCACGTCCGTCACCCCGTCTGTCACCCCGCCTGTCACCCCGCCTGTCACCCTGTCTGTCACCCCGCTGGTCACCCCGTCTGTCACCTCGTCTGTCACCTAGTCGATCACCCCGTCTGTCACCTAGTCGATCACCCCGTCTGTCACCACGTCCGTCACCCCGTCTGTCACCCCGTCTGTCACCCTTCTGTCACCCGTCTGTCACCCCGTCTGTCACCCAGTCGGTCACCCCATCTGTCACCCCGGCTGTCACCCAGTCGGTCACCCCATCTGTCACCCTGTCTGTCACCCCGTCATTCACCTCGTCAGTCACTCCGTCCGCCACCCCATCAGTCAGCCTGTCAGTCACCCCCTTTCATCCCCTTGGTCAACACAAAAATATTTTTTCAAATCGAACCAGTAGTTTCGGAGATATAAAATTCCCCGCTAGCAGCATTTTTCATTTCTGCTCCGCTTCTATTGGTCATAGCGTGATGTTATATAGCCTATAGCCACCGTCGATAATTGGGCTATCCAACACAAAAAGAATTTTTCAATTCGAACCAGTAGTTTCTGTCTGAGATATAAATTTTCCCGATTTGGTAACACTTTTCATTTCTGCTCCGCTCCTATTGGTCAAAGCGTGATGTTATATAGCCTATAGCCATCCTCGATAAATAGGCTATCCAACACAAAAAAAAAATCAATTCGAACCAGTAGTTTCTGAAATATAGTCTTTTCGACATTTTTCATTTCTGCTCCGCTCCTATTGATCAACGCGTGATGTTATATAGCCTATAGCCACCCTCGATAATTGGGCTATCCAACACAAAAAGAATTTTTTAATTCGAACCAGTAGTTTCTGAGATATCGCCTTCCCCGGTTTTAAACATTTTTCATTTCTGCTCCGCTCCTATTGGTCATAGCGTGATGATGTATAGCCTATAGCCACCGTCGACAATTGGGCTATCCAACACAAAAAGAATTTTTCAAATCGAACCAGTAGTTCCTGAGATTAGCGCGTTCAATCAAACAAACAAACAAACAAACAAACAAACTCTTCAGCTTTATAATATTAGTATAGATAAGTTATTAGGAGTAGAGTAGTTAATAATTCAAATATTAGTATAATCTATACTACATAATATAATAATAATATTATAAAGCTGAAGAGTTTGTTTGTTTGTTTGTTTGTTTGATTGAACGCGCTAATCTCAGGAACTACTGGTTCGATTTGAAAAAATCTTTTTGTGTTGGATAGCCCAATTATCGACGGTGGCTATAGGCTATATATCATCACGCTATGACCAATAGGAGCGGAGCAGAAATGAAAAATGCTGCTAGCGGGGAATTTTGTATCTCAGAAACTACTGGTTCGATTTGAAAAAATATTTTAGTGTTGACCAAGGGTATGAATGGTAGGGTGACTAAGGGGTGACTGACGGGGTGATTGATGGGGTGACTAATGGGATGACTGACGGGGTGACCGACGTGAGGAATGACGGGGTGACTGACAGGCTGATTGATGGGGTGGCGGACGGAGTGACTGACGAGGTGAATGACGGGGTGACAGACGGGGTGACAGATGGGGTGACCGACTGGGTGACAGCCGGGGTGACAGATGGGGTGACAGAAGGGTGACAGACGGGGTGACAGACGGGGTGACAGACGGGGTGACGGACGTGGTGACAGACGTGGTGACAGACTGGTGACAGACGGGGTGACCGACTGGGTGACAGACGAGGTGACAGACGGGGTGACCGGCGGGGTGACAGACGGGGTGACAGGCGGGGTGACAGACGGGGTGAAAGACGGACGTGGTGACAGACGGGGTGACAGACTGGTGACAGACGGGGTGACCGACTGGATGACAGACGAGGTGACAGACGGGGTGACCGGCGGGGTGACAGACGGGGTGACAGGCGGGGTGACAGACGGGGTGACAGACGGGGTGACGGACGGGGTGATAGACTGGGTGACAGACGGAGTGACCAACTGGGTGACAGACGGGGAGACAGACGGGTGACAGACGAGGTGATAGACTGGGTGACAGACGGGGTGACCGACTGGGTGACAGACGGGGTGACAGACGGGTGACAGACGAGGTGACAGACGTGGTGACAGACGGGTGACAGAAGGGTGACAGACGGGGTGACGGACGTGGTGACAGACGGGGTGATAGACTGGGTGACAGACGGGGTGACCGACTGGGTGACAGACGAGGTGACAGACTAGGTGACCGACTGGGTGACAGACGAGGTGACAGACAGGGTGACAGGTGGGGTGACGGACGTGGTGACAGGCAGGCGGGGTGACAGACGGAGTAACAGACGGTGTGACAGAGGGTGTGACTGACGGGGTAAGAGACGGGGTGACAGACGGTTTGACAGACGGTGTGACTGACGGTGTGAGAGACGGGGTGACTGACGGCCGAAGTAGATCATCCCATTACCTCTTTTAGAATTATTGTGCTATAGGTGCCTACGACTCACTCTTTCAACCCTCTCTCTCATACGCAGACGAAGTTGCGCGGGTCAGCTAGTAATATATGAAAACACTACGTTTCTTTCAAGATAAATCCGCGAACAAAAGTTAGTATCGAATAAAATACGCAAATTCTAATATTGAAACTAATGCATAAATTATAATAAAAAGTATTTGAAATATGTTTGTAATGTTATTTATTGGCGAATTTAAGGCACGCCCAAATATGTTGTCATAGTCTCACGAGACGCACCCAGTTAACAAATGAGGAAAAACATGACCACTACTGAGGCCAAATATGAGAACAGGTATTACAGGAACACGGGTTTCACGTTTGTCTACAATTGACAAATAAAACAAGTCACTTTTCAAACAATTGAATTTTGACTAAATCTTCCGACTAAATACACTTAACAAATAATTAGAAGAAAGGTGATTTGTTTTTGTCCTCTCCTTAGGGTAGTAGCAACGTATATGGGCTGTGAACCGGGAAGTCCTGGGTTATATTGTCAGGTTGAGCGGTCTGTTTTCGTAAAACGATCTACTGCATACCTCAGATTGAAGTAGACGTGAAGCCGGCAGCCGGTCGTAAGAAGTAAGCAAAAGCAGCAAAATGCTTAAATACGTAAAAAAGTACGCTGCGTCGACTACTATTCAGGTGGCATAAGGAAAATCAGGTGCATACGGTGAAAACGAAAGGGATGGAGTTGTTATTTTTTTAACTGTCTTACTGCTGGGTACGATAAAATACCTCTATATTTAAATAAAACCAGTTTTTACGGATTCTATCGCGATTGATTTTAGTCCCGTGACCACGAAGGCTGTAAACCTTTCGAAACTTCGGGACTAAAAATAAAAAATAAATTGCGATAGAATCCGTAAAAGCTAGTTTTATTTCAATGTATAACATTCGCGTAATCCTTAGAAATCATTGTTCTCGGCTGGCTTACGTGATATCCGTTGTGTTTCGGACTATGAGAATTTTAAACCGTACATCTTCCATCTTCCTCATCATCTTCCTTCCCATTCTCCTCTCCTGTTAATAATATATCCAAAGCAATTCCCCGTACTGAGAAGCTTAAAATATTCTGATAAGTCATTGAACCGCGTTATCTGTTGTTGTGGTAGTTGGGTTATTAGTGCGAGGTTGAGATTGCCGGCCATGATTGTAGCTAACAACCTAACAGGAGCTCATTGTGCAACGTTATTATAATGTTCTTTTACTCGTTTGCTCTTTGACGTCAGACTTATTTACATACATAAGCTAAAATCTGTATCCCCAAATAGGTAGGTTAAACTAGCGAACTAGAACACCCACATTTTGCCCAGCTTGTTCTGTCCCAGATGTGTTAGGGGGGAGCATATAGCCCTTTATCGGGCACAAATTCCAGACTCCGAAATCCGAGCTGATAACATAAAATAAGCTCACGCTTATATCCCCGAAAGGGTAGGCAGAGGCGCTGTAGGGGGCGAGCCTATCGCCATATGGTGCACAAATTCGAGACTCCGGGCTGATATTAAAAATATAACATCAATTCGCCCGACCCTTGGATCGAATCCGAGATCTCAGGGCTGTAGTCATACTGAAATACAATCACGGCATCGAGACAGTCCGAGTACGCAATTCTAGCTGATATTGAGTAGAAAAACCCTATATCACTTTTATTTTATTCCCGACCTGGGGATCGAACCCGAGACCTTAGGTGGTATAGACACTCACAGTACTAAAAGATAGGATATAGGGATTGAAAAGGAGAGGAGAAATTTGGAAATCATACCCACCGAACGAAACAGCAAGCTGGTACTTTACATGGATTACATTTCGTCGCGACAGTGGTATAAAATCGGTCGAGCCGGCCCTTTCGTACTAGATGTTACTGTCTACAACGTGGCTCTACCATTCTAATATTATTATGCATAAATTCGTGTGATCAGTGCGCATTTGTCAGGAAAGAACGGTATAAATATTTATAGACGAAACATTTCAAATCTATTCAGCAATTCGCATTTTGCTTTCCTCGAGATATTTCTGACACGCTACCGTCACAGTGAAGTTTCACTACAAAAATGTTTCACGATTAATGCAATAACGTTACTTTTACATGTGGTTTCATCTAAATCTTTCTTTAAACTCAAATACAGTGACGTAAGTTTCTTTAGGTCAGATATGGCTATTTATACTCGCTATCGCGTGAAGGGATGAAAATAAATAAATAAATAAATAAATAACACCCAACAGTCACATACATAGTCCTGACCCCACACTAAGATCGAGTCTTGTGTCGTGGGTATCAGGAACTACGAGAGACGCACGGTCTCACAACACCCAGACCCGAAACAAATATCTGTAGGCCATACAAGCATTTGTCTCGGTGCGGGGATCGAACCCGCGGCCTCTCGCTTCACAGCCGGCTACTCGCCCGCCGCGCCACGGAGGCTGTCTGTCTGAAATAAGTTTACTGTGGACTCTGCTTTTATAATTTAGCTGAACCTTCGCTTCTGGTCGGTGCAGGTGATGTGAATTATCGCTTGCTATAACGGTGAAGGAAAACACCGTGAGGAAACCTGCATACCCTAGAATTTCTCCACAAGAATTTCGAAGGTATGTGAAGTCTACCCGCATTAGACCTGTGTGGTAGATTAAGGCCTAACCACTCTCATTAGTAGAGGAGACCGGTGCCCAGCAGTGGCAGAGTAATATGACAGGGTTAATATTGTTTTTATAGATGAAGTGAAAGGTATGTCAGGACAGTGTAAAGTAGAAATCCATAGTCTTTGCCTATCTCTACGGAGTCCAAGCGTGATTTAATCAACGTATGTTGTCTTTTTACGACATGTTAGTTATTACTTCTAGATATAAGCGATTATAAATCTTACACCTTTGCGTTTTTAGGAACATTCTCTGTAGAGTATTAATTTTAAGAATTTGCATATATTTCGCATTCTGAGCCACAGCATGAAATATTATAAAAACGATTTGTAACACGAGCATTGTGGAAGTCGTAAATCTTGAATTTTATGTTTACCAATTTTAATTCGCGTGTTGAAAACTCTACCAGGCATTTTTATTTGGCACTATATATTACGAATTTAAATAGTGTAGTTTAGTAGCCTTTTAAGTCTAGATGCATCATATATGCGAACAGTGCTGTGGTCGTTGGTTCGAATTACTGGAGGGTCAATGTGTCTTGTCTAATAATCACAAGTTTAAAAACTTAACAGACCGACTTCAAATCCGATCGTGAACAAATGTATATGGGACCACCCTTGAAAGAAGCTTTATCGAACACAAAAGGAATTTTGAAAATCGATCCACATTCGGCGGAGATATCGCGTAACATACATAAAAAAAATACAGTCGAATTGAGGACCTTCTCCTTTTTTGGAAGTCGGTCGAAAAGAATAACAACAATGAACACTTCTATCAAATGTATGGTGTCGGATGAGCCATTCCTAATACTGCTAATTACGTAATTTAATTTAACTATTGCATATCTGCCCACCTAGCATGCCCACCACGAGATATCCCGATAATTGACTGTCGAGATGTTGTCTACAATATTCTATGAAAATAAACGAGGACGCATGTTAGTGTGATTATCTACATAAATAGAGAAAAACGGCTATAACAGGACAAAAAGCGTAGACAAAATGTTCTCGTAGCGCGCATGGTAGGCGGGCAGATCATAGAATATCCTATCTATATTTCTATTTTAGCGCCAATAGAAACTGAGTTAACTGGCAGCGATATAGAGACGTCTCCTCTACGTGAGGTGAACTAAAATTATGACCCTACTTATAAAAACAGTTTAACTGAGCAAAGGGCTAATAATAGTCTGTCACTTTTTCCTTGTGTCACATTGTTTGGAAATAAAAGGGACAGGCTATTCTTTACCATTTGCTCAGTTAAACTGTTTTTATAAGTAAGGCCCACTGTGTTCTGTTTATGCCATTAGCTACGAATCTCAAGTACTATCGAGAAACTACTGTTTTGTTGAGTGCAGTTGTTGAATCTCTATTATATATTCTCCATACAAAGGGATATGGATCTTCGCAACCTATCTATATATCCATACGTATATACATTGTAAACAGTCTATATAATCGGTAATACGATTGCGTTGAAATACCGAAAAACCTGTGCGGTTCTCCATCATTTAACATTGGGTAATACGCAAATGAAGCATAGTATTTCGTTCACGTACGAACATACGGAAGAGTTGCTTAAGTTCTAATTGATCGCCAATTATTAGAAACTAACCAAGTTTCATAATCCGTGAGCTCGAGTGAGTGCATATAACGTTATGGGCGTAGATTTTTATAATGATTCACTCTGTTATGTGCCTATGAGTAATGGTGTTCAAAAACAATAGTAATTTTTTATTGATGTTATAATTCCGTTGCGTTGCGGTACATGATCAATCAATTATGGGTCTGTTCATCGGATTTTAATCAGACTTGGTTGCTTAATCTCTTATTAGTAATTAGTAGCTTCTTCTTTTCCGAGAAATAAACAATTTTTTAAAGCATTAAAATTGACAGACTCCGTGGCGCAGTGGGCGACTAGCCGGCTGTGAAGCGAGAGGCCGCGGGTTCGATTCACGCATTCAGACAAATGTTTGTGTGGCCCACGGATATTTGTTTCAAGTCTGGGTGTTGTGAGACCGAAAGTCTCTCATAGTCTGACACCCACGGTACAGGTTATATCTAGTGTGGGGTCAGGACTAGGTGTGTGACTGTTGGGTGTATTTATTTATTATTATTATTAACGTGGAATTCATAATTACTCAACGAAACGGACATATACATTAATTCGTTGGTATTGTAATAATTATGTATATATATATAAATTATAACAAAATTATTCGAATAAATATCTTATCACGGAAATTATCGACCTGCATCGAAATAAATATTATTTCGATGCAGCATTTATATAGAATTTACATTTGCAATAAGATATATTTTTATGTATTTGGTAAGTATTTCCTACCTACCTAAATAATGCGGCATTTGTCAATATAGAATATGTTATGCTGGAAGCAGGTTTACATTACCGGGACGTGCAAATGTAATTTACATGAAATGATGTAATCGATATACAAATAGTTGTAACAATCTATACATATACATACATACAAATAAAAAAAATGGGTGCGTGTACTTATGTACGCGCGTGAGAAGTTATACTTCTTTGTTTAATAATATTTAGTGTTAATTATATTAAAAAACTAAAAACATACGCAAAACAACCATTTTAGCTGTCACCTGCTCGTAGAACAATGGCCCATGGTATAAGATGCATGTTTTGTTCGTTTAGGCGCAGAATGTCCAATTCCCACATGGTCCAATTCGCACAATGTCCAATCTCAAAATGTCCAATTCTCATAATGTCCAATTCGCGAAATGTCCAATTCGCGAAATGTCCGTTTCGCAAAATGTCCAATTCCCAAAATGTCCAAATCTCAAAATGTCCAATTCGCGAAATGTCGAGTCCTCAAAATGTCCAAATCTCAAAATGTCCAATTCGCACAATGTCCAATTCGCACAATGTCTAATTCGCGAAATGTCCAATTCTCAAAATGACCAAATCTCAAAATGTCCAATTTTCAAAATGTCCAAATCTCAAAATGTCCAATTCGCGAAATGTCCAATTCCAAAATGTCCAGTTCTCAAAATGTCCAATTCTCAAAATGACCAAATCTCAAAATGTCCAATTCTCAAAATGTCCAAATCTCAAAATGTCCAATTCGCGAAATATCCGATTCGTGAAATGTCCAATTTGCACAATGTTCAATTCGCAATAGTCCAATTCGCAAAATGTCCAATTCGCAAAATGTCCAATTCGTAAAATATCCAATTCGTAAAATGTCCAATTCGCGAAATGTCCAATTCCCAAATGTCCAATTCTCAAAATGTCCAAAACGCGAAATGTCCAATTCGCAAAAGTCCAATTCGCAAAATGTCCAATTCGCAAAATGTACAATTCGTAAAATGTCCAATTCGCGAAATGTCCAATTCCCAAATGTCCCATTCGCGAAATGTCCGTTTCGCAAAATGTCCAATTCCCAAAATGTCCAAATCTCAAAATGTCCAATTCTCAAAATGTGCAATTCTCAAAATGTCCAATTCCCAAATGTCCAATTTTCAAAATGTCCAATTCTCAAAATGTCCAATTCGCGAAATGTCCAATACCCAAATGTCCCATTTGCGTCATGTCAATAATATTGAAGTTATACTTCTTTAGGCGCGTTATGAAAAAATGATGAGAGTGAAATTTTCACATCTGTAACGAAAAAAATTAACAGTATGAAGTTGTCTACAGTATGAAGTTGTCTGCTTAACCGCGTACACGTACACGCACCCATTTGACTTCGATTGCAATTTAATATTGTTTTATTGGACGTTCTGCGAATTGGACGTTTTGCGAATTGGATATTTTACGAATTGGACATTTTGCGAATTGGACATTTTGCGAATTAGGCTTTTGCGAATTGGACATTTCGCGTTTTGGACATTTTGAGAATTGGACATTTTGAGGACTCGACATTTCGCGAATTGGACATTTTGCGAAACGGTCATTTCGCGAATGGGACATTTTACGAATTGGACATTTTGCGAATTGGACATTTTGCGAATTGGACTTTTGCGAATTGGACATTTCGCGTTTTGGACATTTTGAGAATTGGACATTTGGGAATTGGACATTTCGCGAATTGGACATTTTACGAATTGGATATTTTACGAATTGGACATTGTGCAAATTGGACATTTCGCGAATCGGATATTTCGCGAATTGGACATTTTGAGATTTGGACATTTTGAGAATTGGACATTTTGAGGACTCGACATTTCGCGAATTGGACATTTTGCGAAACGGACATTTCGCGAATGGGAAATTTGGGAATTGGACATTTCGCGAATTGGACATTTTGAGAATTGGACATTTTGAAAATTGGACATTTTGAGATTTGGTCATTTCGCGAATTAGACATTGTGCGAATTGGACATTGTGCCAATTGGACATTTTGAGATTTGGACATTTTGAGAATTGGACATTTTGAGATTTGGACATTTTGGGAATTGGACATTTTGCGAAACGGACATTTCGCGAATTGGACATTTTGAGAATTGGACATTTTGAGGACTCGACATTTCGCGAATTGGACATTTTGCGAAACGGACATTTCGCGAATGGGACATTTGGGAATTGGACATTTCGCGAATAGGACATTTTGAGAATTGGACATTTTGAAAATTGGACATTTTGAGATTTGGTCATTTTGAGAATTGGACATTTCGCGAATTAGACATTGTGCGAATTGGACATTGTGCCAATTGGACATTTTGAGATTTGGACATTTTGAGAATTGGACATTTTGAGATTTGGACATTTTGAGAATTGGACATTTTGAGGACTCGACATTTCGCGAATTGGACATTTTGCGAAACGGACATTTCGCGAATGGGACATTTGGGAATTGGACATTTCGCGAATTGGACATTTTGAGAATTGGACATTTTGAAAATTGGACATTTTGAGATTTGGTCATTTTGAGAATTGGACATTTCGCGAATTAGACATTGTGCGAATTGGACATTGTGCCAATTGGACATTTTGAGATTTGGACATTTTGAGAATTGGACATTTTGAGATTTGGACATTTTGGGAATTGGACATTTTGCGAAACGGACATTTCGCGAATTGGACATTTTGAGAATTGGACATTTTGAGGACTCGACATTTCGCGAATTGGACATTTTGCGAAACGGACATTTCGCGAATGGGACATTTGGGAATTGGACATTTCGCGAATTGGACATTTTACGAATTGGACATTTTGCGAATTGGACTTTTGCGAATTGGACATTTCGCGTTTTGGACATTTTGAGAATTGGACATTTGGGAATTGGACATTTTGAGATTTGGACATTTTGAGAATTGGACATTTTGAGGACTCGACATTTCGCGAATTGGACATTTTGCGAAACGGACATTTCGCGAATGGGACATTTGGGAATTGGACATTTCGCGAATTGGACATTTTGAGAATTGGACATTTTGAAAATTGGACATTTTGAGATTGAAATGACCGTTTCGCAAAATGTCCAATTCGCGAAATGTCGAGTCCTCAAAATGTCCAATTCTCAAAATGTCCAAAACGCGAAATGTTCAATTCGCAAAAGTCTAATTCGCAAAATGTCCAATTCGCAAAATGTCCAATTCGTAAAATATCCAATTCGCAAAACGTCCAATTCGCAGAACGTCCAATAAAACAATATTAAATTGCAATCGAAGTCAAATGGGTGCGTGTACGTGTACGCGGTTAAGCAGACAACTTCATACTGTAGACAACTTCATACTGTTAATTTTTTTCGTTACAGATGTGAAAATTTCACTCTCATCATTTTTTCATAACGCGCCTAAAGAAGTATAACTTCAATATTATTGAAGTGTCTGTTTGTAATTTCAAATTAACAGCTTTTCACTAATTGTATATGAAAGTATATATACGGTATTTATATAAAAAAAATATATATTTTTGTATGTTTGTTCCGGATAATCTCTGAAACGGCTTGACCGATTTTGTCGGGACTTGCACTGACAGATAGCTGATGTAAAAATATTCCGGAAAATAAATTTCCACGCGAACGGAGTCGTGGATAACAGATAGTCCATAATAAAGTACAAGCGCATCACGTGTGAGGTAAACATCGATTTGCCATGCTAATATGTTATCACCTTGACATGTGATTGCCAAAACGGCAGAGTTAGCCGCTGAGGTAGCAAGCCACCGGCGACTTGGCGCGCGGATTGCCCCACTGTGTGAATGGAAAATGGTCATAATAAGGCAAACGGACGCACAATCCACCTGCATACAATAGCTTAGTAGTGTATCGTTGTTCCCAGCTTCCGAGCGCGGCCTCGGCGAGTACGCGAGTTATCACTGTTTATAATATTGGACGACAAATGTGTATGACATAAGTGTAGTGTTACTGATATTGTGGTGTGCCAATTCGCTGTTCAGTTAAAATAAAGTGTTACAGTGAGGAGTGCATCCATGCGTTAACGTTTTCATGTAAACCTTGATAAGTTAACTAGAACGGTCTAATTAAATGGTTATCTGGTCGATGTTTGGGTGTGATTTTCTCACAAGCGCCGATGAATTCGCAAACAGAAATCGGTCACGATGTAGATTTGATCACGGAATCGGAAAATTCTTTCGTGTTATATTTTACAGTTGTATTGCATTGTTCTACGTAAATAGTGTAGGTGCAATCAAATTAGAATATCGATATTAACTCATTTATTTGCGAAATTCATTTTATTTTGCGCACATGCTGTATATTCCGCTGACCTATTTTAGAAGTGGGTTATATATTTTCAACCGATTTCAAAAAAGGAGGTTATCAATTCGTTAGTATTTGGTCTCCGGCAAAAGTGGGTTTATTTTCGAAAATTTACTAGTGTTCGATATACTTTGTTTTATGGGTAGTCCAACAGACGTGTATCTAAGGGTGTCCCGTATAAATATCCGATAAATTTGGAAGTGGTTTTTTTTTCCGAATTTTCACGGTAGAATTTTTATATTATTTATTGTTGAAAATTGCTATCATCCCATTTGATGAAACTATTAGCACTACAGAGTTTAAAGTGTTGTAACTTCTATAACTGTTACTATGTTATTTCAAAACATTTCTCATATGCTTGAAAATAAGTTTGGCCTGGTCATGATAGGTTTAATATTTCTGTTATTGAATCTTTACAGTAAGGTCATATGTACCAACATTCGAGTCAATTGTAATACCATCGAATACAGTATTGTATTTCGATAGACAATGAACATTGTACTAACAACTATATTGACTGTCTAATAAAGAATTAGTGTACACTAAATTAAGTAAAGCTAAATTATTCTGTAACATCAATAAGAAATATGAGTTATTTAAAAATGGCTAAACAAATCTTCAAGGGCACCAAACTTCCATCAATTAAATCTGCTTTCGAAATTAAAAAATGCTTTGTAATTTATCAAACATCGAAATTTTGGTGTTACACCCCTCGAAGAGGTTGACGTCAAGCAGGCAGCCAGTCATACAACTAAGCCGAAACCTTTCTGCAACATGCTGAATATATATTGCGGCATCCCAAATCAAGGTAGAAGGAAAGGGTCAAATATCCCAAATTTTTCCTAATTACTAATGAACAATGTTCAAACTTATCAGACCGTTATTTGCGTCAACGATTAAAATGTATGTATGTATTGAATTTTTATATTCGACTTTTTGTGATACGCTAATAAATACGTGAACATATCGTGAACTTACATTTTCATGGTAGTTCCTATTATTGTCAGTTTCCGTAGTGGGTGATTAGGGATTCACAGCAAAACTACACGTTCGAACACTGAATCAATACAATAAATGATTGTGTCATCCACAAAGCATTTGTTTTAGGGCTGTTAGTATGAATATTTTTGACAATCGATTTCGTAGCGAGATCGATGCGCATCTATGACATTTGTATGAAATATTAACCAAACGTCACCAATGCGCAACGAGCTCGATAGTCAAAAATATTAAAATATCGAAAATCTCTCGTTATTTCCTATATATTCAAGACTAGTAACTGTTTATTTTTAACGGTCTTCAAAAATGGGGAGGTTGTCAATCAGTCGTTTTTTTTTATGTTACGCGATATTTCCAGCGAATATAGACTGCTTATTAAGATTATTTTGAGTTCCATACAGATCCCATATTATGAACAAAATTTGAAAATGGAGTAGGAGAAAACTCCTTAATTGCATAGACGTCACGATTTGAATTTTGATTTAAGTTTTTAAACTTTATGCTTATATTTTATATACAAATGTAGAATACAGTCAAGTTTTCAACGGTATCCTTACTCGAGGAAGTTGAACATTAATGCTTGGTACATTCAATTGTACCTCAAGTACTCGGAAAAAGATAAGATCGTGTCCAACGCATAAACAGTATGAATTATTTTTCAATTATATATAAACAGTGAGTAAATAGGTGAGCGAGTGATCATTATGCTAAACACGACGCGGGAACATGGTTTCTTAGGTAATATTATACTGAGCTCCCCCAGAGGTTGACGTCAGGCCGGCAGCCGGTCGTAAAAACATAGCCAAATCCTTTCTGCGACATGCTTGAAAAAGTGTGTTGCGCCGACCCCACATTAAGGTGGGATAAGGCCAGGTAGAAAGAAAATTATTCTGAGCTCGATGGTTTAACTTAAACGTTGACAAATCTTTAATATCATCATCAGCCATAAGACGTCCGTCCACTGCTGAACATAGGCCTCCCCCAAAGATTTTCAGATCGACCTGTTGGAACAAGGTGGACCGACGACCTGATAAAGGTCGCAGGAAGTCGCTGGATGCAGGCCGCTTCCAACAGGTCCATCTGGAAATTTTTAATATTATATTCATTCCAAATCTTGATTTAATGATAGGAGTGAGCTTTACGATAAATCGAGTTTAGGTTTAATTCAAGATTAATAATAGCGAAAATGAGCTCTTGCAACCGTTTGATTTATATTTAATTTTTATCTCAAGCATTATGGTCCATCTTCAATCTAACGCTTGTTATATAAATCGTGAAATAAATACACTTGGAATTATTATGAGTAACACATTGAAATATTTAAAATTGCAATAGTTTTCGTATATCCAAATGCAATAACTACCAATTTATGCATTATTATGGAATCTAAGTTGCTCAGCGAAGTACAAAATAAGCAGGATTTAGTGCGAGTAATTGCTTCAAATGAATTTTTTTGCGTTATGTCTAAGCGAAAGTTGAAAGAAATTAATTTGAAATTTAAATTCTCATTGAATGCACGAATATTTCAATTATATTATTAACTGATGTTCACCGCTAAAAGCGCGTAAGTTTATTCCTGGAAAAAATAGGCGATGTTAATCTAAGATATAACACTATTAGTGAAGGAAGGTTTAAAAGCAGTTCAGTAATTATAGTCGTTACCTACAAAATGTATAGTTGTACAGACTTCATTTATTGCACTTTAAAATTCATACCAATAGAAAATTAGGTTAAATAGTTCAAAGTAGTACTTGCATTGGCTTGAGGCAGTGCTTTAAGTCCACAGTCAATACGATAGTTTTATCATGGGATATGGCATGCAGATCAAAAAACTTTTAACAAACATTCGACAACGAATTAAATTAACAAATTGAAAATAACTAGCATTATCGATAGGTGATCATTTCGTCGAAGTAATTCTCACTTTGATCGGGTTTTTGCCGCCGTATATCATGACAGACATTTGTACTGGTAATTGTGATCTGAATCTAGTTTTTTCGGAACCTTCTTTAGATGACAAGTCCGATTAGTTGATTGACGTGTTATATTATTATATTGGTTTATTATCGTCTCTGACATTTGAAAATTAATTTAGTGATTCATTTTGAGTGCCGTCTAATCGCCTCCTTAGTCTAGTGTTAGTGATTATGAGCTGTGGATCGGGAGGTCTTCGATTCGACGCCAGGCAGGTAGCCGATTGTAAAAACTATGGCGAATACTTTTTGCAAATGTTTGAAAATTGTAAAGTACATTGATAAGAGCACGGGGAAGATTTTGAATGGTGAACTGGTAAGTGCAGGCTTATAATTTAAAAGCATCTCACTCATTTAAGTGTTATGTTCTTTGTGTTTATTTAATGTTTAAATCTGGTTTTACAATATACCCATGTTCTAGCGCCGTAAACGAAAATGCTTTTATTTAAACTAGCTTTTGCCCGCGGCTACGCCTGCCTGAGAATCTTGACAATCATTCATCCCCTATTACATCCCTTTAGGGGATGAATTTATGCATGTTTTGTACATATAAACCTTCCTCTTGAATGACTCTATCTATTAAAAAAACGCATAATCCGTTGCGTAGTTTTATAGATCTACGCATACATAGGGACAGACAAACAGCGGGAAGCTACTTTGTTTTTATCATGTAGTGATACTGATAAATCATATTATCTCCTATTGAAAATTACAATCCAGCGCAAAAATAAAAGAATGTTACGCTACAATGAATAGTACAACATTGTTACATTATCCATGATATGACTGTGTTGCTGTTGTACTTACAAGTCGATACGTTTTACATCACGAGGAATATCACGTGGTCTGCAAAAGGATCTGTATACTGATTTATTACTCACGCTTCATCATTTACAGTGTTATGAATATTTAATGTCGCCGTGATAGAGCAACTAGGACAATTACTGATCTAGTATTACAAAGGCACAACTAACGGTTATGTCACTTCTTGGTTATAATAGTCGCATTTTTTTTATCAGAAGTAAAACGTACATATTACGAGTCTCAGGGCGACGATCAGTGCATTGCTATTCAATGTTTTATTAATATTAATAATAATCAGCCCTTTAATATTACTGTTCCACTGCTGGACACGGGCCTCCTCTACCAATGAGAGAGCCTTAGTCTACCACGCTGGCCTAATGCGGGTTGATAGACTTCACATACCTTCGAAATTCTTGAAGAATTTTCTTCGTGAAGAATTTTGTCAGGTTTGGTTTTTTCACGATAGTTTCCTTCACCGTTAAAGCAAGCGATAATTCACAATGAAAATACACTTCACATAGAAAAGTCAGAGGTGTTTGCTCTTTTCGGGTTTGTTCTCAAACCTCCGATACTCGTCTTGGCAGTCTGCACCATTCCCAACTATCGGTGTTTTTAAAAAAATGTTTTATTATTTTTGAATAACTTAAATAATGTATTCTGGTACGAGTGGTGTTGCCCACTGTTGGGAAAAAAAAATATATTTGACAGTTACTATGGCGCAGACGCAAGTAGAGACAGTGGTAGTTTCAGCCTGTATCTATCGCGTTTCCACGTTTTTGTTGCGCCTGCGCGTCGACAGCTCATGTAAAAATTCGTGTGCACAGCAGGTCGCTTCTCTAAGGTTTCATTTGTGAAAACAACGTTGTGGCATCATTGCGGCAACAATGTTTTTATTTTTGTATTCAGCAAGGTACAAAGCGAACGCACTAGCGCTATGCGTGATGTCGGCGCTTACGCGAACTAGCTCTCTCGAGCAAGGCGTTTGACATAAATGTATGGAAAATGGTATTCTCTAAGACCCAACAACGTTGAACGCTCCGCCGATCTCAACGATGTGCGTTGCGGGAGCTCGTCGTCGATCGCAACGTTGTGGCGTTTCTTAGAGAATCGACCTGCAGGTTTTATATCGTAATGATCGTAATAAACAGCGCATAATTTATGACACATCATTACGCAATATCATTTGATACATTGGAACTGGCGACAATTTGAGAATAGCCGGTTCACCTTGCGTGGTGCGGCGCTTCGTGGGAGCGCCCGTTTTATGTAAATTCCATGTTGACTACCGCATTTCTATGTTGCGTCAATTTTTAAATAGGTCAGATTTTAGGTTAAATAAGGAGAAGTCATATTCCAACTCCTCTCTATTTTTCCATGTGACTATAAATTATTTTCGTAGCAGAATAAAAAACTAGTCGCCTCCTTTGCCTAGTGGAAGCATATATGGGTTGTGGACCAGGAGGTCGTAAGTTCGATTGCCAGGTCGGGCAAAGCGAATTTTCTAATTTAATTAACCGGGACTGGATCCTCTAGAGGGGGTTGACGTCAGGCAGGCAGCCGGTTGTAAAAACTTAGCCAAATCCTTTTTTGCAACATGCTTGAAAAAGTGGTGCGCCGACCCCACATTAAGGTGGTATAAAGGCAGGTAGAAAGAAATAACTAATAAAAACACTCCCTCTCCAAGCTTCATTGCTCGGTGTCCATACATGCCATTGTTAATCCTGGCTTACAACTTACAGTGGCTGTTGTGTGGGCTGGATGGTTTATAGGGCGATTTAATATATTTGTTATGTTTCGTATATTCAATTAGGCGATTACAGGTTGATTAATCGATATTATAGATTGATTAATCGTGGTCAGAAAAATTGATATCAAATTGCATCAGACTAGTGAAATAAGTAGAGAATGATTGAACTTATTTAATTGAATGGCAAATTTTAAATATCCATTCGTATTTATTAATATTGGATTTTTAATCAATTTGCAATAGCGTGAACCTTGCTGGTTCGTTAAGTTGTTTAAATACGTATAATTGATTGTAACGCGTTTTAACGCAACTTTTAAAATTGATCAAAATTTTCATTTTGCAATCTTCATTATTGCGTTAGTGACCATAAATTTATGGACCATTTAATCGTGTACATTTCATTGTGAAATATCGCTTGCTATAACAGTGAAGGAAAACATCGTGAGATACCCTAGAATTTTTCAAAAGAATTTCGAAGGTATGTATGTGAAGTCAACCAACCCGCATTAGGACAGCGTGGTAGACTAAGGCCTAACCCATCTCATTAGTAGAGGAGGAGAGTGCCCAGCAGTGGGACAGTAATATTACAGGGCTAATATGATTATATATTATATAATAGTGTAATAATATGTAAATATATATGTAGATATAATAATATGTAGGTAGAGGAATTTGAGTAATCTACGCTTTAAAATGATATGTGGTTAATGACCACGTTCTATGTAGAATGTAGGTATCATGTATTTACATTGCCACATATGTTGGCAAAATTATTCGCAAATTGCAGCATCTAGATATATCAAGTTACAAGTGACAAATGCATTTCAAAATTAGATAAGCGATCAATATAAGAAATATATGTATATGTTTGGTTATGTCGATTTTCGCGCTTACAAATTATCGCTAGCATTTACTCCCTGCAAGTTGTGGCACCTGTCAAAAACTTGTACATGATACTCATCCAGGCCATGATTTACCGAAAAGCAAAATTTCTTATAAGTTTGTTCAGTGGTTAAGGCCCGATTTCCTGTACCTATATTCAAGTCACACTATGGGCTTTTAAACTACCAAACAACCAAACCACCAAACACTCTAATCAACCAAATTCGTGAACCCACAAACAGCCAACCTTACTATTACATATTGTAATTACATTATTAGTGTAATTATGTTATTAGTTTAATTCACAACTGCAACCGTTACAATGCATTACATTGGCGATTAATGAAATCTTCCGTGACTTTACTAATTACAAGAAAACGAAGTCGATTAATTTTATATACCTCATTAGAAATCTTTGATTGATTACTTCTGTGTGTCTAGTGCGAGTATCTCTACGAGTTCGATCGCAGTAACGTATCTCTTATTTTGTTAGAAATGATTGCCAGACGTACGAATTTATTCATAAATCTACTAAATATTACGGAATTTATTAACGTACAACACAAAACATAAAACATAAAACATAAAACACAAAGCACAAAGCACAAAACACAAAGCACAAAGTACAAAACACAAAACAAACACAAACAAAACACAAAACGCAAAACTGTACATATGTTACATACTTGCGTTTTTTTTTAAGTTGATCTTGAAATTTTTGGGTTATACCTACGGATTTTTAAATACCGAAGCTGGCACCACAGATTCGATCGTACGTCTCGTTAAAGTCCTCGCATTTAAAAGTGAAACAAACTCGCACATTTCCCCCTTTTCTTCCCCAATTCTTTTTTCCCTCTCCTTCCATTTCCTCCTTTTAAGTTGGCAAGGCATCCATGATTCTTTTTGTGTCTTGGGTGTCTGTGGGCGGTGGAGATCACTTACCATCAGGTGACCCAACTGTTTGTTTGAGATAAAAAAAACACAATTTCTTGATAAAATGTCCTAACATTTACATAATTTTTGTTATTTTGTAGACTTGGATTGTGAACGAAAATCTTTTATGTGATTTCGTGATATGTGATGTGATTTTCTTGTGTGATTACTTTCGTTTTTACTTCATTATAAATACAGTGATAATAAATAATCGATTTAATATTTGTGTCAGCAAACGACGCCTCAATAGCATATCAGCATAACTATTTTTGTCAGTGTAACCAAATATATCGAATTGGATGAATCAATCAAACGTCACAGTACACGTCAAGCGGTTATTATTGTTGTGCCAAGTTGAGTGGGTTGGTTAGATTACACGACGTAGACACCAGTTTTTGTCTGTGGCTGGGATAAGTAATCAATACTTTTCGTCTATTGAACTCTAGTTGCTACTGAGTTATTGATTGAAGCCTAGTTTCTCGAAGACTGAACAATGCCATACTTAACTAATATGTACATATATAATCACAAGTTTAAAAACTTATCGGACCGACTATAAATCTTAAGCGATCGTGACCAAATTACAGACAAATACAGACGTATTGAGGACCTTCTTTTTTGAAGTCGGTCCGTTAAGTTTTTATTTAAGAATTTTTAGGCAAAATGCAAATAGAGCTAGCATACTGAGAACTAGAGCAGAAATCATTAGGTCATAAGATTCTCATCTCAAGTCAGAAATAGTACTGTCATGAGTTAGCATGAGTTTGAACTTGTGTCGAGTTAGGCTCGCATCTCGTCACATGACACGATAAGTTTAGCGAAGTTCAATTGTTGCATCTCTACTTAGCGATGACACAGACATGTGCATGCCGTGTTATGCACAATGATTAACATTAGAATTGTCACAATCAGTGGCCAGTTTCGGCATTAGGCAGTGCAGTCACCTTGCGTTGGGGATCGCTTTGCGTCTGAGTCACGACTCCAAGGAAACTAGATACATGAGCGCTCGACCGGCGCCTCCTCCTGTTACATATATGACGGCATTCGTTTGTTTCTGATAGTTATTGCACGCGTATCGATTCTAATAATGGTGACAATTGATGATGAAATTAAGCCCAGAGTTTCTTTGAGTCTTTCTTCTTTGGGTCGTAATTTGTAGTTACTAGGTTGATTGAGAAAGGCTGGTATGTAAGCTAGGATAGGACCTTATAATTTTCGGCGAGAGAGCCACGGCATGATTTTATTTATTCGCTTTTTCAATTCAATCTAACCTTCCAGTATTTGCAGACACTTCTCTGCCACGATTCCTGCCGTATCCTATTTAATTTTTCACACAATGTCAATTAAAATTTTTGGGTTACAATTTTCAGAAACGATTTGGCTTAGTTTTTGTACCGGCTGCCTGCCTGACGCCAACCCCCATCTGGAGGATCTAGTCCTGGGAAAATATTATCAGAAAAATACCATACCCGACCTGGGAATCGAACCCAGGACCTCCCGGTTCTCAATGCATACATACTGCACCAAGGAGGCGATAGACAGTTTTTTACATGCC
Source organism: Clanis bilineata (assembly GCA_036417725.1). Taxonomy (NCBI): domain Eukaryota; kingdom Metazoa; phylum Arthropoda; class Insecta; order Lepidoptera; family Sphingidae; genus Clanis; species Clanis bilineata. Next base: position 8,042,114 of record CM071144.1, on the reverse strand, counting down.
TGCGATACAATTTAAGATTTTAAAAATTATATTATTAATAAAATGTAGGAGGAAAATAAGCAATAATATTAGCTTTGATTCTACTAGTGCCAGGAATAAGCTATCTTTAGATTGTTATACAGTATTGGGTTATGTGAGTGTTGACTATGGACTCTGTACATTTTAATTAACTTTAAAAAAATAGGAAGTTCTTAATTCATTTATTTCGCAAATGAAGACTGATTTTCAAGTTTTTATTTGATTTCAAATCGATACTTTTTTATATTTTAGTTATTTATTACCTTTGAGATCAATAGCCAAAGCAGAATTATTGACTTTAACGGAAGTCAAACTTCCTATACAAATGTGTGGGCTGAAAGGCTTGCTGCGTCATGCGTCCACTCACAATAAATAATATTTGCATGCGTTTACCGACCATTGAGATACGTAATGTAAACTATGTGTTTACGTAATTCTTTACATTTAAACAAGATAATTTTATTTCTCGTCACTTGATTTACTTTCTACTATGATGCTTGCATTTTTTAAATCTACATTTTTTTATATTCATCCACATCGCTATTTTTTGTTTCGTACTGTGAAAGTTGTTTTTACTTAGTTATCGCAGGCCATAGTTTTCTTCATTCAAGTTGTTAAAAATAATGAAGAAAACTATGGTCAGCGATAACTACAGGCAGTTTTCTTCATACGAGTAGCTATGTCTTACTGATTATATAAAGATCTAATTTATTCAGACTTAAATTAATTAATTAATACCTTGACTGCTGGGTGATATTTTTGTAATCTATTATGACTCTTACACTCTTTTTTTCTTTAAGTGATTATCAGGAGACGATTTTATTTTTTCATTGTAGGAAATAAGGTTATAGATGAAAAACATAAAATAGCACGAAATGAATTTTAAATAGCAGTTACTTGTATATTTAAATATGATTTATGCCACAAGGAAGGTACACGTCTGTTCCTTAGCACAGTACTAGATGAAGTGTCTGACATTTGGTGTACCAAGCTTTTATATAGACTTGTTTTAAACACTGTGTTACTAGTATAAAGAATAGTAAAAAGTACAGAGATTAATTTTTGCATTTTAAAATGAGATAAATACCAATATTCATTCTTAATTATATAAATATTTGTTTGATACATTAATTTACATACATAACATTGAAATTTCAACTGCGTAGTATCATAAATATTGCATCCATATTTGGCGCATATTATGCATTCAATCAGATTTTCCTCATTTTATCCTAAAAAAGACAAGGAAACCGAAATGCGTAACGAAAACGTTAAATCGTTCCGAAGAACAAAGCACGGTTGAACGATGGTCACGTAACTGCAATCTATTAATATTATTGTGCACAATGCATGCATTGTTCATGTTGGCTCATGAAATGTTTAACACAAAAGATATGACGTACACGACTAGTATTAACGGTGCAAGTACTGACTGTGAAAATTATTTGTTGTCTGTCTTATACAATACGAACATAAAAATATAAACATTAACTATATATTTGGATGTTGACAGCCTCCGTGGCGCAGCGGGCGAGTAGCTGGCTGTGAAGCGAGAGGCGGCGGGTTCGATCCCCGCACCGAGACAAATGTTTGTATGGCCTACAAATATTTGTTTCGGGTCTGGGTGTTGTGAGACCGAAAGTCTCTCGTAGTTCCTGATACCCACGACACAAGACTCGATCTTAGTGTGAGGTCAGGACTATGTATGTGACTGTTGGGTGTTATTTATTTGTTTATTATTTATTTACTTTGTATAGAGAAAAATGCAACAGGATGTCTTCACTATGCCCTATGTCTGTGAGTGTTAGAGTCACGCTGTAGACAGTAACGTCTACAGCACGAATGGGTCGGCTCGACCGGTTGGATACTACTGTCTCACAGAAAACCGACGTAAAGTGGCAGCTTGCTGTCGCGTTTCGTTTGGTGAGTGAGATTTCCGGTGGCCCATTTCCCCCTTCCTTTCCCAATCCCTTTTTCCCTCCCCTTCTATTTCCTCCTTTTAGGTTGGCAACGCACCCATGATTCCTTTTGTGTCTTGGGTGTCTATGGGCGGTGGAGATCACTTACCATCAGGTGACCCATCTGCTCGTGTGCCAGGCTCTGCTAATAAAAAAAAAACGATATCGTCGAGGTGACGTTTGTTCAGTCAAAGTTGGTGTAAGTTTGAACTTAATTCAAACTTAAAATAAACGATTTCAAAAGTTCTCTGCATGTGCGTTTATTGTTCCTCCGTACAGCGTTTCTAAATTCTCCTTTATACTTGGGAGCGCAACTTATCTAAATACTACTGCCATGACACTTTTGTAGTAATCGAATAGAACGAGCTTCTTCAATGTTGGTTTACATTAACGCCCGGTTCGAATAAACAATCTCAGTTCGAATGTGCAGATAGATTATAAAAATTAGCCAATAAGAACACAGTTTGAACATGACTCCGTAAAATGATTTGATTTGATTGGTTCATAGTCGCGATCTATCTGCACTCTAAACTGAGATCGTTTATTGAAACCGGCCGTTAGCGACCGAAACCTACATAGAAAACCTACATAGACATCCACGAAGGGGTAGACAGACACGTACTTCGCGAACTAGAAGACCCACATTTCGCCGAACTCGTTTCCGTCCCAGGTGTGATAGGGGGCGAGCCTATCACCATTCTCTGTAAGTCTATAGTATAAGAACGTAATCATACAATGCACCTTTAACATAAATTCGCATGCCCTTGTCCCACCTTAATGTGGGGTCTGCGCAACACACTTTTTCAAGTTTGTTGCAGAAAGGATTTGGCTTAGTTTTTACCATCGGCCGCCTGCCTGACATCAACCCTCTTTGAAGTCCATCCAGTCCCGGGTAAATTAAATTAGAAAATTCGCTTTGCCCGACCTGGGAATCGAATCAGGAACTCCCAGTCCACAGCCCATAAGCTGCCATAAATTCGCATACCGTTACATAAAAAAAAAACATTAACATTAAACAGCGTCATTATCCTCATTACGATGTAGTACGAACGTCATTCACCGCATTCGCTGTTAACATCGTTCGGAGTTCAGAGCGAAGCGAACGGCCTTGCTATTAAGGGTCATGTGGTCGGTCAGTGGGCCACTTTACAATACTCTCGGTTTCTACGTGCTTACAAATTAGAATTTTGACTTATGCAACTTCTTAAGTGGAGCTGTTTTGCAGTTGTATAGCTGTTCCTTATGTGCATGTACTTGCACATCTCTTGAATGTAAATTGTAATGTTTGCTGCTTAACAAGAATAGTTATCTGGGGCACTTTGTATGTTTGAACGCTTTTAAATAACGTTAAGATACTAGGAACAATAATGAAGAATGAAAAAAAATGTAAAGCAAAACCATAGCAATTTTCTTTTTTCGAAATTGAAAACGAATATGAATTATTTTTACGGATTCTATCACGATTTGTTTTAACTTTATGCCCGGCGTTTCGACGGCTTTGCATCACAGTCACGGGTTGGAGTCTAACACGTGACCACGAAGACTGCAAAGCCTCCCTAAAAATAGTTTTATTTCAATGAATAACATTGGTGTAAACTTAAGAAACTAAGCTCGGCGATACGTGGGTGTACTAGTTCGTTAGTGCACCTCTGCCTACACCATCGGGGATACAGGCGTGAGCTTATGTTATGTTAAACTGAGGAAATCAGTTTGAAAGCGAATGCTTGGATTCAAAAACTACGCGAACATTCAATAAAGCTTTAATGGTATTTTCATCATGTATAATAATTTTGAATTGAGTTATATAGCTAAAGTTAGTCAAGAGCGCAACGGCACTCTCACATATAAGTATGTCGCATTATATTGTAAAGTGATGAGCGCAGTGCAGTGCTTTGTGATTCAAAGTGTGGCTGATGTTACTACTGCAGCCCCAGCAGGAAAAGTTTTTGGCAATCGAATTCGTATCGAGATCGATCGTGTCTGTGCTATTTGTATGAAATTGTAACCAAACATCATCAGTGCGCAGCGATCTCGAAACGAATTCGATTGTCAAAAATATTCCTGCTCGGGCCGCTGTTCATGGGTATTCGAATCGTTTACTATTAGGCGAGTAGCTTGCTCCTCTCTTCATTCGAGTGCAAAAATGTGTCATAGCCACATAATATAAGCTCACGCCTGTATCTCCGAAGGGGTAGGCAGAGGCGCACTAGTGAACTAGTATACCCACATTTCGCCGAGGTTAGTTCCTACCCAGATGTGTTAGGGGGCGAGCCTATTGCCATATCGGGCTCAAATTCCAGACTCCGGGCTGATAAGGAAAAATCCAATATTACTTTGCTCGACCCGGGGATCGAACCCGAGACCTCACGACGGTAGTCGTACCGAAATACAACCACGCTATCAAGGCAGTATGGGTATTCGTATCGTTTACTATTAGACGAGTAGCTTGCTCCTCTCTTCATTCGAGTGCAAAAATGTGTCATGCCCGGATAAAAAATAACCATAACCTCGTACCAAAATTACCTGACCCGGGAAAAGAAGCAGAAAGTCACATACAACCAGTGTCAGCAACTACCAGAGTAACGAGATGGATTAATTGCATTTCCTTATAGGAAAGTGTATTTCGATGGCCGTTTTTCATATCCGCTAAATAAAAGTGCATCTTAAATAAGCTAGTTGAAATGAATTCATTTAATTTTACCCTAGTCCTATATTACATTTGAAAACGTTCATATTTTGAAGTCATTGGAATTTTACTAATAATGTAATTATTGTGACAAATTTTCTTTATTACTATAGCCAAATGAGTGAGTTGAAATAGGTAGATATATTATACGAATTTTAACGTAAATATAATAATAATAATAACGTAATTAAATTATATAATAATATAATAATAACGTAATCTTTGGGGGAGGCCTATGTTCAGCAGTGGACGTCCTATGGCTGATGATGATGATGATGATGATATCTAAAATTACTTTGTTTCATGTTCGTCTAAGATTTAATAAGGAATATAGGAATGAAGCAACATAAAACATTTTACATCCCAAAATCTTTAGTTCCAAAGAAACTTTTTGATGATATTGTATAATTACTATTTTTTGTAAGATCATTTGCAGTAAACCTTCATAAGGTACGTTATAAGCACCGCTTACGGGTGACCTTTGCATAGAGTCAAGGCATTGCGTTTTGCCCGAGTATTTTGGCAATCCACTGGCTTTATATGGCTTGACCTTTGCAAACGAGCTCATTTCTCATTGACATTGGATGGAAAATAAGTATTACATTATGACTAATTAGTTTCCTGCTTCCCACGCGACTATGATCATGTTTATATTTCTTATACGTGTTTGAGTGAATTTTAGATTATAGAAAGTGGGATAACTTCGACTATAATTAAGACTATCTTAACAATTTTTCATGATTGCTATAGTAATATGCGATGTGGCGATAGGCTCGCCCCCTATCACATTTGGGACGGAAATAAGCTCGGCGAAAAGTGGGCATTCTAGTTCGCTAGTGCACCTCTGCTTACCCCTTCAGGGATACAGGCGTGAGCTTATGTTATGTTATGTAAATTTTGTCTCAGAATATCTACTTGAATTAGAGGATAAAAATTAAACAAAAAGACAAGGATATTAGAAAAATATTTCACAGGGGCGGTACAGAAATTGGTACAAAATAATTCTAAAATGGTTTTGGTTACAACGTTTTGCACGATTTGGTCCCACGATATTATTGACCACGATAGTTATTTATAGCGGAATTAAATCCGGTTCCCTAAACACGTAGGCGAGAACAAGTACTTAACATTTAGTAATATTATAATATTAATACATTTTGTAAAGTAGGTATCGTTATTACTAATCACGCTGTCGTTCAGTTCGTGAAATGGTAAATGTAAAATTTGTTTTAGGCGTGGTCTGAAATATTTGAATATTGAAATATAATGTCTGGCGTATCGCGGTATGGCGGCTATCGTTCTGAGGTCTCGGGTTCAATCTCCGGGAAAGCGATATTGTTATTTTTTAAATTCAGTACCAGCCTGGAGTCTATATGGCGATAGGCTCACTCTCCATCACATCTAGGACGGAAATAAGCTCTGAGGAATGTGGGTGTTTTAGTTCGGTGCCTACTGCAACCGGGGATGCAACCGTGAGGATACTGGGTTGAAAATATACAACGCGTTTGTTGGTTTTGATAATTGTAGTGTTTTGTTGAGTTTAAAGTTTCTTTGTTTGAAACTATAATCTGGAGCAGTGCTACCTTCGCGTGTTGTGGATTATTAAGCATGATTGTAACATACATAAGCTCACGCCTGTATCCCCGAAGGGGTAGGCAGAGGCGCACTAGCGAACTAGTTACACCCACATTTCGCCGAACTTAGTTCCGTCCCAGATGTTATAGGGGGCGAGCCTATCGCCATATGCGGCACAAATTCCAGACTCCTGACTGATATGGAAAATCCAATATCACTTTGCCCGACCCGGAGATCGAACCCGTGATCTCAGGACGGTAGACGTACCGAAATAGAACCACGCCACCGAGGCAGTAAGCATTATTGTACTATATGTATATACCTTAATTAATATCCGGGTCGGGTTCAATGATATTGGATTCTGGAATTTGTTCCCGATTTGTGCTCGATGACTGGAATTTGGGCGATAGGGGCGAGCCTATTGCCATATTAGGCAATCACATCTGGGACGAAATTAAGCTCGGCGAAATGTGGGTGTTCTAGTTCCCTAGAGCTCCTCTGTCGTCGTCCGGGATGCGGGCGTGAGTTTATGTAACTAATATCATTATTGTATGTAATATTTTGTAATACTGTTTTTTATTACATGCCGTCTCTATATAGCGATAACTAAATTACTAAACTTACTTTACACCTGTCCATATTCTACTACAATTTAGGATTGCCCAACATATTTTTTTAAGCATGCTGTAGAACAGAGTCGGTTTGGTTTCGTCGTAAACGACCTACGTCAAACTTGGGAATTTAGATCCTTTATATCCATAAAGGATCTAAATTATAGTCCTAAGAAAATCGTATTGCTTTACCTGGAATTCGAACTTAGGATACTTCGATCCAAAGTCCATATACGCAGCCACTAGACCAAGGAAGTTAAACTATTAAACTATAAATCAACAAACAATATAGTCATGCCAACACATACTTGCAATAAAAAAGGCACAGGGGTCACTCGTCTTAATAAACATTGATTGATTAGTTTCGGGCAGAAACACAAAAGACCTTGCCAATTGGCGTGTCGTGTCAATATTTATGATGTACACCGCCCCCGTTCCATTACATCGGCTGGAACATGTCGAGATCAGGCCTGATAGCTCCCATTGTATACGGCTTATACTTGCCATTAGGGTTGGCTGTATAAAATTGTTTTATTTGTGTGTTTACCGACTTAAAAAGGAGGTTCTGAATTCGTTTGTATGAATTATTATTTATGTTAATCCTAAGTTCGGCATTTGTCGACCGATTTATTCTTTTTATGTTCGAAATAAATCGAACAAGCTACGTTTGAACGCCACGATTGGGATTGTCTTGAAAATTAGACACGACAATAGTTGACACAAAAATGTTGGGTTGCGTTTTTGGTCTAGTGGCAGCGTGACATAGACTGTTGTTCGGGAGGTACTAGGTTCGAATACCCAGTCTGGTAAAGTGTTTCTTTTAACACCTGTAGCGGTATTCTGTAAGAACTTTTGTGTAACTCGACAACTGAATTCGCTGTGAAATCTATAGGCAAGTGGGCGGTCTTATCTCACTCACGAAACTTGATGACGAGTTTAGCTTTTTATATTGCTGATTAGAAGAGGGGGCTAAGTTAGTCACGCGGCCTTTAAAATAAGCGGAATCCCACATTCAAGTGGTATATAGGCCAAATTATTTTTTATAGCACAGACTAGCAAACGAGTAAGTAGGTCAACTGATGGTAAGTGATGTCCATCACCTATAAACGCAGATCCCAAAAAATCATGAGTGCGTTATTATTTCAAAAATTTAAATATTTTTTCGGCAGTGCCAACCCTGCATACAAGGCGATACTCCCCATTAGCGTCCGTCTAAATATTGTATTGTACGTATATGCACTAAACACTTCATTGTTTGGGAGTCGAGCGTGTGTCCGACTCGATGGGTTATGGAGATAGTTCGTAGCCTCCAGCAGAACTTGGTTACCATCGAAAAGCTTGGCTTGCATGGACAAGATGAATCGATCCGTTGTGAAGAATAAATATGATGTCTTCATTGTAAACGTTCGTTGTGATGATAAATTGTTCTTTTGATTTGCGAATTATCTTTATTAGATGCAAAATATATTATTTATCATGAAGTTAAATAATGTTTCTATCACGTGATAATCACGAATATTTCTAATGCGAAAGTATTTTTATTGCATTCCTGACTTGTCCACTATAGTGATATGTTCCCCCTCAGTATAGTGGGATAAGGTGAGGTAGAAGAATTATAATATGTACCGGAGAGTGCTAAAGAGTACTTCTGTAAAAGCGATATGTTGGGAAATCCATGCAAGTGGAGCCAAGAGCAAATCTAGACAATGTTTTGAAACAAGCATTTTTTTGCCTTATAATGGTATACGAGCGGGCGGATCAGATCATAAGTGGCTACCGAAACGAAAAGGAAGGAACACGAATTGAGAGCGGGAAAGGGCATTTGAGCCTTAGCAAGCTCTAAACGCAACCTAACTGTAACATCAGTTTAGTATTAAGTCATTAACGGCCGGTCCCAATAAATGACTAAGGGTACGAGTAGATTGCGAGAATTACCTTATCAAATTAAATCATATGACGGCGTCATGTTCAGGCTTTGTTCTTATGACTTTGTGCTTATGACAGGCTCGGTGGCGCAGCGGGCGAGTAGTCGGCTGTGAAACGTGAGGTCGCGGGTTCGATTCCCGCACCGAGACAAATGTCTGTGTGGCCCACAGATATTTGTTTCGGATCTGGGTCTTGTGAGACCGAAAGTCTCTCGTTCGTTCCTGATACCCACGATACAAGACTCGATCTTAGTGTTAGGACTATGTGTGTGACTGTTGGGTGTATTTATTTATTATTATTTTTTATGTATCTGCACACGGATTGAAATCGTTTATTGGGACCGACCATACGTGTGATCACAATAAGGCAGTATCAGTGCGAACGGGTGCATCCACAATGCGCGGCGGCCTTGCGGCTCGTCGCGCTGCGGTGACCACTGCAAGGGCGCGCCCCGCGACAGTGACACTGATGCCACATTTATTCTCATTGATGCATTTTTTATTTTATTTATTATTATATTATTTTGCCGGGAGCATAGACCTTTTCTTGATTGTTAATGAATAATTATAATTTAAATGCATGCACAAAGCCGTATTTTTTATCTTTATGTCACCAACGAAGTTTATGAGTACGAGATTTTTTAAGGAATGCAGATATTCTGCATTGTTGAATAAAAATGTCGTAAATAAAATTAAATTGTCTTTGTTCTTATTCATGTTGACATAAATTAGCAATTTTGTAAAAAATAACGCGTATGTATTTGGTTAAATAAAAAAAGCGTTTTAATAAACAAAATACATAATATTGCTCTTCAATAAGAACAGCATTAGACAATCATTGTATGTAAGTTGTAACATAAAATCTATATATATAAAAATGAAACCCGTTTTCCGTTGTCACGCCATCACGCGTGAACGGCTGGACCGATTTCGCTAATTCTTTTTTTAGAATATTCCTCGAAGTACGAGGATGGTTCTTACGGAGAGAAAAAAATGAAAAATTGTCTGAAAAAGTCTAAAAACAACACTTTTCTCTACTCCCATACAATCGATTCGTAATAATACTTAAAAGTCAATTTGAACTTTAATACCATACCATAAAGTTCAAGTGTTAGTGGAGAGGTTCCGGGAAGGCAAAACAATTGAGTTTCGTTAGTATCGTATAAATATTAATGTCAGTATTTGTCAATTGAAAAATTCTTTTTATGTTGGATAGCCCATTTATCGAGGACGGCTATAGGTTATATAACATCACGCTATGACCTAAGGGGTGACTGACGGGGTGATTGATGGGGTTACTGACGGGGTGACTGATGGGGCGACTGACGTGAGGAATGACGGGGTGACTGACAGGCTAACTGATGGGGTGGCGGACGGGGTGACTGACGAGGTGACTGACGAGGTGACTGACGGGGTGACTGATGGGGTGACGGACGGAGTGACAGACGGATGACAGACGGGGTGACAGACGGGTGACAGACGGGTGACAGACGGGTGACAGACGGGGTGACAGATGGGTGACAGACGGGTGACAGACGGGTGACAGACGGGGTCACAGACGGCTGACAGACGGGTGACAGACCGATGACAGACGGGGTGACAGACGAGTGACAGATGGGGTGACCGACTGGGTGACAGACGGGGTGATGGACGGGGTGACTGACGGGGTAACCGACAGGGTGATGGACGGGGTGACTGCCGAGGGTACTGACTGGGTGACAAACGGGGTGACAGATGGATGACAGACGAGTGATAGACGGGTGACAGATGGGTGACAGACCGGGTGACCAACGGGTTGTCCGACAGGGTGACTGTCGTGGTGACCGACGGGGTGACCGACGGAGTGATGGACGGGGTAACTGACGGGGTAACCGACAGGGTGACTGACGGGGGTACTGACTGGGTGACTCACGAAACCGGACCGAAGTAGATCATCCCATTACCTCCTTTAGAATTAATGGATTATAGGTGCTTACTACTCATTCTTTCAACCCTCTCTCTCCTACGCAGACGAAGTTGCGCGGGTCAGCTAGTACTTAATAAATTAAACTCACCTAATCAAGATTCAATTAACGGGTTTATTTTGTTTATTCAAAACGTTCTAATTTGTGATAAGTTTATAAAAACTAGTAGCATGAGAAAACTGGCATGTCATTGTGAAGTTGTGTGCATCGGTGGCGTGGTAGTATTCCTTTGCGAATACCGTCCTTAGGTCTCGGGTTCGATCCCCGGGTCGGGTAAAGTGATATTGGATTTTTCCATATCAGCTCGGAGTCTTGAATTTGTGTCCGATATGGCGATGGCGTGCCCCCTATCACATATTAGACGAATATTAGCTCAGCAAAATGTGGGTGTACTAGTTGGCTGGTGCGCCTCCGCCTACCCCTTCGGGGATACAAGCGTGAGCTTATGTGATGTAGGGATTGTGAAACCATAAAAGTACTACTCCAAGCGTGGAACTATGTTGAGGCAAGTTAATGTCAACTCATACCACAAAAACGTACCCTTAACCCACTTTATTGTTGGGTCAGCTCAACATATTTTTAACAAATTGTAACATGATTTGGCTTTAGTTTTTACGATCCGTCTGGTTGTTTATAAATACCCAATTGGGGATCCAGTCTCGAGAAAAACTTCTTAGACAAGCCCCTTTCCCTAACCTGGAATTCAAACTCGGGAACCAACAACTCATATTCATATACATTCCTACTATATCAAATAAAAAAAACACTTCATAAAGGAGGCGACGCGACGACGAAAATAAACGATTCTAATTAAGTCATGAAATGCATTCATTATGCGAAAATATTTACCAATAAAACTAATATTTGTTGTAACTGCGTTGCAAGTTTTGAGAGGGCTATGTATGAATAATTTTGACAAACAAATTGAATGGAGCGCGCTTCGAAGAATAAAATTATTCATGGTCGGCCGTCAGTTCGCGAATATTTTAACATGATACGTTTATGTGAGGTCTGTCGATGATAAGTAGTTGTGAATAATGTAAAACATAAATAAACATGTTTTTGTTGGCTTTTATAACTGGTTTAAAATGCGCTTAAGTATAGGGTTGTAAAGTAGTTGCTTTTTACCTGACTACGGTGAAGCCAAAAGGAGACTTATGTTTACACTTGTAGTTTTTGAGTGGTAGAGCCACGCTGTAGACAATTTCGTCTACAGCACGAATGGGCTGGCTTGACCGGTTTGATACCATTTTCCTCCTCCAGAACGGGTTAACGTCAAGTGGGGAGGCTGGTCGTAAACCAAGCCGAATCATTTCTGCAATATGCTTGAAAACCGACGTAAAGTGGCAGCTCGCTGTCGCGTTTCGTTCGGTGAGTGAGATTTCCGGTAGCCCAATTCCCCCTCCCTTTCCCAATCCCTTTCCCCTCCCCTTACATTCCATCTTTTAGGTTGGCAACGCACCCATGATTCTTTTTGAGTCTCGGGTGTCTATGGGCTGTGGATATCACTTACCATCAGGCGACCCATCTACTCGTTTACCAGTCTCTGCTATAAAAAAAAACCTTAAATTTGAAAATAGAAGCAATCTAGGAAAAATGCCAACCCCAAATTAATGATAATGAGGCAAATCTATAAACTGTAAAATGAAAAAGATCGGTATAATATGAGTCGATTCGATAGTAGTGCGGTCGGGTGTCGATGAACTTTATCGATAAAGTCGGCGCGAACCTCTGTCACTATTAATCAACATAACAATTTGTCACACATGGCACATGGAGCAAAGGAAGCGCACTAGTGCTGAGACCTCTCGATATAGCATTTTGTAATAAATTATTAAATCATTAGCAAACAAATGTGTGAAATTGGACATTAAGACGTTTCGTTAATTGGTAGAATTTGTTTGATTAAATTATATTTTTTTATTATCTGTATCATAATATTTAATAGCTATTTGCTAAAATTGATTTTTTTTAATAAGATGTGTTTAATTGATGCTGTTGAACTCAATGTCGAGGACAATAAGTTATAATAAACAATAAAAAAAACTTCTATTACTTATGGCTTTATTATATAATTTATTTAAGTACAAACAATTTTGGTTTTTACGACCAACCGCCTGCCCGACGTCAACTCACCTGTAGTAGTAGGAATTATACCATATCTCATGGGAATAAAACGTTTACAATAAATGATAGTTACATAAACAACGATAGCTAATAATATTGTTTTGTCACGCGCAACATTTTCTTTTTTTCCTTGGGGAGTTGACGAAAATGGAAAAACTTTCCTTGTCGTTCCTTCCGATATAAGATACATTTTATGGGTACATTTAACTGTAGGTAGCTGGGTATTTTTAACCAACTTCCAAAAAGGAAATGGTCCTCAATTCGTCTGTATTTTTTTTGTATGTTACGCAATATCTCCGCCAAATGTGGATCGATTTTCGTAATTATTTTTGTGTTCGGTAGAGCTTATTTCAAGGGTGGTTCTATATATATTTGATCACGGTCGGATCAAGTTGTTAATCGGTCAGTTAAGTTTTAAACTTGTGATTACTAAAGTAGGTATATGATGTAATGCGTAATAATGATCAAATACACATGAATTTAATACCTAATTTCATGCTTGTGTCCTCAAAGGGGTAGGTAGAGTCTAAGTAGAGCATCCACCGACAAACCAACGTAAAGTGTTAGCTCGCTGTTGCATATCATTCGGTGACTGAGATATCCGGTGACACAATGTCTTTCCCCTCTTACCAATTCCCCTCCTATAAGGTTGGCAACGCACCCGTGATTTTTTATTATCAACAGTATCAGAGGAGATTACTTACTATCAGGTGACCCATCTGCTCCTTTTCCAATGCTATAAATCTCTACATACCATCGGGTTCAATAAGTTATCTGTTATAACGGTACTAAGTTTTCCTTATATATTTACCACTAAACTGTTCATTAGTACATATAGCGTTACGTAGTTTGTATAGAATCGTGCGCACTGCGGGCCCAGCGGAAGCACTGGCATACAAACTGAATACTCATCGTGGCACTACAGCATTGTGCGCCAAAAGAAAATGTTAATCTGCAACTCATTAATTAAATTACAGCTAAACCTTGATTTTCCTTCAGTCGATTATCGGCAGCGTGTTGGCACACACATTTTTTTCATTTTTTGTATTAGTTTACGTATATAAATTTTATATTTCATTAATTTGTTCTAGTGTTTAATGTATTTTGATTTCTTGCCTTTCAATATAAAAATTGTTGGATAAAGAAATAATGAGTGATGTTACAGTGAATGTGGATACTATTTTCAGTGTGTGAATTTTATGTACTTTTATGGTGACAGTTTTTACACTTAGTGATCATGGCGCCATCAAGCGACGGCCCCGCGTACTATTACGGTTTAAATCGATGATACCTGAGCACGAGTGCGACTTTAGTAGTTTAAGCTACTCGGTAAGAGATGGCGTTGTGTTGAAATATATTATATCGTCTACGTATTATCCATACGATTAGTTCCATACCACTAAGGCTCAATTGCACCACTATTATTAACCTAGAGTTAGTCCTAACCGCAAGCTAAATTGACAGAAAATGTATGAATGACATGTAACTTAACTTGCGGTTAGGACTAACTCTAGGTTAATAATAGTGGTGCAATTGAGCCTTACTTGTTCTATTTAGGGTGATAGCGATTAATAATCTAGAGTTAGATCTAAACTCGATTTATCTTACAGCTCATTCCTATAATTAAATCAAGATTCGGGATAAATAGAGATTTATCGCGGATCTGCAAGTGGCTCTTAAATCTAAATCGCTTTACAGTTTGCTTGTCTTTACTTATTATATAATAAATGTTCTGTAGAGTCAACATTTTGTATAAACAATGCTGTCCTAAACATAATAAGTTTTTAACAATTATAAAATTTGATTAATGCATGAATTTTTTTTTTATACAGGCTGAGCCGGGAGATACCATAGCTACAACCAAAGAAGGTTTGTTCATATTCAATTTAGTTTATAATAAAGTTCTCTTTTATATATGTACGCTACACACAAAATTAATAAAAAAAAAATCTTAACCTATATGATCCCACTGCTAGACACAAACTTCTCCTTCAATGTTTTACGAGCCATGTCTCAAGAAAATAATGAAGCTTTGTTGTCAATAAAAATATTAAATAACGTATTTAGATTATAAAACAATGAGGATTTGTTTTTAAACATCATTATTTAACTGGGTTAGGAATGTCTACCTGGTTGGTGGTATCTGAAATAAGATCCCCTATTTTACGCATGGGTGCACCAGTTGCACCTTAACAATAACATAACATAAGCTCACACCTGTATCCCCGAAGGGGTAGGCAGAGGCGCACTAGCGAACTAGAACACCCACATTTCGCCGAGCTTAGTTCCGTCCCAGATGTGATAGGGGGCGAGCCTCTCGCCATATCGGGCACAAATTCCAGACTCCGGGCTGATATGGAAAAATACAATATCACTTTGCCCGACCCGGGGATCGAACCCGAGACCTCAGGACGGCAGTCGTACCGAAATACAACCACGCCACCGAGGCAGTCACACTTAACAATAAACGAATTTATTTGTTGTCTTACGACTTAGGAATTTTTTCTGAGCACACATTTATTTTTGAGCACGAATGGGCTGGCTCGACCGGTTTGATACCATTTCCCTCCTCCAGAAGGGGTTAACGTCAAGTGGGTAGCCGGTCGTAAACCAAGCCGAATCATTTCTACAATATGCTTGAAAAAGTGTGTTGCGCCGACCCCATATTGAGTTGGAATAAGGGCCAATGGAAAGTAAGGTTCAGTCTATGTGTTATTTCAGAAGAATGGGTGACTCGTAAAACGAGTGAAGTGACGACGACCAGGCAGATCGCGACGAGGGTCAAACGGGAGCTCATACTGGAAGATGGGCGGATACTGAGCGACTCTGGGCCGAAGATATCCACCTCGGTCAACGAAGACACGCACACCACCAACTTTCAACAGACTGAGGTACACTTAATTTTTTTTACGGCAGACGAGCAGAAGTGACTTCCTCGGTGACGTAGTTCTATTGCGTGCGCGGTATACTACCGCGACCGTCGTGAGGTCCCGGGTTCGATTCCCGGGTTGGGAATCTACTAAGATACATTTAAATTCACAAAAACATAAACATTCACATCGATCTATTACTTTAATAGGATAGGTTTCTATACAAAAAAATACATTAGGTATTAAAGATAGTGAGAGTGATAAAGGAATATAAATTTTTCGATGTTTAAATTACATGAGCTGGAACCCCGCACATCAGCAGGTGTACCTATGATGTTGTAGTATATATGTTGTAATGTATCTTTGTTCCTGTCGATGAGAAAATAAATGGTTTAAATGGTTTATTACTTTCACAGCATCGAGTACCAGACGGCCAAAATGAAGAAGAAGTTGTGGATGAGGTGGACGGAGCGGCCGGAGCACGGATTGAAGGTAAAGTTACATACCAACGAGTATTATTACTACTACGTTTATTGAATAAATTCTTACTAAGATCCAAATTAGAGTAGTATAGGGGAGCGAGGGGCTTATTGTAACAGTTTTCATGAAAACTAATATATCTTGAGATCTACTGATTAAATTTCTACTAAATAAAGACGGATGGATGCTGTAACTCTTCCTCTACCAAATTAAGTAAAAATAATACCATAACTATTGATATTTATTTTACAATCAATTATTTTCTAGAAGAAGTGCGGTGTTACAACTTACCTCGTCCTTGGGGCAAGTTGTAACGTCTACTGGGGCAAGTAGTAACGACAAAAAATAACAACAATAATACCTTAAATCATTAATTATTTGTTTATTTTTAACAAAATTGACGTCTTTCTAAAGTAGGTATTATGTAATTCTTATCAAAAATCAACTTAAATACTCTTTTTAAGTAATCAACACCAAAAAATAAGTAATTAACAGTTTTATTCAGTTAAACACTACTTATAATCATCATGGCACACACAAATTATTGATATGTAAGGTATGCTTCGTATTTATCTCTTTTTAATATCTATCTAACAAAGTATTGCACTTATATAAGAATCAACATTTGGTGGATTTCATTATAATTAAATTCAGTCTTCATCTGAGTTACAATTAATACAAATAAAAGATATAGTGTCTCCTGTAACATATCCTGCATGTGCACATCTTACAAATGATACACTCGACCCAATCTTCCTTAGTAGAATCTGTGTAAGCTTCACCACATACCAAACAATACCACTCTTTTGATTCAGATTCTGAATCTGAACATTAAATTTTTTTTTTGCTCTGTCCACTCCGGTTTTATTTTTTGTTGATTTACCTTTGCCTTTCCCCTTCCCCTCTCCTTTACCTTTTCCTTTAATTTTGTCATCTTTTTCTGTTTTTTCTTCATCTTTTCCTCATATTCCTTATGTAAAGACGTCGCTTCTGGTGTCCTTAAAGATAAATGGGGATTTCTGCACATAACATTTTGGAAACAGTCAGTACCAGCCATGTTATTTTGATGCCAAGAAGGAGGAATGTTTTAGCATTAAGCTGCACACCGCATTAGTAAGCTAGTTTCCTTACTTCTATAGGAAGTATTCCAAAATATATTTCGGCGCACTTGAGTAGGTAGGAAGCCATCTTACCTTCTTCTTCTGCAGTAAATACTTGTCTAGGCTTAACATAACCAACTCTTAAACTTTAATTATTCTTCTTTGTCTTTATGCACAATAATCCGAAAGTCTGACTAGCTTCCCTAATACCGCATTTTTTTTTCAGACTTCAGCTGCCGCTAACTCGTACACTTTTTGGCTTTGTGTTGCCCGCTCTGACTTTATTTTATACACCCTTATTTTAGAAGAAAGGAAAAAAGTATATACATCATAACTTGGGGTATGTTGTAACACGTTACAACAAGCCCCAGGATTTTGTTACAACTAACCCCATGGTATGATTTTTAACATTTATCAAGATAACTATTTAAACAATTAAGCAATCTTAAAAACGATTGCACATTATCAGAGATAGATAAATTTAAATGTAAATAAGATATAGAAAGTTTGAAATTAGTCGATAATAATAAAGCAAACCAAAATTTTACGACAGTACAATTTTATATGACCTGGCAAAAATGAAGCGCGTGCACATTTTGGCTCACTGAGCCAGCCGACGGGATATTGGCTATGGCAACATGATGCGGCGCGGTTTATAGGTCAAATCGAGTCAAAAAAATACGCTAATAAAGTTTAAGATCCTAGTGAAAAGAGCCTGTTACTACTTACCCCTGTTACAACAAGCCCCTCGCTCCCCTACTCAATAAAGTACAGGTCGGTCTAGAAAACTTTGCGGGAGGCCTCTCTCCAGCAGTGGACGTCCTGTGGCTGAAGATGATGATGATGACTCAATAAAGGGGAGTGTAAAGATGAATATAGGCGAAGTGTGAAAGACATTTCTCATATTCATGTGTGTAATTTTAAGTTGAGGAATTATGTCTACAGCACAAATGAGCCGACCGATTTCACATCACTATCTCCCAAAATGGCGATATAAGGAGATAGATCATATTGATTTCCATTTTGTGTGTTCCCTATTTTCATACTTTAAGGTTGATGGAACGGACCCATAATTATCTTGGTATCGTGGGTTTATATGGGCGTAAGAGATCACTTACTATTAGATGACCCAGCAATTTGTCAGTTTCTGCCATAAAAAAACTGTATATAAGTCTCAATATGTCTTCCATATCACCTCCATGTCTTAAATTCTTGATTTACCACAGAACTGGAGGCAACGCCGACTACGGGTGGGGAAGTGGCACCGGCGGGAGCCAAGGTGATGGTCTCCTCGAAGGTGGTCGCCAACCCTGACGGCAAGGTCCGCGAGAGTCACGACAAGAAGATACTCACGAGGAACATCACGGAGCGCGTGCGGGAGACGGAGGAGCGGATCCATCACGGCGACACCACGCATGAGGTAAGAGTTCATTCATAAAGCTTATTATACGGTGAAACTGTATCAGTCAGTTTTTATTTACCGCCAAAAATCTAAGCATACACATGTAAATTATTTAAAAAAATCTTCTATTACTGGATTTGCTGGTGTTACGGGCGTTAGCAGGCAGGCGTTTGTGGTAGTATTTAATGGATGTTTTTCGTCAGTCGATTGTGTAAAAGATATGGCGTATGAAGTGTTACCGTTTCAGAACTTTTAACTCTATTTTTTATACCGTGGCCTTAAAAAATTAAAACTGTGTTTTAACTCTTTCACTTTTTAATGTAAGGATGAAAGGTAGAGAATACATACTTTAAAATATTCAACGCGTATCACGCAAATAGTTTTACCACTTGTCCTCACGTCATCTTATCTTACAGGACGGCTTTTAAGTGACAATACATAGATCTTCTTATATCGCACGAATAAATTTTAAAGCCGAATAGTAAATCTCGCAGCGTCATATAAATACATCCAATAAGGCGTCAAGGGATGATCGGTTTTATTTATAAGCCATTCACGAATGCTTTTAAAGCTATAGAGGGCGATGGCGGAACTTATCTGACTCGTAAGATGTGCGAGACGTGTGGATAGCGCGTCAGAAGTTCGATGCCGTTCAGTCCATACTACAGTCTGAAGCAAGAATAACTTTCGATTTTCGAATTCGAATCGAAATTGCTGAGCGCTCATTACATTCTGTATGAAATTTTAATCAAATGTCGGAGGTGTGTATTGAATTCGATTCGAATACGTAGTCGATAGGTATTTGTGCTAAGGCCTCTGATATCGTGTTGATACACGGTAATGGAGTCTTGAGAAAGGATTGTGGGTTAAACGAGTATTTTGTATACACATAAAGCCTCATCTAGATGACGCGAGTTTATCGCACGACAGAAGCGAGAATATAACAGAAAACTGCAATTTACATGGTTTCATATAACGCGTAATTTGAACTTGCATAAAGCGGCCTTGGAAATTAAATAATAATAAATACACCCAACAGTCACACACCTAGTCCTGACCCCACAATAGGTAAAACCTGTATCGTGTCAGAGACTATGAGAGACTTTCGGTCTCGCAACACCCAGACTAGAAACAAATATCTGTGGGCCACACAAACATTTGTCTCAATAAAACTCTTATAAAAAAATGTATATGTTTTTGAAACTGTTGAATAACTATGATTTATGATCTTCGATGTAAACCTAGTTGCCATTAATATTTAACATAGACAATAACAAATTGTGCGTCGACGACGTGTTGAAACGGATCGGAATGCGGAAATCCTTTATTAGATACGCTCCTTCGATGCAATGTTCAGTTAAAATTCTTGTTAGAATTGATCGTTTTAACAAACTTTAAGACCGGAATAATGGTACTACCTTATATAGTTCCTTGTACATTTAGTATTACTTTAACGATAGCTCAGTATAGCGGCCATGAACTTTCGCTCTTTTTGATGGTACGAGTATATTGATCAGTGCACTCAATAAAAATATTGCTTAGTCATCACAGTGTAAATATTTATCACAAACATACTAACAATCACGAATTATAGGGCCATACTTTGAAATAAAACTATTTTTACGGATTCTATCACAATTTGGTTTTAATTTTTATTCAGTGTGACCAGTCCGACCCAGTAACCATGAAGACTGCAAAGCCTTCGAAACGTCGGGAATAAAAATTTAAACCAAATCGTGATAGAATCCGTAAAAATAGTTTTATTTCAATGTACAACATTCGCGTAAACTTAAGAAATCAGTAGGGCCATACTTATAAAAACATTTTCGCTTATTTTATCGCTAAGAATAATCTGTCACTTTTTCCTTACGTTACATTGTTTCAAAATGAAAGGGACAACCTATGGTAAAAGATAAGCAGCGATTAAATATTTTTATAAGTAAGGGGTATAATGTGTATTGTATACACAATAATACAGTAAATATATAGTAATAATACTATTTCTTGGTTTAAATTTGCTTTTGCTGCTTCTTTTCTACAAGATTTAATGAAATGTTTAATTTGGGAATTGTTAGCACGCGTCGATAAAGACAAGTGAAGTAAAGGCAACGCGTACATTGAAAATTAAAATAAGGTAAATAAAGTAGTTTTTTCGTATTGCATAATTAATTATCTAATAAGTTTTGTCATGATAAATAGTGGATAATTATAAATTTACATAAATATTACTTAAATTTCACATTAACATCACATAAGGCAACTTGTCTGTAAATAATTATCCACATTCATGATTTTAAAAAAAATATTAGAATTGCGTCTTAATGATGAAGGATAATATGAGAGCCAATGGAGTTACTGTGAAGGATGCTCAAGCCTGGGCGAAGTGGAAGCGTTTAAGTATAAGCCAAGCATAAAGATTCCGTCAACTTTCTCACAAAGTCAATTTTTGAGTGGAAGAGCTACGCTGTAGACAGTAACGTCTACAGCACGAATGGACCGGTTCGGCCGGTTTGATACTACTATCTCGCAGAAAACCGACGTAAAGTGGGAGCTTGCTATCACGTTTCGTTTCGTGAGTGAGATTTCCGGTGGCCCAATTCCGCTCTTTCCTTTCCTAATCCCTTTTCCCTCCGCTTCCATTCCCTCCTTTTAAGTTTATTTTTGTGTCTTGAGTGTCTGCTCGTTTGCCAGTCTCTGCTATAAAGAAAACAAATGGTTTATATGTACTATAGACTCTATAGGAACTGATGTTGATGTCGTTTTAAATTAAAGTGCAATCAATAGCTTATTTTATTCAATATCCTACATATAGCCTGTTACATAAGTTCCGCACTCAGAGGTCACGATGAGACTTGCTGAATGGAAACACGTTACCAATTAGAACGACCGAGGATTAGTACTTAAATACCCAACTAACTGGTGGTTAGATGGTTTAAATTTTATTTAATGACCGCGCTTAGTCACGAAGACGTTTGTTATATTTAATAATAGTACATGGTTGAATCGGATGAGTGAACCAATTAGAAATTAATAAGCGATTTATTATGCCAGCGTGATGGATAAGGCCAACGTGTACAAAAAGCTTAATATTTGAAACTGCATTATGTTTGTTGTAGCGAATATTTATGAACAAGGTTTGATTTAAACTGGTACAAATTTTGTGAATTGCATACATACATAGACTCACGCCTGTATGCCCGAAGGGGTAGTCAGAGGCGAATTAGAGAACCAGAATATCCATATTTCACCGAGCTCATTTCCGTCCCAGATGTGATAGGGGGCGAGCCTATCGCCATATCGGGCGCAAATTCCAGGCTCCGGGGTTATACTAAATAGAAAAACCTAAATATAATTTTGCCCGACTCGGTGATCGAACCCGAGATCTCAAGACGGTAGTGGTACTGCGCACACAATACCACTACACCACCTAGGCAGTAATCAATAAATTGGAATATAAAGTCATCTACTATATAAAAATAAGTCAGGTTTTCCTTCCTGACGCTATAACTCCAGAACGCACGAACCGATTTCCGAGTTTTGCATTCGTTGGAAAGGTCTCGGGCTCCGTGAGGTTTATAGCAAAGAAAATTCAGGAAAAATTTCAACAGAAAAGCGGGAAAATCTTTTTTCACATACAGCGCCATCTCTGATACATAGCATGTACTACAAACCAATATTTTAAGTAGATGGCGCCGGTGCGTGATACATTGTTTGACAGCTACTCATTGTTCTCTACTCAGTTAATTTCATGTGACAAATCGGTATTGTGTTCACTGTGAAATTGTAAAAAAAATTAGTTGAGTGACGGGTTGACAGACGGGGTGACAAATGGGGTGACAGACGGGTGACAGACGGGGTGACAGACGGGTGAGACGGTTTGACAGGCGGGGTGACAGACGGGATGACAGACGAGGTGACAGACGGGTGACAGACTGATGATAGAGGAGGTGACAGACGGGGTGTCAGATGCGGTGACAGACTGGTGACAGACTGATGATAGAGGGGGTGACAGACGGGGTGACAGATGCGGTGACAGACTGGTGACAGACGGGGTAACAAATGGGGTGACAGACAGGTGACAGACGGGGTGACCGACTGGATGACAGACGGGTGTCAGACGGCGTGACAGACGGGTGACAGACGGGGTGACAGGCGGGGTAACAGACGGGTGACAGACGGGGTGACAGATGGGGTGACAGACGGATGACAGACGGGGTGACAGACGGGATGACAAACGGGGTGACAGACGGAGTGACAAACGGGTGAAAGACGAGGTGACAGACGGGGTGACAGACGGGTGACAGACGGGGTGACCGTCGGGGTGACCGACGGTGTGACTGACGGGGTAACCGACATCGTGATGGACGGGGTGATTGACGGGATGACGGTCGGGGTGAGTGACGAAATCGAACCGAAGTAGATCATCCCATTACCTTCTTTAGAATTATTGGATTATAGGTGCCTACGACTCACTCTTTCAACCCTCTCTCTCAAACGCAGACGAAGTTGCGCGGGTCAGCTAGTATTGTATAATATCGCTGAGGTAAGCATCCCGTTGTATCAATTTGTAATAAAAATAACTATCTCAATAACTAAGCTACATTATAATTTTCGATCATAGATATTTAATATTACTGACAATAGAGAGACTATCAAGCAAGTTTCCATAAAAAAAAATACAAACGTCAGTAACGCCATCTACCACTTATTACAATGCGAGGGCGCTCATTGCAATTTACACCCTAGAATGTTCTAGAATCACGTGAGACAATTTTATTGACTAAACATTATTAATGCTGGCACGATCTTGCGTGCCTATGTTTCAAATACGACTGTGTGACTTATGACCACAAGGTCACAACTTTTGGATCACAAGTTTCGCGCTGTCCCGTTTTCCGAGTGACTATGGAAATTATTAGTACATAATTAATTTAATCTGACATCGACTTATTTTAATTAAAATTAAAACACTGTATTGAAGTTACTTAAAATTGTAATGGACCACAGACATGTATGTAATATGGGACATACAAAGTTGCAAATGATATTAATAATCACATTTTTTTAAACATAAATTCCAAAACTTAAACCTTAAAATTACAAGGCGCCGCTAGACTTGCCCTTTCCGAATAATAAGATATTTAAATGTTTACCAATGATTCACGACCACCTCGGGGCTTCGTGTCGCTTTATTTTTATGCGATTTTGTATAACGCGCATATTGTTAATAACAAGTTATGAAGGATAGTTATGTTTTACTTATTGCTTATAGCCTACTTCTCAAAGAATTCTGCACTATGTGAATAAATTGCGATCTCTTTCAAGTAAATGCATAAAGCGATTATATTTAATGGAATTTAAACATCGGGCACGATCAAGAAATATACATGTCATCGACATTTTATAGTGTTGATAAAAACTTGCGCCCGTTTAATCAAGACGTATTTTATATTAAAGACATTGCCTCTTACTTATAAAAATATTTGAGCGCTGCTTATCTTTAACCATAGGTTGTCCCTTTCATTTTTAAACAATGTAACGCTAGGAAAAAAGTGACAGGCTATTCTTAGCGAAAACATAAGCGAAAATGTTTTTATAATCAAGGCCCATAGTGCTAGAAAATAGAGATGTTTTATCCATAACATGTCTATGTTCACTTGTTAGTGGATAAACTTTGATGTTGAATTAACACTATTTATCCACGCCCATACAGCCTCCGTTCTTTACATACTGGTTATAAAATACATGTAAACCATGTAGAAAAGTACATACAAGATACTAATTGACGCCTACCAGGTAGCAATTTACCGTTACTTAAATTTTTTACATGGACTCAATTTTAACTGCTATTTACTTCGTCATTAGAGAAAAGTTGACAGCCTCCGTAGTGCATTAGGCGGGTAGTCAGCTGTGAAACGAGAGGCTGTAGGGTCGGTTCCTGCTCTATGACAGATGTTTGTGTGTTCCATAGATATTTATTTCGGGTACCTATGAGTGTTATAGGCCCGTAAGTCTCTCGTAGTCCCTGATGTTTACGATACAGGTTAAAGCTAGTGTAGGATTAGGACTACGACTGTTGGGTGTATTTATTTGTCATTTAAGTGTTGCCGACCGCTATACACTAGCTAGCTTGTAATTTGATTTATATACTTCACTTTTTAATAACACAAACATAACCCATAACATAAGCTCACGCCTGTATCCCCGAAGGGGTAGGCAGAGGCGCACTAGCAAACTAGAACACACACATTTCGCCGAGCTTAGTTTCGTCCCAGATGTGATAGGGGGCGAACCTATCGCCATATCGGGCACGAAATCCAGACTCCGAGCTGATATGCAAAAAATCAATATCAGCACTCACACTAGCATCCACTTTGCCCGACCCGGGGATCGAACCCGAGGCCTCAGAACCGTAGTCATACCGAAATACCACCACGCCGAGGCAGCACTTTTTAATAATTAATAAACATAAAACATAATACTCTTTTCAAGTACGTAATATAGACAGTTCTCTCATAAACAATATCTTATAACCGATAATAGGTGGTCTGCCTAGTGTAGGCATATTCCTTTTGCAATCAGAAAAGTAATTTTTAACTTATTGTAATCGAGAAACAATAGTAAGACGTGAGAGGCGAAGTGGAGCATCCCTCCACAGATGAGCGTCCACATAAATCGATGGGGATTTTGAAATTATAATTTGTTCAGTGAGATAGGTCGCCGCGGGCGCCGCGCCCACATCTCTTGTAAAATGCTCTACACCTTAAAGCGCTCCGAAGTTTGCGGATTTATTTATGTGTCGACGTAAATTGTTTGAAACTAAAAGTTTTACTTCTTTTATTACTTTATGTTGTATAGGTCTGTTGATGTTTTTATTGGAGATTTTTTTGCCAATAACGTTTATACTTATTGGATTTACATTATTTTAATGAATGGAAAGGTTTCATTATCTTTTTCATGTCCAATTTATTAATTTGGCTACAGCTTAAACTTACTAAAAATCTCACTTGAAAAAAATGATGTTTTTTGATGGAGTGCATAATTACTTGAATTTTACTTGGTGTCACATTTTATATAACAACATAAGCACAAGTTTGAAAATTTAACAGACCGACTTCAAATCCGATCGTGACTAAATTTATATGGGACCACCCTTGAAATAAGCTCTTTCGAACACAAAAAGAATTTTGATAATCAGTCCACATTTGGCGGAGATATCGCGTAACATTAAACATACATAAAATAAAAACTTAACGGACCGACTTCAAATCCGAAGGTAACCAAATTGATATGGGACCACCCTTGAAATAAGCTCCTTCGAACATAAAAAGAATTTGGAAAATCAGTCCACATTTGGCGAAGATATCGCGTAATAAACAAAAAAAAAAAACGAATTGAGGACCTCCTCCTTTTTGGGAAGTCGGTCGAAAAAATACAGACGAATTGAGGACCTTCTCCTTTTTAGAAGTCGGGCGAAAATATTACAAAATAGTTATATATAACAACATTGGACAAGTATTTCTAACAATTGGAAAATATTTAGCAAGAGCGTAATTCTACGAACAAAAATGTGAATTAAGAAAAAAATTCGCGATGCGTTGTGACATTTCGCAAACATCTTTTAGCAGCTGCAGCGCTGTGTAATTTTGTAAATCAGTTGTCTGTTGCTCCATGACCCTCGGTGGTGTTGCAACGGCTCGTGCAAACTGCACTTGTGCTCACTAAAATGGTCAAGTTATTTGTGTAGTAACGTGAATTATGAGATTTATGACTTTACAAGTACTAGTTTGGATTATGTTCGTTCGGCGAGGCTTAACTCTGGCGCTGTAAAATAGTCTTATGTTAGCCGTAATTGATTGTCAAAGAGGTATTTAGAAGTTATTCAGGTTTAATCACGCGTGAATATGAGTGTTTTGACTCAAATTATTTAGTTATCTGTTTATGTGAACAAAGTAAATAGTTTTAATTTGTAATATTTTCTAATAAATGAAACGGGTGTATTTATATTTTGTCTATATATGTCGAGAATTCTTTCAATCGAAAGAGAATGATGTCGATCGAGGGTTTTGATGACTTCATCAAATCGGTATGGTTATCTTTCATTTGCACTTATCCTACTGCAATGTGGAGTCACAAAACATAGTTTACTTTTATATATTGTAGAAAGATTTGTTTTGGTTTTTACGAACGGCCACCTACCTGACGTGAGATGCCAACACGCTCTGAGCCAGTCCTAGGCAAATTGTGTCAGAAAAATCTGAGACTTGTAATTTGAATGTAAAACCCACACCCCATGTTTTCTGCCACTAGATCATCCGTCGTCGTCCCAAACATGTTACGGCAGACCCCAATGATCCCATCACAGTTGCTGTCGAAGCAGCACATTCGATTCTCAATATCAATAATTGTAATATTAACACCAGACCCCGACATCGGACCCGTCCAGATCTCCCACAGCAGAGCCTCGGCGGACTACTACGCAGAGATGATATCTAATTTAATTCTAGTCCTCAGCGACAGTTCAATATGAGGTCTGAGCTTTCGAAGGTACTTGTGTGTTTAATCGCAGTCAAATGGATATATTTCTGGCTAGAGCGCCATAAGCGCCAGCTATAAATTCAGGTGAAGCTGTAGAAGCAATTTTGCTAACAGAACAAGTCCATTAAAAAAAAACGAGAGGCGGGCGAGATGTTAGCTTATGCAAAATATGTAACTATGTATTTCCAAAATAGATGAAGAATATGCGCATAACTTCAAACGTAGTATAATAATTCCATAGTTTAATCACGTTACTTAATCAAGATAAATATCCGTGTAATCGTATGCAATGAGCGTACATTGTCGGCATCAGCGCATTGCTCCCCGAAATCGACCCAGATAATTCCACACATCGAAGGCCAGAAGTTGCGACAGAGTGATGGCCCAACGAAAGTATTCACCCATCTGAGTCCTGCCTGTTTAGCTGTCGCTTGCAGCGCTTGTCTCCACAACTCTTGACATTTTATGACCCGGGACTCGAGTCTCGACGCCAGTTGAAGTCAGATGGGCTTGGCTAATTACGTCATCTGTATGGCCATTGTTCGGCCTTAAGACCTAATTAAGATGACTGTTTAATGTCATAGGTAAAACATAAATTAGATAAAATATCATTTGGATGTCTTATTTTTTGTAAAATATGCAAGTAATTTAAATTTATTCTGCAATAAAAATAACAAACGTCATTCACTAAAGCTTAGTATATGTGTAAACATATTGATGCTACATACTTCTTCATTTCATTGTTATGCTTACTTTTATAGTAATGATTGGCAAACGGGCCGGTGAGTCACCTCATTGTAAGTAATTTCTTCCGTCCATAGAGATCAAAATAATCATTGTTCCGTTGCCAACTTACAAATTAAGTAGAGGAAGGGGGAATTTCGGGCTGCCGGAAAACCCACCGAAGGACACATAATAGCGACATAAAAGACTATAGGACTCAAGAATCTGCTGCTTTCATTAGGCTGCGGACACGAAATCAGCGGGAGCGAAGCGGCGGCGGCGTCCGCGCGGGAAGCACGCGCGTTTCAATGCATAGATTTAAATGGAACTGGCCTCGAAGGCAGCGGCGCGGAGAGCGGCACAAAGGCCGGTCTAGCAATATGTTGCCGAGCCGCTCCCCGCGCCGCCGCCACCTCCACTCCGCTCCCGCTGAGTTCGTGTCCGCAGCTTAATAGCCGTTTGTAAAAAATAGAAATAGTTATACGTCATGAATGACTCGCAATAGTAAAGAAAATATCCAAATCCATTCTGAACCAACATTCACAAAGATTATATACAAACTAAAACAATAAGAGCAAAACAACAGAGAATTGCATTTTAACAGATAACGTTTACGCTGCGATCTAAAATCGATTGAAAACACTTGTAACCGTACTAAATCCATTTTTTTATTCGATGCAATTTGAGCAGAGCCTACTAAGCACTCTGCTTTGCAGCCTTAGCTAGTAATTTGACCTTACGCCGGCATTAGTGGGAGTGCCCGGCGTGCTTTCAACGCGGCTGGCAATAAAACCACAAAATATGGGCTTCACATTTGCAATATGCTGCGAAATTACTTGGATACGGTGGATATATCGATATATGTATACGTATTTAAAAAATGACGTCACATCATAGGTCGCCTCCTTGGTTAAATGCAGTGTTTAGGAGCTGAGAACCGGGAGGTCCTGGTCCTGAGTTCGATTCCCAGGTCGGGTGCAGTATTTTTTTGATACTATTGTCTCGGAACTGGATCTCCTAGAAGGGGGTTGACGTCCGGGAGGCAGCCGGTGGTAAAAACTAAGCTAAATCCTTTCTGCGACATGCTTGAAAGATATTTTCCGAGACCCCTCTCTCCAAAATAAGATTAGATGAGATTCGGTTCGTCCCCCTTCCAACTGATCGCCTCACTTAATTAATGGACGCCTCCTAAGGTTCGCTATACTGAAGTTGCATTTTAAATCTTGATACTTGAAGCGCCGCGGTAAAATGTTTGATGTTCAAATAAATTTTCTTACATTCGTAATGTCTAAATTATATTTCTAACGTTTTTTACCATAATTTATGGAGGAAACGTTATATGTTATAAGAAAATCAAACGGGATTCGCATGCAAATTGCGACTTCCTGTAACAATTCCGCAATGAATTCACGTAGACAGTTGACATAAGAAAATGTTGTTAAAATCAAGTGCCGACACAATATTCTTGTTTACGTTGGCGTGTTTCACTCCACTAGGTTTTACTCGTGTCTCCGCCCGCGTAGAAGTTTCATGATACCTATAACCTATAAGATGGCATTGGAATATGTTTCACAAATAGGTGTATGTAATACATCAATATTATTTCCTGAAATTTGTTAAACATTGTAAAATTTTGAAATATAATACATGTAAATAAAATTTAAAATTCTTGTATTAGAGCGACGTATGACTTAGATAAATCTCAATCTATCTTAAATCTCGATTAGATATACAAATGACGTAGGTTAGTCGAGTTTAGAACTAACACTAGATTATTAACAGCGGTGCAAGTCGCCCTTATTCCTTATTTTTTCACTCTTATCCGTTCACCTGTCTTGAAGCCTAAACGATACATAATATTAGAGAGATAAAACTACAAAAAACGTTTAAACAATTTTCGAATATGTTTCAAAATGACATACACTTCAATTTTACTTATTAGTTAGTATAGACAACTTGTACTAAAAAAGATAAGCGCGATTGGGTTTTAACACCGTCCAGTCGTCGATTGCCTCATCCAGTGCCATCCACCTCAAGGATTACAGGCCAGATGAACCGAAGGTAGCCGCTCTCGGGACAATAATTTAAAATGTTTAGATAAAATCTACAAGACTCGCGCGGTGTGCCCAAGAATTCATGTGATCACCTCTCCGATCCAATCTTAGATAGCCTCGCGAGGTGATGTTAGGAAAAATTATCTCCTCTTGTAAAGCCTGTTCATTGTCATAGATTATTATGAATGTCATGCGGCTGCTCTCGTTTGTAAATTAATATTTATGAGATTACATAAATTAGTATTATGATTTTTATTAGATGCTTCGTCGATTTTTCTACATACTTTTTATCCCTGAGGGGGTAAGCCTAAGCAGTGCAACTAGTGTATAATTTTTAGTCAAGATGATTTCAGATCCATGATGTGATAGGGCTTACCGCCATGACGCTATGACGGGCACAAATTTCGGGTTGATATAGGTCAGAAAAGCTAATATTATCGGCCGACTTCCCAAAAAGGAGGAGGTCCTCAATTCGTAGTTTTTTTTATGTATGTTACTGGATATCTCCGCCAAATGTGGACCGATTCTCAAAATTCTTTTTGTGTTCGATAGAGCTTATTTCAAGGGTGGTCCCATATAAATTTGGTCACGATCGGTAAATTGGAAGTCGGTCAGTTAAGTTTTTAAACTTTTTTCACTACCCGACCCGACCTCAGGAGGGTAGTTGTACCATATACTAAAAACAACTGCGGCTACGCAGTTATGTTAATTGTACTTAATAATTATTATGAATATCTATTGTATACTCGGTGGGTCCAGACAGTTACTCAAAAGGAAGAATATAATATAAACTCACGCCTCTATCCCTAAAGGTAAAGAGGTGTTCGCCTCTGCCTACAGAACCTGCTTATAGAACTAGAACACCCACAAGTCCCCAAACTCATTTCAGGCCCAGATGTAATAAGGGACTAGCCTATCGCCACATCGGGCACAAATTCCTGACTGGGCTAATACTGAATGGAAAAACTCAATATCACTTTGTCCTACCCGGGGATTGAACCCGAGTCCTCAGGACGGTAGTCGACCACAGTACAATTACGCAAGGGAAAAACTAGTATTAGAATAATCATCATAGAAAAATATTGCCTTGGCACACAAGTTTAACCGTAGCACTGTATTGCAGTTTAAACTAACATACCGAATTAGTAATTAAAGGAAAATTATTCTAAAGACGCAAGAGTAATCAATATTGCGAGCAGTTTTCACTGAGTTTGCTATAGGAATCGAAATCAGTTGAATGGTTGCACTTTTACGTTTGAAGGACTTATTCAAATATTACGATGTGTTGTAATACAAAAATATTCGTTGAGTCAGCAATACCTTAGTTATAGAAGGTTGATTTATTACTCGTAATCAGCATGGTTATTGTTTTTCGAACATGGTACAGCCAGCATGTGTTTTATCACATGCTTTATTTTATTTTTGACGGTTACATATGACAGGAAACCGATGTAAGCATTCTGTTGCGGTTCGTTCGGTGGCCCAAATCCTTCCCCATTTCATAATGCATATTCCCCGCCATTAAAGTTGGAAGGCACCCGTTTTGTATCAGTGTCTTTGGGCGGTGGACATCACTTAACATGGTGATCCAGATACTATTCTGCTGTAAAAATATAATAATATGGGTAATTTTAATCATTGCATCCATGCATATAAATGATGCTCGACTGTGGTTAAATGTTGACATAAAATACAACATTGATTGATAAAGTATGTTAAGTCTACCAACCAGATTTACGCCAACCAGTAGCCCGAGCAGGAATATTTCTGAAATCGTAAATGTACTCCAGCGCGCTACGCGCTTATGATATTTGGTTAATATTTAATACGAATTTCATAGACGCACATCGAGCTCGAATACATTTACGATTGTCAGGAATTTTCCAGCTTGGGATACTGAAATATAAATTCCTCTCATAAGTAGAGGAGGCCCGTGACCATCACTGGAAATGCCTTGACTTATTTATATGGAACACATTTTTCTGGAACCCTACCTTAAAGACGAGGTATCTATATCTTTATAGGCTAAACATGATTGTCTCCATCTATATTATAGAAATGTTTTGGAACCTCGTAAAGAAACAAGCAAAAATATTGATATTAGACTGTTTTCGTACGCAAAGAATGATGCTGACCGTATTCCTCGTTTGCAGATCTTTGTTTACAACGGCGTTATTGTTTTGTTGAAATTATCAATGACTTTTTATACAAATCCACACAAAGACCTTGACATTTGCGAACAAAAGGGAATGTTTAACGTCCATTTTATAGATAAATCAAAACTATCGATAGTCCCTTACAATGTATCGTTAAAGTTAATTACGGCGGCGCTGCTCGAATATTTATTAGTTCATTTCATTATTTTCATGTGCTGACTGGGAGGTCCTGGGTACGATTCCCATGTCAGACAAAGCGATTTTTCAAATTTGATTTGCCCTGGGCTGGATCCTTTAGAGAAGGGGTTGATGTCAGGCAGGCAGCCGTTAAAAACTAAGCCAAATCATTTCTCTTACATGCTTGTGAAAGTGTGTTGCGCCGACCTAACATTAAGGTGGGATAAGAGAATATAGAAAGAAAAGAAAAAAATAAGGTACATTTATTTTCATTAGTCTTACGGGCCATTGTTCAATTTATTTGAATTTGTGGTATGTAATGCTGGAAATGTATCCTTAATTAATTATCCTTAAGTAATTAATCCTTATTTCTAATAATACATCCCGGGTTGCAAGCTATTTTAACAGTGAAAACGTAACAGATATACAGACAAACAGAGATAATTTCACAATTAGTATTAGTATGGATGTACAAAACAAAGAAACATAGATGGGACAACAGTACAAAACTTGTGATCCAAAAGTTATGACCTAGTGATCATAAATCGCTCACTTTATTTAAAATGTACGCGCGCCAGGTCGGCCAGCGAAAGAATATTGAGAGAATAAACTTATCTTACCTGATTCTTAACCATTCACAAAATATTCTAGGGTGTAAATTGTAATAATCGCCCTCGCATTGTAATTAGTAGTTGATGATGGCACTGAAGTTTGACATCAATTTGTTTGTATGGAAACTTGCTTGATAGCCCCCTTTAAGTTAACAATATTAAATATCTTTGAGTGGAAAGTACCTAAATATTGAAAAGTTTATTTTGTTACGATTGCATTTGCATATAGATTTCGATGTCTAATTTGGAAGGGAAGCCATTTTGTTCTGTGCGTGTGAAGATGTTAAAAATAAAGATGAATCGGCTGTTCGCGTGCTTGATGTAATTTTGATTTATTTACATTGTATAACAGATATATCAAGGATATTGGTCGGAGCTTGGATAACAATTATTCATAATTAGACATTTCGTATCGAATTCAGAGAAATGTGTTTCTTTATTTTAAGCTGTAATGATCTTCGAATATTTTGAGACTTCCCATGGTGGTCGATGATGTCATCGTTAGTGGGAAAGGCATCATTATGCTTCAAGACCATAATACAGACCACATGGGCTCGAAGAATTTGCGAAACTCGTGTCAAAACGACAATGCAATTATTGCTTTTCGAATGTTTCTTCGAAAGTAATAAGTGCTAGGTGCTATAGTAAAAACGTAACAGATCGACTTTAAAATCTATCCGATTATGACCACCCTCGAAATAAGCTCTATTGAACACAAAAATAATCTTGAAAATCGGTCCATATTTGGCGAAGATATCGAGTAACATAAAAAAAAAACATACAGACGATTTAAGGACCTTCTCTTTTTTGAAGACGGTCGAAAAAATAATGATGGTCATGTCATGTTAGACGGTGTTTTAAGTATCGTTATATAGTGTATAAGGAAATATATAATAGCACCTATGAGCTCTACAGAGAATTCTCAATGGAAACATAATCCATTGTGCATTCCATATTTGGGAACAATAGTAATTTATTGCGTACAGAAAGTACATCGTTTTAACATCAACCCGCCATATTTCTGCTGAACGTCAAGGGATATAATACCTTTACATCCATATACCGTCATGGTCAGTTTGCCTAATCTGTGTTTTACTGGGGTTTTCGGTCGGGATGACTTTTACTACAACTTGTATACAATTAATATAGGTTCATATGAATATGAAGTCTCTGCTATAAAAAAACTCTGAGATTAACAGTAATCTCAAAGGCCTATGTTCAGCAGTGGACACCTGTGGCTGATTATGATGATGATGATGTCTTGTAACCTTATACGTATAGAGCTCAGATAGAGTCCAATACGAAAATAATAATCATATCGTTTGGCAGATATAGATACATAGAAAAGCATAGGCACTGAAAATGAATACTCACTGGCTTTTTACTATTTCCCCTTCTGCCCTTATTTCAGTCCAAAGTGTACATAAGCTTTTTCAAGCCTGTTGCAGAAAGGATTCAGCTTCGTTTTTACAACCAGTCGACTGGCAGATTTAAATCCCTCTACGTAAATCAGACCTAGGATATCGTCTTAGACAAATAGTCCGACCTGGGGATCTGAACCCGGGAGCTCCGGATCCATAGCTCATATACGCTGATACTGCCCACTATCACTTTTTCAATATCCGTTGAAAAACTTCAAACTGGAATTGAAGACGTTGCGTGTGCCATTTGGGTAATGCAAGTTAACTCAAGCGGTTACAAGGAGGTAGGTGTTGACCAATTATATTTCAATAGTTAATAACAGCGTGAACCGGAAGATAGATCGAGCCTTGACCGGCGGCGACTTCTTACGTGATATACAGCAGGTTTTAAGGAAACATTTTGTCTTTGGGTAGGAATTATTTACGATTCTTTAATTTTTTCTGCCTAGGATTATTCAAGCTTAATGCCGGGGTATACCCTCATATTTAAATATTATGTATCTAGGCTTAAGCCCAAGTTATATTCAGGGTCAAATTTAGATTTTGAAACTAGCTAAAAACTTTGAAACTAGTTTTGCAGATATTTTTCTTCTTTATGGTTATTTAAGGAATATTGTAGTGAGGAAGATAGTATCTTATAGGTTTTTTTACAATTTTGCGGTTATGTATAGTAAACAATAATCGATCCTCGTAATAAGTAAAATATGTGACATGCAAATATTTGTTTAGAGTCTTGGTGTTAGTAGTTCCCGATACGATATAAGATCCTAGTGTGGGGTAATGTGTGTGACTATTTGGTGGATTCTTCTTCTTTCGTATCAATGGTTCTAATAATCAATGGTGTATTAAATCACCTGAGGTCTCGGGTTTGATCCCCGGGTCGGGCAAAGTGATATCGGATTTCTCCATATCAGCCCGGAGTCTGGAATTTGTGCCTTATATGGCGATACGCTCGCCCCCTATCACGTTTGGGACGGAACTAAACTCGGCGAAATGTGGGTGTACTAGTTGGCTAGTGCGCCTCTGCCTACCCCTTCGGGGATACAGGCGTGAGCTTATGTTTATGTGTATCAAATCATCTGCATAAACGTTCCATAATCGAGAAATCTTGTTAGAACTTAATTCGATGTCTATTCACATCGGCCTGTATAAATGTGTGGTTTACGCTGAAGGCCTCACGTTAGTAGCAATTACAATAAAACGAACCATGCATCGCTCGTAAAGTTACGTAACTTTAACTGGCTATCTCCATAAAACTAACGTTTAAGGGATCTTAAGGGTATTCTCAATAATAAACAGTTTTTATTCAGAGCCAACCGGCGATCGTACTCAAAGCTTCGATGGCTTATAATGAGGGAATTCGCGGAAATTGCAATTGCGTGTAAGCAATTACAATTAAGTGTAAATTAAAATTAGAGTTTAGTTTTCTGTTTCTTGTACTTTACAAAACAAATAAATAAATTCAAGAGATATAAAGTTTACCTAATCGGTATTTGTAGATGGAATTTATTCTTGATGCAATTAAAGTTATAGAGAAGGTTTTTATTGCATCGTGTTAAGCGAGTAATCGAGACGAATTGTATGTGAAATAATACTAGTATCTATATACCGATTTGTAACTAAAACAACGTCGTTACCCAATAAATATTTGAATGCTTTAATAAAATAACGGAGGTTAATCATATCAGAGAAACAATTCTAAATATAGAGATTGAATTTTAAATTGAATTGAATCATTGTATTCAAAAGTTTAATACAAGAACACTTTTTACATAATAACACAATATGACGCCTGTATCCCATAGGAGTAGGCAAATAAAGCATTTCCACTTCGCCTGGTTATGATATGCTGCTTTCCCTTCATTTACTTTCATAAATAATTTCATGCATTCCCGCTGGTTTATCATGTGGATCTATCTTTTATTAAAGGTTCTTTTTAAGTTAATTAAATGAGTTTTTTGCTTGATATGCTCAATCCCAAGTACCTGCATGTAGAAAAGAATCCCTAAGACGATTTTACCTAAAGTCTAGATTAGGAAAACGTAAGCGAAGATTAAATTGGCTATAATTCACTTGAAATGCATGACGTATTTCACAACTCGCAATGCGTTGAGTAAATGAGTAGGTTCGATGAAAATCCATTGGTAAGAAGAGATCACAGTGATGTATTTATTACCTATTCAGTTAAAGGTATTATGTGCTCAGCGGTCGGATTGCATGACCGTATTATTGGATGTTATAGCAAAAACGTATTGGTGCCCTAAGTATTAATGTCAACGAGGCAGTAAGGCGAAAATGTATCTCATGATTATACAACTTATTATAAACATTTTTAAGACATCAGATATGCTATTTTAGCAGACATTTTCGAGGTCACAAGATGGAGATGACTTATAAGGATAGCTCTGGCATATCGTCTCATTTTGGTAACATTTTAAATGCAAACATGCAATTTTTGGTATTCACGATTTTGTACTTATTCGCCTTCTGTTGTACAGGTTTAATGAACTTGCGAGGCATTCGTGCCGATGTTTGTCGCGATCTGGAATTTCGCAGAAAATATAAAATATTCTTTTCTGCTGGTTCATTATAAATAAGATAATATTTTAATGAAACTTAAAAAGTCACGTATACACCATTTCATAAGACTTTGATTAGCACTAATTTTATAGTATTCATAATGTTTAGTGTTGCATTGGGCCAATTAATTTTATTATTATTATATAGTCATCTTTAGCCACATGACGTCCATTGCTGACATAGGCCTCTGCCAAAGATTTCCAGACCGGTCATTATCATTCATTTCCATTATCTAGTAAATGAAGTAAAATATTTTAACTTAATAAACTTATTTTATTGAATGGATTAAATCCTTCAGAGGTTGGGTTGACGTCAGACAGGCAGCCGGTCGTAAAAACTAAGCCAAATCATTTCTGCAACATTCTTGAAAAAGTGTTTTGCGCCGACCCCACATTAAGGTTGTATAAAGGCAGGTAGAAAGAAATATACCTAATTTATTGATTATAGTAGAGGTATATACACAATTTTTCAAGTATCTTGCAGAAAGAGTTTGGCTTAGTTTTTACTAACCGACTGTCTGCTTGACGTGACCTCATTGGCGGGATCCAGTCCCAAGCAAATGGAGTTAGAAAATACCCCGCCCGACCTGGGAATCGAACCCAGAACCTCTAGGTTCACAGCCCATATGTGTTGCCACTAAACCAAATTGACATAACTGTATCATCTTTGAATGAATTAGATATCCAATGCACCACACTTCTACGTTGTCAGAGGAATGTTTTGCGGGTTACACAATACTTTGTATTATATCTTTGCGGCTGAATTTCTTGTGTTCATCGGTGGCTAACATTTGTGGAAACAACTATGCATATTTATATATACATTTAGAAAGAATCATAGCGTTGATTTATGAACTGTAAAAAGATCATGTCTGCGCTTTGTAGGACATTTCGCTTCACTGTGTAGCTTAGAGAGCTTTAAGACTACTTTTCGAATAGAGATGTGCGAGGAAAATAAGCGGTAAATCAGTAAATTGTTGGGAAAATGAGGAGATAGAAAAAAAAAATTGATTATATCTTGTGAGTAGAGTAAGAATACCTTAAACTGGACGCAATAGTTTTATGCTAGGGTTAGTTCAAAATGAACCACGATATTACTAAATATACAAACTGTATTAGAACCGCATTGTTTTTCCTTAAAATCGCTTGAGATGGTATGGCCACGTTTTAAGGAAATCACAGGAGTACGTTGGCCGCAGGTGTCTGGTCAGATCGTACTAGGGGTGCGTTCCCGCGGACAGCCCAAAAATCGCTGGCTGGACGTTTTGGAGGAAGATATGAGAGCCAATAGTCTCACTGTGGAGGATGCTCAAGAGCTGGCGAAGTAGAAGCGTTTAAGTAGGAAGGCGTACCCTGACATAAGGCCGGGATAATGCCTGGCAGAAATAAAGTTTTTCCTTAAAATCAGTATATGTTGCGTAAACATTTTAAAAATATGCATATAAATATATGGACTTCTTATGTAATTGTAACTGTATTATATACTGAAATACCGAATAAAAATTACTGCAATGTAGTTTAGAACTAGTTATACTGAGATGTTAAGTAGATAAGTAAGTGTTACAGTTTTCTTAGTAATGCTACAGTGCTTAACATGTGCTATGTAATTTTGTTTCATTACATAAATTACAGTGTTATGTGCGAATGTATGTTGCTATGTAATTTCTTTATTATATAAGTATGTTGTTGTGTAATTATTGGCTATATTGTCATATTATTGAAGGTGTATTACTTGGGGTAAGTGTAATTATAGTAAATACTTTTCTAAGACATTCTTTCACTTATATGGGCAAGTTGGTAGAACAAACAAATAAGTTACAGACTTAAAATATTTCAACAGTAGATGTGCTTTTTCTAGAGTGTACATACATATATAAGCTCACCCCTGTATCCCGGAAGGGGTAGGCAAAGGGGAATTAGCGAACTAGAACACCCAACTTATTTCCGTGATCCCAGATGTGATAGACGGTGAACCTATCGCCATGCCAATCACAAATTCCAGATTCCTGGCTGCTACGAGTATAAAAACCCATATACCCGGGAATCGAAACCGCGACTTCAGGATGGCAGTTGTATCAATGAAATGTAAATACGCCACCGAGGCAGTTTGTTGAGTGTAGACAATAACTAATTCATAGTTTAAGTGTGCTTCAAGTTTTGCAATGGTTTGTCCTAGTTTACTCTGATTAAAAGTATGGTACAAATCTGCCGTTTGATTGATACTATGACAGATAACAATTAGGATTCTGTCATGGCATCAACATGAAATATGAGAGGGGAGTCTGTGTTACAAGTTATATGTCAGTTATTCTTCATGCTTCAGTAATACTTGGTACCCGAAGCCGGAAAATAGGTGGTAAATGGTCTTAAATAGGATATTGACTTATGCTTAGGACGTTAAGATATACAAAAAACATATTACGGGCTACTACAAAAGTATGCGAATTTCATCCATTCAGCTGTTTTAAATAAAATTGCTGTTAACAATTTATTTATGGGGGATGACAAACAGTTACGTAAATAAATTATTTTATAATGATTTTCAGACGTGCAATAAACATAGGTATGTACTCGTATATGTTTTAAAATCATATGTCTTAATAGTTAGTGATTTAAATCATACCTACAGTGAAATCAGGGACAAAAACCCATTGAATGAACTCTTTAAAGTGTGCCGTAATGTTGAATTTTACCTTTATCCTTATATAGTTTGAACCTAGCTACTATACATTAAGGGCCTTACTTAAAACAACATTTTTAGCTGAGCAAATGGTTACGAATAACCTGTCACTTTTTTCCTTGCGTTACATTGTTTAAAAATGAAAGGAACAGCCTATGGTATAAAGATAAGCAGCGCTCAAATATTTTTATAAGTAAGGGTCTAAGTCTTGTACTATACCAGGCATAAGGCAGGCATTTATTGTGCACCCAGTGGAGTCGGAGAAGCATTTCTGTCTGTTTAGCGTCCGGCGTGTAATCGATCCACGTCAAATCAAGTACCGGCCAATACCTGAATCATATTGAGAAAATTACAAGGCGGTGCGTTTGTATACCGATATGGCGATAGAGAGTTGAAGGGAAAAGTGAAAACATCTCTAGTGTTCTGAATGACGGAACGAGCGAATGATCGATGCGTAAATTAATACGTTCAATTCATTTAATTAAATTCAGTTTGATCTTATCTACGCCTTAAGAATTTAATTGAGCTGACTGTTAAGTTGGTGACAGCTATTTAATTAAGCTGACAGCCTCCGTAGATCAGCGGGTAATTAGCCGGCTGTGAAGTGAGAAGCCATGGGTACGATTCCTGCACCGGGATAATATTTTGTGTTGCTCACAAAAATTTGATAATATTTGCGTCGGGTCTATGTGTTATGTATCTCGTAGTTTTTGACTAACTTAAGACTCGTATCTTACAGCGGGATTAAGACTATGTGTGTGACTTTTGCGTGTCATTTACTATTTACTGCTTAAATCTCCCAATATTTATTAGAAAATCGGCTTTCAAAACCATCGCTGCATTTGTATGTTTAACTATGACTTGGACAACATATAAATATATAAATATATATACATGAGGAAGAAAAGGAAATGGTATCATAAACGTAATTTGCAAGTTGCTACTTACATCCTTCTTTGTCAGTGGTTTCAAAATGTGCCAGATCCCATTGAAAGTAATAAATAAATACACCTAACAGTCACACATATAGTTCTGACCCCACACTAGGTGTAACCTGTATTGTGGGTATCAGAAACTACAAGAGACTTTCGGTCTCACAACACCCAGACCCGAAACAAATATCTACGGGTCACACAGACATTTGTCTCGGTGCGGGAATCGAACCCGCGACCTCACTTTTCACAGCCGGCTACTCGCCCGCTGCGCCACGGAGGCTGTCAAAAAAATGCAACTAACTATTAAATACAATGCCACGTGCCTAATCAGTCATGGTATGATAAATATACGTTTGTACCGGATACAATGAAGCGGTTACAAAAATCCGTTAAACTGGTTTCTGTGGTCTCTGGATAAAAAACCTTTTAGTCAAATTATGTTAATGATTTTATCGGTCTTTATCGTAATAATCCCATCATTAAAATCTAGACTATTATTTTCTTATCTGTTATTGTCTATTTACAATGGTATTTTTGTACATGAATATGATTTTGTATCTGTGTAGGGGTAGGTAGTGATGCAACACTTTCGGTTCGCCGATTTTATTTCCACTGTAAAATGAGGGTGGACCGTGGTTCTGGGTTCGCATCCCAGGCCGGGAAAACTGTTATTCTGACACAGTAATAATTTGCCTTGTACTAGAACCCCTATAGGAGAATGACGTCAGGCAAGCAGTCGATCGTAAAAACTAAGAATGAATAATGTCTGCATCATCCTTAAAACGTTTGCTTCGTTGACCCCATAATGGAGTGGTATAAGAGCAGCTGAAAATAAGTCAAGGTAAAATATATATGAGGTATATATATTTTACCTTGACTTATACTGTTTCTTTCTCAAATTTATATGGTATGGTAGGTTAGCTAGGATAGGGCCTTATAGTCCACGGCGTGATTTTCCTTACTCACATTTCCAGTCAAATCCTACAAGCCTCCTATTTTATTTTCCCGTCAATTCCCTGCTAGCATTCCTGCCATATCCCGTTCGTTCCTTTTCCTACAAATCACAACCATTTATCTAAGCCCCATCCTTGATTTGTGTCCATACCTGCCTGCTTGTTTTCTAAATTGATAGTGTTGTAACATGATTATTATTATATAAATATATCTAGACCTTGTTGTGACCTGTCATAAGTGCATTTGATGTGCCTACGTGACCAATAAACATTTTTATTTATTTATTTTTATTTTATAAATAAGAACGTATTTTATTAACTAAGAAGATATTGAAAACACTTACGTAAAACTTCATAAATATAGGGTCTTGTAAAAACATTTTCGCTTATCTTTTCGCTAAGAATAGCCTGTCACTTTTTTCCTTGCGTTACATTGTGTAATAATGAAAGAGATAAGCTATGGTTAAAGATAAGCAGCGCATAAATATTTTTATAAGTAAGGGGCAAAGTGATTAAGAAGAACATACCGCGATAGCATCTCCAACATCTTAATATCTGACAAAGTCAGGGACAAAACGGAGCGAGAAGTAATTTAGTTGAACGCGCACAATTAAAGAGAAATAGACAATGCACTGGAATCACAATGGCCGACCCCGAAGTGCCGTGGAAACTGTCACGACAATATGTTGCTTTCCACCGATATCCCTGATGCTCTTCTTTGAAAAATTATCTGGAATCAACGTTGACATCAAAATTATTGCAAATTATGTTATGCTTTATGATCACGCGCTTTGACAAAAAAAATAGAAATTCTCTATCGTCGGTAATACTAACTGTTCGGAAATTAAATAGGTACTTCATTAAATAAAAGACGCACACAGAAAAAAAAACATTATTTAGGAGCAATCGGAGTCGTAGTAAAAAAGGATAATCTTTTATAAATAGTTTCCGTTGCTTCCGTTCCGGTGGCTGAAATCATAGGTTGACTCAGAGTGATCCGAAAATTAATTTCATTAATAAATTGATTTAATTGAATTTAATAATACAATTAATATGGCAAATTCTCATTCAATCATTAAGCTATGCCTTATAAGCAAATATGTACTACATGA
This sequence comes from Clanis bilineata, assembly GCA_036417725.1. Classification (NCBI taxonomy): domain Eukaryota; kingdom Metazoa; phylum Arthropoda; class Insecta; order Lepidoptera; family Sphingidae; genus Clanis; species Clanis bilineata. The sequence goes on along the minus strand of CM071144.1, from coordinate 7,999,459 downwards.
AATGCCGATATTTAATTTTAATATTTCAGGAATTTGTGCCCCATATGGCGATAAGCTCGCCCCCTATCACATCTGGGACGGAACTAAGCTCGGCGAAATGTGGGTGTTCTAGTTCGCTAGTGCGCCTCTGCCTTGCCCTTCGGGAATACAGGCGTGAGCTTATGTTATGTTATTTAATTTAACGGCCTGCTTCATTGATCATCGACATTGTAAAAGCACAAAGCAGGTTCACAAGATTTTTTTGTTAGGTAGTTAAAATTTATGATATAGTTTTGTATGTTATCTGAGAAAAAATATATTATGTTATAATTATTATGTGATGTGGTTTTATAAAAGCAGGTTCAAGGTACTTCAGATACTACACAATAGACGATTAATCTTTCTTTATCAGCTTATTTTTTATGTGAAATAACAAACTTAAGTCTACCGCTTAGTTATTGGCCTTATCTTTTTACATTTTAAAGTGTTTACTGTATTTTTACGATTATAAATAAAATAAATAGCGGGAACTTATGACGATTTCGTATAAAAATATGAAGTGTTACTTGATATACCTGCTCTAGAAATTTAAAGGTTGATGACACCAAGTTGTGAGATAAGGATCGTGTGGAGATTCCTCACGAATCTTAAATGTAGAGGCAAAGAATCCTTGACTGTGTTTTAACCCTAACAAATTATTTTAACAGGAAAGTTCGTAATAGATGTATACATACAAAACCTAGAAAATATTTTAATTTTAATTCATTTCCACGCAAATGGAATCGCGCGCAGCAGCTAGTGTTTCATAAGCTTGCTTTATAAGCTCTCTAAAATACTAGAGAATTTGATGATTTCGTTAATTAAAGTAATTGATGTTAATTCAATTTAGATACCCTATTTGATGTACTACCCAACTGTATTTCCATGCAATATTTAAGTATGCCGTATGTATGTAGGTGGTATCTGGACTTTTGTTGGGTACAAAAGTGCTAAATTATAAAGCAAATTGTGGCACAAATACGGGCATATTTTGAAGGTACTAATTTTCTTTGACATTTTGACACCATCTATAATTACGCGTATAATTCATAAGATACGAGCGTATTACTTGATTACTTTTAATTATACTTTCATATATTGAGTAAAATTTATGCACTGTGCTGAATGTGAATTCACTAATTGATTTTTTTTAATTTTATGATATTTGACTACGATTGCGACTTAGTTAAATAATACATATATATTGGCAACAGATATGAAAGAACGAAAGAAATAAACTTTATTTAGCAATGTCTCAAGCAACAATGAGTGCAATGATTTCGCTTTATGCATATAATAAGCAGCAACGTAAACCCGCATTGGTAGAAAAACTCACACTATATACATCATCATCATCATCATCATCAGCCATAGGACGTCCACTGCTGGACATAGGCCTCCCCCAAAGATTTCCAGATCTACCTGTTGGAAGCGGCCTGCGTCCAGCGATTTCCTGCGACCTTATATAGACTGTTACAGCCGCTGGATTAGCAAGCTGAAGTGGCAGTGGGCAGGGAACATAGCTCGTAGAACAGATAGCCTATGGGGCAGAAAAGTTCTCAAGTGGAGACCACGTACCGGCAAGCGCAGCGTAGGACCTGCTAGGTGGACAGACAACCTGATAAAGGTCACACTGTATACACTAAGGTTGAATTAAATAACATTGGTTTTAGCCGTAATCATGTTATATAATTTGAGTTTGGTAGGATGTTTCTCGAAATCAATGATGCTATTAATATTTTAATCCGCTATTGCTTAATTTATGTACCACAGCCGAACATCGTTTCCACTTTTTCATTAGTCGCCTGCGCATGATAACGGTATCGGCGTGAGACCGCGGTGGTTTGCGCTTTTTAATTGTTCTGCTACTGTTAATTATTATTTATTGTACACCAAATCCACTTTTAAATGGCGCGTAATGATATAGTCACTTTTCACTATTCACACGGTGTCTCTTTGTAGTTTATATTGAGTAGAGTAAGCTCTAATTGGGCAAATGTTCACATTTGTAGAGAGAGCAAATTGTTCCAAAAAGTTTGTAATATATACTAATCTAATCATACTCGACTTCTTGTTACCTACAGCTTATTTATGACCGACTTCTAAAAAGGAGAAGGTCCTCAATTCGTCTGTATTTTTTTTAATGTATGTTCCGCGATATCTCCGCCGAATGTGGACCGATCTTCAAAATTCTTTTTGTGTTCGATAGAGCTTCTTTCAAGGGAGGTCCCATATACATTTGGTCACGATCGGATTTGAAGTTGGTCCATTAAGTTTTTAAATTTGTGATTATAATTTAGTCTTGTTGATTCAATTACTACGTAAGTAATAAGTATTAAATATGTATATGTAAAATAGCCCTTCTATCTGCCCTTATCCCACCTTAATGTGGGATCGGCGCAACATACTTTTTTTAAGTAAGTTGCAGAAAGGTTATGGCTTAGTTTTTACGACTTGCTGTCTGCCCGACGTCAACCCCTTCTTTGAGGGATACAGTTCAGGCAAATTAAATTAGAAAATTCGCCTTTCCCAGCCTGAAAATCGAACTCAAGACTTCCCGGTTCACAGCCCATATACACTGCCATTAGACCGAAGAGGCGACTATGAAGTATACGTAAAATAATAAACGTATTAAATTTTTTTAAAGTTACACTTTATAAAAATAAGAAGCTTAAGTGAAGGTATTTGCACAACATCATATTAACATGGTACAATTGAAACAAAACACCGTGGAGTATATTAATAAATAAAATTAATTAACATTATGTAGTAGTAGTTGTCGGGATAAGATGTTGATATAATCTAGCGGAGACTCGGAGTTTCTCGGTAAACACAGCGCTGCTAGGCTGCGGACACGAACTCAGCGGAGGCGGCGGCGGCGCGGAGAGCGGCGCGGCAACGTATTGCTAGACCGGTCGTCGCGCCACTCGTCGTGCCGCTACCTTCGAGGCTAGTTCCATTTTAATCTATACATTGGAACGCACCACTCGCGCGCGCCGCCGCCGCTGAGTTCGAGTCTGCGGCCTTAGTGCTGCCCGATAAACGCACTAGCTTTAATTATAAAATTGTCTCCTCAAAAAACACAAAATGTTTTAAAAAAATATGGATACGCTCGCAAAAAAGCGAAATGCGTAGGCTCGCACCTGCCAATGGCGTGTCTAGATAGCCCGTTTATATTTAGAAACCACTTTATTTAACTCACCGGCGAGCTTAAAGCTCCCGATAAAAAGGTTAACTTAGTACGCTTGCGGTGCGTCGTTTATTAAGAACCATTTACTTTTCGCTCATGATTGTATCAATCGACCGGGTTTATAAAAAATAAAATTGTTCGGAACACAACTTTAGCTCTAATATTATGTGCAAAAATCAAAGATGAAATGTAAAAAGAAAAGATGATTCTTTGGTATTCGTTATCAGGTACCTTTGGTTGTATGGGGAGATGGTGGTCTACTCGCGAGGCTTTGGTTAGTACGCGGCGGGCAAGCGGACCGAGAGCTCGCCTAACCCCGTTCGACTCTACTGAACAGTGCTTTCATAATTTATTAATATAATTATAACACAAAACACTTTTCGTATGTGACAAGACGGACGTAAAACAGTGTGCATTGTGTTATAGTGTCAATTAATTGGATTTTCGTATAATTACACTTTGTATTTTTTTGTTGGCGGCTTCTGAGAACAAGTGAATGGGTGAGTGATATATTTTTAATGCTTCGACTTTCATGATGGATTATAATTTAAGTGTTTTTTTATTATGGAAAGTGAAATGTTATGCGCATAACATATCATTTGACACTGTTTCAGTATATATAAGATAAATAAGTATAGCGATATAAATAAGTATAATAAGTTTTTACTTGATAAAAGTCGGCATCTAATAAGCATAATTTCTAAGGCAGCTATCAGCCGAAGGCCGGATGCTGGGCTAACGACTGAATCCTGTTTTCTAAATTATCCCCCAGGTTCCCTGTGGTTGAGGCGAAACTGCCGCATCTAACAATACGCATGTATACTTAACCGATTATTACGAACGATGTCGAACTTAATGTTAAATTATTTACAACTTAATTATATACCGGTGTTTAAGAGTTACATATTTCAAATAGCAAACATTATCTTACAGCTCCCTCCTATCTTTAAATCAATTTGGGATAAATAGTGGTTTATTGCGGAGCTGCAAGAGGCCCTTAGGGTGACTTGCAGCGCTATTAATAATCTTGAGTTAGTCCTTAACTCGATTTATACTATAGCTCCTTCCTATATTTTAATTGAGATTTGGGATTAATCGATATTTATCGAAGTGCTGCGAGTCGCCCTAAGCATTTTAATCTTACCTTTCAGTATATACAAAGGATTCTGTGATCTTGCCTTAATTTTTTTATGTTTTTCAGTCTCCTGTAGACAAATAAGGTATGAGATTGCAATTGTACCCACAATTTTATACTACTAGTTAATGCTTTTATATTTATAATATTCAATTCAATTCAATCCAATTTTAGATTCACTATGAAATACACACATACACTCGAAAAGTAGAGTAAAAATCTCTAGTCGTCTTCTAAATACAATTGTAAATGTGAAACTGAGTTGATACACGTAAACTGTAACGTGTGAAGTCGCTTTCATACAAAAATGTTTCAATGAGCAATTTCGTGCTTTTCCGGATATTAAAAACGTAACCCGACACTTGTATGAAACAAGTAAAATTAATTATACTCGTAGTACTAATTGTAACTTATTTTAGTAAATGGTTTGTAGCTTTATTTTAATTTGTGTGTACAAATGCTTATTAGTTAACTCATAAATCAAATGATTGAACTTATATACTTTAGTTTAGTAACTCATTTTGAATATTTAATCGATAAAATGCCCGATACGGCGATAAGCTCGCCCCTATCACATCTGGGACGGAACTAAGCTCGGCGAAACGTGTGTGTACTAGTTCGCTAGTACACCTCTGCTTAACCCTTCGGGGATACAGGAGTGAGCTTATGAGTTATGTAATCGACAAAAGACTTCATGTAAACATATCAAATAGACTGTGTTTGGTGATTTATGTTATTCGATTGTTATTACGATAAATCGATGCCAGTCACAAATTTTGGGCAACCGATGATTTTCGGTGTAATTAAAGTTTAACAAAAAATGAAAACCGACTTCAAAAACGTAAAAAATAACAATGATTTGGAGTTGGTGTTGAAGCTGAAGCAGATTAAATGAAAAGGCACCGACTCCAAAGAGAGTAAGAAAATATTGTTATTTTTTATTTTTAAGTGTTCGTTTTTGAAGTCGGTTTTCAGTTTCGTTAAACTTTAATTATTATTTATTTATTTTTAGTGTAATATTGAAATAATTATCCACCAACTCCTAATAGTTAAGGAGTTATATTTTCCATCATCAGCTCAGCAACATGAGATGATGAGTACCAGATGCAAATATCTGAATAGTTTTAGGGAATATATAGAACACACTATGGGTCCCTAAAATTTGAGGGTTGCCCTCGATTTTTCTAGGATCCCATCATTCTTGGGTCCCATCATCAGATCCTGACTAGGTACCAATGGGACCACCTGGGAGGTATAGCCTTTTAAACAAAAAACTAATTTCGAAGAATTGGCCCAGGCGTCTTCGAGTAATCGGGGAAAACACATAAAAAAATCCAACGAATTGTTAACCTCCTCCTTTTTTTGAAGTCGGTTAAAAATTCGAACACGAATTATGATTGACCTAGGATTTAATCCTCACAGTTAAGCTCAAACATTCTTCTGAAGATACATGAATGAGGCAAATCGTGATCCAATAAACTATACTACAATGGGCATACAATTACAAATATGATTTCGGTGATTTATTGCCATTGTTAAGTTTGGCATTGAATTCTGATTGTGTTTTAGTTTGCCCGTTACAGGTGATCACGTATTCGCGGCTATAATGGCATTCCTTTTTATTCTGCTAGTATAATTCGTATTTGTTTGAAGTGACCACGCCTATTACAAAATGAAGTAATTTTAAAACGACGTTCATTCTATTGTATTAGTCATTTAACTTCGATTGTACTTTACTTACTTTTTGATATTATGTTTTAGGCGTCTATTGTAAGTTTTAATAGAAGACAAGATATGTGTAATTAAGTAACAATTACTGTTTTCTAAAAATATAAACAAATCATGATAGAATCCATAAACCAGTTCTGTTTCAACGAGCCGTTAATTTCAAAATGTAGAGACGTTTATGCTGAACGCTACCTATAATTCAGTATAGATATTGGATAGGAGAAAAAACTAAAGTGGAGGTGTAAAATTTACATAATTATATAGCGTGTATAGCTTGTTACATATCCATGTATGTTTATAACATTAGCAAAAGTACACCTGTTGCCTCCTTGGTCTAATGGCAGCAAATATGGGCTGAGGATCGGGAGGTCCTGGGCTCGATTCGGCCCAGGTCGGGCAAAGCGATTTCTCTAATTTAATTAGCCCGGGACTGAATCCCTCAGAAGGGGTTGTCGTTAGGCAGGCAGGCGGTCGTAAAAACTAAGCAAAATCTTTTCTGCAACATGTTTGAAAAAGTGTGTTGCGCCGACCCCACATTATGGTGGGATAAGGGCAGGTAGAAAGAATTAAAAGTATAACTGTTAGAACATCACATGAAGTGATTGCAACGACATGTACAATGTTCTCTACATTCATATAAAATAAACAAAAGTACTCTTTCATAAACATTTCTTAGAAAAATCCACCAGCATTTAGCATGTTAATTGTGACGATACATACAGAATCATTGCAACAGTTGCTATTTCGAAAGCTCGCGGGACGGGCGCTGCATTCTTGGTTCTCGGAGCTCGTCTAACCGGCGCGGCGCGGTCGGAAGCCCCACGGGGCGAGACCGGCGGACACCGCACACCGCAATCACCACTGCGAGGGCCATCTTTAAGATTTTAAACCGATTTCGTAAAAAGAGGAGGCTGTCTATCCGTCTAGGGGATATGTGGTATAGCGGTGGAAACACGTGGGCCATGTTTTTACACGTAGTATTATATTTAATTGTTACAGCTCTAAGTTTGCCAGGAAAATATCAGGGCTTACGAATTTAGAGAGTTTGCAATAATCATTTTTTTAGAAACATAATAACCTACATCGAAACCCCCTCGTACTGACCAAGATCAATTAATTTGAGACCAAACTTTGGAGTAAGGTCTATGGAACACAAAGAGAATCTTCAAAGTCTGTCCACATTTTCTGATATCGCGTAAGATACATAGAAAAATACAGACGATTACAGAATCACCTCCCTTTGAACTATAGGATAAACATTAAAATTATATAACTCTCCGATCTGTGTAACCTTGTAAGTATTAAGTAGTAATCGTTGGTATGAGTCATATTGCCAAATATACTATTATGGTTGAAAGTGATTTACTAAAATACGTCGTATAACCGTCCTTTATAAAGCTTGTTTACGCCGATTTTTATTAGATTACGATATTATGTGATTTGATAAAGCATTAGTTAAGCCCATTCTTATAGACATAACAAGATTTAAGATATATTATTAGATTATCGCTATGGAAGTATATTTTCCAAAACCATTCCTTCTTGAATTTTGAACAACTCCGACTGCAATACCATCCCTTCATCCCTATGGCTGATGAAGAGCCTGATGATAAGGATGGCTGGAACATCAGTAATTTTTGATAGTTACGTCATTGTATGCCCTAATCTCTGCAATTAAGGTAGCAATGGACCTATGATTATTTTGCCATCGTGAGTCTCTTACCATCTAGTGACATCATTGCGAGTCTCTACTGTACAAAAAAACATAGTATACCACCAAAACTGATTAAAATGTTGTCAGTTTGGTTATGCAACAGTGACTTTATAATAACGCATTGAAAACTGCGCAGTAATAGAGGCTGTCAGTCGGAAGAATTGTAAGCAATTTCACTGCTTTCTGTTTATGGTACAGTGAAAAGCTGTGAGATGGAAATATAAGACTTACTCTCTATAAACTCGTAAAACTGAAAGCAAAACGTCTTGTTTATGATTTTAACTATATTTAGTAGGAAGTGGATTTTAATATCGGTTTTATTTACAACTGTATTTCTAAGAATTTATGGTATTCCATATCAAGTTAACTGTATTTCTAAGAGTTAATGGTATTCCATAACTTAACATTTTGTTAATATAACACCGAGTTATTTTAATACAAACTGTATTAATATTTATAAATTATAAAAGTACTGGAATATTTAGTCCGTATAAGGTGCCTTAATATGTTATGTTATGTAATAATCACACTAAAATTATAAAGGCGAACGTTTGTGAGTGTGTACGTTTGTTTTATTCTCGGAAAATAAATTTTATTCTGGAAAATACATTTCCACGCGAACGGAGTCGCGGACAACAGCTAGTTTCCAGCCAAACTAGGTACTTTACTTAGTTAAAATGCATAAGTGTTCGTCTGTTTATTCTTTCTTATGGATTGATATGATTTTTTGCAGAGTTAATTTGTGAATTGAATAGTGAAAGAAAAAGATTTCAACGCGGGTGGAAAATGCAACCGCTGGCAAAAGCTAGTCTATGATAATCACATGTTGCAAGACGTTGCTATGCAGGAAGCACACAGATATGAGATAACAGATTCTTCTTTGTTTAGGGAATATTTTAGAAAATTATCTCATACATTGTCAACATGACCTGATTTATATTAAGTTTTAACTTAATCTCTACTTTTTAACCGATTTTAAATGGAGGAGGTTCTCAATTCTTCGCATTTTTATATATGATATGTTACTGGATATCTCTGAAAAATCTAGATCGATTTTCAAGATTATTTTGGTTTCCGACAGAGGTTACTTCAGGGGTGGTCCTTCAAGTCTGTTGGTGACCCCATAGAAAATTGGTCAAGACCGGATAAATTTACAAGTGGAGTTTTAGTTATTAAAATTATGATTGTTTACGATTAAAATTGGTTGCCTATCTCATCATAGGACGAAAATAAACTTGACAAGCCTTGGGTTGTGCTTTTTTTCTTACTGCAAGTCAACGTCAATAATAAGTAGATAATCAATACTTAGGTATCTTTTAAGCATAATTATTTTGTAGATTTAATCTTTATCCATGTTTATCTTTATCTTTATCTATGCCGCTTCCAACAGGTCGATCTGGAAATTTTTGAGGGAGGCCTATGTTCAGCAGTGGACGTCCTATAGCTGATGATGATGAATCTTTATCCATACCCCTCCTAAATTCGTTGTAATACTTCAAAAACTATGATACTGTTACTACTAGTGCTATATAATTATTTATCTAGAATAGCTATTGTCATTTCGGCCTATAAATCAAAATGTACAAGATCGAAAGCCAAAACTGCTTGTCGATTGCGATGTGATAATGACCGCTGAGTCGGCATGATGGTTGCGTAACCACCAAAACCTACCGAGCGTACAACGCGGTTTGTGGATATTGGCCATCGAACAGTGCGCGATGGTTTGATGAAAGTTTGGATAAATGTGTTACATAATACTACCTCCAAGGGAGTAGGCAAAGACAATTAGTATGAGTGCCGCCTTTTAAAGCTAAAGTATTTTATGATATTTCAATAATTTCAAAGGTTTGTAAGTCTACCAATCCGCATTAGGCCAGCGTGGTAGACTAAGGACTAACCCCTCTCATTAGTAGAAGAGGCCCGTGCCCAGCAGTAGAACAGTAATATTACAGGGTTAATATATTAATAATATATTTATTATAATAATTATTATTTTATGTAATTAACAAAAGTTGAAACCTTAAAAACGCATAATGACTTCTTAGGTTTACGCAAAAAAAACGCATTTTAAAACTCTATTATTATCAATTTATATAGACCCAAGTCTTCTAGTAAGCTCTATCGAACACAAAAAGAATCAAACAAAAAGTCAACACGACGCTTAACACCACGTCTTATAGCAGTATTATTATAAATAAATAATAAATACACCAACAGTCACACACCTAGTCCTGACCCCACACTAGGTATAACCTGTATCGTGGATGTCAGAGACTATGAGAGACTTTCGATCTCACAACACCCAGACTTGAAACAAATATCTGTGGGCCACACAAACATTTAGCTTACTTTAATCTTACTTTATTTTTTTTGTACGGTAATCGGTAACCCCCAGTTGCCTTTTTTGTGAAAAGTTATAGGTAAGAAAACAAAATAGGATTTGGCTGGTTTTTGTCTGGTACAAATACACAATATGAAAATAAAACATACCAATTGACACGATTCGAACTTACTTCCTGATACATCTCTCATGAATTTTATTGATTAGTATTTCGTAGGGCGACCATCGTATTTTATTACATCGGATATTGCTTTATATCAGTCAGATGTTATGCGGAAGTTACTCAATAAACTATTAATAAATTAATGTCTGATGAGATACAAGAACTAAAAATTAACCAAAAATATTCATTGGGTAACATGAATAAAAACACATGAATAAAACATACCGTGTTAAGGCTTTCCTCGTACACCGAATACACAGGGGAATTATAATAAAAAATAACGATTATTATGATAAACTGAAACGAGGTAGGCATAAGTAAACAAAACTTATCCTTTGAAGAATATCAAATTGAAAACGTGCTCCGGATAACAATCGATCGCTTGAAAGAATTTATGCGCATAGGAACGTTAAATTAATTTTTTTTTTGTATAATTTTTAAGACTGCCTCGTTGGCGTGGTGGTATTTCGGTACGACTACGGTTCTGAGGTCTCGGGTTCGATCCCCAGGTCGGGCAAAGTGATATTGGATTTTTCCATATCAGCCCGGAGTCTGGAATTTGTGCCCGATATGGCGATAGGCTCGCCCCCTATCACATCTGGGACGGAACTAAGCTCGGCGAAATGTGGGTGTTCTAGTTCGCTAGTGCGCCTCTGCCTACCCCTTCGGGGATACAGGCGTGAGCTTATGTTAATGTTAATTTTTAAAATCTGACATGCATATTTTTTATGTTTAAGTTGTTGGTAATACGATTGTAATTTAATCCTTTAATATGCTCGCAAAATTATGTTACTTTCAGACGAATTTAATATATAAATGTGTCTATTTATTAAACAAATGGTACATATTCTGCAATGAATAGATAATTATAATTTATGATCAAATCGTCAAATAGGCGCAAAATGTATTGAGTTTGTAGCATTCAATGTGTTGGCAGATCTTTTAACACAACAGACTAAATCGCCACTTGGAATAGACTGTAAATTGCATTTTCGACGTCACGCATTAAAAAAGGCAATAAAAAGTTATTTGAAATGGTTTGAAAATTGAGAAATTAATCATCTCTCGACCTTGAATTACGGTCAACGAACGGAGAAAGGCGTACATTTTGTTGAGATTATGTAAAGATAGATGTTAGAACCCAACCACGTTTGTTATAAAAACGATTCTGTTTTATCATTTTTTTGTATTGACTCGACAACATATATACGTATCGTCTATTGACTTGTCATAGAACAAGTAAGGTGAGATTTTGTGTTGGAATTGCTAAGTCACATGATTGTTTTCACAAATTATAAACATGTAAAATATTTATACTTACGATTCTATCATGATCTTCTTGTGTGTGTTATTTAAATCACTATTCAATTTGACCATAGTGCAAACTTTTATTTATAATATTAACCACGTTATTAGTAGATATTTGTCTTTAATTAATTTACATTTCAGAAGACCTATGGACTTATTCATAACTTATTGGAGCTTATAAACATTCGATAGTGAAAACATGGCCGATTTCAATCAGCTGTTTCAAGTTTGAAGTCCGTTTATATAGGCTTAAATGCATTTTAACTAATATAGGTTTATAACTTCGATAAGGGTTTTATTATGAATAAGACCCTTACAATTTACGGTCCTATTTTATTTTTAAGCGTTTACAGAATACGGCAAACAACGACTTCTGTTCATCCTTCATTCGCAAAGAAATATTGGATTGAATTTTTTTACCGCTGTAGGCAGACTATACTAAAAAAATCCATCAAGATACACATTACCTACGGCCATTACGTCGTTTTGTGTACGTGACTAATAAGATTCATCATTTGTAACACAATAAGCAACAAGGTGCCTAGCGATATAGCGAATAAGTACCTAATTCGCGAATGGATACTTCTGAATCTGTATTATTTTTCGATTGAGTTGCATATTTGAAAGGAATTGAGTTGTGGATATAATTTTAATGTAAAAAGAGAATGTTACTTTGCATACATTAAAATTGTAGTAAATAATTAGAAAAAGATGCTGATATTATACAATAATAGGAAACAAAAATTATAACAAGAATATAATCTTAGCTTCCTATTTAAACAACATTAATTGCCACTGTTTGATATATCAATAAGTTCAAACTATGATATAGGAAAGGTTATATCTATTTAACTATAGTAGATTTATATGTCAAAGATACGAACTTTCCTTGATTATGCTAAAATAAAATGCTTTTAAGAAAATAATTTTTAAAAAATACGTAGGTATTGTTTTCATAGATATATCCATGTATTTTAATAATGGGCTTCAGTCTTGCTTCGTTATTTTTTGTTGTGTTATTATTGCCAAACTGGTTGTAATTAACTTGGTACAAAATAAAAAATATATACTTTTTATTTTTGTAATCCGTGATAGTTGCTTACTGCAGCAAGGATGCCTACATTCCTTTTAATCGACTTCCGTAAAGTTTACGCATTTTTGTTCCATCAGAATACATCCAGATATTTTTTACTTTTGCTCAAACGTTGAGAGAATTAAGAATTTTCACCATACAAACTACTTGGTAAAGATTAAATTATACTTTGATTAATTAAAATTATTTTTGTTTTGAAACGTTTAGGAATTTTGGTAGACCTTTTTTGAATATATTAGCAAATAATAAGTATTGTCTATGGAAATCAAAGTAGGTCTAATTGAGGTATTTGAGCCACAACCATGTTTAAAAATAAAACGTTCCAATTTCGAATTTTAAACATGGCGCATAAAACGCTCATTGAACTCTCGTAAACGTGAAAGTAATTCTCGATTGTTATCTCTGTGGGTGTCATAGGTAAATGGTATAAAAATGTGATACAATCAATTGGGCGTTGAACTCGCACCATTGATCATGTTGCGCAACCCGCTCGCGATAACCATCCGCTTAACATGTCTATTATATCAATTCACTTAAATAATGGACCGATTTACATAACACAGATCAAATGAAAGCAATCGTTGCGGAATGACTCGGTTTGCTTTCTGTAAATGTCTTAGTACGGTCATAGGTACAATTCTTTTGCTAGGACTGGTTTAACAAGACATGGAAACTAAGAAAAGTATTTATTCCAGTTGGAGACAAAAGTACTTATTTTTAATTTTTAATTAAATAAATAATAATAAATACACCCAACAGTCACACACATAGTCCTGACCCCAGAATATGTACTACCTGTATCGTGGGTATCAGAAACTACGAGAGACTCTCGGTCTCACAACACCCAGATCCGAAACAAATATCTGTGAGCCACATAGACATTTGTCTCGGTGCGGGAATCGAACCTACGACCTCACGTTTCACAGCCGGCTACTTATCCGCTGCGCCACGGAGGCTGTTAAATTCTCAATATCTCTGTCAAAACTGAACGTTTTCAATTCAATATTCATATATTTTATCTCAATGCGAAGACTATAAGAATATTTCTTATGAATGGTTCCATAGAGCAATAACACTATGGATTTTTAAAAACGTCCTCAACACATGTCAGGATTTGAAGTTTTCTTTTCTTTTAGTAAAATATCGTATGCATAATATTCTAATTATTCCAAACCTCTGTTGTCGAGTGCTTCTCAATGTTAATGTCAAAATATACCTTGTTAATATAGAATTTAATTTGATTCATTGATTATTCTTATATTTCGATCCCTAATCGTACATAGAAATCGCTTCCAAGGAACGAGTTCGTGGTATCAGATTGGTTAATCCATTTTTTGTTAGTTGTCTCTTGTATACCCATAGCTCAAGTTTTGGGATTTTAATTGGCCGGTGTTTTGGATTTCGGGTCACGTCTGTATAAATTACCTTAGTAATAGATTACAAACGCTAACTTAATACATAATTTATAAGCAATATGCTTTTTTTTCCAATTGTCCTTATTCTACTGAAGTAAAGTGGATTCGGCGCAACACACACAATGTTTTATGTATATTGCAGAAATGTTTCGGCTTAGTTTTTACGACCGGCTGCCACGTCAACGTCAGACACGCTAACCAATACATTGAAATTAAAAATAACTGTACTAGATACATTTCGTAGTTACGTGTCATGAAACAGCTGTAATATAATATGAAAGGTCTTGCTCACAATAATGGCATTCCTATTGCACTTTTTCACGCGTTTCGCCGATTCCATTCAAGGTCGGTTTAAATTAAATACCAAACGATACCAGCGTTTTGTTGAACACTCAACTTTAAGTGTAAAATGAAGAATTCGTGGTGTAAGCGAGATAAAGGTTTGCGTTTTATTTTACTCTGAGGCTGAGATCTATAGCGAACTTCGACTAAGTCTAAGTCAAAGTAACGAACTTACGCCCGAATGGTCAAACGCTCCTCAACTTTAACGGCTTCCTAAATTGATTTTCTCCATACAATTTTGACAGATAAGGCGGCCTTAAACGACATAAGGCGACCTTAAGTGTATGACCATTCGGCGGTAAGTGAGGATTTTGGCTTAGTCCGAGTCATTTTGTACAAGAAAATATTCTTAGTCGGTCTGTCAGTCTGGTTTTCTTGTAAAAAATTACTCGGACTAACTCAAAGTTCGATTAAACTATTCCAAATCATCACTGAGTTGGTTACTTTGACTTAGACTTAGTTGAAGTTCGCTCTATAGATCTCAGCCTAAATGTGCTTGTTGGTTCTTCTTTCATGTACACTTTAAGCTTACTTTAGAACTTTGACATGTCACGTTTTGTAAATAGATCGGTTAAGTTTTAAACGTGAAAAATGTATTTCTCCACAATTACATTTTACAAAGCACAACTTAAAATTAATTTAGAATAATTGTGGATACGACTTCCAATACTGAAGCTACATTATCTATAAGTATTCATTATTTAATAGGATTTGTGGCAAAGGCAGGCGAGGAGTTTGATATGAAATGTCGAGAGGTCGTTTCGATTCTCGCATCGCTATAAAATATGTTTTATGTTTCGTGATATACAAATATATATACTTGGTTGTTGTGAAACCGAAAGTCAATCTTAATTGACATTATAATGTAGTAGAATATTTTTTTATGGCAGAGACTGGCAAACGAGCAGATGGGTCACCTGATGGTAAGTGATCTCTATCGCCCATAGACACCCAAGACAAAAAATCATAGGTGCGTTGCCAACCTAAAAGGAAGGAAATAGGGATTGGGAAAGGGAGGGGGAGAATTGGGCCACCAGAAATCTCACTCACCGAACGAAACGCGACAGCCATCTGCCACTTTACGGTTTTCTGGGAGTACAGTGGTATCAAACCGGTCGAGCCGGCCCATTCGTGCTGTAGACGTTACTATCTACAGCGTGACTCAACAAGAAAATACATAAAATACCATTATTAACAACAAAACTAACCATAATATGGCAAATAATTAATACTACAAAAGAAACGAGATTCAAACACGTTATCGCTTCATAAACGTAACAATAAACATCAGCCATCAACATCGCAAAGATGATGCCGCTCAACTCGACTCCTAATTTACTGGTTTTTATCTCGAAATAATTGAGCGTAGGTATTAAATAACAGCCCTGTCGGTGGTAACCGCAAACTTGCAGATAGAAATAAATAAAATGAGACATTAAGCGTTTGTTGGTGCTTCGATACCGCGGTCGGAACGGACAGATTCGCGGTCATTAGGAACGAACTCTCCACCGGTGAATGGCATTGTTTTGTATTATTTTTCAGTAACAATATCCGTCAGTGTCAAATTTATTTTGGTGTTTTATATCTAACGTTTTGGATGGTTTGGTTTTGACAGTGAAATGATTATACGATCACAGAAATAAAATTCTTCAATTTGTATATGTTAAGTATGCCTGCCACTTAATTCGTGGAAATGTATTAACAAATACATATATCGTAGGAGAACTGCACGCTTTTCCGGGATAAATGCTTAATATAATCTATCTCGGTGCCAAAGTACCTTCAGATCCGTTCAGTCGTTCTGGTGTGATTGGGTTTTTGCATTCTTTGAGTCTTTCTTTTTACCTGCCCTTATCCCACCTTAATGTGGGGACGGTGCAACTCACTTTTTCAAGCATATTTCAAAGATGATTTGGTTTTGTTTTTACGATCTGCCTGACGTCAACTCCCTCTGAGATCCAGTCCCGGATTAAACAACCTGGGACTTTGCATTCTTTGAATCATAATTAGAAATTAAGATATTTTTGATAGTATTCATCAGATATACTTCTAGTTAAAGTAATGCTGTCATTGATTTCACAACGTATCTAATTAATAATTTAAGTATAAAGCAATACAACACTTAGAAATCTTTTATCTTATATCATGCATGAAACGTATTAAAAAAGACAAGTTAATTTCAAAAGAACAAAACTAATCATAGCGTTTATATAATATCAAAAATCCAATTACGATAATACAAAATACTGTAATCAGCAATTCAAATGTAGACTAAGTCGGTGTCATGTGGTTACATAAGAACTTAAAGTCGATGCAAGTTCTTCAGATGCTAATTGAAATATGAGTAAACAGAAGAACCGAGCGCGCACCAGTGAAAGTGTATTACGTAACGATAATTTAGGCACATCGGCCGACTAATCATACGAAAATTGTGTACGATTCCAAAAAATATACTTAATTGTTATTAAACGGAGCTGTACGATTACATCCTTATGTTAACAGCCGGACTTTAATTGGTAAGTGCTGTGTATTCAATACCTTCAACACGTTTTATATTTTTTTTATTAACGTTATGTAAGTCTGTTATCTATGTTATGACGTCATACGAATTATTTATGGTGTATGAAATTGATTGTCTCGGTCTACGATTATATCGCAGTTTGGTTTCTCCAATATATCATAATTCATCGAATGATTTATAATAAAACTATTACCTATATGGTTGAAAATGCTTCAAATGTTCTTTTTTAATCGAGCACGGCAAAGTAACTACACTACACGGACCTAAAAAAAAGATGGACGGAGCGCTAGGAACATTAAAAATGAAGCACCCTGCTTTCGGCCCATTCGATCAGTTGCCACCATTACGTGTCGATATATCAAATAGGCCGAAAACCATGCTTTACTTTCAATGTTACTAGCGCTCCGTCTACCTTTTTTTTACGTCCGTGTTACACTACACCTATTTTCGTTATGAAGTTCCACATCAAAATTAATAGTCAAGTTGAATAGAAATCACGTCGCAGCTATTGCAAAATAGCTAAGTGTCATTACAAAATAAGATACAATTTGTTCCATAGTCATTATCAATTTATTTTGTATGTTTTTGTCGTATAACCATGTATTAATTAAGTTTAAGAGCATTGTTATTTTTTCCGCAAACATGCACGTAATAAGCCAGTATACACTAACAATAAAATACTCAATTACAAGGTTATTTTATAGGCTGAGATTGGATTATCGGGCCAAAAGCTGTAAATGTAGAGTGTTACGTCTGCCAGTTGTTTGTAGCAAATTGTTTGAAAGTAAAGCTGTTTGAAGCTTAATTCAATTAAATCGGAAAATATGAGCATTTAAGCAATACCTCTATAACGTCAATGATGATTTTAACAACATCATTAACTATTATCTAATATAACAAACAAAAAAAATATACAATATCTAAAGATTATACTTTTACGTGAAATTTTAAAAAGTTAATACTTAATTAATTTCATACAATCAAATAAATTAATTCGAGTTTTTGATATAAGTGATTCATTTTTGTAAATGCTACAGAGAAATAATACATTATCATAATTATCTAATAATGTTGGTTGTGTATTATGGATTTCAATTTCACAAAACGTCGACTAAACCAGTACAAATCCGCATCCACTACAGCGAGCGATTTCCTCTCCAGTCGCATTTGCATTTAACCGTAAAAGCCGCGTTAAACAATAACATTTGCTTTATTACCCTACGAATTGTGCAAAGTGTGCCTACTCGCGAGTAATGCACCAACCAAACACCGTTATGCCATGCTATTGACCTCTAATCGACTGTGAAGTTAACTGTAATCAAATATTTAATTTGTACAAAATATCACGTACGAAATCGGCCCGTCTTGGTGTGGCGGCCGCGTATTTTTCAAATTAAAACCCGTATCATATTCACGCCGATTGCGTGTTATTGAAATACGAGAACTGTGCAAAAGCCGGCTCGGATACATGTGTAATTACTTTCACGGTCCCAGATAAGAAATGAATAAAATGAATAAAATAAATGCACTATTATATTACATCACGTATTAATAGAATATGCTACAAGTTGTTTAGGATTGTTTATCCGGCTCGAAGGACCAAATTTTTACAGCTACAGAAACATTTTATTCTATTGTTGTCTAAATATATATAAAAGTGTATATGTGGCTAAACTGTATTAAATTTTTCATTACATATTATGAAGGGAATCGTATATTCCGACCGCCCACCAGTCGCCTTTCACAACTCTTTATTTTGATTATAGAGCCTGATTAGCGCAAACCAGATTTACTCGATTCCATTGCAGGAGTCTAATAAAAACCCACTATGTACTTTTAACCCCATTCACATTTATACTAGTTCCAAGTGACTTGAATGGTTGTGGCATGCGACAACTTGAGGTCAGTTTAAAATTAAACGCCTATTTCAATATTAATTTAAGCTTAAAGCTTTATAGATATGGTTAGAGTGTTGCTACATTATAAGCAACATAAAATATAGCTATCGTTACTTTCTTGCACTTAGTAATTTTGTAAACGTGCAAATCCCATGTTTAAGATACTGAGTATAATTTAAAGCATAAGACTCCATATTTTTGATTCTACCTCTATATAAATAAAATGTAATGAATAGTATTTGTAATTATTTTGTTGATGTCTTGATGTATGCCCAACATGGTTCAGGGGTCGAATTCGAAATCGGACTAAAGCAATTTTTCTAACACTGGAGTCCCTAGGCAGGTAGCTAGTCATAACAACTAAGCCGAATCCTTCTTACAACTTGATTGAAAAAGTGCGTTGCTGAACCCAAATTAGAGTGGAATAAGAGCAGATGTAAGAAGGATATTAGAAAAAGCACAACAGCTATTCTATAGTCATAACACGTTTATTACCACGGATATAGTTTTAGCAACCCTGAGAAATGAACTTGACAGTTGAAGCCAGTCGGGTATAATAACCGCCGGCGATGCAACTAGGAAGCGGCGAGCTGTCGCGCCCGCGGTCTTACCAGTCCAACCGAACTAGCCAGCCCGGAATTAATCACAAACATTTATTCACTATAATAGTTTGTTTCTAAATAATAGCCCGCAGTTGTATATCGATGCGCGGAAATTATTTCCACGGCTTATTTTGCGAACAATTTGCAGCTTGAATTACAATTTTGAAAGATAATCAGTTTGTTTATTTAACTATGTTCCTTACATGGACGGTAAAGAAAAAGAAGGACACACACCATCTCGCCTATAGTGAAACGGACGCCACAGAGAAGCCACGCACACAAACGCGCCTGTACAAAAGTGCCCTACGCACACACACGCCATTACATATCGATAGATCGAATGGGCCGAAAACCCTTCACTTTCAATGTTCCTAGCGCTCGCTATCTTTTTTTAGGTCCGTGGTTCAAAAAAAAAATGTTTAAAGAAATTTATTCCCAAAAAGACTATTAGTCACTTACATGAGAATAACATCGTTACTTAAGTATAAATATAAATACAATGGTCGCTAAGTACTTAGTATGTGCTCATTTAATGTTATTTTTTTAACTGCTTTGGAATTGTTAGATTATTTATTTATATCATACATATTATGAGAAAAGTAATGGATTTTGTATAATGAAGTTTGCAAGATCCGTCTTGAAAGTATTAAATGAGCTTACACTTTTTATTTTACATGGTATTTTATTATAAAATTGCACTCCTTCAAATGTGATATTCTTTTTTGCATAATTTGTTCGTACCTTTGGCAGAACAAGTAAACTGGGTCGACGAGTGCTACGATTGCATAATTGCGATTTTTTAATAAAACATAAGTTACTGTGTATTGATTTATCGTTAATCTTTCTAATTAATATACAAGTATTATATACATAGAGTTGTCTGATGTTCATTATTTTTGTTTCATTGTAAATATTTGTTGTAGGTGTTAAATATGGATATTGAAAAATTACTTTGATCAATGATCTTTTTGTGTATTGAGTATATATGGGCGCCGTGGAGATCACCTTTGCCAGTCTCTCCTGTAAAGAAAAGGAAAATACTTCTTAGCGCAAATATCAATTTGATTTGTGATTGTCGGTTGTTTTAAATTTTGTTATTTGATACAAATCTAAATCGTTCTTTCGACAAGTTCACGGATATCATTGTGATAGAATTTATCTCGTATTTCATACGAAATGAATGATGTTCGGTTTATTCTCACGCGAATAAATGCAGTAATTAATGCATTCAAGACATGAACTGGTTTCTTTGAATATTTTTATTAGAAAGCTAGTTATTATGGTAGAATATTGTATCCTAAATAACGAAATAAGTATAACGATTGGATTCTGTCAGACTAGGTAAAATCTATAAAAATATTATTAAGCCTATACATTATAATATAATTTATGATTACTAAAAATGTTATGGCGATAATCTCGCCCCCTATCACATTGGGGACGGAAATAAGCTCGGCGAAATGTATATATATTCTAGTTCTCTAGTTCTCCTTTGCCTACGCCCGCGGGAACATAGGCGTGAGCTTACGTTTTTTATAAAAATATTATTTATGACCATAAATTCAAGAGTGTTGTGAAAAATAAGTTTGTATTAAAAACATCCTCCAGTCGCAAACAGGGGGGTTACCACCACTTCTTATAGCAGTATTATTATAGTCTTACTACGTTTTTTTGTACGGGAATCGATACAAGTAAGATTATAATAATATTGCTATAAGAGGTGGTGGTAACCCCTCAGGTCGATATGTAAATCTTTGGAGGAGGCCTATGTCCAGCAGTGGACGATTATTATTAACATTCATAATAAACTTGTACAAACATTAAATGTAAGTAGTTATATCTGGTCTTCTTGGAGGCCTATTTAATTTTATAGTTACTTATAAAAAAAATAATACCAATCATACTGCTTTATAGCTTCTTAAAGAAGAGGTGCAATTATGAGCAATGAAATGCTGATGCTATTCTTACGATTAGTCTTATTAACATTAAAGGATCCAATGATTAACGTTTTGTATTAGACGCCAGAGTTCTGTTTATCAATGGCACCGCAGATTGCATCCTCATCGTTTTATAGTTTCTTATTACGGTTTATTGTTTCATTATCGGATTCTCTGTTAATGATCTTTCTACCAGCTAAAATTATTATAGAAACGAGTACTACTTATCTAACTAAAGCTAAAATAAAATAACATAACACACATAACATAATCTCACGCTTGTATCCCGAAAGGGTAGGCACAGGGGGCTGGCCAGCCAGTACACCCACATTTCGCCAAGCTTAGTTCCGTCCCAAATGTGATAGGTGGCGAGACTCCGACAAATTCCAGACTCCGGGCTGATATAGAAAAATCCAATATCACTGCCCAAACCGGGGATCGAACTCGAGACCTTAGGACGGTAGTCGTACCGAAATACAACCACGCCACCGAGGCAGTCTTATTAATCTTAAATTAATCTTGCTCATATCATTACCCAAAGTTTCGTTTAACTGGTTTGTATTCAAGATTAATTTTTACTACTTAAAAACTATTAGAGAAATTAAACAAGCGGATCCAATAACACAGGAAATCCTACGGATGATAACACTTTTAATGTTTATTTTAGAGCTTCCTACAGTTTTTGTATAAGGGTGAATGTACATCTAACTACGCCGCACGATTTTTTTATAGCAGAGACTGGCAAACGAGCTAATGGATCATCTGAAGTGATCTCCATTGCCTGTAGACCCACATAAAACAAAAGAATCAAGGGTGC
This sequence comes from Clanis bilineata, assembly GCA_036417725.1. Taxonomy (NCBI): domain Eukaryota; kingdom Metazoa; phylum Arthropoda; class Insecta; order Lepidoptera; family Sphingidae; genus Clanis; species Clanis bilineata. The sequence continues at coordinate 7,977,237 of CM071144.1, read as the reverse complement.
GTTGCTAACATGGAAATAAGGATTGGGAAGAGGAGGTAATTGGACTACCGGAAATATTTATTTTGAGTGGTAGAGCCACGTTGTTAGACAATTTCGTCTACAGCACGAATGAGCTGGCTCGACCGGTTTGATACCACTGTCTCACAGAAAACCGACGTAAAGTGGCAGCTCGCTGTCGCTGTCGTTCTGTGAGTGAGATTTCCGGTGGCCCATTTTCCCATTCCCATCCCCATTTTCCCTCTCCCTTTCTCAATCTCTTTTCCCTCCCCTTCTATTCCATAATTTAAGTTGGCAACGCACCCGTGATTATTTTTGAGTCTCGAGTGTCTATGGGCTGTGGAGATCACTAACCAACAGGTACCCACCTGCTCGTTTGCCGGTCTCTGCTATAAAAACACCTTACGAAGCGCAATAGCGAACTGGCATCTGCCTCTTTACGTTGGTTTTCTGTGAGACAGTGGTATCAAACCGGTCGAGCCGACCTATTTGGGCTGTAGATGATACGTTATCCACAGCGTGGCTCTACCACTTACGTGTTTGAGTGATCATCTAAATTCTAAATAAACTATTACATTAAATCACTGACAGACAGGACAGCCCCCGTGGCACAGCGGACGAGTAGCCGGTTGTGAAGCGAGAGCCCGCGGATTTGATTCCCGCATTGAGACAAATGTTTGTGTGGCCCACAGATATTTGTTTCAAGTCTGGATGTTGTGAGACCGAAAGTCTCTCATAGTCTCTGACACCCACGATACAGGTTATACCTAGTGTGGGGTCAGAACTAGATGTGTGACTGATGGGTGTATTTATTTAATTATTATATACCTGAATTGTATTTATTAAATCGTATTTAACTTGTATTATCTGTTTCGAATGGGCTTATTAACATAATGCTATAGCATTAAATCTCTGAACGAATAGCAGTAACTGTAGATTATATTAAGATAACAAATTAATTTATTTTACTGGAATTATGTATGGGATTTCGTGACAATTCGTACTGTTCCGAATATTGTGAAATTGAACTATTGTGACTTAATATCTGCGTGTTAAGGTAATTTTAATAAGCGTTTGTTCGTGTTTCAAACTTCTGTTGGAATTCTGGGCATTTCGAACGAAAACGTTTAATTGTTGTTTATCAAGTGAATTATTTTTGAAGATTTATAATTCAGTATAAAGTCGCCTATAGGATGAAATAAAAATAAGTTAATAGAATTATCAAATTCAAGATCTGATAAATAAACAGCAGATTTCTGCAAATGTGGCATTAAAAAAAGTGGAATATTTCTTGTCTATCTTTTTCTTTAAGAATAACAAAGTAACAGACGCCAAATAGTATAATTTTGTATGGTCAACAAGTAGCACATGGCACAGTTAATATATTTTATGTGAATCATAAAAGCTTATTAAACGACCGCTATCCTCTCGTGTCGTTTTAGTCACCTGTTTTACACATTGTTGACTTTTGTACAACACTTAATTTGCATAATTACTGTTTCTTGCTGAACCCCTGTTATATTTAACTATTAAACACAAAAAATAAATACTGATTGTTGCTTATGGCTCCACTGCCGTAGGAAGTCTTTTCCCTATATAAAAATAACACACACATGCAGACACACACACACACACACACACACACACACACACACACACACACACACACACACACACACACACACACCACACACACATGCATTTTATCCTGGAAGGGCAGCGGAGAAACTAATGCATTAGTACATGAAATAGCCTATCAATGAATATGAATAGCCACGTTGGAATAGTATATGTAGCTTTCCATTAATTATAGAATTTTCCAGAGACATTTTACCTCTATACAATATTAATTTAGTATAGATCAATACAGAATATCCTTTAAAACGATTAGCAGTTATTGTTTATTAACTATTTCACTATGCTATCAAGTTGAAGATAACTCATTTTGAGAGCTTATATTATTTACTATAATACACGGATTATAGATGTCTTTGGTATATTAATGAATTATATCTAATTTGTATAATATATTTTATACAAAGGACAGGAGTCTTTTTGCTAAGTCTAACAGCGTGTTGTTACGTTATTTTTGCATAATGCATATCTTATCAAATGTCACTTTACTTTAAAAAGTCACCACAACCTTGGATTTATCGGAACTGGTCATTCAAGTAAATAATAGATTCTTATTTCATATTGTTTTTTAACACCAGTAGTGGTCTAATGGTTGGTTATTCTTATTGTTTTTGTTTAACGTCAGTAGTGGTCTAAGAATTGGTTATTCTTATAGCTTTTCGACCGACATCAAAAAAGGAGATGGTCCTCATATCTTCGACAAATGTGGTCCGATTTCAGGATTCTTTTTGTATTCGATAGAACATATTCCAAGGGTAATCCCATATAAATTTGGTCACGATCGGATAAATTTTGAAGTCAGTCCGTCGGATAAATTTTGAAGTCGGTTCAAGTTTTTTAACTTGTGAAATTTTAACATGGGTGTATTCTTATGTCATTCCCATACATTTACTATTCTATTCGACTTGCGCATAAGGCACTTGGCTAAGCCCGCAGTAGTGGTCTAGTGGTGTAGTAAACGACGCAACTTGAAGCGAACCATATTGAAGAGACCTACTCTTGTGCAAGAGGTCGAAGACTGTTTATTCGTGGTGACGCGTCAAAACTTCGGTAGTTTTGGAAAAGTGTCGCGTCATGTATTTAAGTAAGAAGCTTCATATGTATCTCGACTTATACTGTCACGTGTTATGACATTAAAAAGATTTGGATATATTAGAGGCAGCCTCGCGTAGAGGTAACTGAAGTACGCCTCAACTTGAGGCATGCTCTGCCATGAGATAAATTGAGGTGAGTAGTGGACATTTTTGCACCAGATTTTCATCATGGTCAAGACGTTCCAGATTGTGTCGTTATTAGTAAATCTGTTTGTCTCAATTTAAGTCTGTACTCGTCCGTTAGCCCGCCTGGTTAGCATGCGTGTCACGATATATCTTAATAACCGACTGGAGAGATGTTGTCTACAATATTAAATGATAATAAATGAGGACGCATATTAGTGTACGTAGACAAATAGGTAAAATCGGTTATAACACTACAATAAGCGTAGACAAAATTTTCTCGTGGCGCGCATGCTAGATGGGCTGGGATGCTTAGATTTTCCGATTTAAAGTGACAACGATTGATGTACAACGTCACGGTTTGTAGGATCGATAGTGAGCGCCACATGTGTTCACTCTACGGAAAATCGTTGACATGGTATACTTCAAGCCGATGAATAGATTAAAGTATTATGTACATGCATTAGATACGCTCTTTAAACTCAGTCAAAGAAACGAGTAAAAGGTCACAATAGAGAAGTAATCCAAGGAACACAAAATACAGTGAAACAGAGAAGCATAAACATTTTATAGTTATCAAAATGAATAATATATTTTATTCTTAATGCTCCAGAACTTAGCAAAATACAGAATCTAACTAATAATCACAAGCTTATTTCGGTAGTATAGATAAAAAGTTTATTTCTAAAACTTGTGTTTTACACGAATATTGATTATACGCGACTACACATCGTAGAGGCAATTTTTCAAATGAATTATAATATCAGATAAGAGCGACGCAGAATAATTATTAAATTAAAACCGACGACGACGACGACCACCTTAATTATAGTTTAATTCATAAGACGTAATTAATTACAATGACTATAGAAATATCACTCAAGGAACGCCACCCATCTGAAGTGCAGTACAAAGGCACGTATCGATGGATCGTTCGTCTAATTATGCGACGTCACATATTCTGGTGTGAGCACTGAGTTACAATCGAGGTGATCAACCTCAGTATCCCATTGTCGCACGTTGACATGTGGGAATGTAAAGTGATGCTCAATGATTCTCAGAGTTCCAATTATATTATGTGGTTATTTGTAAAACGTTAAAAAAATTTGATCGATTTTGCATACCTTTAATAGATGTTGTTCGTTGTGTACGTTCATTCAAAGTTATACAGTTTCCTTTTTTCTTATTTAATGGTAAAAATATGGACTCAGATTATCGCTCGTTTTTACATAAATTGACATATTTACGAGTCGCCGAGCTATTTAAAAATAAAATTAGTATGGTCCAATAAATGACAGTTTTCTATAATATTTGCCTCAAATGGAATATTAAGTCGTTCCATTTACATTTAAATACAACTTAGCAATTAGAAGAAGAAAAAATACACTTTAAAGTTTATTTTGTCGGTATATTATGAAAATTCGAGTTTTCATATAGTTCAGTCAGATCATAAATGGGTGAATTGGAAACAAAGTTTACAAATACAAATAGCTTAAACATGAAGTAATAAAAAATACCACAACAATAACTAAGCAGTTTTAGATTGGAAAGCAGTAAAAAATTATACTACGAGTATTTTACAAAAGCATTTACTTGCATCATAATATTTACGTCGAAAGCGCAACTTGCTATGTCGTGATTCCATTGTAGCTTTCAATAAGTAATTGGTGCTTAAGTTACGTTGTCAATGGCCATTGTGATCGGGAGTACACCGCATCGGCTAACAAGCAGAAAAATATATTACAATTTGTTATATGCATATTGGCCAGTTTTATTTTCTTATATTTATTTTAATTTTTTTGCTGAGCACGAATTATTTTGACTCTATTATTCGATCAAGCTCGAAGCACGTGAATTTTTAACTAAATGTCTTCAGTCGCATGTCTTAAGTAGGCGGCGAATATGTTAATATTATTGAAATAATTAATTGTCCTCTGAATGATTTTTTTATGTTGTGTGATGAAAATCTACTTGATCTTACTGGATCCCTTAGAGCGGGTTGACGTCAGGCAGGCAGCCGAACGTAAAAACTAAGCCAATTACTTTCATCAACATGTTTGAAAAAGTGTGTTGCGCCGACCGAAAGAAATAATGAAATTCTTTCTTCAAAAATAGTGTCTTTACATAAAAATTTTACTGAATCTTTTAATTTATTTACCGAAGAATTTATTACTAAAGTTCCAAATAAGAAGTTGTTTGCATGTGAGAATATAAATCTCAAACGAGTTACGATTTTATTGAGGCGTTTATTGGCATAAAAACGTGATTCTTCCGTTGCGGGAAATCGGAAGTGTTACTGTGGGTTCCTCTAACCACTTCACCGACTTCCCTGGGAGTTTCTCTTGGCAACAAATCGATTTACATATTTACTTTGGCTGCGTTTACTTGGTTACGTGTTTACTTCACAACAATAGGCTATTATTCTCGCCATTAATTAGCTATAGGATTTAGAGAGTTAAAAAGTGAAATTCTTAAAGTATTAAAATGAAATATAGTTTCTATGGCCATAATAATTATTGACTTGCTTCTAGATATAACAGTTATTGGCGTGTTAGAAAATTCTAGAATGAAACAAAATAACGTAATATAAATAGTTGGTTTATGGCTAGTAGTTTTGAAGTAATCGTTGAAATTAAATTGTTATTGTTTTAAGCAACGATTTTTTCAAGTTTTGTAGAAAATATCAGGATATTAAAATGTTAATGATATTAACCCATGACTCCCATAGGACAGATTTAGCCTAGTGAGGTGGTCAATGTTAATCAAAATACTATACAGATAACAATTCAGTAAATATTAAACATGGTCGCGTTTCGTTCGGTGAGTGAGATTTCCGGTGGCCCATTTCCCCCTTCCTTTCCCAATCCTTTTTTCCCTCCCCTTCAATTTCCTCCTTTTAGTTTAGCAACGCACCCATGATTCTTTTTGTGTCTTGGGTGTCTTTTTTTTACGTCCATGTTAAACTAAATTATTTATTTATAAGCAACCATTTTAAATCATGTCCTCAAACAGAGCCACATTCTCATCGGAAACGAAATTATTTGCATTGAATTTTAAAACTGAATCGCTTTGTATGCCTTTTATTCCCAACACGATTTAAAATGTTGCAACGCATGAATGCTAACCTAAAACAAATATTAACAGCGGAGGCAGTTACAGGGTCGTTTATATGACAATATCTCCATTGTATCGAACTGTGGGCAGACTTATCACATATTATTATGTCCCCAAGCCGTGTACACAAGATTTAAATAAGTATCAGTTGCCACAAACATACTTGATGCCCTTTGAATATAAATGCGGCATTGGCATGCAAAGTTGCGAAAATTCCACGGGAATAAGAATACCACCCGTTTTATAATACGTGAATTTTAATGGCAAGAAATGACGGACGAGCTTTGTTGTGCCGAACAAAATTTATTGGAATCCAATGTTCATTTCTATTGTCGTATACGTAAGATTATTTCACGATTTTGAGCACTGATGTAAGTGAGTCATGAACATATTAAAGAAATGAAATTTTAATGTGGCTTAGGCCGTGAAGAAGACGACTTAAGAAAGGTATTCATCATGCGAAATTGAATGGAATGGGCAGAAGAGGGCGCCCAAGGAGAACTTATAAGGATCAAATAATATCTTCGAAAAAGGCATGTTAGGGCTATTAGGAGTACCCTCAACTGAGATAAATGTATGAAAAAATGTATGAGTGTAGAAAAGCAATCGAGGTGCGTCAAGATCGTTGTTGTGGCGTTCAATAATCTCTGCCTATCTATGATATGCAGGCGTCAGTGTGTAGGTATGTATGTATTCCGGACAAGTGTTAAGAAATACTGCCTCGGTGGCGTGGTTGTATTCCAGTACGACTACCGTCCTGAGGTCTCGGGTTCGATCCCCGGGTCGGGCAATTGATATTGGATTTCCTCATATCAGCCCGGAGTCTGGAATTTGTGCCCGATATGGCGATTTGTGATTGGCGATATGGCGTGAGCTTACGATATGTGTTAAGAAATACAATTATTAACACGTGTTCAGTCAAACTTATACATATGTATTTGATAGAGAATGTTAGAATTCCTCCGACAAATATGGTACAATAGTTATTTTAACACGACGATGTAAAGTATCAGAGGAAAAAAAGAACGATCTTTGTGTTCATGCAATTTCTTTCGTATAAAGGCTCTGGTTCAGGAATGTATGGAATGCTTTGTTGTGAATTTACTGTCTGACATGATAGATTATGCACTACGCCATGCTTGCATTTTTTATTGCGGTGGAATTTATGTATAAAATTATCGAAAATTAATGCTTAAATATTTTGAAATATTCTTGGATTATAAAAAATATGTCTAGAAAGTTACATGGGTTTTAAAATATTATAATTATAACCAAGATGTTCTATATCATATATCAGTATCACGTTATTAGTATATCAGTGATAATTTCATAAATAGTTTAAAATATAAAAGTTGGGGTGTTACAATACCTATACGAATTTAGTTAAGCGTTATCCAATCACGCACTAAAATTGAAGAATGGAATGAAAAAAAACGGTGGATTATTATCTTAGACATAAGATAGTTTTTGTTATATTTCATTTCAATGGATACTATTTCAATGCGGATGGAACGTCGGGAAAAAAATCGTGATAGAATCCGTAAAAATAGTTCTATTTCAATGTATAACATTCGCGTAAACTTAAGATATTAGTATGCGGATGGAACTTTAAAGCTCGTAGGTAATTTATGCCAGGTATGCTAGCTGTGACTTGTAATATTATTATTTCGAAAGGCTCTTTTCGTGTATAACCTATTTCAAGATTTTTTACGATGTATACTTTCAATTGATTAAATGAGATATCCATATTTAGAAAGCCAGGTGTCTTAAATATGCACAAGATAATTAAACTATTTCAAAACTTCGGACTCGATATATAAATCGAAAACAGGAGCTAAATTCTTGAGCGTAGACATTTGTATGCAGGCTTCTATCAACCTCGCAAGCTGGCTTAACGGGACCTCTAACGTAATGGTACTCACTTCCTTTGGGACAGTTATGATGCCTCAGACAAAGAAATTCTCACTTCCCATTGTGTATTGAGGTGCCGGTTATGCTCTATTAAATTCATATGAGTACTGCGTTTTTGCGAATTTATGAATATCAATTACTGGTATTGAGTTACGAGTTTATTCTTTTTTTTAATGTTTCCACGCATTTGCGATGATTGAGCATTTTAAAATGTTTCATTAGGGTATTTGTAGGTAACTTCATTTGGTACCCAGTTCGAGTTAGTTCTGACAGTTGTCACTTTTCGAAAAACGATGATGTTTTCGTTTTCCTTATATTTTAGTTTATTGAAGTTTCCGCAAGTGGCGCTGCTTGTCAAATGATTGGAGAATAATCACAAGTTTAAAAACTTAACGGACCGACTTCAAATCCGATCGTGACCAAATTTATATGGGACCACCCTTAAAAGAAGCTCTATCGAACACAAAAATAATTTTGAAAATTGGTCCACATTTGGCGGAGATATCGCGTAACATACATAAAAAAATATAGACGAATTAAGGACCTCCTCCTTTTGTGGAAGTTGGTCGAAAATAAATTATCATCGTTTTGCAAACTGTTAAACCTCGTACCTGATAATAACTATTTCATATATAACTAGTGAATTATTGCGTAAATTATTTATTTTAGCTGAAAGCTTTGATAAATATAATTTTCCAATCATACTTTATGACTACTCATAAAATTAAAGTCTTCAAAACACGATAATCTAAGACTATAAAATTGGCGGACTACGTAAGTGCTAGCAAACAGCTTTTGAAAGCTTCTTTTTATCAGCATCAAAATTTTATAGATGTTTTATTCGTTTGTAAGGATTACCGCACACTTTTATCTGGCTCTTTATAATTTTTCACAAAAGTTGAAGTCAAATAATTTTGGCCACCGAATTCGAATCGCTGAAAAAAGCGCATACATGATATTTGTATAAAATAACCAAACGCCTGTCGTCTCCTTGGTCGAGAGTCAATATCGGCATATTGCCCATACATATTATGCTCGTGGTCGTTAATGTACCGAGATCTTCAGGGTTCGAATTCCAGGTCGGGTCGGTTCATTAATTCGATTGTATAGTATCTAACAGTAGATACAAGGCTTGGAAGGTACGATAGTCAATATGTTATAAAAATAAAATGCATTCACGTAATTCTAGTGAATCGTTTAATCTGATTACGATGGCGCCTGGCCGGACTGTCTCAATGAACGTGAAGCAATTCAAACGTTTGCGGTCTACAGTTCTATATGGAGCGGATATAATGCAATTTTATCATTACCTGTGCAATTATTGGTTCAACTAAACGGTTGGTATATGATACTTATATAAATGTGTTTTTTCTGCCATAAATGCTTTGTTTCCAACGTTGTTTGCGACTTGTGGCTGGTTAACGGTTGTAGCTATTTTGTAATTTCCGTAGTTTATTATGATCTCCGAGGCATGAAGGGACTATGTTACAATATTGTGACTTTTGTACTCTAAACTTTTGTATGAATTAGTATAATTCAGTACTCTTTATTTTTAAAGATTTTTTTTACATTTTTAAATATATGCTATAAAAAAATACAATTATTATTAGTATTATTATTTATTAGTCAATAATTCGGCAAATGTATGCCGGTTGGAATCATGTTTTATTAACCATTGACACACTATCTATAGCTCTATATTGTAGAGACTATAGTAACGTAAGCTACTTTTATCTCGGGGAAAGATTTCAACGGGCGTAGGATCTTAAGCTAAGGTCTGTTTTTATTATTTAAGTATAAATAATATTTTAACTGCCACGGTTGCGTGGTGGTATCTCGGTGCGACTACGGTTCTGAGGTCTCGGGCTCGATCCCCGGGTCGGGCAAAGTGATGTTGGATTTTTCCATATCAGCCCGGAGTCTGGAATTTGTGCCCGATATGGCGATAGGCTCGCCCCCTATCACATCTGGGACGGAACTAAGCTCGGCGAAATGTGGGTATTCTAGTTGGCTAGTGCGCCTCTGCCTACCCCTTCGGGGATACAGGCGTGAGCTTACACATAATATTTTAAATAAAGTAAAGCATGTATAAGTGCAAGACCAAATAATAGTCACAGTTAACGATCGTGAACTTCACACGAAATTAGTATATTCTAATGTATCAGAACCACTAAAGTCAATACAGTTAGCTTGTATCGAATATGTCTCAGAATAATTGTAAAAGCAGTTTTGTTTAAATTCACGAATCTTTCGTTTAAAAGCCGTAAGCATTAATGTACTTAAACAAAATTTCATATCAGCATATTTTAAATTAACGCGTACGTCGTAAACCGCACAGTGCCGTTGAATACAAATGAAATTTTATAGCTAGAGAGCTTCGAACAGGCTTTTCAACACATAGCTCAGTGTTCGTAGAACAGACGTGGACCCGCGATGTATATGATTCGTGAATACAAATCCGATTCGATTATAAGAAAAGAACGATTTCAATCTATTCTCGACCTGGATACTTTGAATGAACGTTCAATTAATTTAATAGAGTCGTCGCAAACGAAATCTTTTATGTCAGGTTAATATTTCGCTGGGTCAGTGTGTTATTGTATTTCAAACATGTCACGGTGATATTTTACGTCCATTTAATGATCATTTGGAATGTCACGGTATGTGATTAAAAAATTAAGACGGAAATCCAGTTTTAATCATGAACTCATAAAATTTGAAATTTATGGTGATCTGATAATCGCGTTAACTATAATAAAATATATGTGGAGTATAATACGACTTCATCTTCATCATCATCAGCCATAGGACGTTCACTGCTGCACATATAACTTACTTAATGCAAATGTTTATTTTATATACGTAATTAAATGAAATATAATATTCTTCTTAATTAAAAATCGAATACATATAATTCTTAAGCATAAATCGTTACTCAATAACATTTAAGTTTACAATCTATTACATAATATAAAAGATGCAAACAACTTAGAACAGCTGGGTGAAAGACTATCAACTTTTACATAATGGAGAATTATTAACCGCCGTTTATTGCTGTACGGACTTTTTACAGCTATCTAAACGTTTAATCGTGTAAATAAATAAGACAGCCTTTACAGACCGCAATGAAATAAAAAATAATCGATTTAACGTCGCGGCGGTCGCCAGTGTTATTGTCAAGGACTTGTGATTACGTCGCCATGTGTTTTTGTTCTATCAGCGTCTTGTCATTCGTGGGAATGTTTGTCTCATAAACAATGGTGACATACAGTCCGGCTGATCAGAAAACTAATCAGGGGTCTGGTTCTCAATTAGAGATTTAAAACGACTGTGTAACCCACCTCCTCGTGAATATGAAAATAGACCTAAACAGAACGGTATAAAGAATCAATTTAATTGAGTCAACATAACGTATTGCGTTAAGTGTTCGTTTGCTCATATAGAATAAGGGCTCAGCTACTCACAACCTCTCACGTACTCGCGGTATTCGGAGCTAAGTGCCTCTAATGATACAGGACCGTCTGCGGAACGCACGCAATTTCTAATGTTATTTACGTGTCGATATGATACCAGTTCGATAAAAATAATTATCATTAGCCAACCAAAACGGTCGGTTGTCGTACAGGTAATACTTTCACGAACCGTACCTACGACTCGCTCACCTTGTCGACGTTGGACGAGTAATTTCTCCTCAAAGTTATCGGACAAGGTCCCAATACACTCTCTTTTCTTCGCAATTTAAGTGGGCTACCAGTAATGAGAGGTTTCACCCTATTCGAGAAAATTGCACGCCGCGGACGAAAGAGTGCAGTTGATATATTGCTTGGCCAAGGCTCGCCTAAACCAGTCGAGTAAGTTGAGAGCTTTAGAAAATATCTGTGATTAATAGAGAGGGAACGTATTCTGTAGTTGTCGCCTGTTTGTTGTTTTCTGTTGTTTGTTGTATTCTGTACTCGGTGTACTGGCAGTGTATATGGGCTGTGAACCCAGGACGGGTTCGATTCCCAGGTCAGATGGGGGTGTTTTTTTAACACTATCTGTACAGATGAGGGTTGACGTCAATCAGGCAGCGGAACATAAAAACTGCCAAAGCTTTCCTGCAACATGTTTGAAAAAGTATGTTGCGCCAACCCCACATTATGGTGGGATAAGGGCAGGTAGAAAGAAAGTACTCTATAGTTTTAAATTGCAGTAGTTGTTTGAAACTGTTTCCCTGTCAATCAAATAAATCACTATGGCCACTAATAAATAACGTTAGGCCGTCGATAAACCGACAGTTCTGCCAACACCAGTACAAAGTTGAACTTTGATAGGATCTTGAGAAGTCCGGACTAGACAGAGGCGGAAACGGCGACGTTGTTTTCGAGGCTGTTAGTCCCGTACGACTTATACAATGCAATCAATATCAGTGGTAATAAATTTCAACTGTAACAGCCGTCGCAACTGTAACAGTAGCTTATTTATTTGCAAATATATCTCAACTGCACGTGATTATGCAGCTATTGAATTTTATCGTGAATGAAGTTACTCGTTACCGTAACACTGCCTCAGTGGCGTGGTTGTATTTGGGTACGACTACTATCCTGAGGTCTCGGGTTCGATCCCTTAAGGAACTAAGCTCGGCGTAATGTGGGTGTACTAGTTCGCTCTAGTGCGTCTCTGCCTACTCCTTCGAGGGTACAGGCGTGAACTTATGTTATGTTATGTCATTAATATGGTAGAATATTTATGCTAAAAGATTCCTGCCTTCAAATCCTCGCTAAGGTAATTAGAGAGTAATTTCAGTTTTTCAGTTGGAAAAAGCACACATAAGTAGCACTGGGCTGGAATTCGTAGCCAGGATGCTACGATAAAATAATTATGATGAACGGTGATAAAATCGATGTTTCTGTAACCTTGCCTACTCCTCCGGGGAAACAAATAATAATATGTACAGTTGCATATTATGTATACATACATACAATTATGTATCTACCTACGTACCAATACTTACATATTTTGCTGACATAAAGCAAATTAAAACATTGGCTAATATGTAGTGTGTGGGCCAATAAAACATTATTTACGTGTCTAATAGTGCTAACAAGATGTATTGAGGGGTGTGAATTTATGTAATGCCAATAATTGTTGCACATATCATTCGTCTGGTTTGGGTTGTGCAATCTGAGGCCGTAGCACGAAAACATTCGACTTAATTTGCGAAGTTTTTCGAATATAGCTAATTATATTTTTGAAATTCCTCATAAATGAAATAAGACCAACATCTCGATTCGAATATGTACTCGAAAGTTAAGTGCTATGGCCCATGTGTGCCCACTCTGGTAATATTACGTTGTCAAGAGTATGATGACCTGCATTGCAGTACATATTAGATACGAGGTCAATCATTGTATTTAAATGATATCTGGCAGGTAGTATGTGGTTTTATCTACATACATTACATCATATAGTAGGCATGCATGTTACAAGTTTTCGGAGGTCTTTACTAGTGGGTTTCAAACTAACCTTAATCATCGTCATAAATGAATTTTCAATCGAATGAGGTTTTATTAGAGAATAGGTCTACATAGATTTTAAAATAGTCAACGGAGTTGTCCCTTTACGAAAGATTTGTGTACGCTAATCTCCCTAATTGGATGTAATTCTGAAAATAAACTTGGGTTAGCTGTTAGTGAAAATGTTTTAATAACAATGGTTAATGAATAATATTTTACTTTGAAGTGCGAATTACGGCTTACATTAATAGTGTGATATATGTATTATGTTAGCTTCACGTGGTTTTAATGCAGACGAAGTTGAGCCTAAAAGCCTATTATATAATATGAAATTGTATTAGATACTGTCGTAGAATTAGGATGAGGCGATAACGATTAGTGCAATAAGCAATAGTGACAATTGTCGGATTGATATTTGCTCGCAACAGTAAGCACCGTATCACATTGTCTCATAGAAACAGTGCCAAAGTGCAAACAATCAGTATACATCTGAAGGACTATTCATATCTTCAGACATAGTTCAAAGAAGCAGTACACATATTGGCTATCATCGGCCCACAATTTCTCGCCAAAAAACGTCAGCTAATGTGACTGTAAAGTTAGCCCTCATTAACACGAGAGCTTTTTCAACGCGCGTTAAAAAATCGTCGAAATGGAACATATGAGTTCTAGTGTAGTTATTCAAGCGACGGCGCTTTTTAATCGCTGCATTTTTTAAAAGACAGCTGTTGGGCTGTATGTAGAATATTCCTTATTAGAAACAATACAAAAATGATTTTCAAGCACTCATATAAACAGACATGTTGAGACACTTTTTAAAGCGCGTAGAAAAAGCTCTCGTACGAATGTCGGCTTACTTCAGTTACATAATATGAATTCGTTGTAAAATGTATCAACTAATTTTGATGTCGGTGTTAGCGATATCTGTAGATATAAATGGTCCTATTTAGTCTGTGAACACGGATGTTCGGCACAGATGCAGTGTATCACGCGGCTGGTGGCAATAAATAACGCCAGGAGAAGAACAGCGGAAAGGTCAGCGTAGAGCGAGCGGTAACCGCACCTCTCTCAAGGCCGATGCACAAGTTAGATATTAGAGTCGTGGCGGGTCGGCCCCACCCGACCGGTCGCGTCGTAGCTGCTGCGGAAAATATCAACCATTTGCTTACGAATAGACAGCGAACCGAAAAATACATTGCACAAGCTATATTTTCGTATTTCTGTGTTCGTTTGTCTATGTTTTGATAGCTTCTGTGGCGCAGTGGTTGAGTGAGTGAGCTGCTTGTGAAGCGAGAGGCCGCGGGTTCCCGCACCGAGACAAATGTTTGTTTAGCCTACAGATATTTGTTTCGGGTCTTGGTGTTGTGAAACTGAAATTTTCTCCTAATTCTGGATACGTACGACACAAGACTCGTATCTAGTGTGGGGTCAGGACTATGTGTGTGACTGTTAGGTGTTATTTGTACAGAGGAACAAACTGATACACATAATTTGTTTAAAGGCAGTTTGGACTCAGTTACTTTTAACCCGGAATTGTATAGGTTTTCCACCGGGGTGGAGCAGTAATAAAAAACTAATTACAAAATAAAAACGCTTAACCAACTCTCACCACGACTTCGCTTCGCTCTTTGTTTGACACGGACATTGGACTTTCTGGTTAGTCAGTATCAAAACTTGTCTATAGATGTGAAGTGTTCTACCAACAAGCTAATGCAATGATCTCTCCGTTTACTAAATGGAGTATTTTAAGTGAATGTTTCAATTTATATGCAAATAGCGTGGTCGTAGAAGGTGCTATAATTACGGCAATCACTACGAGTTGTTTGGATACTCAACGAAGTAGCTTTTGCTTGCTCGTAAACAGAAATGTCTACCGTTTGATTTACAGTAAAATTTATGATTATTCCTACCTTAAAAGTACCTTTTGTAAGTATCGAGAGCAGTTTTATATCTCAGTCTTTCTAGTTTTTTTTCTACTTGCCTTGATCCCACTCCAATGAGGCGGCCGACGCGACTTTTATCTGCGGCAAATCCTGTTAGAAAACACGCGTTGTCCAACCCGGGATTTGAAACCAGGACCCTCCAGTCCACAGCGGATATACGCTATAAGACTAAAGTGTTAGTGGGATTTATATTTATACAGAATGTTTCACAAAGTTGGTACCGGGTGTTTACCCGGTACCATGGGATACAGGAAGTTCACGTTTGTAGTCTCGGAGAGTAACATAATGTGTATATTTAAATCCATAATTCGATTCTTTTGATTGTCCAGTTTGGAGTTAGATGCTTATCGTTTTAACGCATATGCATATGTATACATAAACTTACGCCTGTATCCCCGAAGGGGTAGGCAGAGGCGAACTAGAGAACTAGATTACCCATATTTCATCGCACTCGCTCTCATTTAAGTTCCAGATGTGATAGAGGGCGAGCCTATTGCCATTTCGGGCACAAATTCCAGACGCCGGGCAGATTCTGAAAATTAATATCACTTTGTCCGATTCAGGGATCCAATCCGAGACCTCAAGATGGTAGGCATACTGTAATACCACTACTCCACCGAGGCAGTAACGCATATGCACTACTAGACTATGCCGGCGATACAATATTATTTTAATTACGTTCTTGACCCCTACGTTTGACCGTGGCATTATGTAGTTCCTAAACTGTTCGCATAAAAGATTGTTAATCTGAACTTCGTGTCTACAGGTGGTTAATTAATTATCATCGAAAACATCACATCTAATTGAGTTTCAAGGTCGAATGCCATTACCTTTTGATGTGCTATTTTTTATGGTAAGCAATATTTCTTATGCATATAATTGTATGCCTTGGAAATATATCTCTCTTTCTTTTTACCTGCCCTTATCACACCTTAATGTGGGGCTGGCGCAACATACCCTATCAAGCATGTTGCAGAAAGGATTTGGCTATGTTTTTACGACCGGTTGCCTGACTGTCAATCCCCCAGAGGTCACGTTTTGTGTTCGATAGAGCTTATTTCAAGGGCGGTCCCATATAAATTTGGTCACGAACGGATTTGAAGTCGATACGTTAAGTTTTTATTAACATTGCAAGGAAAACAATCCCTAGACACGTAATTTATAAACAGCCACCAACGAAGTGCGCTCAACAAACTTTCCATACTGGAAACAGGTTACATTCCCACTTACATCATTTTATTTTTCCAATAAAGGGACATTGTAATAAATTATTCGCGCCGTACGTTCTGGAGTGCTGACTAGTACTACCTTGGGACGGGTTCGCGAAGGCCGGTCATTGAGACCGAGCGAACGCATTGCCGCTTGCTGAAAAACTACTCGAAACTTTATACTGGTTGTGAGTGCACGATCTATGTGCAACGGTGTTCAATTTCTTGCCTTGAGAGGTTAATATTACTTGGTATTTATCTATTATTTTCGACCGACTTCCAAAAAGGAGACTGTCCTCAATTCGTCTGTTTTTTATGTATGTTACGCGATATCTCCGTCAAATGTGGATAGATTTTCAAAATTATTTTTGTGTTCGATAGAGCTTATTTCAAGGGTGGTCTCATATAAATTTCGTTCAGATCGGATTTGAAATCGGTTCGTTAAGTTTTTAAACTTGTGATATCAAAACAATTCTTAAATGTTTTGCCTGTACTAGTATTCTGTATTTAATAAACTTGAAAGTAGTACCTCTAAATCTCATATCTCATCTGACCTTACTTTATTTCGGGCTAATACGAGAATAGAATTCGGTGAGTATCTTGTTTTAGCCGCCTGCTGTCAACCCAATCTAGGGGTTGCATCCCGGACAAATTGTGTCAAAAATATTTTGCTTGACCTAAAATTCGAGCTCATGACCCCTCGATCCATAGCCCATAGGCGCTGCCACTAGACCAATGAGGCGACTAATGATAATGTTTTCTAGGAAAATGAAACCGCATACGAAACTACAACTATAAGCCGTATACCATAATTTATGTAATAGTTCAAAAAATAAACATATAAAAAATCCAATTATGCTGAAGATCTTATCTGTTCCATGAATGTTTGTATGTAAAACTGGCATAGTTGAATGATTGTGAATTTCCAAGAGATTGCGCCCTGGTATCTCTGGTTTGATCTAGCGAGGCAGATGTCGCTAGAAAGTCGCGTTGCTCCCGCGATCCGAGAGATAAACCTAGTGTGGACTTTCATTAATTGAGAATTTGTTTCGCTTCATAGTTCATACACTGTCTTTGTAGCTGATTCATTTGAATAACTTAGGAGCATCTGCATTGATAAAATAAAAATAGATGATTTATAACGTCGATTATCAATTTATTGGTATATTAGCAGCGGATTTAGGCTGAGAAACTATAAGATTCTGGGTTTATACTTGTGTTTATATAAGGACGGTCAATTTACATTTTTGTTTGGGATTCAAATTTGTGTAATTTCTAGCAATAGGCTTGTCGTCTATGTCTGTCTTTACAATCATTGGATGTATTAAGGTCAAGTTAACATGGCTATGCTAGATATAATTCTACCTATTAGGGGACTAACGACGAAAGCTTTATATGTTTATGAAATCATCTTGATACTATAAAAAATAATGCAGTCATTTAATTATAATCAAATATTATTAGTACTGATACTTCTATTTACCTTGTCAATAATTATATGCATGCAGTTGCTACCCAGGAATGAATAGTGAACAGGAAGAACCTCCCAAGTCGGTAAAATACCTTCATAAAATCGATGTTGCCCGCACGCATAGACTAACGAAACTGTTGTACTTCCTACATTTTCTTTTTCTGTCTGACGCAATGTAGGAAAATTATAATAATACCATTCGAAAAGCTTGCTCTATTATACTATAGCCACTTTTTAAAGAAACAAAAGAATTGTATGTAACTAGACCATATTTATTTTCTGTTAGGCGTTATTAATTTTTAACTTTCTTTAAAACTCCTTTAGAAAAAAGAAAATAATTTACGTTATAAAATAAATAAATATTTATATGTAATTTAGACCATTTATTGACTGTTAGGTTTTATCTCTTTTTAAATTTCGTTTAGTTCTTTGAAATCAAAGGAATTTATTAGAAGTTTCGTATGATAATAAGACATAAGACGTATTTTAGAGAGTTCTAACACTGTCACAAAATTATAATGCAGTTAGATAATACTTTTGGTTATTAATAAACAAATCTGCATAAAGATTGCAAAATATTTTTTTCCCATTAATATTTAAATAGTCGCCGTGAAATTACTTGGCTGTGTCAAAGAGTCATAATTTTAATAGGAATTGGTTACGCAATCTGTTTTATATCTAAGATAGTCACGTCCAAAATTCGTTGCGTACTTCACAATAGCAAGTTGTATGACAGGTGGCAAAACCTGCTGTATGTAGGACATAAAATTATGACACTTCTTTTGGGTAATTTTAGTGGATTGATATTCAATACATTTGTACTTATTTTTTTGTGTGTTGTGGTTATATACATTATTTATACTATTTTTCATTCGCCTTCTTGGTCTGGTGGCGGCATGTATGGGCTGTGGACCGGGGGGTCTTGGCTTCGATTCTCGGATCGGGCAAGGCGATTTCTGATTTCGTTTGCCCGGGACTGGATCCCTCATAGAGGGTTGACGTCAGGCGAGCGGCTGGACGTAAAACTAAGCTGAATCCTCTCTGCAACATACTAGAGGAGGTGTGTTGCGCCAACCCCGCATTGAGGTGGGATGGTGGAAAGAAAGTTGTGGTTCTATATACACTATTCTTTTTCTTCTCTGCCCTTAATCCACGTCACAATGCAACATAAGTACTGTTTCGAAATGTTGCAAAAAAGGTTCGACTTTAATTATTATAATCTGCCTGCCAGACGTCAGCCCTCCGTCCCAGGAAAATCGTATTAGACAAACAGCATTACCTGGTATTTGAATCCAGGACTTCCCGGTCCACAGTCCATATACACAGCCATTAGACCAAGGAGGGTACCTATACCCACAATTGCTGTCTATTTAGAGATATCTTATTTATAAACAGCTGTGTAACTATTTCCTCACTAACATCCTGATTATTTTAATAGAAATCCAAAGGCGTTTCCAATATCAGATTTATTAGCTACGATCGTCGTAAAAATAATGGGTGATAGTTAAAGCCTTCTGATACATAACTTTACGCGGTTATCGCTATCTAGAAATTACACGTGTGTACTTAGTTTATAGTCTGTGGCCACCTCAATTTACTGGGCACCTACAGTGGTGTATGAATGAAATGCGTGGGTATCAGTTAGATAAATGCGCTCCTCATTAATATAAGTTTCCATCCCGATCCGTGAATGGAGACCTTTTGTTTTGTGTAAATTGACGTTGAAAGGCGATTGTGATCGTCTCTTATTACTAGTAATTGGATGGCGTGAATTAATTTTATTGAGTCTGATTTGATTTAAAGTTAAGTTAAGAGGTAAAGTTTACTAATTATAGTTTATGTAAAAGAGAGCAATCTTTGCAAATATTTGTCTGATTAAAAAAATACCATTAGAATATTGAATTCTTTGGAATAAAACTATTTTTACGGATTCTATCAGGATTTGGTTTTAATTTTTGTGCCCGATGTTTCAAAAATAGTTTTATTCCAATGAATAACATTAGCGTAAATCTAAGAAATCATAATATTGAATTCTACCTGGTTTAAAATGTCAGTTTTCAGTGAAAACGAAAAGTTGGCAATAAATAGTACATATTGTCTAATTGATTACAATATGGAACTGTACAGATTTTTTTAATAGTTCTTACTTATCAAACTACACGTTGCTTCCATAACTATTTAATTTATTTACATATAATTGTTTATTAAGCTTAAGTTAGAATACGCTTTTAAGAAGTCGTTAAAAAACTAAACACTTCTTATTCCATTACAAACATTAAATTAAATTAAACAGCGAGCAATTACCAGTAGCACACGTAATTTACCCGTGTTATAGCAGTAGCATTAACTTGCACATACATAGAAATAAAGTTTCATTTTAACTTAGAGCACAAGTCAAGTCGGCATTATCTTTTGTATCTTTTTTTAGACATTAATCTGCATCATTATGTGTGTTTGTTGAGAGCGACTCGGACAGATCTCGCATGTCTTAAAATTGTTATTGCAGCTTAGCAAACTTATCTATGCATGTGGCGAAATTCGGAAACAGCTTATTGCAGTAAATTAATAAATTAACAATTAAATACGACGGGTAAAGTACACACCCCAGATTTGTAATTATAATAAAATATGATTTATTTTTAAAATTATAGTGTTCTACATAAGAAAGATCTGAAGTATGAAAATACATGTTTAATATAATTAATTATTTTAATTTGTAAATTATGTTTTATTCTAAGATTATTATTTTTTAAATATGATATTATTTGATCGAAGATTTGAAATATAAAAATGTTTAACAACATTAAATTTGCCAATGCACAGATCAATTTACGCAAGCTATAAGTGTTGAGTTATTTATTGGCAAGTTTTTCATTTAATTGCCAACGCTATCAGCTAATGTGCGAAGTGAATATCGCGTGATGCATCGCCTCCGCCCGCGATACCTGTCATTTGATAAATGCTGCATCCTGTGTGGACGGCAGATGAAAATGATACTTCTACTTTCAGTGATATATAACTTACTATAAAATATAAATAGCAACGGTCATTTAAGTACTGGTGCCTATTTTGAATTCTTACTTCAGGTAAATGGCAATCAGTTATTTACGAGTAGTCATACAGAAACCTATTTACATAGTTCAAGTTTAGAACAAGATATATGTAGGTGAAAATTTTACAGAAAATTGTCGTTTACGAGTCCGCGTCATACGATGCTTTATTCAAGTTTCGCCTGTGATATACGCGGTACTCTCTATCTTGCTGGAATCTGATATTAAACCCCTCTATGCACTTCGTGGTTTTAAGCAGTAAAAATATCAAGTAAGTTGCTGTTGCTCTGATTCTTTTCGCTATAAGTGCACCGTGAAACCTTTTTATTAATGTCACTATATTCAAGATGTATAACGACTTGGCATTCCATCACTGTCCATTTGTCACGTCAACAAAATTGCAAGCAGACGAACAAGAAAAAGCAGCATAAAAAAGTTAATTAAACATTGCTCTTATTCTGTATACATGTGTGTGCAGTTTGTATGGAACATTTCCCTTGGTGAATCTTAATTCAAGCGTAGTTGTCGCAAGCAGCCGGCAACTAAGTGGTTTGTCGTGTCCTATCCCACTGGGCACTTTATTGCATCAACTTTAATTTAATGTTGTTCTTATTTTGTAATGAGATGCCGTACATATTCTGTTAAATCATATTCGTTGCATAATTGTGTTGCGGTGGAATAATTAGATCACGCGTTCTTGATTTGTTTCTAATAGCAAATGTTGTACGAGAATGTGTAACGTTTTCGACACTAGTATGATAAACAGATACATTAGCTCACGCCTGTATTCCAGTAGAGATAAATAGAGGTGCAGCTCAAAGCCTCCGTGGCGCAGCGGGCGAGTAGCCGGCTGTGAAACGTGAGGTCGCGGGTTCGAATCCCGCACCGAGACAAATGTCTGTGTGGCCCACAGATATTTGTTTCGGGTCTAGATGTTGTGAGATCGAAAGTCTCTCGTAGTTTCTGATACCTACGATACAGGTTATATCTAGTGTGGGATCAGGATTATGTGTGCGACTGTGGGGTGTATTTATTATTTATAGGTACAGTACTGTTCATCCGGTTCACCGACTTTATTTAAATGTCAAAATTAGTATGTGAAAGAGCACGTGTGTGTTATAGTATGATAACATACTCACAAACAAGCACAATTTCAATCCGTGTGTGGTTTCTTGATAACTCAAATGCAAATTATTGTATTTATCCGACCCAGTATCATGAAACGAAAACGATTATTTAAGTATTTTTAATAGATCTCATTGCTCAAGTAAAACTGTTCGAGTCAAATTAATACCAACTTAAAAGTAGACACAAATTAACCAGCTGTCGAGTCAACTTAAAACGATAATTCAAACGCACTGTCCAAGCGCCTGTCGCATACATCAAAATATTATATAAACGGCCCGTAGACCGTGGCCCAAGCGATGCAAAACCGAAAACGAGCGCTAGATAAATCTTACACACCACGAATATATCATATTAAGTAACAAGTGGTCCTCTATGACAGGAGAGAGTTGGCACTGTCATTCGCATGCCGTGAACTTTCAATAAATCTTGAGTGACAAACACAAAAATTATATCGCAAATTATTCAGTAAATTAATGCATGGCCATCTTATCTGTTTATGTATGGAGGCGCCACTAGTTTAATTAGTTCTGTCAAATAAGATGTGGCCAATAATGTGTATCAACTTTAGCGGCTACATACATTATTATACGCTATACAATTTTGACAGATAAGGAGATTTCAATTGACATAATACGACTTCAAATGATTAGCTGCGTTACATTATTCGGGGGTAATAGTCGCGTAAAATCCAGATTAGAAACAACAATCGTTAGAAACAAAAGTCTCGGTTCAGAAATCAAACCTACAGCCGGATGTTTCACATTCTTCCGCGGCGCTACGGAGGCAATCATAATACACAAAAACTTTGGTAATGAGTTCATTTTCTAAAAACCATGACATACAAAAATATTTGAAAATTAATATAAATTACAAATCTGGGTCATTTGGGTACTTTTTAATGTCGTATCAATCTCTTTTATTTCCCACATTATTAATTTCACCGCACGCGCAGATAATTTTGCCATGTTGTATTTAAAATTTGCCCCACATGCATGCAATTGGCAAACGCACAGGTTTAATCAATATAGGCTTAAATTTCCGTTTCCTATCATTAATTTCACTTTTATTGATGGTGGACACCTGACAGCCTGGGATTTTATAACGCAATCAGTATAAGGAATTAGGTGTATATCGTTTAGATTTCGACATAACTTTGAATGGTGCCTTAAAGCACCTAAGAGTCTTTGCTGCTGTATGTTTTAATAGAAAAGTAACCTAGTTAGGGCCACTTGCAGCGCTGTTACTAATCTAGGGTGACACCTTGTTTATGCTACAGTTCACTCTTATGTTAAAATCACGATTTGGGATAAATACAGATTTATCGCCGAGCTGCAAGTGGCCCATACCTCCGAATGCTCATACACTTAAGGTCGTCCTATGTCCTTTAAGGCCGCCTCATCTGTCAAAATTGTATGGCGAAAATCAATGTAAGAAGTCGTTAAGTTGAGTAGCGTTTGACCATTCGTGCGTTACGAGTTATATTCTTTCCAGTAAAAAAAGAAGAGGAAAAATGTCGCCTTCTTAAACTAATGCCAGCATAATATGTAGGCTTTTAGAAAAGCGATTTTCTAATTTGATTTGCCTAGGATTGGATCCCCCAGACGTCAGTCAGGTCAGGACGTCTGGTCGTAAAACGAGCCAAATAATTTCTGCAACATGCTTGAAAAATTGTGTTGCGCCGACCCCATATTAAGGTGGGACAAGGGCAGGCAGAAAGAAAAAAGAAACGAAGAGTAAGAATAAAAGATATACTATCTGTTAACATAATCATAAGTGTAAAAACTTAACGGACCGACTTCAAATCCAATCGTGACCAAAATATAGGACCACCGTTGAAATAAACTCTATCAAATACAAAAAGAATTTTGAAGATCCATCCACATCGGCGGAGATATCGCGTAATTCAGGACCTCCTCCTTTTTTGCAGTCGGTCGAAAGAGTATTCTTCAAAGGCCACCGTTAACAATGTTCCAACTATCATACTTAATAACAGTGATTCATCGGTAAATGATGACGCCTATTAAGTCCGCAATTATTTCTGCAGAACATTTCGGAACAGACAACCCAAACCTGTAAATTGCGTCTCAAATTCTAGTAACCGAACCTCAAAGTATTAAATGCCAAATAATAAATTAACTCCATTTGGCAATCTCGGACAGACACGTCTGTACACGTATTGATTGCGTTAACTTCAGATAATTTAGATTCATATAAATTAGGCCAGCATGCAGCACAGATATGTATACCTGTTGCTTATTATTAAAACTGGCTCGTGTCCGCAGCTTTGCTTGATTGGAATTATCTAATAGTTATAAATGTTTTAAAATAGCAAGTTCTCAGTATAATGCACTAGCTGACCCGCGCAACTTCGTCTGCGTATGAGAGAGAGGGTTGAAAGAGTGAGTCGTAGGCACCACGTCTGTCACCCGTCTGTCACCCCGGCTGTCACCTCGTCAGTCACTCCGTCCGCCACCCCATCAGTCAGCCTGTCAGTCACCTCGTCATTCCTCATGTCCGTCACCCCGTCTGTCACCCCGTCTGTCACCCCGTCTGTCACCCCGTCTGTCACCCTTCTGTCACCCGTCTGTCACCCCATCTGTCACCCCGGCTGTCACCCCGTCTGTCACCCCGTCATTCACCTCGTCAGTCACTCCGTCCGCCACCCCATCAGTCAGCCTGTCAGTCACCTCGTCATTCCTCACGTCGGTCACCCCGTCAGTCATCCCCTTAGTCACCCTACCATTCATCCCCTTGGTCAACACTAAAATATTTTTTCAAATCGAACCAGTAGTTTCTGAGATATAAAATTCCCCGCTAGCAGCATTTTTCATTTCTGCTCCGCTCCTATTGGTCATAGCGTGATGATATATAGCCTATAGCCACCCTCGATAATTGGGCTATCCAACACAAAAAGAATTTTTCAAATCGAACCAGTAGTTCCTGAGATTAGCGCGTTCAATCAAACAAACAAACAAACAAACAAACTCTTCAGCTTTATAATATTAGTATAGATAAATTATACTTTTGTATTCTTTAAGGATCCCTGTAGCTCAACCATGAGTTAATTGCACGTATTTACACGAGCGAGGACGTAAAATATTTGTATGGAAAACGTCAGTTCCCTGCGTAACCGCTAGAGGCGTTCAGATGTTTATCATACAAATATTTTACGGAGTCGCTAGCGAGTAATGTCAAAAAAACTCATAACATAAAGGCTGTTTGTTACATTGATTTTTTCATTTGAATCAGCTTACTGTAGGTGAAATGATTTTTCAAATCGGTCCAATGTTGTTAGAGTTTATCTATTTATTACAAATAAAAATACAAAAACTCCCTTGTTGTGTACGTTTATGGTCGCCTCCTAGGTCTAGCGGCAGCATGTATGGGGTGTAGACCAGGAGGTTCTGGGTTCAATTCCCAGGTCGGGCGCGAATTCACTTATTTAATTTACCCGGGACTGGATCCCTCAGAGGGGATTGACGTCAGGCAGGCGGCCGGTTGTAAAAACTAAGCCAAATCCTCTCTGCAACATGCTAGAAAATGTGTGTTGCGCCGACCCCACATTAAGGTGGGATAAGGGCAGGTAGAAAGAAAGTTGTGTACGTTTATGGAAAAACGACTGTGAATACACAAGTGATATGTATGAAAACGTAGTCAAACGTATACAGAGTATTTCGCTGGCGGTTATTGGTAATGAATTTCAATTTCTCATACATGTATACAATCGCGATTAAATTTTATGCTGTGGTTTATAATATATCGACACTGCTTAGTATGGCTAAGACAAAATATAAATTATTGTTTCTCCCTCATTTATGAACTTTCTATATAATTTTCATCCTCCGTGGCGCAGCGGGCGAGTAGTCGGCTGTGAAGCGAGAGGCTGCGGGTTCGATTCCCGCATTGAGACAAATGTTTGTGTGGCCCACAGATATTTGTTTCAAGTCTGGGTGTTGTGAGACCGAAAGTCTCTCATAGTCTCTTGACACCCACGATACAGGTTATACCTAGTGTGGGGTCAGGACTAGGTGTGTGACTGCTGGGTGTATTTATTTATTTATTTAATTATCACGTTATAATTACTTTGTACCCTGTGGCATTTCTGAAAAATTCAAGTAGATTGTTTAACACAAAATACAGGGAGTTTAATAGTTAAAGTTCATACTCATATATGCGGAGTATGTCTGGATAGGAACCGCAGTCTACCACTAAGTAGCATTGTATATTTTTTTTGTCATAACTATTTTCACCATAAATAGTTTATAGATTTATTTAAATGTTCAATCACGAAACTGTTCTTAACACTTGATGCTTTAACTTTCGAGCCAAACTATGACATATTTACCTACCTTTCACAAAATGTTCTCACATGCTCGCTTAGCTGCCTCGGTGGCGTGGTGGTATTTCGGTACGACTACGCTTCTGAGGTCTCGGGTTCGATCCCCGGGTCGGGCAAAGTGATATTGGATTTTTCCATATCAGCCCGGAGTTTGGAATTTGTGCCCGATATGGCGATAGGCTCGCCCCTTATCACATCTGGGACTGAACAAAGCTCGGCGAAATGTGGGTGTTCTAGTTCGCTAGTGCGCCTCTGCCTACCCCTTCGGGGATACAGGCGTGAGCTTACGTTACGTTACGTTATGCTCGCTTAGCAACAAAAAACGCGACGTTTAAACGCTCATTATTAAGAAATCCATCATTAGGTTATACTTGGGCTCTGCGAAATTTGACAAATTTGCGTGTACGCTGAACCGGTTTTTAAACTGGCATATTTCCTTTTACTTTTACTTCTTTGCATTATTAATGAGGATAATGAAAATGACACCAATTGACTAGTCATTATTACACCTATTATAATTGGTGGTCGTTTGGTAATTTGGTTGGTTTTTAGTTTACTAGGTACTTGATTTGGTTATTTGCTTCTGCTGCAGGTTTTGTAGAGCAACCAAACTTAAAAAAGCTCAATTTTTAATTATTTCCATGTTAAGTGTGTTTTCATTATGAATTATCGCTTGCTATACTGGTGAAGGAAAACATCTGCATAATCGAGAATTTTCTCAACAAGAATTGTGAAGGCATGTGAAGTCTAAAAACCCGCATTAGGCCAGCGTGGTAGACTAAGGCCTAACCCCTCTTATTAGTAGAGGCGGACCGTACCCAGCAGTAAGACAGTAATATTACAGGGCTGATAGTATTATATATTATCATTTACTTCTTTAGCATGATAGAAGTTCAAAGTATAGGCACCGTTTATCATTTGTATAGATTGTTTTTATTTGCCTTGATGAGTAGACTAGTAGGTTGGTACATGTTGGTAGACGCCAGGTTCGCCTGTAAATAATAACACTGCTTACAACCTGTGAATTCTATTGGCCTATGCTCTTTCTGAGACGTTAGATAATAATACTCACCAGTTTCATAGTACTAATGACAAAAACTGGAACAAAACTGAGTTGACACACTACCGCCCGAATGGTCAAACGCTATTTAACTATAACGGCTTCTTACATTGATGATCGCCATATAATTTTTACAGATAATGCGGCCTTAAACGACATAAGGTGACCTTAAGTGTATGGGCATTTGGCGGTACTTCTTGTTGGCCGAAATAAATAAAGCAGTGACACTTTACACTTACCTGTATTACTGTATTACTTACTTTACTTTACCCCCTTGCATACAACAAATATACCATCTATTGAAATGTCACCAATATTTTCTAAAAGCCTAAAGTTAAATAACAACAAGATAATCTCGCTTACTATCGAAACTATTATAACTGCATTTTTAAAATAAAACAGTTACCTAAAGTAAATCAATCATGTCGAGACATTTAAGAATACAATTTAAGTTTTTTGAACGTTGACATTAACATTGAATGCAATATATTTAAGTTGAATAGCCTTTAACGGAAATTATCAATTTTGGACATAAAAACAGAAGCAAGGACAAATTCGAAAGGTACGTAGCCTTAGGGCGTGCAGATTTGAGTTTTTATCTCTTGAAAAAGTGCATTAATTTTTTAACCGAGAAAACGCGAAAGAATGTTGGATAATGCAGTTTTAACTACCGACTTGGTTGCAGTCTTTTAATACAAATAAATAAATATTCCCAGTGATATGAATAGTAGAATGTGCGAACATATTAAAATGCCATGTACCATGACAAATACTTCAATTTAGTTCAACATTTGCTCTGGGAATATACATTTCTCCATTATAAGATTGTCATCTGAGAATCAAATCTGCGATCTCTCTTTCTCAGTCCACAAGACATAAGATGGCAAGCGTTTAACTAACACTCTCCTTACGTCTTCATTTTGAATGCATAGAACGGAGTTCATAATATAACATATCCGAGTATGGTAAAATTTCTCGTGACCCCACACATGTCATGCGCACGCGTCACTTGCGGTAGCAACAGTTAGGGATCCACGCGCGCTCTTTAAGCCATTGTTTCTCAACATGGAGCTGCTCTTACGAAAATCGCCGAGTTCGCTAAAGGGACGTAGATGGCTAATTATTTTTAACTTCATTCGTTTACGACTAATAATGGAGTAATAAAAATAATACAACCGAATTATAATTTACTAATAGGCTGGATGAATAGGCCCTTATTTCTCTTTTAATTGATTTAGTATGTTAACGTATCTATTGCTATTAGATAGCATAAACGATGGAAGGGTTGAGTATAACTGATATTGCATGCGTTTAGTGACAATAAACATTTTCTTTCTTTCTACCTGTGTTGTATTTTTTTGTATACAACCATTAAAAAGTTTGGGAACTAATTTATTAAATGGAAGATTTGCACACATGTAGTGGGTTACCATCCAAGTCACGTTTCCGTACAGTCTTGTATTTCTTCAAATTAACTCCGTTATTACAAGAAATTACAGCTGGTCCAAACACAAATGCTTGTAAACACACTATGTTTGTTAGATTTTAAAAACCAGTCGCTTTTGAGACGCTAATGATTTGTTTTGAATTAAGAAAATTTAACGATGTTTGGTAACACGATTAAGATTATTTTGAAATGCTGATATAGGTTGAATTTCGATAAAGTAACCAAGTAGCAAAGTAATAGCAAAACCAATATCATTATCACCTTTTTATTGAATAAATGAAGAAAGAAGCGCTGCTAAAAATCAATGCATAGAAAGATCGAACTAATACAGAGAACCTCTTCTCGTACTTTAGGATCGTTAATGACCACTTGCAGCTCCGCGATAAATTTCTATTTATCCCAAATCTAAAGATAGGAGTGAGTTGTAGGATAAATCGAGATAAGGTGTAACTCTAGATTAGTAATAGCGCTGCAAGTCGCCCTAAGCGTAAAACACGAGTACATCGATTAGGAGAAAATATCGAATAAACAAATAAAATACCGCCGTTTTGTAAAACAAGATGCTCCTATTTATAGTAATTTAAAACTAGCTAGTTTTTATGCAAACACAGCTGCAGAATCATTAGATGAATGTGTTTCTGTAATAGAGAACATTATATTTAAATAACTACGAGGTAGCACTGCTATTAAGCATTGCAAATCTCACGGTGTTCTGAGATCTAAGTTTAAAAAGTCGTTCCCGCGACTTGACAGGTCAATAAACTTGCCCTAAGAATAATAACTAACTATACGCTTGGATTTAAATATGCAAAGTGGATGAAACTACGTTTATTTCGTACAATTACGTTTGTAAAGATTCTTTTTTTTTACGCAGAACTAGTATTTACTGCTAGTCGTGACCGTAGGATTGTTATTTACTCCCGATGGAAATAACGAGTAACGTTATATTTTAACAACGCTACGTGAAGAGAAATTGTAAACACGCCCTGCGTTCATTACAAACTTTGCGACTTACTGTTTATTGACAAAATTATTGACATCTCTCTTATTTGGACATTGACCATAATAAACCATCGCGCAATAGTTGCTGCTGGTTGACATTTTTGTTTCTGCTTACATTTGCCTTTTTCATTGAGTACAAGGTCTATTAGAATATTGACTTTCAAGTTGCAACGTCTCAGTAGGTATTGTAGAGATTAATACAGTTTCTGCTTGTGCTCCATAGTCAAACCTTAAATCCATCAATTTTAACTGTAAATTGAAATCGCTGGGCAAGAGTTGAGCTCACAACATGAGATTGACGCAGCCCTAATAATAGAGCGCGGTGCGATATTCATCGCTAACTGTTCTTAGATTGAACATCACCGATAGTTCGACGGCTAATTATCAAAGATACTCCATTACTGTTGAGGCTTTTAGTTAAAATTGAAATTCCTTTTACATTGTCCGTGATCATACGAAATTTGCCGTTTCAAATTAACTCAAGTTGCTAGGTGGCATTAAAATAATAGAATTTGTCTATCATACCTAAAGTAAAATATAAATAATGTGATTATCACAGACTAGAGGAAATTTGCATTACAAGGACAATTTTGTACTTAAGAAAACAAAGAGAGTTAATCATGAAAAGTGTTAGAGTGTTTTACGTACGTTTATAAGTTTTGATTTAAAAATATTTTTATATATCTAAGCAACACTTTCATTTTATTACAAATTTTACATCAGTTCTTAATTTTTTTTTTATTTGATGATTTGTAAGTAAAATGTTAGTATATTTGCGTTATTTTCGAGGTAGTATTTATAAGGCAAATAGCCTTCTAAGGCATATCAGTGGACTCAAGAGATTGTGTTTCATAATGCGTATAATAGTTACAGTAAGATCAAATTCCATAACCTTCGTGGCTTCTGATGCAAGAATTTCGTAGTCCAATACCAAAACAGTTAGACTTGCAAGTTTTGTTACGATGGTACGATAGGCCAGACATCTACAGCTTATAATGACACCCTCACGAATTCTAAAGACACGATTCACTACAAGATCAAATTATGTATCAAAACGATGGTTGAATGGACTTAGTTTGATTATAAATTGCTTAATTAAAATAAAAGAGACTTTAACTAACTGGTTAAAATTATCATTATTGAAATGAAATGTACAGGTGAAACTAAAGCTAGTGTTTATGTGATTCTTGATAAAGCGAACGTGTGGACGGGATAAATATGTGTAGGAAATCCTATTTGAATATCTGTATTTAAAATCTGTAAATTAGCAGCATCGAATATTCTCATCATCAAATCAAAAGGACGGGTAACAGAGGAATCTTCTTCATCGTACTCCAATTCGGAAGAAGTTGTTATATTTTCTTTTACTATAATTACGCCGTTTTCTGCCAGAGCGTTGCTGCATCTCTCCAAGAAACTAATTAAATCGTAATCGTTCAAGTGTCCGAGTACCCATTGGCACCAAATTACGTCATATTTTTTTTGCGGTTTGAAATGTTGAAGTCCGATTTTATACAGTGCCCCAAGCTTAGCATTGTCTTCGCCAATCAATTGTTTCGCCGTGTTAATGAACTTTTCATCCTGCTCAACCAATTCAACTGTTTCAAATCGAGGAATTAACAAGTATTTGGCCACTCTACCGATACCGGCTCCGCAATCTAGGGCGAGATTTGTGCGCGGTGGATTTTCACTCGTTAGAACTTTGTCTAAGAATGCCCTGGATCCGTCGATGTCAATGTCCGAAATATGACCAAAGCCGCCGAGTACACCGTCTATTGTCGCGGGCACATTAGCCCAGTAATTTGCGGCCTTTTTGTAGAAATTACTCTCATTCATAATAAAATTCTAAGGCCGATATAATAATTATGACGTATGTCAGCTCATGACATAAATTTCTTCTTTTATGAAAATGGCTATTTATAGCATATGAATACTTTTTTGTTCCTTTTGTATGGCAATGTATTCTGGCAAAGTAACCGCATGAACAGTATCTTTTGCAGAAGAACCTTTGGAAAACAACAATTATATTTTATATTCGGTAAATTAAGTTGGATGCAAGCCACTTCCAACAAGTCGGTCTGGAAATCTTTGGGGGAGGCCTATGTCTAACAGTGATGATAGATGATGATGATGAAATTAAGCTACCCTGTTGTTTTAACTTTGGTATGCCACGTTGATAAAGTATCATCAAAATTGCTTTAATTATTGTTACAGGCTCTAATTGCGGCTGTTAATGAGACCAACGAAGAAGATATCCGAGATGCTTTGAAGACGCAGACAGAACAGCAGTTGGCTTTAGTACCAAGAGGACCTACAGTCGTGAAAGATACGGTCGCGTACAATACCACAATCAATACTGATGATACGGTACGTTCTAAAATATACTTCGAACAGAATAATATAAAAATGGAAGTTTTTAATTAGATGGTATTTAATGCTGTTTAATATAAAGCGATATTTTTAACTAGCTTTGGATCTATATTGGTTATTATTTTTGACTTCCAGATGTTCTAAATTCTTCTGTATATAAAAAAAAATTGTTAAGCGATATATCTGATAAAGTTCATTTGGTTTAAGCACAAGCTTAATCTTTGATGAACGGTTTCTAAAACAAATGGGACTATTTATAGTTTTAACAAATAAAAGCAAACGCATCTTGGTTCTAGTTTATAAAACAGTTTAGTTTCATACATAATTGTCATTTAAATAGAACCATACAAATCCATGCCGTGGCATTTAAAAACATTTCGTTTTAAGAGAAAAATATTATAATTGAGAATTAAATTAATAAAAGACGTTATATTTTATTGTTTAGGAAGAGTTGCGAGCGCTACGTCCTGATGGGACGATCGTGACAGAGACGCGACACACGAAGGAGCAAGAAAGAATCTGTGACGAGGAATTATCTAAAGAAGAGGTACTTAGTTATTTAAACTTGTACAGTACAGTGTACAGTGGGACCTATATTACAGGGCTAATATTATTTTTTCGTACGTTTATTCTCTTTTAGGCTAAATCATTGGCAAGCGACAAGAGTATAGTGGGAGAGACGGGTGGTACGGAGAAGAGGAAGCGAGTAGACCTCGAGACAAGCACCGACCTGATGGCGGGCGGCCTCCGAGTCGCTCACACTGTACACTCCAAGAACCGGATTGAAGAAGGTAACATACATATTTATATCTTACACATGAATCTCGGTCTGGGTATAATATTATCTATGCACATAGTTTATAATTATATTTCATATTCCTGTTTTCTGCCTGGCGTTATCCCGGCTCAGTGCCTGGTTCCTCCCTAATTAAACGCTTCTACTTCGCCTGGTCTTCAGTATCCTCCACAGTAAGAAATAAAACTATTTTTACGGATTCTATCACAATTATCTATTACTGCAAAGCCTTCGAAACGTCGGGAATAATAATTAAAACCTAATCGTGATAGAATCCGTAAAAATAGTTTTATTTCAACCGTAAATGTATTCGGATTCGATGCGCGTCTATGAAATTTGTGTGAACTTTTAACCAAACGTCATCAGTGCGCAGCGAACTCGAATACATTTACATTTACATTAGTTTTTCGTGCTCGGGCTACAGTTCGTTATTGCGTTTCGCTTGGTGACTAAGTTCCGGATGATCCAGTACCCCCTGCTCTTTTCAATATATACCTAATCTAATCACTGTGGACCGGGAAGTCCTGTGTTCGATTCGAATTTTCTAATTTAATTTGCCCGGGACTGGATCCCTCATAGGAGGTTGACATCAGGGAGGTAGGTCATAAAAACCACGCCAAATCCTTTTTGCAGTATGCTTGAAAAAGTGTGTTGCGCCGACCCCACATTAAGGTGGAATAAGAGCAGGTAGAAAGAAAGTCTAGTCATCCATGATTCTTCATCTTGGTGGTTTATGAGCGGCGGGGATAACTTAACATCAGGAGACTCATCTAGTTTCAAAGTTAAGCACCGTGCAAGTTTTAATTTGCTTTTATTTCAACACTTGAAGGGTTTGTTTACCATTGTTGCCTTTACGAAGAGTTTTGGTCTACTAAGCATCGTTAGCTTTTTCCAAATGACATCTTTATGTTTTAAATCATGGTTGCATAAATATTATTTCATTAATGCTTCTATTATTTTGTGTAGTTGAGAGGGAAGGCCAGCCGAACATGGATGATGACTGGGACAGTTTGTCTGTACGAATGCGACGCCAGCGCCGCGTCCGACACGCCGGTAAGAATTAGAACTATTATAGTTTATGCTACTCTCTAGTAGATGTCGTTTGTAAGTTGCTAGTAAGGTCAATGCGATAGATGACGCTCGAATAACAGAAATGTTTTAAGTTCCACATAGCATTGGTAGATGGCGTTGTACTATAGTTTTGATTTTTAATCCGTGATAGAGGTCTCTATAATATTTATGGATTACGAAGCTCGCTGCTGACTAGTCACTTTATCCTCCTTTATTATCATATTAATGTACGTATGTTTTAAAATAATACACTAATATGATTATTATAATGCAATTACAGTTCGCCCATGTTGAATGTCAAAGTGACCGTAAAAATTTGTAAGACTTATATTAGGTATATCTGCTATAGGCACCGATATTTATTCTGAGCAAACCAAGTTTTAATTTATTCTATTTCCGTAATTTTTGCGCAGATCAATATATTTCTTCAACTGGTCTGGGCTAAATTTGTATTTGAAAGCCCCCTTTTAATGTCAAAATTAGGGACTCCAGGCATTAATAAAACGAACTATGATATCAATAAAGTCACTATTCGAAAATATTCCATACCATAAGGTTGGCTATTCGAACTATGCATTTTCCGTCGAATGCTTATACACTTAAAGACGCCTTATCTCGTTTAAGGCCGCCTTATCTGTCAAAATTGTATGGTAAAACTAAATGAAAGAAGCCGTTAAAGTTGAGTAGCGTTTGAACATTCGGGCATTTGAATCCGCGATTTGAATTCGCTGTTTTCCAATGCAGAAGTGGACCGATATGTACATCATATATTATCTGTGACCAACTAACCTTTTAGCCACGCACATAGCCTCATGACCATACTCGGTAATTTCCTAAACAATCCATTGGCCGTTAGAAAGCATGAAATCATTCCGCTACGGATCCTAAAGCCATAACTTTTACTCTCACTCCTTAATTTAAAACTTAGTCACGTGCGCAAAACAACAGTTTATCAAAGCCTAATATGCTCACTAAACGTATCCCACCAAAAATGGAATATACGTGTTTACGATTCTCTATGTTAATACTAATATGTCGACATTGTGACCATTTTAGTGTCAACTGGACGGCCTTGCAGGATTGTTCCGTGTAAAACGTACAATTAGTATCAAGTGTAACAAAATGCAATATGTGTGTAATATAGATAAATATTGAAAATAAGAGAAGAAGAAAAGAAAACATAGGGACGGATTCTATCAATTGCGATTCCGGGCAAGTTACAATTTTATCGTAGATGTACATTAATTATATGTAGATAAAAAGTTATTTTTCTGAATCAAAGTTGCAATGATTTAATTCATCATGAAACTTCAAGTGCGTACGTATACACGAAGTCCATTGACGTATAACGAAGTCGCATAATATTTTGCTCTATCTTTCATACAAGGCGGGATCCTTCTGCCGTATTTAAAAGGTAACATCTAGGTCATAAATTCTGACATTTGTAAAACGCATTGTTTTTGTAACAAATATTTTAGGTCAAGGTGGTGTTTCCGAGATTTTACTCAAGGTTACATTTTAATATGTATGTTCAAAGAATGCGGGTAAAACACGCTTTTTGGCTTAGCACACCATTAAGTGTGACTGATTGTGGGATGTATAAAGATAGGTATTATTATAGACCAGATTTTTAGTTATTTTCGTATTTATATGGAATTTACTATATAATATGATATTTTATGACTGTTGTACATCAATATAGAGGTATATATCCTAGATGCATCTTTTTAAGCAATCATATGAACAGACATGTTGACACGCTTTTTTAACGCGCGTTGAAAAAGCTTTCGAGCGAATGAGGGATAACTCTGTCTACAGACTTCAGGCCTCAGTATTTACCTTCAGTATCTACGTACTTAGACCCCGGAAAGTGACTCACCAAAACAAGATAATATAATATAGTAGAATTGTCACCATAAGTGCTATTCTTACGTTCTGTGACGAGTACAGAGTCGTTAATCAATCGGGTACATCCATTCGCTTCTTTTCTCTTCCACACCACATACATAATAACTCGTAAAGTCTTTCTTTCTATCTATCTGCCCTTATCTCACCTCAATGTGAGGTCGTT
Source organism: Clanis bilineata (assembly GCA_036417725.1). NCBI lineage: Eukaryota > Metazoa > Arthropoda > Insecta > Lepidoptera > Sphingidae > Clanis > Clanis bilineata. The sequence continues at coordinate 7,940,912 of CM071144.1, read as the reverse complement.
GCAACGTAGTTTTTCAAGCATGTTGATGAAAGAATTCGGTTTAGCTTTTACAACCAGCTGCCTGCCTGATTAAAACCGCCTTGTGAGGGATCCTGTCCCGGGATAACCGTGTCAGAAAACACCCCGCTCGACCTGGGAATATAATCCAAAACCTTTCGGTTCAAAGCCCATAGATACTGCCACGACATCAAGGGGCAACGGTATTTAAATTTTAAAATGAAATATAATAAAACAGCGATAGCTCAGTTGGGAATGGTACGGACTGCCAAGACGAGTGTCGGAGGTTCGAGACCAACCCCAAAAAGAGCATACACCTCTGACATTTTCTATGTTAAGTGTATTTTCATTGTGAATTATCGCTTGCTTTAACGGTGAAGGAAAACATCGTGAGGAAACCTGCATACCGGAGTAAATTTTTCACAAGAATTTCGAAGGTATGTGAGGTCTACCAACCCGCATTAGGCCAGCGTGGTAGACTAAGGCCTAACCCCTCTCATTAGTAGAGGAGGCCCGTGCCCAGCATTGGGACAGTAATATTACAGGACTAATATTATTATTATTATTTTATAACAAAACAGTTGCCTATGTATCTACGCTCAAAAGATACAAATCATTATTCATTCGATGAATTCGATTTCGTAATTATAATTTGAGTAACAGCAATTATTTTCACGAAGCTCATCAACAAATCAACGAGATGTCGCAAATGATTAATCGATAATTTACGACTTGATATCGGATATATCAATTTTAATAATATGAAAATTAGTGCCATCGTTATTTCGACAATCAAAGCATTGAAATGTTTTTAAACGAGCTGTTTAACGGTCATTTGTATATTATATATGTAAATAGTATTATAAATTGTGTGTTTACCCTTTAGTAAAGTTTATTGGAAAGCTTTTTTTGTTTAAAGTGTCCTTCAGCTATATTCATGTTCTATTATTATTTTTTTAACACCCAACAGTCACATACATAGTCCTGACCCCAAACTAAGATCGAGTCTTGTGTCGTGGGTATCAGAAACTACGAGAGACTTTCGGTCTCACAACACACAACAACTCACAACACACCCGAAACAAATATCTGTGGGTCACACAAATATTTGTCTCGGTGCGGGGATCGAACCCGTGGCCTCTCGCTTAACAGCCCGCTGCTCGCACGCTGCGCCACGGAGGCTGTCTGAGTTAATATGCTCTATTAAATGAGTTTGTATGTTTCATTAGTGTGAGAAGCATATAACATTTAAATAATTGTGCAATATTTTTTTCTTAAGGGAAGATAACAGTACGCACTAAGCACACCCTACAAGAAATCGAATCCTTCCTTTTAACCTTTGCGTCGGAATATTAAAGCTTTGTGATCAGGGTTCAGATTTGTATATTTTCTGGTTTAATGATCATTGGGTTTGCATTTGTAGTTGTCATCTATTGTAATCAAGTTATCAATCGACTTCCAAAAAGGAGAAGGTCCTCAATTCGTCTATATTTTTTTTGTATGTTACGCGATATCTCCGCCAAATGTGGGCCGATTTTCAAAATTATTTTTGTTTTCGATAGAGATTATTTCAAGGGTGGTCTCAATTTATTACGATCGGCTTTGAAGTCGGTCCGCTATTAGTTTCAGTACTTGGATAAGAAAAAGAATCCTGTTTCACTAATTAACTCATTAACGCTCAGTCCAAACCACTGGGCGCAGAAAGCTGAAATATTGCGCAGAAAATCCTCTTATGATGGGTGTAAGAAATAAGTAAATATATTTCGAAATTCAACCCTTAAAGCTATATAGGGGTTTATAGAATATAACATGGCGAAACAATGGAATATTACAGCACAGACATATAAAATATATTACGAGCTGATACTTGGCCATGTCGAGGTCCGGAACCCTATAATGCTCATACACTAATCCCAAGATTATATTACGTTAAAATAAGTGGCTTATTTTGCATAAATCTTGCCTGCCTGTTCGCGTAACTAGTTGCCTTATATGTTAACTTGTAATAAATAATAGTTAAAGGACGTGGGCAGGATACCTGCTCGCCGATTTAAATGCTTGCAATTATTATGTACAAACATATCATAATAAGAATGTTTAGTATCTTTGTAAACTTTGGGCGTACTTCGTAGTCACGTTATAGTAAAGTTTAAGAAAAAAATGGAGTTTTGGCGGGAATTCCGACGGTGCGGGTGGTCGCTTGTTTTAATGATTTCATATTTTAGTCTAAAGTTGTGTTTGTGGTTTAAATGTGATACATATCTAAGCAATAAACATCAACGAAGATGGACAGTATGTGGAAGCTTTGAAATAAGTGATTTTGGATGCTTTTTGTCGGGTGGATGGGTCGACCATGTTCGATTCCTCCGCTGCGAGAAAATCGTCTAAAAACATCAAACTGGAAGGAAATGACGCCAAAACTCCAGCAGGGCCTTGAACTCGAACACATCCGACTTCATTGCACTTGCGAAAACTAACATGTAGGAAAACAATTTCCCTAACTTGACATTGGCATAATGTATTTCCATTGCCATAAAAAAAAAATCTTTTACAAGCAGTAGCTGTAGTTCGACCATGAGTGTTTTTGTATTTTACGTTAGCCACTACGTAAATATTGTAAATACCCGAACGCTTCTAGGGGTTATGTGGAGATCTGACGTTTTTCATATAAATAATTTTACGTAGTCGCTAACGTGTAATGTCTAAAAACTCTGGGTCGAGCTACTGTTTTCAAAGGCTGGGCGTTTAAAAATTGGGTACTTTGGTAAGATGTTTTTGCGATTAAACCTAAGGTCCATTGCGACTTCACATGGCATAAACGATGTGATATGAAAATATACGTATGTAATAATATTCTACTTACACTATTAACAAATTAATACACATACATACATAAATAAGCTCACGCCTGTATCCCCGAAGGGGTAGGCATAAGCGCACTAGCGAACTAGAACAACCACATTTCACAGAGCTTAGTTCTGTCCCAAATGTGATAAGGGGCGAGCCTATTGCCATATCGGGCACAAATTCCAAACTCTGGGCTGAACATCAATAAATTTCAATATTACTTTGCCCGACCTGGGGATCGAACCCGGGACCTCAGGACGGAAGTCGTACCGAAATACAACTATGCTGCAACTGAGGCAGTCACAAATTAATAAATGTTAACGTAATATCTTAACACATTAAAAATAAAATTCGTTCTCGACTTCCTAAGTTTTCCGACACAAATGTCCCGGGATATAAAATAAACCTAATAGGTGTTAAAAAATATTCATCAATCCTGTTTGAATTTTAATTAATGTTGATCAATTTGATTAGTGTACGTTTTGCGAATCTACGAATTTTTGTTTAATATAGCGTTCCTCATAGATCGAAAGACAAACAATAACGACTTACCAGAAAAAATAAATAATATTTAATTACATACATACATAGACTTATACTTATCTTTCCCATAGGCAAGGCATAGGCAGATAAGACGGATTTCCACTTGCTACGATTACATACCTCTTTCGCCTCATTTAGTCTCATTACATTCTTCATGCATGCACGTCGGTTTAGTTTACTTTTACTTGGCCTTTCTCGAGTATATCTGTGACTTGGTCAGAAAATGATCGATGAGGTCTTCCCCTTCCAACTCTATCATTATCTGTATTATTTAATTGTGCGAAGCAGTGGCGAAGGGTGGTATTTTTAAAAAGGGAAGACGATACTCCATTTTCTTCTGATTATGCCTATTTGTTAAGCCAAACATTTGGCAAAGATAAGCCGATAGGAATCGACTTGTATGAATATTTCGCCACTGGTGCGAAGTTAATTCACATTTCAAATTACGCCCGAATGGTCAAACGCTACTCAACTTTAAGGACTTCTTACTTTGATTTTCGCCATACAATTTTGACAGATAAGGCGGCCTCAAACGACATAAGGCGACCTTAAGTGTATGAACATTCGGCGGTTAGTATTATGATATCGAATGTTAAATCATCTTTTCTGTAACCTTATATTCATGGTTTAATAATAGAGGGAGGATTACATGATTTATTAAAAAGATTAAATTATATAAAGATAATTTAATAACAAATGTTTAAAATCATAAATCTACGCCTACATTGCATGATTGCGTACTTTCACCCACAAATCAGACAAGCCTTTGTTTTTTCAGGCAATTAAGCGGTCTGTAAACTCTTAAAGGAACATTAAAGTGGTCAATTCGATGTTCCATGTCCATCAAATGCTACATATGGGCAATCGTTGAGCCTACGCGTGGTAACCGAGGTCGGTCGTGGTGTATATCGCACGAGTTGTGTGCATTAAATATAATATTTATTATTTACATATTCTTTCTTTATACCTGCCCTTATCCCACTTTTAATGTGGGGTCGGCGCAACACACTTTTTCATGCATGTTGCTAAGAGGATTTGGCTTAGTTTTTACGACCGGCCGCCTGCCTGACGTCAACCCCCATTGAGGGATCCAGTCCCGGGAAAATTAAATTTGAAAATTTACTTCGCCCGACCAGGGAATCGAACCCAAGACCTCCCGGTCTACAGCCCAGACATGCTGCCACTAGACCAAGGAGGCGATTTATTATTTACATATTATTATTAATAATAATAAATTGTCGACTCCTTGGTCTAGTGGCAACATACATATATAGGTTGTGGTTCAGGAGGTCTTGGGTTCGATTCCCAGGTCGGGCAAAGCAAATTTTCTAATTTAATTTGCGCGGGACTGGATCCCTTAGAGGGGGTTGACGTCAGGCAGGCATCCGGTCGCAAAAACTAAGCCAAATCCTTTCTGCGACATGCTTGAAAAAGTGTGTTGCGCCGACCCCACATTAAGGTGGGATAAAGGCGGGTAGAAAGAAAGATTAATAATAATAAATACTTATACTCAACAGTCACACAAATAGTCCTGACTCTGACCGTATACTAGATATAATCTGTATCGTGATTATCAGAAACTACGAGAGACTTTCGGTCTCACAACACCCATACCCGAAACAAATGTTTATGGGCTACAAAAACATTTCTTACGGAGCAGGAATCGAAACCACGGCCTCTCGTTTCGTAGCCGGCTCCTCACACATTGCGCAATGTCGCCTTATTATTCAAAAAATTGTGGATAAAACCGAGATAACTTAAATTCATACTGCTTTTACTTTACTTTTGGAAAGTTTTTTTTATAGCAAAGATTAGCAAACGAGCAGGTTACCTGTCTTTCAAATATTATAAGCCGTCATTAATAGCACTTTGGATATACACAATTGTTTATAGCGAAACAGACAAATTATAAACGTTACTCGTGAAGTATTAGTTGGATAAAAACTTTATATGCACGATACACTATTTTCTCTTGTGTTGAAATAACTGTGGGCAGTGATTAAAATTTTTGTTAGGAATACAAATACTCCATCTGCAAATATAAATCTGAACAGGTGCCATATTTTAAATAAACCAGTGTCCGCAGCGATTTTTATTTTAGCTGACTTGATTTCAATAGCTGACACTTTAGTTCCGGTGTCTTCATTCAATGTTCATTAAGTTTTTGTGATTTTAATTTAAAACAATAATTAAAACTTTTGATATGATAAATTAACGATGCAAGTTGATTAGTCATTAATGTGTTCTTTTATTTATTTTAATTTGTATGCTAATTATGTAAAGTTTTATGTGATGATATTACAGCCAAGATTAGTATGTTGTAATTATTGTTGCCTACGTAAGTATTTTTGTTTAGCAAATGTCTAAAGTTACACTTGCGTGATAGCGTGGGAATAAAATTCATTACAAACTTAATAGCTATTTATTACAAAACAAAATATCAGTTAGACAAGCTACAAAACATTTCAACAAAACCATAAAAACAAACAAAACCATAAAATATGGTGTCACGTAGAACGTAATCAGTCAATATTGTCTCGCGGTTGCGTGAAGATGTCACGTTTGCATCGCATTGACCTTCGGTAGTTTGGCAAACTTATCTCGGTTACGCCATGCGTGCCATGCCATGCCGCCATGGGAGACCGTCGCGGCGGTAAAATCACTTAACTGCGAGCCGGTGCGCGCGCGCACGTGCCATCGCATCGCTCCACTCACCGCGCTTTTTAATTTCAGAACACGAGAAGGACTACAAGCGGCCCGTTGACTTCGACATCGAGGAGGAGACACGCAAGAAAGAAACCTCCAAGTGGCTTGAAAGTCACTTCGGCAGCGAGTCGCGCTCGTCCCACGACTCCATAGCCGAGGAGATAGGACGAAGGCCCGAGCCCACATTCTACAAAAACAAAACTGCTGACGACGAAGGTTACTACGGGAAAACGTCATCGGGACCACCGCCGCCTGTATACGGGGATCGTGTGTTAAGGAAAACGAAATCTTCCACCCCGTCCGATGAGAGACCCGCACCCGTCAACAGAACTGGTGGATACTTTAAGGGTGTTGCGGATTGGTCACAAAGGAGAGCGACGAAACCAAGAATGCCAGAGCCACGGAGCTCGTCACCATCTCCGCCAACAGTTCGATCGCCTTACGCCAGTGATGACAGACTAAACGGATCATCTCCAAAGCACGTGTACGGGAAGCGTGATTCACCCCAAGGAAGATCTTCTCCAATCGGCCGCCGGCACCCACCTTCACGCGACGATTCCGCCTACGTTTCTTCATCAACAATGCATAGCCCACCTAGAGGATCACCATTCCGTCCATTGGAAACTGACCGATCATTCCGTGAGCCATCAGTCGAAGAAGATTACCGTCCCATGGCACCAGAACGTAAACGTCACTCAAAACAGAGGCTGACAGAGGACCATCGTTATGACAGTGGATATAGGAGTTCATCTCGGAACGAAAATTCGGGACGATCTCGGGACAGTCGCGAGGAAGGAGCCGCAGAACCGCCTCCAGACTATTCCCCGCCGAGAGAGCGACGCGAGAGCTCAGACAGAGATCGCACCCCTCCGCGGCGGCGCGACCGTGACGAACGTAAACAAAACCAGAAAACACGTTTCGCTGATAGCGGTAGGCGTCCGTCTCCGGCGCGGAAATCAGTCGGCTCGGCGATCGGAAACTCGATACGGAAGCTAGTGGGGAAGATAAGGTCTGCATCTGCGGAAAGGAGAGCTAAGTGGCGGAACTCGCGGACTCCGTCGCCGGAGCATTCGTCACGTACGTACAAGCAGTACGGCGGCGAGCTGGCACCACCGACGGCGCCCCCGCACCGGTACTACCTCGGGGAGGACCCCTTCGCGCCCAGCATCTATGGCCGTGAGCACAAGTACGAGGGCAGTTCGAGGCGCGCCGTCGGCACCGACGCCCGCGACCATCGCGACCACCGCGACAGGTGAGCCACCATTAATTACCACGCTAATTACTATGTACATAAATAAACTCACAACTTAGTGCATGCTGTTTCAAATTTCAAGGTGAACCCGGATTCTCCTTATATAAATGGTGTTATTATTCAAATTATGAATAAAAGAAAGATACACCTAATTCAAACACGCATCACTCGGAGACGTGACCGAATAAGGCCGCATTCAAATCCTATGCGGTTTTCTAAATAATTTAAAACAAAATCGACTATAATAAACGTATGACAAAGTAGAAAAATATTTGAGACGCCTTAAATAGAATCTTGTCCTACAATCGATCCAAGCCTCCGCCTACATCAGGAGATACCAAACATAAAATTTAATTAATGCTTTGTTGTCTATTATCATAAAGTTACGGCGATCTGATAGGGCCCGACAATAATAAAGTTTAATGTGGGTTGAACAAGCTAGATTTGCTTTATCTGAGCCTAGTGCCTAATCAAAATAACACGCAACGGAGGCACAAATGGCCTTAGTAATATCCAATTGATTTTATCTTTCATCTCTCACGATATACTTCGTAATAGAATAAAAATTTGCTGACATTTATTTTTGTAAAATAACAAAATGAATACTGAATTGATATCTCTAATGAGATCAAACCTTTTAAAGAAGAAGAATGTTAAAAATATATTTTAGAATTGCATTATTTTTAGTGTTATTATCATAATTTTTAAATTACCTCTGGAGATAATTTCAATGCTATGTACTTTATTCCAATAGAAAACAATTGGTTTTAAAATAAAATACTTTGTTAATATTTGCATCATACAAAGGTCGAACGTTAGAGAATGCCTCAGGCTTTATATCCGCATTAATATAAACATTTATAAATACAAAAGTTGGACAAAACGTAGATGTTTTAATAACAAGTAGTCTAGTTGTCAATACACATATGAATTACAATACATGAATTATAATTGGTCAAACAACCAATAGAAGACCAAAACCAGACATTTAAATATTTAGAAACTACGTAAAATAGCGTGTTTCGTAACTGAACGCAGTTGACACAAAATAACTAAACAGGGAATATAGTTAACTTTCGAAGATTGCTGGTTTTGTAACTGGACGACCAACTTGCATACTAATTATCATTGTGTTCTGAAATGTTACGAGAAGGTTTCAGAAACTTAGAAAGCAAAATGTCTGTTGAAGATGCTCTAAATGCAATTTAAAGATACTACATGTTTGGAATACAAACTATTTGTTGCAAGAGCTTTAAGCAAATATTATAAAGGTAAAAGGAAATAATATATTATAAATATGGTTTTTCACTTTATAAATGTCAATTTGTGATAATTTATTAAGGGAAGAATAAATACCACGATCAATAAAACTTTCGAACAATGTTACAATGAGTAGAAACGGTCAATTAATATAGCGCCAAGCAAGACAGCGTTCCGGCATATCTTGCCTTTTTTATCTGTCAATGCCCGACTCCAGACTAAACCTTTTACGGTCATATAAGCATTTATTCGCAAAGAAGCCCTTATTTAGTGTCGGAGTTGAGTCACCAGTCTTTGTACAGTAAAATACTATGTCTTAATAGGAAATATAGTCTGCAATGTCAATCGTGAGTGACTCACTGCTACGAAATGTTCTGTATAGGCAACAGGTGTACTATGTTTAGGTGTAATGTAGTACACGCAAATTAGTGTGATACAATTCTCTTTAAAGATCGTGACAAATCATTGGTTCTTTGCATCATCCTTCTTTGAATGTCCAATACGTAATGCATTGTATTCTATTTGTTTTGCATAAAATTATAAAGAAGTATTTTTATAGCGTCTTATAGAGTGATCTATATCAACTGCTAATGTAAACAAAGCGTCGTTAACAGCGTAGGAGGATAGTCCTCATTGAATCTAATTATTAGAATACCAACAAGATTATTAGTTTTTGTGACCAAGATTACAATCGATGTACGTGGGCCTAATTCATTCAACCGTCACGAAACGCCTATAAAGCATTTGAATCGTGCAAAAACTGATCAATTGTTGTCGTATTGTTTTCAGAGGCCAGTTCTCGAGCACGTTGGGTCGACTCAGTCACTCGACCAGTAGATTGAATCCGAACAACGAGCCCGAGGAAGATTACACGCGTAGTGCCCAGACCCTGCCGCGTAAACTGCACGAACGTAAAGAAAAAGCCACCGAGAAACCCAGCTCCAATAAATATTGGCATCGTCTGACGCCGAACAAACGGTCAACAAGCGCAGTAAATATATCAAATAACGTATCTGCATCACCAGACGGGAAAATAAACGGATATCCACCGGGACCAGCTAAACCCGCACGCACATATAAAGCATTAAACAGAAGCAAGAGTTTTGCTATGGGTGCCCCAGAACAAGAGACTACCCACCCACGTTACGTTTCAACTATCAACAGGAATTATTCTACAATGTATAAATCGAATCCCCACCTCAGTAGACTCGATGAAACTCCGGAACAATTAAAGAGTCCAGGAATCGTATCTATTATTAACCGTAGTCAGCGAGACTTAGCTGATGCAGTATCACGTGAGACTGAAAGAAGACGCGATGGTCTTTTCGGCGCGCGTTATGGTAAAACGACACCAGTGACCAACGGCACCAATGGTTACAACCAAAAGTACGAAGATACGGATAAGAAAAAGATATTCCTTAAAGGTCTTAGAGAACGTGCTCCGGATTTATACCAAACTTTGCATGCGGATGAAGAATCAGATGGGAGTAGATTGTCTTCTAGATACGGTACACCATCGCCACACTACAAAGAACGTGTATCTGAGGAACGAGTGTCGAAAACACCACTGTTCAAAACAGAATCATTGAATAGAGAGACGAGTCCTTTCGTATCAAGGTTGGAGTCGAGATTGAAGTCACCAGCTATTAGGCGAGGGAGTAACAGCAGCGACAATTTCTCCGAAACTTACAGATACACAACGAAGTCAGGAGACCCTGAGCGTCCAAGCGTTACAGACACAGTAGAAACTGTAAGTAAGAAAATAGTGCCTTCTAGAGACGGTCGTTCTAAAGAAATCATAGAATCAAGGGAGATTAATTCAGTCACTAAAAGCAGGGGATACAAAGGAGAACCTAACATCAAATACATTGAGAACGGAATCCGCTCGGTTCCATTTGGTTATGAATCTAAAAATGGTCCGTATGCAGAACGAAAGTCTAGTAGTTACAAAGTAACCGAGAAAGTAAGAGATTATTAGTAACTTTTCATAAAATTGAAAGGGAGTAAACGTCAATTATGCCATATTTTTCAAACATATTGAATCAGAGTCATTTCAGACTGAATTTTCGAATCATTTTAGATAGTAAGATATCTAATTGTAACACATATTAAGTGAAACATCGGTTAATTTTGTTTAAGTTGCTTCGTGTCATTATGTAAAAAGTCATAGAGCTTTACTAATTTTATTATTAAGATTGGTCTTATTCCGTCCAGTGTAATAAATTTAAAAATAAATTCGGGTACTTAAATAATTTTACAATTTGTGAATAGATTTACTTTTAAAATTAACACTGATGTATTAAGAAATAATAATATTACATAAGATTTTATAATGAAAATATATCAATAAAAATTGTAACGTGTTAATACGCACTAATTTTTGTTTTATTTTTCTGGTCTTTGAAGACCAGTAGCTCGACCATGAGTTTTTGACATTTCACGCTAGTGATTTCGTAAAATAATTTGTATGAAAAACATCCATTCCTTAGGTAACCGCTAGAGGCCTTCGGGTGTTTTTCATATAAATATTTTACGGAGTCACTAGCGAGATATTAAAAAACAAAATAATGGTTTTACTACTGAGCATATCAAAGCGCGAATAAAGGCGTGTCTCCTACACAAGTTTTTTTCGAAACAAAACATTAAAAACAAGATGAGGTTATTCAATGTCACCTGTTCATATAACAATGGACCATAGAAAAAAAAATATACAACTACCATGTTTTGTTTAAATGTTTTAGGGCTCCGCGATAAATCTCTATTTATCCCAAATCTTGATTTAAAGATAGGAGTAACCTGTAGGATAAATCGAGATAAGGTGTAACTCTAGATTAGTAATAGCGGTGCAAGTCACCTTTAGTGCAGGAGACGCGGCTTCATTATGACAATCGAAATCGAATCAAACTCGCTAAGCACCATGATGATGATAACTTTTGGTTAAAATATCATTCAAACATCATTATCAAGAGCTTCATAAATATTTAACAATAACGCATCGACCCCAATTAAAATTCATAACATAACATAAGCTCACGCCTGTATCCCCGAAGGGGTAGGCAGAGGCGTACTAGCGAACTAGACCCACATTTCGCCGAGCTTAGTTCCGTCCCAGATGTGATAGGGGGCGAGCCTATCGCCATATCGGCCCAAATTCCAGACTCCGAGCTGATATGGAAAAATTCAATATCACTTTGCCCAACCCGGGGATCGAACCCAAGACCTAAGAACCGTAGTCGTACCGAAATACCACCACGCCCCGGACGAAGAATTAAAATTCGATTATCAAAATACCATAATATTACTCGAGGCTCTTTTCGATCTTTACTGAATCAGCTCTTGTTTTTTCAAGATCAATTAAAGTATTGTCACTACAGGAGTGACACAATCATCACATCAATGTGTATGAGAAAAAATGTCATTAATCAATATATTAATTATTTATATCTGATTGCAAACTGCTTACTATTAGTTTTTCTCAAAAGGAGCAACGTCAGAGTTTCTTGCCCGTTCTTCTCTAGCGAACCAGCCTTCCGAACTGGCGGTAGAGTAAAATATTTGACGGAATCTAAATAATGTGTGACATTTTATGGATTCAATAAATGATTTGATTTGATATTACGAAAGGTAATTATTTCATCCGAATGAGAAGGACCTGGGTTCGAATCCCAGCTCGGGAATCATAGGTTTTCTAATAAGATTTACCTGGGATTAGAACTGGATCCCTTGGAGGTTGACGTGGAGCAGATCCCCCAGAGGCGTTGACGTCAATTTGCTTTGTGCAACATTCTTTACAAGTGTGTTGCACCGAATCTACATGAAAGTGGGATGAGGGCAGGTGAGACGAAAGACTGGATATTTAATACGGGCTTTCTTTTTCCACCTCGATCTAGTCTCGGGTAAATCGTGTTAGAAAAATAGCCCACTTGACATGGGAATCGAATCCTGGAACTTCATATTCCGATTAAATAATTATCTATATCAATATAATGATACAGGAGATTTTATCTGCATTTTTTATGATTCACAGACCCTAACCGTTGGCACTTGGTCATTTAAGTAGGTGGATCTGTGAGGTGGATATATCTATATATATAAAAATGAAACCCGTTTTCCGTTGTCACGCCATCACGCGTGAACGGCTGGACCGATTTCGCTAATTCTTTTTTTTAGAATACTCATCGAAGTACGAGGATGGTTCTTACGGAGAGAAAAAAAAGAAAAATTGTCTGAAAAAGTCTAAAAACAACACTTTTCTGTACTCCCATACAATCGATTCGTAATAATACTTAAAAGTCAATTTGAACTTTAATACCATACCATAAAGTTCAAGTATTAGTGGAGAGGTTCCGGGAAGGCAAAACAATTGAGTGTCGTTAGTATCTACTGGTTCGATTGGAAAAATTCTTTTTGTGTTGGATAGCCCAATTATCGACGGTGGCTATAGGCTATATATCATCACGCTATGACCAATAGGAGCGGAGCAGAAATGAAAAATGTTTAAAGCCGGGGAAGTTGGTATCTCAGAAACTACTGGTTCGAATTGAAAAATTCTTTTTGTGTTGGATAGCCTATTTATCGAAGATGGCTATAGGCTATATAACATCACGCTTTGACCAATAGGAGCGGAGCAGAAATTAAAAATTCTGCAAAATCGGGAAAATTTATATCTCAGACAGAAACTACTGGTTCGAATTGAAAAATTATTTTTGTGTTGGTTAGCCCAATTATCGAGGGTGGCTATAGGCTATATAACATCACGCTATGACCAATAGGAGCGGAGCAGAAATGAAAAATATTGAAAAGACTATATTTCAGAAACTACTGGTTCGAATTGAAATTTTTTTTTTATGTTGGATAGCCTATTTATCGAGGATGGCTATAGGCTATATAACATCACGCTTTGACCAATAGAAGCGGAGCAGAAATGAAAAATGTTGCCAAATCGGGAAAGTTTATATCTCAGACAGAAACTACTGGTTCGAATCGAAAAATTATTTTTGTGTTGGATAGCCCATTTATCGAGGATGGCTAGAAGCTATATAACATCACGCTATGACCAATAGGAGCGGAGCAGAAATGAAAAATGTTTTAAAGCGGGGAAGTTGATATCTCGGAAACTACTGGTTCGATGTGAAAAATTCTTTTAGTGTTGACCGACGGGTTGAATGATGGGGTGACTAAGGGATACCTGACGGGGTGACTGATGGGGTGACTGACGGGGTGACAGACGGGTTACAAACGGGGTGACCGACGGGTGACATGCGGGGTGACAGACGGATGACAGCCGGGGTGACAGATGGGTGACAGGCTGGGTGACAGATGGGGTGACAGGCGGGGTGACCGACGGGGTTACAGACGGGTGACAGGCGGGGTGACAGACGGGTAACAGACGGGTTGACAGACGGGGTGACAGACGGGTGACAGACGGGGTGACAGACGGGGTGACAGACGGGGTGACAGGCAGGGTGACAGACAGGGTGACTGATGGGGTGACAGACGGGTGTCAGGCGGGGTGACAGGCAGGGTGACAGACAGGGTGACAGGCAGGGTGACAGACAGGGTGAGTGATGGGGTGTCAGCCGATGTGACAGACGGATTACAGACGGGGTGACAGACGGGAAGACAGACGCGGTGATAGACGGGGTGACAGACGGGGTGACTGATGGGGTGACAGGCAGGGTGACTGATGGGGTGACTGACGGGGTGACAGACGGGTTACAGACGGGGTGACAGACGAGTGACAGGCTGGGTGACAGGCGGGGTAATTGACGGAACCGCACCGAAGTCACGTACTATCTCTCGAAGTTTAGCAAAACATATCATTACCTTTTTAGAATTATTGTGCTATAGGTAAACTGTAATTAGCTGCTAAGTAACTTGTGTAAACATCTACGTTTTTTGTGGTAATAAATTATTATTATTATACCTCATTTATTTCAATTAATTTTTTTTTACATTTTTAAATATAAATATATAAAAAAAATACATTTAAAAATATAAAAATAATAAATATCACCCTCCCGATGACGAGGCTTGAGACCCAAGCCACCGGTGGTTAGGGGCTCAGAGTGAGGAACCGCCTCACAATGCGTGCCGTGTCCAATAACACTGCCTTCTGTATCTGGCTCTTGACCCAACGCCCGATTGAGAGCCTCCTAAGGTGTTGATCGAGGCTCTTCGCTATCAACCCATTAGCGGTAACGACTATCGGGACAATGATTGTTGATTCCACATCCCACATGTCGGAAATCTCGTGTGCCAGATCTAAGTATTTGGACAACTTGTCTTTTTCGGCCTTAACGAGATTTTCATCATGCGGAATGGTGACATCAACAAGTATTGCCCGACGCGCTAATCGATCTACTACCACAATATCAGGCTTATTGGCAACAATAGTCCTGTCTGTAATAATAGATCGATCCCAATACAGTGTTGCATGTCCATTTTCAAGAACTGGCTGGGGCACATATTGGTAGTATGGCACTTCAGAAGTCACAAGGTAGTATCGAAGAGCAAGTTGCTGGTGTATGATCTTGGCTACTAGGTTATGTCTATGCAATTACTCGCCGTTAGCAAGATACGAACAACCGGAAATAACATGCCTAATGGACTCTCCGGGTCGGTGACATGCTCGACAGATGTCCACCGTACCGTCCTTCATGATGTATTTCCTATAGTTGTTCGTCTTGATAACTTCGTCCATAATTGCAAAGACAAAACCCTCGGTTTCCCCAAAGAGATTACCGAAACGTAGCCAAGACACGGAAGCAAGTTGGTCGACATCGGGCCCATTGAGAGCTCGATAGAATCGTCCGTGAAGCTCTTTGCTCTTCCATACCTCCCTGCGATCCCTGGTACTCAGTGCCACAGGTGCCCGCCAATTCTCATTTGCCAGTGAGAGCGGAGTGAATCCTTTGTCTACCAAGCCCATATCCTTATGCATCACCACTTCGCTACGGAGGAAATAATTCCTGAGATTGCATATCTCGCGGTTATGCAGGTCCTTGGCATTAAGTAAACCTCGGCCCCCGCATCTCCGCGGGATATACAATCTCATAACAGACGATCGTGGATGATGCATTCGGTGTGCAGTTAGTAGAGTCCGGACCTTTCGATCCAGGGTATCTAACTCGGTCTGAGTCCATTTGAGTATGCCAAAAGTGTACATCAGTACAGGCATAACCCAACCATTAAAGGCACGAATCTTGTTGCCACCCGACAAAAGACTGTTAAGTACTTTTGTCAAGCGACCAAAGAAACGTTCCCTTACTGATTGTTTTACATCTGCACTCGATATACCTAACGCTTCAGACATACCCAAATATTTGTAGGTTTCCGTTTCGGAGAGAGATCTAAGCTGTATAGTCTCTGAGAGATGGATGTCATCAGAGACTATATTCCCACCACGCTCCACATGGATAACCGCGCACTTATCCACACCAAACTCCATATTGATAGAGTTGCTGAAACTTTTAGTTATTTTCAACAACTCCACCAAATCAGTTTTCTTGGGTGCAAAAAGCTTGAGGTCATCCATGTAAAGTAAGTGGGATATTGGCTCTCCCCCTCTACAAGACGGTAGCCTAGTCCGGAATCCAGCAGCAAAGTGCTAAGAGGATTCAGGGCCAGACAGAACCATAAGGGACTCAGACTGTCACCCTGGAATATACCCCACTCAATCTTAATTGGTTCATCACAACCAGGAGTACTCGCACCACCTGGATAATTTAAAATCGTTGTCCACTGCCTCATACAAGCCCCCAGAAAGGCGCATAGATTTGTATCTATTTTATACAAATCCAGCACCCTCATGAGCCATGTATGAGGCACCGAATCGTAGGCTTTTTTGTAGTCGATCCAGGCAGCCGATAAATTCCTTCTGTTGCGACGAACTTGCTGACATATGGACATGTCTACGAGAAGGAGTTCTTTTGTACCACGTGACCCAACTTTACAGCCCGTTTGACCTGAAAACATGATGTTACTATTGTTAATGTGGTTGGATATTTTCAGTCTTATAATCGAGGTCAGTAATTTGTAGATGGTGGGCAAGCAAGTTATAGGCCTATAATTTTTTGGGTCAGTGGTATTACCAGATTTATATAAGAGGTATGTGGCACCAGTCGTCATAAACGATGGGAGAGATCTACTCTCAAGTGCGTCCTGGAACTGCATCGCTAAACGAGCATGCGTGCTAGGAAGCCATTTCAACCAGAAATTGTGCAGGCCGTCCGGCCCGGGACTTTTCCAGTTGTGGGACGGACGGATTGCACACAAAACGTCTTCTGGGCTGATTGAAATGGCCTCCATAGTTCGTATTGATTCGCAGGCTCGTTCCACGACACTGAGCCAGGCGCCTTCAGTGTAAGAGACCGGCGACGACCAAATGCTTGCCCAATATGTATGCATGTCAAGCATATCCGGCGGCCGCCGATCTCCCAGAACATGAGAGCGGTCCCAGCATCCATACACTCTTTTCTGGTCTCTTTGGAAAGTGCGATTCTGTTGGAATCTATCCCAGCGCGTCCTAAACCGTCGGATGCGGTTCGCCCAAGCACAGACTTTTTGCTTCAGGAAATCTATGCGTTCTGCGACACAAACCCTATAATCTCTGGGCCTGATGTTGGTCCCAGAAAAGGCCTGTCTCACAAAACGCATGACTCTGGGTCTATCATTACCTTCCCTGAAGCAAATTAATTTGGCAATTAGAGTTCGGGCCTTGCCGATACGCTCTTCGATCCTGCGCTGCCAGGCAGGAACAATCACGGCATCCCGCGTGACTCTGTTTTCACTGGGAAACTTTACGTTAGCCACACGACATACCGCGACAGCTGCGCAGTACAGGATCGAATGAGTGTCAACAAGGTTGCAACTAGACTCCATGTATGTGGAAAGTATGGAGTCTAGTGCCCCAACTAGTGCCAAACTACGTCTGTGCGTTGGCAAACGCGGTATCCGAGGTCTACTGGACGCAGAAACAGAATTAAATTCCAAAATCGCATCTTCCAAAGCCCTTCTCAAACACTGTATATCTTGGGAACTTACTGTACTGTCCAAATTGTCCATCAACTCAGGATCTGTGTCAGAAGTACATACAGGTGCGTAATCTGTTTGTTGTTCAACAGGAGCCGTGGTGATAGGAACCTGGACAATATTATGTAAGTTTGCGCGCAATCGCTCAAGTACGGCATCATCCAACAACTTCCGCCGCTGGATGAACCTCACTTGATCCGATAAACGTTGAGTCGATACATCAAGCGTTGGTTCCAGGGTCTGAAACAGAGCAAGCATTTTGGCACGGTACGCTGTCAGTTTGGTTCCTCCCTCTGTCGCCCCAAAGTAGGCCCGCATGACATTTTCATTGATGCTAGATGTCCATCTCATGCGGCGCACTACTCCACCGGTAGCGGGGGCCGTAGACGGGACACAAGGCCCCGCTGGTCCCAAGCCCGCCGGAGGAGGGGGTCGCCGTCCTCTTCGCCGCGCAGGTGTTAGTGGCGGCGGGGACGACTGCAGCTCGTCTTGTAGGCTCGACGCGTCGTTACCCGGCGACGGCTCGAACACCTCCGAAGCCGACGCCCACGACGCGGAGCTCGACGAGCTGGTGGGGGATCTTCTGCGTGCGCGTGTCCTGGCTCGTAATATCATCTTGGCACATTTTGGTTTGGAATTTCGTTCATTTTTAGCTCTTCTTTCCTCATAAATCTAATATTTTAAAATACATTTGCATGACACTGTCACTGTCATTGTTCTGTTTTATCCAAATTTTAAAGATTTCACCAAAATTTCACTCAATTATTGCTCAAATGGGAAGATTTTTTGAAAATACTATATATAAAAGTAAAACTATAAATACTATATATCTTAAAATAATTATTTTGTAAACATTTTTAGACCTTGTACCAAATGATTCCTAGTGTTGCCATTATTTGTTGTTATTATTATTATTATTATAGGTGCCTACGACTCACTCTTTCAACCCTCTCTCTCATACGCAGACGAAGTTGCGCGGGTCAGCTAGTTTTTAATATTTCTGTCACACACATCAATATAATATACCCTAGATGCACAGTTCTTTGCAAGTAACCTCCTAAAAAGTGGTCTCAGGAATAAAACAAAGAAAAAGATCACAAGTTCTAATTAAATCAACACAAATATAACCCTATGCACGTGTAATAAAGTAGCTTTTTAAACAAAATGAGCAAGCGTTCTTAAATTTGAATTTAGAAATTTAGAATTCCATCGGCGTCGGACTGTATGCAAAACGAATGCTTAAGCACTCCTTTGCTATCCCATTTTCCGAGCGTCAACTGTGCATCTAGGTAATCATAATATATCGATGGTCACACATCACAACGTAGAACGTATTTACTTTATACTGCCATCTGTACAACGATGGTTGAAGTACAACAAATAACAGCTTTGTAAAAATCTTTTGATAGACTTGTTTCGCCTTTAATACCTTCAGTGATTGCAAAGATGGCACTTTGTAGCTTTGTTAATATATTTTTTTTGTGAACGTTTTCTACTACAATAAAAAAAAACTATCGCTAGTTAATTTGCTGTATTGTTTTCTTCGATATATTGTAAGTATTCATGACAAGTGTATACTATATCCATGTATATTTATAAAAATATAATTATAATTAAATACAAAAATAATTATAGTTAGTATTATAATAAATGTTATTACTATGACTATAATAAAAGAGACGATAACCTCTGAATTTATTTCGGCATTACTTATCAGGGATGTATCGACCCTGGCATGGACTTCACAGAGTAAGAGAGCGTTGTTATTCAAATAAAAAAAAAACATTTTGAAGATATTTTTCCTGCTCCGAGACAAATGTTTTAGTAACCTATAGATAGAAGGGTCTGAGTGGTGTGAGACCGAAAGTCTCTCATAGTCTCTGACACACACGATACAGGTTATACCTAATGTGGGGTCAGGACTAAGTGTGTGATTGTTGGGTGTATTTATTTATTGATTTTATTTATTTATTTATTCTAGTAGAAAAATCTAGTACTTCTCGATACCCACGACACAAAACTCGTATTATAATGTGGGACTGTGGAGTAAGGACTTTGTGTGTAATTGTTGATGTAAAAAAAAGTTTAATATATACATATTTAAATTTCAATTTACCGCTTCCAACAGGCCGATCGGAAATCTTAGGGGGATCTTAGGGGCCTATGTCCAGCAGTGGACGTCCTGTGGCTGATGATGATGATGATATTTAATTAGTCTGATTACTGATTAGTTACCACTTCAGGCAGTTCTGACACATTGTATAATTATGTGTATTAACTGCTATTATCAATAAAATTATAGACCAAACACAAAAAACATCATAGAAAACTATGGTGACTTTTGAGTAGTAAATTATCCTATTGTTAGCATAAGTATACTTAACATAGAACAGTAAATTACATCCACAGTCATTTAGTTTCCGTAAATATGTAATTTGTGTCAGGAAACAAACTCTATTGTTGGATAGTTTTGTTTAACACACAATGGAATGATGGGGTTGCGGACGGCAGTTAAAGGGCAGTATAATAGTACTATACTGATACAAATCAGAGGACCTCTATCAAACCCGACCGCTATAATTTTCACGAAGAGACGGAAGAACACGCGTATTTATTAGGAACGGCGCAACAACGACGTATCCTAGACACCTAGGGCCTTACTTATAACAACATTTACGCGCTTCTTATTTTTACGAATAGTTTTTCATTTTTTTCCTTGTGTCATTATTTGAAAATGAAAGGGGAAAATATTCTTAAAGTGCGTTAATATTTTTATAAGTAAGGGGCCTAATGTTCGTCATTTTTCCTTAAACCAAGTCTACCAACTAGCCGAGGTAAGAGAAAGCGGGTACGCTGGTTACTCAAAATCTGGTTGCTTTAACGACACCGCCGTGTTATTGAAGGAGGAATTAAAATATTTATATATTTTTTCTTAAATTCGCTACTACCTCGGTGGCGTGGTGGTATTTCGGTACGACTACGGTTCTGAGGTCTCGGGTTCGATCCCCGTGTCGGGCAAAGTGATATTGGATTTTCCATATCAGCCCGGAGTCTGGAATTTGTGCCCGATATGGCGATAGGCTCGCCCCCTATCACATCTGGGACGGAACTAAGCTCGGCGAAACGTGGGTGTACTAGTTCGCTAGTGCGCCTCTGCCTACCCCTTCGGGGATACAGGCGTGAGCTTATGTTATGTATGTTAAATTCGCTAACGCGGAAGTATTTACGACTCGTATATGTGGTCGAATTCAATTTGAATCTTTTCATCAGGCCGCTATATCAGATCTTATAGTCAGATGTATTGTTAGATGTCGGTCTCCTGTAATGCGGCGTCTAGGGTGTGTCGTCGTTGAAACGGCGGGTTACGGCTAGCGTTGCGACAGTGTTCGAAACATGTAATTACATAATATTATTAAAAACAATAATATATAAACACCATCATTAACCTGTATCTATCCATTGCTGGACATAGGCCTTTCACGATCAAGCTAGCCTTGTTGGTCCTTCGTCTTCCTTATCTGGAGTTAAAAAAATAATATAAAAAAAAAACTTGCGGGACCGTCATTGGGGACTGCCGATAGAAGAGAAAACTAAGTAAGTTGTGAATTTTATCGTCGAGCTGTTAGATGTACTATACTAATAACGCACGGAGGTTTATCTATGTATACATATACATGGTATACATATAGCTCATGGAAAGCGTTCGATGACGATGACGTCAGTTCCATGATTTTTGTTCACCCAAAAAGTGATTAAAGCGCCTAGTTTTCAATTAAAAAAAAATATATATAAAAAAGGTAAAGTGTATATTGTACATATAATAATGTCACCCATGATATCAGCTTCGTTTACAGAAGTTCATTGCGCGGATAACTTTCGATTAAGTATTCGAATATTCGGGATAGTATGCTGTTTAAGACGTATTCAACTAATAATGTACGTAATACTACAAAAATATTCACTGATATTTTTTAGATTAATACATTAATAAATATAGTTAGTTATCTTTGAACATTATTATTTTAATAAAATTTAATATCAATTCCTGAAGTATTTGGGTCACAAATTGAAAAATACTCATAAAAGCATTTGCTAATATTTGTACTGATTAAAATACATATAAAACTAAACAAACAAACAATATCAATCAATACCTACTACCATCTTTATTTACGAGCCGATAACATAATCTTAAATAAATAAGGGCGACTTGCACACTATTACTAACCTACAGTTAGTCCTAACCTCAAGTTAAATTGAAAATGAAATATATGAAGGGCATGTAATTCATTACATGTTATGTACTACATGCAATTACAGATAATAAATGATGACGTTTAATTTATTACATGTAATGAATTACACATGTCCTTCATATATTTCTATTTCAATTTAAATTGAGGTTAAGGCTAACTGTAGGTTAGTAATAGTGGTGCAAGTCGCCCTAAGATATATATACATAATGCCCCTTACTTATAAAAATATTTAAGCGCTGCTTATCTTTATACCATAGATTGTCCCTTTCATTTGTAAACAATGTAACGCAAGAAAAAAAGTGACAGGTTATTCTTGACCATTTGCTCAGATAAAAATGCTTTTATAAGTAAGGCCCCTTATGTATATCTTATTTATTTAAGGT
Organism: Clanis bilineata; assembly: GCA_036417725.1. Taxonomy (NCBI): domain Eukaryota; kingdom Metazoa; phylum Arthropoda; class Insecta; order Lepidoptera; family Sphingidae; genus Clanis; species Clanis bilineata. The sequence continues at coordinate 7,918,635 of CM071144.1, read as the reverse complement.
TATGTTATCGCCTGTAATATATTATATTACAGGCAGATATAATTATGTTGTTAGTTCAGTCTACGTCATGTTCGTAACTACATACGTCGTGAACGTGATAGATTTAATAAGTAGCTAATATTTTATAAAAAATGGTAAGTAATATTTTAATTTGGTGACAATAATTTGAAAACAGCATTACGTGTAAATTAGTTTATCTATAATTAATTAAAATAAATAAATGTCGTATTATCGCCCGACTTCCAAAAATGAGGAGGTCCTCAATTCGTCCGTATTTTTTCTTTTTTATGTATGTTACGCGATATCTTGGCCGAATGGACCGATCTCCAAAATTGATTTTGTGTTCGATAGCGCTTATTACAAAGGTGGTCCCATTTATCGGATTTGAAGTCGGTCCGTTAAGATTTTAAATTGTTATTATTTTATCGCGATTTAAATAATAGAGGTTAGATATTCGATTTGTTTTTATACACGTTGTGTTTTCGGATATTGTGAGCCAGTTTTATATATTAGTTTGGTGCATATGCATGTTATGGTTAAAATTGGATTGAAATTGGAGTGGTAGAGCCACGCTGTAGACAGTTACGTCTACAGTACGAATGAGTCGGCTCGACCGGTTAGATACCACTGTCTCACAGAAAACCGACGTAAAGTGCAGCTTGCTGTCGCGTTTCGTTCGGTGAGTGAGATTTCCGGTGGCCCATTTCCCCCCTTCCCTTCCCAATCCCTTTTCCCTCATCTTCCATTTCCTCTGTTTAGGTTGGCAACGCACCCATGATTCTTATTGTATCTTGGGTGTCTATGGGCGGTGGAGATCACTTACCATCAGGTGACCCATCTGTTCGTTTGCCAGTCTCTGCTATAAAAAAAAAAAATTACGGACTGCGAAGAAAAAAATGTGAAACTTATCAACGAACCTCGAAATTCCTGATTGTCAACTTCTAAGTTGTAGTTATAACATAAGCTCACGCCTGTATCCTCGAAGGGGTAGGCAGAGGTGCACTAGCGAACTAGAACACCCACATTTCGCCGAGCTTAGTTCCGTCCCAGATGTGATAGGGGGCGAGCCTATCGCCATATCGGGCACAAATTCCAGACTCCGGGCTGATATGGAAAAATCCAATATCACTTTGCCTGGGGATCGAACCCGAGACCTCAGGACGGTAGTCGTACCGAAATACAACCACGCCACCGAGGCAGTCAGTCTAGTTATACGTATAGATAATTAGATATTTGGACAACGAAATTAAGATTTTCCGTTTTTGTATTAAACCTAGGTATATTGTATGTCATTCCGTCATGATTTAGTTCAATCAAATCATGACTGACAAAATGTCTATCAATAGAGATAATTGACGTCTAGTCTCTGCTACCAATTACATGTCGATTTGACTGTACGAGTCCGTTGACCTTGACGTTAGGGTCTGCTTGTTGTGCCACTTATAGGTAAAATGGAAGGCCGTAGGCGTCATATGTGATCAAAATATGCCAATGACACTCAAAGACCTCATATATAATATTAGCCCTGTAATATTACTGTTCCACTGCTGGGCACGGGCCTCCTCTACTAATGAGAGGGGTTAGGCCTTAGTCTACCAGGCTGACCTAATGCAGGTTGGTAGACTTCACTAAAGACCTTATATACAAGACCATAATTTGGCCTATTCTGTATGGTGTGAGAACTGAGAAGTGGTATGCTAATGTCACGTTAAAGAGATTTTTGTCATGGAATATGCAGCAGTAGATATCAAATTGGTGTACAATGTTATGGTGGATTAATTATACTCGTAGATCCATGAATAATTAGGTGCTATGGTGTATTTATGTAAATGGGTATATTCCAAAAGATTCAATTATTACCTAAAACAAGGAAATATATTTTTTGGTGATAGGGATCCATGTAGATGTCACATGATTTACTTCAGTAGTTTTAGTAAACTCACTTTCATCAGGAAATATTTTTTTGAGCTAGTGAGGTAATAATATGTCGCCTCCTTGGTCTAGTGGCTGTGGACCGGGAGGTCCTGGGTTTGATTCCCCGGCCGGGTAAAGCGGATTTTATAACTTGCCCAGGACTGGTGACTGTAAAAAAAAAAACAAATCCTTTCTGCAACATGCCTGAAAAATTGTTGCGCTGACCCCACATTAAGGTAACTTAGGCTACCCATACTATTATTACCTCACTTTCTTTCTACCTAGCTTTATCCCACCTTAATGTGGGGTCAGCGCAACAATTTTTCAGGCATGTTGCAGAAAGAATTTGGTTTAATTATTTATCATTGAAAAAAAAACAAATTATAAGATAAAAATAAGTAAAAACATATTTATTGTTACAGGAAATATTAAGCATTATACTTTTTCTCTTAGCTTCGGCTGAATCAGCCAATATTTTGTATGTTGTGCCTCTCCCATCCATATCCCATTACATTATGATGAGGCCCATAGGAATGGAACTTGCAAGGAGAGGCCACAATGTTACAGCGATCGCAGCATACAAGGAATCAGATCCGCCACCAACTTACCGCCAAATAATTTTGGATCAAAAAGAGATTTGGGATGTACTCGGTGAGTCTATTTATTTCAACATAAAAGTAAAGTAGAGGAAATTCTTGTTTCTGACTAAACAAACTCTTGATGATTATTTCTTTCTACCTGGTCTTATCTCACCTTAATGTGGGGCGGCAGTAAAAAATTGGCACAGTTTGACAGACTTGCTTGACGTCAATCCTCTGTAAGGGATCCAGTCCCGGGCAAATTAAGTTAGAAAATTCGCTTTGCCTGACATGGGAATCGAACCCAGGACCTACTTGTCCACAGCCCATATTTGCTGCCAGAAGGAGGCGACAAAAACAAACAAACAAGTCTTGATCAAAACAAAAATATTAATTTTCTTGTAGAATAGGAGTGACAAATCGAGTGAACTTATGTTTATGTTTTATACTATTTTCTCGAAGATCCTTTAATAGTATTATTAATCTAGAAAGACTACAATTAGAACTGGTTCTATGTAGACACATGACATTACCATACATAGCGTGGTAGGCAAGATCTATCTGCTGTACGTTAGACGGTGGTGGATTTTTAAACTGTACCTATTTATTCAGATCCTTTCTTGGAACACACGGCACCCTCTATTTTGGAACGAATTAATAAGAGACACGGGATAGTAGTCTTTTATAATAAATCAGTAAAATGATGTTAGACACCCCAAATAAAAAAAACTACTATGATATTTAAGAAAATATCATAAGGTTTCTTTTAATTTCAGATGGGAAGAGACCAAATGTTTTCACTATGGTTGACTTATCTGCAGAACAATATCACAATAAAGTTTTATGGGCCGGAGGCATCATCACCACGGAGCTAGCATTAAATACAAGCGATTTGCAAACATTTCTTGCCGAAGATAATCATTTTGATCTCGTCATAAGTGAACAGTTTTTCCAAGAAGCTTTTTATGTATTGGCGCACAAATATAACTGTCCTTTAGCTCTTGTGACAACGTTTGGAAATTGTGTAAGACATAATATTGTTACAAGAAATCCTTTGCAATTAGCAACGGTTGTATCAGAATTCCTGGCTGTGAAAGACCCGACGAGTTTCTGGTCGCGACTGAGAAATTTGTATTTTACTGTTTATGAATATATTTGGTGGAAGTATTGGTATTTGGAAAGACATGAGCAAATTGTGGAGAAATACATTCATAACTTATCACAACCAGTGCCTAGTCTGTATGAACTGCAAAGAAATACATCCTTGTTTCTGATTAATGGACACTTTAGTTTTGACGCTCCTGCTGCTTACCTTCCTAATATTGTCGAAATTGGTGGAGTCCATTTGTCTAACAGTGATGGGAAATTACCAGAGGTAAGATATGATCGTAATTTCAAATATAAACCTCTTGATGTTTTACTGTTAGAAAATGTAATAATCGGTGTGGACCATAATGTGGACTTATTCTCTGTATGATTCGAAATATTTTATAAACACCCGGTATGGTGTTTCAGAAAGTTAGCACCAATACAGCTACACATACAGGGAGAACGATGTAATGTGTAATGGTAAAGATACAAAATAAAATAAAAATTGTACTTAATTTTTTTATCAATTATTAAGCACGGGAATTTTAAAACCGGAATGCAAATCGTCGCAATTAGCATAGGAATTGTTTTGTGTTCGCGAGAAAAATTAAATTACTCCATAGATGGTTTGCAAATGTATTGAAGCTAATAGAATGGGCCAGAAATAATATTTGCGTCAAAAATTCAAGGATCTATTATTTAAAACGTATGAGCCTTACGCATAAAAAAAAAGTTTACCGCTAAATTGCTAGCTATCCTCCCTTTAAGTGTAGTTTTTATTGTACCAACTTTATGTAACATCTTGTATAAATTTTAACAAGTATTTGTTTGTAAAATTTATCAATACATATAATAATATGTTGTTTTGTAGGATCTACAAAATATTTTAGACGAAGCAGTGCATGGAGTGGTGTATGTGAATTTCGGTTCTAACGTACGAAGCTCAGAGTTACCGACGGAAAAAAAGAACGCGTTTCTCAACGTGTTCAGGAGGTTGAAGCAAACTGTCATGTGGAAATGGGAGGACGACAATATGCATAACAAAATAGACAATCTAGTACTGCGGAAATGGTTCCCGCAGAAGGAGATCTTAGGTAAGCATTTTAATTGAATAAAGTATTTCTAAAAGAGAACTGAAATCTCTAAAATAGATATTCCTGACCCTGAAGATTTTTAAGCGGAGGATCTAGGATATGTATTTTGTTTATTTTCAGTTCCTTTGTACTAGAATATTGTACTAGAAAATTTTTATTCATTACACGAATGCTATTTTTCTTTATAATTTTTAGCTCACCCTAATGTTAAATTGTTCATATCACATGGTGGTTTGATCGGAACTCAAGAAGCGGTTTTCCATGGAGTACCAGTAATCGGAGTGCCAATTTATGCTGACCAATATAATAACTTACTACAAATCGAGGAACATGGCTTCGGAAAAGTTTTGGAATACAAATATATTAATGAGGGAACAATCCAGAAAATGGTAGATGAGGTTTTAAATGACGAATCTTATAGAGTCAAGGCTAAAGAAGTTGCGAATAGATTTAAGGATAGACCCCTGAGTGCTATAGACACGGCTATATTTTGGATTGAGTATGTGATAAGGAACAAAGGTGCTTACTTTATGAAAAATCCAGCAATGAACCTGAGTTGGCTGGCATACAATATGCTTGATGTGTATTTATTCCTCGCATTTGTTGTTGTGTGTTTCATTTATGTAATTTACAAGTTAGTGAAACTGTTGACTCCAACCAGGCTGTCTGATCCACCAACAATGAAGAGAAAAAGAGCGTAAATATGTGGTCTGAATTATTGCAATATATTAAATGAATAATGCGGTATTTTGCACCTACTCCTTATTAAAGTGGAATAAGAGCAGGTGAAAAGAAGAAAGTTGATAAATAATAAATAAATTATATCATATTTGTGGTTTAATTTATACAATCAAACCTAACAATATACATATTTAATAAAAAAAATTGTTCGTGTTGAAGATGGGCACATTTTCATATTCTTGCACATATTTATCTTTATTGATTAATTTATCATATTTATTAATTACTTATTGTAACTATATTATACTGAATCTGATCACTTTAGTAGAAGTCTTTAAGATGTCTAGAATATTATTAATATATTTTTATGTGGAAGGTTCATTTGTTGAAGTTCAATGTTTGAAGTAGTCCATAAATATACATGAGCTGTAATGTTTTCTAGTGTATAAATATAGACAGATAAGAAGCTGAGGTATTTAGAGTTCTGATATTATGTGGTACTTTTGTGGTACGACTCTCCGTTTATTAGCATCTCTTGGGAACATACTGATACAGATATAAAAGATAACCTATGTCCTAATCAGGGTCATGGTCTGTTTGTGTCCAAAACGTCATTGCATCATGGCGATATGTTTAGCTAAGTTAAGCTAAGGAAACGCCGGGAGGAAAAATAAAAAACAAATCTTTCTTTCTTTCTTTCTACCTGCCCTTAATGTGGGGTCGGCGCAACACACTTTTCCAAGTAGGTTGTAGAAATTATTTGGCTTAATTTTTACGACCGGCCGCCGACCTAACGACATCCTCCTCTGAGGGAATTAAATAAGAAAATTTGCTTTTGCCCGACCTGGGAATCGATCTAAGGACCTCCCAATCCATAACCCATACATGCTGCCACTAAAACAAGTAGGCGACTAAAAATAAAATAAAAAAACAAATAAATAATCATAAATAAGTAATATGGTGATACAATTACAATTATTGAGTGGTAGAATCACGCTGTAGACAGTTACGTCTACGGCACGAATGGGCCGGCTCGACCGGATTGATACTACCGTCTCACAGAAAACCGACGTAAATTGGCAGATAGTTGTCGCGTTACGGTCGGTGATTGATATTTCCGATAGCCCAATTGCCCCCCTCCCTTGCCCAATCCCTATTTCCCTCAAACCTCCTTTGAGGTTGGTAACGTATCCATGATTTGATGATTGTCTTGGGTGGAGAGGTATATGGGCGGTGGAGATCACTTACCATCAGGTGGCCCATCTGCTTGTTTACCAGTCTCTGCTATTAAAAAAAATATCCGTAAAACAAGTTGTATTTCAATAGGTTAAGGTGTTATATATTTAACGAAATCTAAATTCAAATTCTACAAAAATACAAACCATAATAACCTTTTGATAACCTCACAAAATACTTGTCTTGTTTTATATTGCGTATTAACTTACGAAATAGATCATATTATTATCGTGATAAGTACTACATAATGTAAAAATTATAATTACAAAAATAAAGCAGCGATAGCTCAGTTGGGAATGGTATGGACTGCCGAGACAAGTGTCGGAGGTTCGAGACCAACCCCAAAATGGAGCATACACCTCTGACTTTTCTATGTTAAGTGTATTTTCATTGTGGAATATCGTTTGCTATAACGGTGAAGGAAAACATCGTGAGGAAACCTGCATGCACATGACTATTTCTTCACAGGAATTTTGAAGGTATGTGAAGTCTACCAACCCGCATTAGGCCAGCGTTGTAGACTAAGGCCTAACCATTAGTAGAGGAGGCCCGAGTCCATCAGTGGGCCAATAATATTACTATTATTATTAATGTAAAAATTAGTCGTGAGTCTCGCTGAAACAATTTATGGAGAATAAATATGTTATCAATTGTCGCCTCCTTGATCTAGCGGCAGCACATATGGGTTGTGGACCGTGAGGTCGTAGGTTCGAATCCCAGGTAGGGCAAAGCGAATTTTTCTTATTTAATTTGCCCGGGACTGGATCCCTCAGAGGGGACTGACGTCAGGCAGGCAGCCGGTCGTAAAAACTTAGCTAAATCCTTTCTGCAACATGCTTGAAAAAGTGGGTTGCGTCGACCCCACATTAAGGTGGGATAAGGACAGGTAGAAAGAAAGACATATGTTATCAATTGATTTATTGACATAAACTCATGCCTGTATTCCCTAAAGGGTAGGCAGAACTGGAACACCCACATTTCTCCGAGATTAGTTCCGTCCTAGATGTGATGAAAAAGGATTGGGCAAGAGAGGGGGGAAAAGGGCCACGGGAAATCTCACCCACCGAACGAAACGCGACAGCAAGCTGCCACTTTACGTCGGTTTTCTGTGAGCCAGTGGTATCTGCTCGGCTGAGCTGGCCCATTCGTGCTGTAGACGTTACTGTCTACAGCGTGGCTCTACCACTTGAAACCATATCGGGCATAAATTCCAGACACTGGGCTGATACTGAATTGAAAAATCCAATATAACTTTGCCCGACCCGGGAATCGTACCCAAGACCTCAGGACGGTAGTCCTACCGAAATACAACTACGCCACCGAGGTAGTCATATTGACATAATTATGAAAGGGACCAGTGAAGTATTACGTAAGCAGATTTTTTACATGGATTAACCCCCCCTCCCCCGCGTCAGCAAAATATATAAATAAATAACACCCAATAGTCGCATACATAGTCCTGACCTTACACTAAGATAGAGTCCTGGGTCGTGGGTATTAGGAACTACAAGAGACTTTCGGTCTCACAACACAAAGTAAGCTCTTTACCCCCCCCGTGCTTACGTAAAGGGAGGTAGGTATATATGCATGTATGTATGTATGTATGTATGTATGCTTACGTTATTGGTACATGAATTTTTCAATGTGTTCTGGTTTCTTTGTTCAAATCCAATAAAGCAGAAAAAATGACGTAATCACCGTCCAGACCTGCCCATGTCATCCCCCGACCCGTCGCCATATCGGGCACAAATTCCAGACTCCGGGCTGATATGGCACTGGCCTGGAAGGAATTACCGCCATAATCCCAGCAAGGCCTTGAGATCATCCACATCTGGGTCTCATGGTCATTGTGAAAACATAATTGCTCTATTTACCTTGATATTGGCTAAATCACCGCATATGCGTAGAAGCCATTATCTTTAAAAGAAGAAGAAAATGTAAGTATATACTTTCATAATTTGCATAAGTGAAAAACTGTTAATTTGAAATTATAAACAGATACTCCAATTGTATTTATTTGTATGGAGTTCCCGCCACCTTCATCAGGTCGTCTGTCCACGTAGCAGCCAGCAGGCCGCTTCCAACAGATCGATCTGGAAATCTTCGGGGGAGGCCTATGTCCAGCAGTGGACGTCCTGTGGCTGATGATGATGATGAAGATGATTGTATCTATATTAGGCACAAATTATAATTTCTAAAGAAGCATTCCAGTTCCAGTCGACGATACGAATATGATCTCTCCTTACTAGACAAATTACATAACTAGACGATAACAACTTTAAATCGTAATACCTTACAACACGGAAGTTTGTGTCAGTCTAAATCAAGTTTGCTTAGAGTGAATACGTGATGACTTTGTGATAGTAACGAGTACGAATAGACAAAACAAAATGGTTCGTAATTTTCTTATTTCCTGCTTTACTAATTTCTAGTCTACGTTAAATAATTAAGAATTAGAAACTCTGACTGCCTCGGTGGCGTGGTTGTATTTCGGTACGACTACGGTTCTGAGGTCTCGGGTTCGATCCCTGGGTCGGGCAAAGTGATATTGGACTTTTCCATATCAGCCCGAACTCTGGTATTTGTGCCCGATATGGCGATAGGCTCGCCCCCTATCACATCTGGGACGGAACTAAGCTCGGCGAAATGTGGGTGTTCTAGTTTGCTAGTGCGCCTCTGCCTACCCCTTCTGGGATACAGGCGTGAGCTTATGTTATTACAAAATATTTATTTAATGGGCTAGAAAAACAAGACGTCTATTTGATATTCTGTTTATGTTTCGTGATTTCGTTAGCAAATGTGCAATAATTTTCGAAGAGACTTATATGTTCATGAAAATTTGTATTAATATAATTATGATCATGTACGAGGAAAAATACATGCCAGAAATGTATGAGTCAAAATGTGATTCTTAAATTTTAGTGGACGTTAGTTTTTCTAATAATAATTACCCAGCTTGTGTGTTTATGTAATGACGCTCTATTTGTTCAATCATTTTCTTACATTATATAATACAATGATTACTAATATAGTGTGTGTGTGTGTGTGTATGTGTGTAGTGTATTACATTAGGTTATACTTACAACTAGTATATTGCAAACAATCTTTTGTTCATTATTAGGCATCAATATAATATACCCTAGATGCACAGTTATTTGCAAATATCTTCCTAAAAAGTGGTCTCAGGAATAAAATAAAGAAAAATATCACAAGTTCTAATTAAATCAACACAAATATAACCCTATGCACGTGTAATAAATTAGATTTTTACACGAAATGATCAAACGTTCTTAAATTAGAATTTTGAAATTTAGAATTCTATCGGCGTCTGACTGTAGTACAAAAGGAGTGATTAAGCACTCCTTTGCTGTTCCATTTTCTGAGCGTCAACTGTACATCTAGGTGAATAATATATCGATGTTATTAGGACAGGAAATATTTTTTGTTTTATTGTTACAGGAGGTAATAAGCTTTATATTTTTCCTTTTAACCTTGGCTAAAATTAGTGAATCATACAATATTTTATATGTGGTGCCGTTCACGTCTAAATCTCACTACATCAATCTGAGGCCTATAGGGTTAGAACTCGCCAAAAGAGGCCACAATGTCACAGTGATTGCAGGGCACAGAGATCCCAACCCGCCACCTAATTACCGTCAAATAATTGTGGATCAAAGGGAAATTTGGGAAGTACTGGGTAAGATTTTTTAATTACTTCGGAAATCTGAATATATGTATGAATTCTGCTGTATCAGTATGAACTACGGCAATAAATTATACTTCTTTTTTACTATGGAGTGTGGTTTGATTTTGAACTAAAACTAGTCTTACTTCAAACTTAAATGTTCTTTTGAGGTTAAAACAGTAGTTTAGTTTAGTTTAGTTGACAACATCAACACTTATGGGACTACCTATGTGTGCTGATGATGTCACCATCATGTACATACATATAAGATTTATAGGAATTATAAAATAGTATTTAACGCTACTATGTTTATTTACATGTCAACAAACAAACGAATGAGTTAGATACAATAGAGTATACAGAGAAAAGCAAAATTTACAACGTTATTACTTTTTGTAAGAAACTTAATTTTAATTGTAGGTGGTGAGCGACCAAATGTTTTTACTATGGTTTCAATATCTGCAGAGGAATTTCACGAAAAAATATTGTGGGCCGGAGGACTAGGAACTACGGAACTGTCACTGAATACAAGCGATGTTCAAAAATTCCTTGCAGAAGACAATCATTTTGATCTTGTCATAAATGAACAGTTTTTCCAAGAAGCTTTTTATGTTTTGGCACACAAATACAATTGTCCATTAGCTCTTGTGACAACATTTGGAAACTGCGTGAGACATAACATCCTAACAAGAAATCCTTTGCAACTAGCCACAGTTGTATCAGAGTTCCTCGATGTAAAAGACCCGACGAGTTTTTGGTCGCGGCTGAGGAATTTGTATTTCACTGTATATGAGTACGTTTGGTGGAAGTATTGGTATTTAGAAAAACAAGAGCAATTTGTGAAGAAGTACATTCATAATTTGCCACAGCCTGTACCGAGTCTGTTTGAACTGCAGAGGAATGCTTCATTGATGCTGATTAATAGTCACTTTAGTTTCGACACTCCTGCTGCTTACCTCCCCAATGTCATCGAAATCGGTGGAGTCCATTTATTTGAAAGCGATGGCAAATTGCCCGAGGTAAGATATGTTTAATAATCTTGGATTTTATTTTAAACTTTAGTCGTGAAGAAATTGGGGCATACCAGTTATTCAAAGTTTGCTTAGATAATTTTATGATAACAGAATTTAAACATCCTATAAATAGATGTTTTAATATGTATATTATGTATTATTCATTCAATGGCATTGAATTTTTGAATTTGGTATGTGCTTGTTGAATATTTTTTTATGAGGGAACGTGACTGCTTAGGCTTTGGACTCAGGTGTTATTATTTATTATTATTCTTACTACTCTTTTTTTGTTTAAAATCCTGTTATGTTTGATATTAATAATGTACAACGACTGTTATTGAAAATAATCAGTAACGGATGAATGTCCCAGTGTACTAATTGCAGTATACCAATGATTAACTAATCATACAAAATTAACTTAATAGCTACATATTAATTTAGCTGTAGAGTTTAGACGAGATATTGTTGTCATATAGTATGATGGTTTAGAACTTTAGACATTTTCTTGTATCGTTGTTATTTTAATTTTACAACTCTCTTCATTTTCAAAGACTTCTTCAAATTTACAACTATCTATGGCTGTTAAAAACAAGTCTAGTTTTATTTTGTATAAAATTCTTTCATCCTCATCCCACACTATTGTGGGGTCTACCACACACCGTCAAGCATATTGCAGAAAATATTAGGTTTTAATGTTAGTTTTTACGACAGGCTGATTTCAATACTCTGTGAGGAATCCAAATCATCTTGAAAAAATTACTTTACCGCCTTGTGATTTTATTCCAGGAACTCCTGGGTTTTTTAACTTAAAAACAAAACGATGCTATATATTATGTTAATATGGTTATCATTTTATAAAATAAATGAATGATATATGTGTACACCAAATAAAATAATTTCTTTGTAGGATCTGCAAAAGCTTTTAGATGAAGCAGTACACGGAGTGGTGTATATGAATTTCGGCTCTAACGTACGAAGCTCAGAGTTACCGACGGAAAAAAAGAACGCGTTCCTCAACGTGTTCAGGAGGTTGAAGCAAACTGTCATATGGAAATGGGAGGAAGACAATATGCAAAATATCCCAGACAATTTAATACTGAGGAAATGGTTGCCGCAGAATGAGATTTTATGTAAGTATTGTAATGCAATTATTAATTGATTATTACGATTTACTACAATTTAGTTAATTATAACTTACATAAAGCTAAAATGCAACAAGAGTTTGAACTTTCAATAACTACTAAATAATAGTACCCCTGAGCACCGTTTCATAATATATTGTGAAAGTGCCAGAATTACTATGTTACTTTTAGTTGTATGGTTTATGTGGGAATGTGCATCATTGTGCCTCGGTGGAATAGTGGTATTGCGTGCGCGGTACGACTATCGTTCTGAGGTCTCGGGTTCAATCGCCAGGTCGGGCAAAGTGATATTGGATATTTCAGTATCAGCCCAGAGTCTAGAATTTGTGATCGATATTGCGATAGGCTCGCCCCCTATGATATCTGGGACGGAATTAAGACCGGCGAAATGTGGGTATTGTAGATCGCTAGTGCACCTCTACCTACCTTTCGGGGATACAGGCGTGAGCTTATGTTATGCGTTACCTAGATCATTGTAAGCATATATTTCAATCATAATAACATTCTGTTGGTTTAGGAGTAAGTTAAGTATTTTCTGTGTTATCTAAATCGCAAAGTATCGATGATTTGATCTAAAAATCATTATCATTACCATGATATTTTGTTTTATAATTTTCAGCTCACCCCAACATAAAATTGTTCATTTCGCACGGTGGTTTAATTGGTACGCAAGAAGCGGTATTCCATGGAGTGCCAATTATTGGCGTGCCAATTTATGCTGATCAATATAATAATTTATTACAAGTCGAACAACTGGGTTTTGGGAAAATTTTGGAATACAAAGATATGAATGAGATGACTCTTCAAAAAATGGCAGATGATATCTTAAACGACGAAACTTACAGAATCAAGGCTAAAGAGATTGCGACTAGGTTTAAGGACAGACCCCTAAGTGCAATAGATACAGCTATATTCTGGATTGAATATGTAATAAGAAATAAAGGAGCGAATTTTATGAAAAATCCTGCTAGAGACTTGAGCTGGCTGGCGTATAGCATGCTTGACGTATATCTATTTATCATTTTAATTGTTGTTTGTTTAATTTATATTGTTTTTAAATTAGTGAAACTGTGGGCTGGTATGACTCTCCGAGATTCTAAAACAAATAAGAAAAAGAAAGTGTAAAGGAGACGTTGTGTATAATTTTAATGTGATGTACAATAATATGGTCAATAATCTGTTGGTAGATTTAATTAAATAAGACTCATAATAATGATTTCACGTTCAAATGATTTAAATGTTTAGACATTACTGTTTGCATTCATGGCTTTTTCTCTAGCTAGCTTATGAATGACGCACATTGATAGCAGATAAGGCATTCAGCATTTGAACATAAACTCTAACGGCCGGTCTCAATAACGTACTGATAGATGACTAACAGTTAAAATGCTTACATTTGTTGGTTACCTGTGTTTCAATAAACAAGATAGATAAGTTTACCTTAACCATGACGTTTAACTGTCTGTCAAGAGGCTCCGGAGGGTCGATCGCTTACCGTCGATATGTCATTTCATACAAAATATCAACAAGCGTTTCAGAAGTCACTTTGTAATCTTCTGTTAGTAGCTCAAATAACAGAGTGTTTCAGTTTGCAGTTATCTCTCAATTTTGGAAGATAATCAAAAGGATAACCTTATACGTAAGCCACTTTAGCTTAAAATTCTTAAGTTAAAATTGATTAATTCAACGAAGAAAGTGATAACGAAATGTATTAAGCGAGCATGTATTGCTGAACGAAGGCTGGAGAACATCGAATGAACGCTGGAATAGGTTATAAAAAATCAACTGTTGGAATCAGCATTTGTGTATAGATTCTGGCTTTATCCCTGGCCATATCCCAAAAAAAAAAAGTCAAAAACATTCACTAGTGCGTTTTGTTCTTGCAAACGTTAAATATAGAGCTATTTTTCATTTTTATTAAATTACTTTATGTACAGTTTATGGTAAAAATATCGAAAATAATTACAGTAATAAAGCATAAAAGTACTCACTAACGTTTTTTTTAAACCTAACATTACTATCATTCAAAATAAAAATAAAACGCCATGGAGGGATGCCGTTACTAATGTTACGAAAATCTTATCTTTGAAATCAGTCATTTTAGTTATTGAGACCGGCCGTAAAGCAGTAATCACAATCTCATAACCTTGAGACAGACAGCTGCTTTGTCTACTGCGTAAAATTAGACAAACATTTGAACAAAACATTGGCGTTTGCACAAGGTATGTGGCCGAGCTGCTTTGTGTATAGAATACTGGGGGACAGAAAGGGGTCGGGAACGCAGACTGTCTAAGTTATGAATTTCGAATGCCCAACCATTCACTCATTGCGAGGTTTCATTTCCTTTTCGAGCAGACGTGTAATGATCTTATATTCGTTTTCCCGTTTGTAAATTGTGCGATATTTGTTTTGTGAGTAAAAGCAAAACATTGATACGCTAGTCCTAATTCCCCCTTTCCACAATTCCTATTCCCTTCCTTTAAAGTTGACAACAAACTCATGATTATTTGGTGTCGTGAGTATCTAAGGCTGAGATCTATAGAGCGAACTTTGACTAAGTCTGAGTCAAAGAAACTAACTCAGTGATGATTTGGATTTTTTAATCGAACTTTGACTTAGTCCGAGCCATTTTTTACAAGAAAAACAGACTGACAGACTGTCTAAGCAAAGATTTTCTTGTAAAATGTCTTTTGTTGTTCGTTTCTATGACTCAGACTTAGTCAAAGTTCGCTCTATAGATAAGAGATATCGGTGGAGATCATTTACCATTAGGTGACCCACTGCTCTTTTGACAGTCTCACATAAAACATACAAATCATAATATTTTTTGCCTGAAAAAGGATGTATTAAAATATACTTTTTGCCGAGCATAAACGCGGACGCAAAAGCCTAGCCTGTATAAAAAAGGATGATGTAATTGTTCTCGGTTTCAATGGAAAATATTGTGCGTAGAGCCTTTGTGATAGAACCGCTTTTTTCCCACCACTATTAAACACATAGTTTTGATGATAATTTTGTCAGTATATAGTATCTACCCATAGTAGGAGTTTCTAGACACTTCCCGCTTCTCGAAATACACGTTAGTTTTTGTCTTCTCCATACATTAGACTACCAGCGCCAATTGCGGAAACGACAACGAACTAAAATCATGTATGGATAAAAAGCTATCGTCGACTTCGAGAAGTCTCGCTGTCGCTTCTGTCCTGTCAAAAAATCGTACTGGGATATTGGTAGGTTTAAATTGGTAATCATTAATCTGAAATTGAGTATAAATCTCTAAAAGTCCATAGTATATAAATATAAATCGAATCTAAATAAACAAACTATAGTATATAAATTTTATATAAATAAACAAATAGCCTCCGTGGCGCAGCGGGCGAGTAGCTGGCTGTGAAACGTGAGGTCGCGGGTTCCATTCCCGCACCGAGACAATTGTCTGTGTGGCCTACAGATATTTGTTTCGGGTCTGGGTGTTGTGAGACCGAAAGTCTACCGTAGTTCCTGATACTCACGACACGAGACTCGATCTTAGTGTGGGGTCAGGACTATGTGTGTGACTGTTGGGTGTATTTATTTATTTTTATTTATTGTTAAACCGTATAACCTGTATTAACTCATAAACATGAATAAACAGTCTACTATCAAACCTGGACACGAATTGCTTAAGTGTGCGTTTTTAATAACCCAGTATTTCTCGGTTTTCCCATAACTAGGTAATTAGTACATGATTGTATTTATAATGTAAAAAATTAAAGCTGTTATAATAATCAGTAGGTACCGGATACATTAGTACAAATACAATATAATTGGTATAAAAGAGCAAAATTACGATGTAAAAACTTAAATGTGACTATTTTGCCGGGCAATATTATTTTTGGTAGGTATGTTTTTTTATTAAGTTTTTGTCACTAAAATTAACCTCTCACATGTGTATCTATTGTAAAGCCGCGTCTCCTGCACTAAAACATTACACAAAACACCTACACAAAAGCGGTATTTCTAAAAAAAAACTATGGTTCATTGTTATATGAGCAAACCACAATGAAAACCCTTGAATTGTGTAGGTGTTTCCAGTTTCGAATAAACATGTGCAGGAGAGTCGGCTTTACGCATGCATGTTGGTATAAATGCGCGAGTCAGTTGTTTTTAAGGCTAACGTAAGTCGTAACACTCTTAAAAGAGGTAACACGTCGTTAAAGCAATTCGACACGATGAAGGAGCATAGTGAAATTGCATACAAATTTGAACGCGTTACAGAGCTGCAGCCAAGCGACGAAGAAGGCGCCCTTATTTCGTAATATAGCTCTGTATGTTCAAAAGGAGAAAATTTCTGTGTTGCCACAAAGCGGCCCTGAATCTTGTAACTACAAGAATGTCGAAATAAGGTTTATTTGCATAGCTGCATATTCTAAATCCAGTTAATGCCACTTAGTTTTGAAATTTGGAGATAAAAATAAAAATCTTCATCTTCATATATAGACAGAGTGTATATAGTACTATTATTTCCACTTGACATAACCCAACTATGAAAGAATGTTGCAGAAAGGATTTGGATTAGTTTTGACGATCAGCGACCTGCCTGACGTCAACCTCCTGGGGGATCCAGTCCCTGGTAAATAGTGTTAAAAAAAAATCCTGCCTGATTTAAGAATCGAATCCAAAACCTCCCAGTGCATAGCCCATACACGCTGCCACTAGACCATGGAGGCGACATCGTGGCCTTACCATTGATAATACAAAAATCTCAAATGGTCGTAATCCCCAAAGTTTTTATTATCGCCATCAAATCCATTTCCTAAACCCAAGTTTGACTTATAGCTTACTGTAATTTATTAAGGATCTTTTCGTACAGAATTAATCAATTAAACCGAGGTTGGGAAGCAATCTCTGGATGTAGCTAATTATAACAGATTACATTAATCTCTGACGATATCGCGCTGACTTAGCTAGCGGCCATGTTGATAGCGTAAAGCGACATTGATTGCCGAATGCAGTTTATTGGAATAGGACTAACAATATAACAGAATTTCATGAGATTAAACTTATCCCACTTTAATGTGGGTTCAGTGTAACACATTTTTTCGAGTATGTGCAGAAAGGATTTGGCTTAATTGTTGCGACCGTCATGGACGTCAACCCCCTCTCTGAGATCCAGATCGAGAAAATCAAATTAGAAAAATTGCTTTGCCCGACCTCAGAATCGAACTCAGGACTCCTATTCCACAGCCTATATACTCATATGAGTATATGCTACCAGTGCTACCACTAGACCAAGGAGGTGACAAATTAAATTAGAATATTTTAAGGTTATTGTATTTAATTTAAGGACTATTGTTACTCGAGCATTATATTATGTATTGTACTAACAATTAAATATACTACTTATAATCAGTATTATATTAAATACCTTTGTTAAATACCTTTTGATCGAATGGCATAAAAACTCCAAGGTTCTGAAATAATTTCCCATGTCAGACAACAAGGGTTTTTGATAAAAAAATCACATGATTTACCATTCTTATATTTTTATCATGGCACGGAAATCTGCTTGACAGACTGAGAGTACTATATTAGCACGTCTGTATACCAATGACCTCGGAACCGCTGTAACAGTAATATTTTCTATGCTGCATACTTTAAGAACACAGGCATGAGCCCTCTAAATAAAAATAAAACATCTTTCGTACTTGACAGAAGTCGTACTCACTATTTTTAATCACTATTTTTAAAACGCTCGCAGTATCACCGTTGTCACACTTGACGAGGCGGGTCCATCTAAGATTATATCAAATTACTAGGCTCTGAAATACATGACTATTCCATTTATGTTTCGTAGGGTACCCAGGCAACTGCAATGTTCCAATTCGGGAACGTCAGTCGCGCAAACTGAATCTGTTTTATATTATGCACTTGCCGAAGCGTCGGGAACTTTCATTAGCTTTAATATTTAAGTGGCTTTCGGAAAAGTTCTGTGAGTAATTAACATATTTAATGGTCCTAATTAAGTAAGGAAACTACTTATAGTAAAGTTTTCTGAAGCCACACATAAATTACTCACGTTCTGAACTGCAGCCACTGCACAGTTTAGAAGCCCTATTATCTCGTAATTAGCTGTGTCTAGTGCGAAGCCTGGAAACAGGCCGTCAAAAAGAATTTGCCTTGTTAATAGCGTCAACGTTTTTGTTCTGAAAAATGGGAGTCCGGAATAAAATGTATGCTAATCTGACATTTGCATATGACTGGGAAAAATCACTGGCCCATTAAAGAGTGTCGTACTAGGAGTGTGGAAGGATGGAGTGGGTAAAATACAGTTAACAAGGGA
The DNA here is from genome assembly GCA_036417725.1 of Clanis bilineata. Lineage (NCBI taxonomy): Eukaryota > Metazoa > Arthropoda > Insecta > Lepidoptera > Sphingidae > Clanis > Clanis bilineata. Next base: position 7,899,881 of record CM071144.1, on the reverse strand, counting down.
CGTAGACGTGCCATTAAAGGTCTCGGGGCTTACTTGCTATCGTCGTTTGTCATGCAAATAGAGAGTGAATAATTTATTGAAGATTCATCTCCTCCGCATTATGAGTATCCACAATGTTGGGTTATGTCGCTTATGGACAATTGTTGTAAATTTTTTTTGGAACTGTTTTTCCGGCGCGGTCATGAGACACAAAAAATTAAATGTAATTAGTTTTATCTTTTATGTGCTTTTGTAAGTTTTTAAATATAAAATTATAATAGAGCCACGTTGTACTTATGTCTATGGACTTTGACTGGTTTGATTCCGCTGTTTCACAGAAAGCCGAAGGAAACTCACAATTCTATGTTGCATTTCTTTGGCGAGATTTGCAGTCCCGTTTTCCGAAAATTTTGGTGTTATGAGTGTCAGTGGAGATCACTTACCCTCAGCGGCACGAGCAGGAAAATTTCTGACAATCGTAAATGTATTCAAGCTCGATGCGTGTGTATAAAATGTTTATGAAATATTACCAAATGTTATTATTTGCAGCGAATTCGAATACATTTACGATTGTCAGAAATTTTCCTGCTTGGGCTGCAGGTAACTCACCTGCTTATTTGCCGGTCTCTATTATAGAGGTAAAAAATACATGTTCACAGCAGTAGATTGTACGGTTTATTTGTATTAAATATTTAAAATGCTTTATAACTCCATTCTTAAAATATTGTACTTTTTGAGTTGCTTTGGAACGTTGTCCGCATTAACAACTGTGAGTCTTTTGGTGGGTTATAATAAATGGACTGTCAGCGCATGCTTTTGCACTGCTATAGAAATTTTGTGAAATGTTGTACTTGTAATTTACATTTTGTGTTATTTGTGGCTTCATAGGTGTTATGTATATAACTGCTTCAGTTAGCAGTTACGGGTCATTATTATTTAATAAAGTTGTTTTATTGCTTTGGTTTTATATATCCGGCATCTAGAGGCAGTGATTTCGATTGAACTGTTTCATTACAAGTTTTTTAATGTCCTTCACGCAATAAATTCACATACGTCACGTCCACTGCTGAACATAGGCCTATGTTTTATTATATATTATCTATCCTTTGCTATCATTATTATTTTTATTTTCTAATTTTTAGTTTATTTTACATGACAATATATAACCGTAGGTATATATATATATGTACGATAAGTGGTATTAAAACTTCATAAATGTACCATCATAAACATCAGTAACGCCATCTACCACTTATTACAATGCGAGGGCGCTTATTACACCCTAGAATGTTCAAGAATCGAGTAAGACAATTTCAATGTCTAAACGTTATTACGCTGGCTCGATCCTGCGCTCGTATGTTTCAAATACGGCTGAGTGCCTTATGACCACGAGGTCACAACTTTTGAAACGAAGTTCATGCTGTTGTCCCGTCTATGTACTATAGAATATTTTGGTTTCCCTATAAGGGGGGGCAGTGATACAGAAAGTTTATCGCAGTTTCTGATAGCTCATAGATTCATATAGAAATTTGTGTAGTTCGTTATAGTTTCCACTAGTGGCGCTGGTACTTAAATGTACGAAAGATGTGAATAGAATTATTTTTATATGTATTATCGTTATCGAGAATTATTGTACTAAGGGTATTGTTATACCCAAGCTTTATTGTTACCTATTTTTGTGTGTGTGCTTAACATCTCTCAGAATTATACTATTTAATACCGCCATAATTGTTTAAAACTTCAAGACCGTAGTACCGAACATTGGATTTAAATATCTCTCCAATTATTGACTTGAATAGCCCACCGATTATCAATAGATTAGGCATATCGATAATTGTGTAATATCCTGATAACATACCTTAATCTTGTAGTAATATTGCATAATTATAATAAATATGAAAGTTAATGATATAACAGTGCAAATCAAGTTGTGTTAGAGTGAATATGTGATTGTGTTTAAATAGTAGTTTGCTAACATAACAAAAATGGTAGGTAATGTGTTCAAACTTTGGAGTTAGTAATAATACAGAAAACTCTAAAACGTAATATGAAATAAAATTAGCTTTAATCTTATTATTTTGAGTCACAGCTGAGATCATAAATATCGACTTATTATATTGTATTTGCACCAATTTCCATTCAAAAACGAACTTGCTTCTGTTCCACAATGTGATAGAGGACTAACATATTATTAAAATGCAACGTCCTATCCCACGCGATTCGTATATTTAATTTATTATGAACCTTAAACTGTTGTATGGGGTTGTCACGAAGTTATCGTTATTTGTTATATTTCATACCTAAATTGTTATTATTGTTTCAACAATGTCTTTCTTTCTTTCTTCTTTTCAAACATAAATTGTGATTGTCCGTTTCTGGGTAGGACTTTCCCGTTTTAAGCTGCTGCTGGACTACTGAGGTGACGATAATTAATCGGCGGAAATATTTGCAAACCCGACTAATAAAACCTCTAAAACTTTTATTCCTCCATCTTCCCGATCCTCTTTACTGCATAAATCCTTGATAATCTATCTGAAACTAATTCATTGTGACTACTTAAATTCTAAACACCATACCTCTTCGTTAAATCTGTGAGGAGTTCTGTATTTTGTTAAATAAATAAAGTTACTATGTTATTGTAATGTAATTGAAGTCACACTTAAATCTGACATAAGAATAAAACTTAAATTTGAAAAGAGCTCATAATCTTCAAGAGATGAACAGATTTTCTTAAAAAAGGCTAAGGACACTCTTGATCAAATCACCTTTGAAAAAAGACAATCCATCTAAAAAGAACCACTAACAGACACAGAGATGTGTATCTGTATATGTTATACTATAGCAGCCCTCTTTTTAGATCGGACGTAAAAATAGTGTGAGTAAAATATATTTTTGTTGCAGGGGATCCTAAGCTTAATACTTTTCCTTCTCGTCTTTTCAAGAATCAGTGAAGCAGCCAATATTTTGTATGCTGTTCCGTTCACGGCTAAATCTCATTATATAGTGTTAAAGCCTATAGGAATAGAACTAGCAAGAAGAGGCCACAATGTTACAGTGATTGCTGGGCATAGGGAACCAAATCCGCCACCGAATTACCGTCAAATAATTGTGGACCAAAGGGAGATTTGGGATGTACTTGGTAAGATTACTGGAATATTGAATAACACTTAATGATTCTCTGTTATGATGTTATAAGTAACTGAATAATAATAATTCCTTGTATTTATAAATTACGGATCGACTTCAAAATTGATACGATCGTGATCAAATATATGGGACCACCCTTGGAATAAGTTTTATCGTCGATCTTCAAAATTCTTTTTGGGTTCGATAGAGCAAGGGTGGTCTCATATAAATTTGGTTACGATCGGATTTGAAGTCGGTCAGTTAGGTTTTTAAACATATTATGCTACTAATTTATTAAGCTAGTCTTTCAATCTGGCGATAAAGTCAAAATTTGACGTAATCTAAACGATGGTGAATATTTTATCGGTTAAATTAGGTATATTATTTTATGGATTTATTAGTCGGTGTAATAATTTCGACCGACTTCAAAAAAGGAAAAGTCCTCAATTTAATACTTTTTTCTTTTTATGTGTGTTACGCGATATCTCCGCCAAATGTGGATCAATTTTCAAGATTCTTCTTATTCGTGCTTGATAGAGCTTATTTCAAGAGTAGTCCCATACAAATTTATCCACGATCGGATAAGTTTTGAAGTCGGTTCGTTAAGTTTTTAAACTTGTGTTTATTCATCATCATCATCATTATCAGCCATAGGACGCCCACTGCTGGATATTGTGATTATTCATATAACTTTAATTTTAGGTGGCGAAAGACCAAATGTTTTCACTATGGTCGACATACCAGCAGAGCAATTTCACGAAAAAATCTTATGGGCCGGAGGTCTTGGCATCACAGAAATGGCGTTAAATACAAGCGATGTTCAAAAATTCCTTGCCGAAGACAATCATTTTGATCTCGTTATTAGTGAACAATTTTTCCAAGAAGCTTTCTATATACTGGCACACAAATATAACTGTCCTTTGGTTCTTGTGACAACATTTGGAAATTGTGTAAGACATAACATCATAACAAGAAATCCTTTGCAATTAGCAACAGTTGTATCAGATTTTTTGGATTTGAAAGAACCCACGAGTTTCTGGTCGCGGCTGAGGAATTTGTATTTTACTGTTTATGAGTACGTGTGGTGGAAATATTGGTATTTAGAAAAACAAGAGCAGTTAGTGAAGAAGTATATACATAACCTGCCACAGCCACCTGTACCTAGTTTATTTGAAATACAGAGGAATGCTTCATTAATTCTTATTAATGGACACTTTAGTTTTGACACTCCTACTGCTTATCTTCCCAATGTCGTGGAAATTGGTGGAATGCATTTATTTAAAAGCGATAGCAAATTACCAGAGGTAAGAAATTTTTGTAAAATAGATGTTTTATAGTTGTTCTCATTCAATTTATCAAAAATATAATTATTTTTAGTTGCATTATGCCAGAAAAATTAGATCATCAACATCATCATTATCAGTCATAAGACGTCCACTGCTGGATATAGGCCTCCCCCAAAGATTTCCAGATTGACCTGTTGGAAGCGGCCTGAAAAATTAGATACGTCTTGAATATTATTATAGGAATACACAAATAATTTAATTACGATTAATGAATATTTAGGTAATGGTTGTGAGATTATTCCTCCGCACATAGTTCGTTAAAAAATTGAGCCATTGCGCAATCCTCGGCGTGTTGAGGATTAGAAATATTTAGGAAAACTCATAAATAAAGTGGACCGTCGACCTGATAAGGGTCGCAGGAAGTTGCTGGATGCAGGCCGCTTCCAACAGGTCGATTCGGAAAACTTTGGGGGAGGCCTATATTCAGCAGTCGACGTCCTATGACGGATGATGATGATGATGATACATAAATATGGTAAAAAATAAAAACAAAGTAAGTAAATACATAATTAGCAGGCGGCCGATCATAAAAACTTAGCCAAATCCTTCCGGTAACATGCTTGGAAAAGTGTGTTGCGCCGACCCCACATTAAGGTGCGATAAGGGCAGGTACAAAGTAAATATGTAATATAAAAGTCCCAAGATTTATATCCGATGTAGCCAATATGAAGAATACTAACAAAATCATAAAAGTCATGTAGATAGAGTAAATTGCTATCAATAAAATTGCTTTTATTGTTGCATCGAATGTCACTGTAATCTTCATTATAATAAAAAATATAATAATTCGATGCAATCGAATCGCATGCATACAATGAAATAAAAAATATTATGATGAGTGGAATTATATGGAATTTTCCTTTTACATTTATTCACATTTTGATTTACCCTTTTACCCTATATTGACACTAAACAAAAATATTTCTTTCGTCTTATTTTAAACTGAATACTTTTTCTAGGATCTCCAAAAGCTTTTGGACAAAGCGGTTCACGGAGTGGTGTATGTGAATTTCGGTTCTAACGTACGGAGCACAGAGTTACCGACGGAAAAAAAGAACGCGTTCCTTAACGTGTTCAGGGGGTTGAAGCAAACTGTCATATGGAAATGGGAGGATGACAATATGCACAATAAACCAGATAATTTAGTATTGCGAAAATGGTTGCCGCAGAAGGAGATTTTATGTAAGCATTTTTATAAAATTTTTAGTTTTAAATCGCTTTAGATTTTTTTTATAGTAAACGACACATTCCTTATTAATGTTAGTCGTTTTAAGATGTATTATAATCATTTCATCTGAAGTTGGTTGGTAAGAATTTATAATTGCTTTTAAAAAGCGAAGCAATATTAGGACATACATATATGTTCAGCAGTGGGCATCCTATGGCTGATGCCGATGATGATGATTAGGATATACTAGGCTCTAGGCATTAAAATATCAACTATTACAATCGTTAATGATCAATACGGAATCATTTATTTGGCGCTTCACACACGATGGTCCAATTTCGGTATCCGGCAAATTTCAACTTCGTGTTACTTTTGTTACTACAATTGGCAATCACCAATCACACTAACAAATACTTGTAAAATTTACTGTTGTCGCAATTAAAATTGATCGTTGGCTGAGCGCCTTATCATCGAAATAAATTGCTGAGTAATTGCAGTTATTTGCAATCATCGGAACTTTAATTACAAGTAATTTATCATGTATTATTATATTGTAAGACAACATATTATCCTTATTAAGTATCTATAAAAAATTGACACTGCTTATTAGTTTAATATCATTTTCAACTGAGAGAGTCACATAAATTATTAAAGAGTAGTTTATGAGAAAATATCGAAGAGGTAACTTTACAACTTTAAACAGAGTGTAGACTATTAGAAGTTTACGAAGTCGCTAGCGAGTAATGTCAAAAAAACGCATGGTTGACCTACTGATTTGGAAGGTTAATACATACTAGATAATCACAAGTATAAAAACTTAACAGACCGACTTCAAATCCGATCGTGACCAAATCTATATGGGACCACCCTTGAAATAAGCTCTCTCGAACACAAAAAGAATTTCGAAAATCGGTCCACATTTGGCGGAGATATCGCGTTACATACATAAAAAAAAAGAAATACCGACGAATTGAGGACCTCCTCCTTTTTGGGAAGTCGGTCGAAAATGAAAATAAATTTAGGGGAGCCTATTACACGAATGCTAACATTTTTGTTAAATTTTCAGCTCACCCCAATGTTAAATTGTTCATATCGCACGGAGGTTTAATCAGCACCCAAGAAGCGGCGTTCCATGGAGTACCAGTTATCGGCGTGCCAATTTACGCTGATCAATATAATAATTTATTACAAATCGAAAAACATGGTTTCGGGAAAGTTTTAGAATATAAATACATTAATGAGAAAACTCTCCAAGGAATGGTAGATGAGCTTTTAAATGATGAAACTTATAGAATCAGGGGTAAAGAGGTTTCAACTAGGTTTAAGGATAGACCCCTGAGTGCTATAGACACGGCTTTGTTTTGGATTGAGTATGTAATAAGGAACAAAGGAGCTAATTATATGAAAAATCCTGCGAGAGATTTGAGTTGGATGGCGTATAATATGCTTGACGTATATTTGTTCATCGCATTTATTGTTATGTTTTCCATTTATGTTCTTCATAAATTAGTTAAACTATTGACTAAAATTAGTGTGTCTAATTCGTCACAGAATAAGAAAAAAAGGGCGTAAAGTAGAAAACATGGTCTGAACTGAATATGTATTTTAACGTAGTAGAAAAATAAATATTTTTTTATTTTGCAGTTTTTCATTTTGGATCGGCGTTTTAATCATTGGTATTAAAACCAAGCCCTAAGTATAAAAGTCTTTCATAAAGTATAAGTGACAGCTAAAGAACATCACAGTTTTTAACTTTTGCTACTATTATCGTTCCTTGTTCCTCTAACCTTAGATTTGGTATTTTTGCCAAACATCATCATTGGTCAAATCAAAGTTGTTATGAAAATGGAAGTTAACATAGTACATACTTACCAATGTTATTTTAATATGTCTTATATCGAGTGTAAAGATTATTAATCTAAGTGAGTAAGGGAGAAGTTAAAAAGGAAAGGATACAACAACAACGTAAGCTTACGCCTGTATCCGCGAAGAGGCAAAGGCGCAAAGGGGCAAAGGCAAAAGCGCACTAGCGAACTAGAACGGCTACATTTCGCCGAACTTACATCCGCCCTAGATGTGATAGGGGGCGAACATATTGTCATATCGATCACAAATTCCAAACTACGGGTTGATACTGAAAAATCCAAAATCACGTTGCCTGACCCGGGGATTGAACCCGCGACCTTAGGACGTTAGTCGTACCGAAATATAATTACTCCACTAAGGCAATTACGTAACTGAAAAATATCATGATCTGGGTTATTAGGTTGTAAAACTGCTAGTGACTCAGTATTGCACATCTGCTCGCTTACCACTCTTTGCTATAAAAATACTTTTTAGGGCACAAAATAATTCATGAATAGATCATTTGGTTATATATTTTTTATTGCATCTGTAGAATGCACTTTGCAATTACATACTAGGTATATTAAAGTCCAAAATGGATTAACTAATGTATTTCATTAAAAAAATGATTAAATTCAATGTAGGTAAGGCTCAATATAATATTGTAAAGTATTTGAAATGCAATAACAATTGTAATAATATCAAGTCTATGAAGTTTTAAATAAAGATTATTCGTATAACGATAGTAGATCAAATGTTAAAATTATTTATAAAAAAAAAAAAAAAAAAAATCTTTATTGATCACGTAGGCACGTAAAAAAGCACTTATGACAAGTCAACACAAGTAAATTTTTAAATTAGGATTAATATAATTTACATTATATATTTGTATTAGACAACAGGCAGGCAAGTATGGACATAATAACGATGGGATGGCTGAGATAGGGTGATAAGGGGAAATAGGAATAGAGTGTAAGGGAATGGATTGTATGGGAATGGCATATGGCAGGAATGGTGGCAGGGGATTGACTGGAAATACTGGAAGCAGTTGGGATTGGTGCGTGAGGCCCTATCCTAGCTAACCTACCAGCCTTTCTCTAGCTACCTACGGATGACGACCCGAAGAAGAAAGGCAGAAAGAAACTCCGGGCTTATTTTTTTCATCATCAATTGTCACCATTTCTTTTTTATTTTCTTTTGTCTATTTTCCTTTTTTTAAAAATTTGATTTACAAATTGTCAATACAATTGATAATCATATTTATATGGATTCACGATATTTGATTTTCAACAAGCTTGGTACTTTGAAATTCAAACCAGTTACAAAAACATTAAGCCTGTTTAAGTTTATATTTAAATATTTATGTTATTAAAAGTAAAAACAAAATGTTTTATGAACAAAACAACGAAATGTATTTGCATAATTTACTGAACACATATTTTAACTATGTGTTCAGTAAATTATGCAAATATGTCATCATTGTAGACATTACATTGGAAAGGAAAATAATAATAATCTACAGCCAATAATTTATATAATTCCAAGACACTTGTACATGATATTCATAAACAAAATTTCCATCGTTTTGGGCTTTATTCATTCACAAACTTCTAAATACGGGATTCAACGACGCTAAAACGTTTATGAAGGTATTTGGCAGACATGCAACTTTAATGGCGAAATCGCATTCGCTAAAATACATTAGTAATAACATGTGCAGAGAATTATTTGGGGTCGTGAGTTCCTAACTCATTAAGTGTTCGCAATTAAAACTTGGAAATCTGGCGGACGATCAGTGGGGTTCGACGCCAATGCAGATACGCGGGAAATGAAAATCAGTCGAAACGTCATTGCAGATCTGCCTACGGGATAAACGCATCCTCTGATTGTATATTTTGTATTTGTTTAGTTATTTATTTATTGGTGCTTGTACACTTTGAATTGTGTAGTATACAGAAAACAGAGTAAAGTCGGACTCTGCTAGGAGACGTCTGTTTTTTTTGGAACAATACACTAAAAACACCTACACAAAACAAGGATTTTCATTGCCTCTTGCTCATATAACAATGGGCCATAAACAAAAAACTATGTTTTGTCAGTTTTGTGTAATGTTTTAGTGCAGGAGATGGGGCTTAAGTTCTGCGTATACGATATGAGTTATTACGTTATTTGTGTAATTATTTCTCGAGTCTCCGCGAGTGTTACACATAGAAATAAAACTAGTTTTTACGGATTAGATCGCGACTTGTTTCTATTTTTAGTCAGCTGTAGTGGTCACGTATCCGACTGCAAAATGAAAACAGTAGCCCGAGCACGAAAAACTAATGTAAATGTATTCGAGTTCGCTGCGCACTGATGCCGTTTGGTTAATATTTCATACAAATTTCATAGACGCGCATCGAGTTCGAATACATTTACGGTTGTCAGAAATTTTCCTGCTCAGGCCGCAGATCGTGATAAAATCTGTTAACATTCTCTGTGCATAAAAGATGATTTAACTATTTAAATCGTATAGAAGTCTTGTTGTATTTGCTTTACGGTCGAACAAACGAAACAATACTGAATTGCAATTTTATAAGTAGCGATAAATGCTGGCAACCCTTCGACACATTATTCAGCGCTTGGAAATAATTGCTATGATTTATCAGTTATCACTTACTAATTGTGCAAATATAATTATTTCTTGACAATTGAAGCCTTATAAATCACAATCCTCCCTATCTTTTTGTTTGATAAATTCGTTGCGAGATGAAGACAATTTTGCATTATCTGAGACTCGCCGAGCTTCATTGCTCGGTGTCGTAAAATTCGTGCCATTGTTAATCCGGGCTTAGAGGTGTTACAGTGACGGGTGTGTAGGGGGGATAGTCTTGTGCCTACCACTACGGGGATACAGGCGTGACCTTATGTTATGTTATGGGCTCTTTTCTTAAAGGTTCCTAATATAACGGTCTGGAAACATACATAACATTGCCTCGAAAAATAATCTTTGCAATAAATTCTTTTAAAAATGTTGCTATTTCACTTGATAGGCACTTCTTGGAGCTCCTGAATAGTAACTCTTACTAAGCGCAATATTGAAAAGAAAATATAAAAACCAACCTGCTCGATATGCGATTCCAATGCTGCCCGTATCAAGGAGGCGGTACCTATATCATATCATTAATTAATATCTAGTTGAATTTAGTTTTGAACGTCTCTGGTTCATTTGATACTGCTACGACAGTTTCTTTGGATAGATAATACAGATAATTTTCCCAAGTCTTCTCGTATGATGTCCTGATTTAAGTGAAGGTATCCCTAAACCTGACCAGGACTTTAACGGCAAAACTGGACGGAAGATGAAGTGGATAAATATATTTCACGCCGACTTTACACCGCTTAACGTTAAAAATATACTAAACTATATAAAACTGCACTCTAGTAGAGAACGTAAGCTGTTTAAACTATGCGCCGACCTAGAAAAAGTTCAACTGAATTTTTGCAGAAAATTAAACTCTTGCACGGCATTTCCATGGTTTTATTAAACAGTTCTGTTTGTCATGATATTTCATTCGCATTCGACATGGAGATGTTTGCGTTTAGTTAATGCTTAAGTGTTTATCTTATCGTCGTGTTTGTTTGACAATGTCACGTCTTTGGTCTAGTCCTAATCCTTTCTGCTATATGCTTATAAAGTGTGATGCGTTGACTCCAGACTGTACTGAGATAAGGGCCTGTGGAGGTAGTTATTAAGAATATTGCAAATTAACTATTGATTCTTGAGTGGTAGAGCCACGCTGTAGATAATTACGTCTACATCACGAATGGGCCGGCTTGACCGGTTTGATACCACTGTCTTTCAGAAAACCGACTTATAGTGGTAGCTCGCTGTCGCGTTTAATTACTCTTCTCGTTCCCAATTCCATTTCCCTCCCCTTCCATTCCATACTTTTAGGTTGGCAACGCACCCATGATTCTTTTTCTTCTTTCTTTCTTGGGTGTCTATGTGCGGTGGGGATCACTTACGATCAGGTGACCCACCTACTCGTTTGCCAGTCTCTGCTTTAAAAAAATGATGTTTGTGGCTATCTTTAGCTCTTTTTATGTTTTCAAAGCTTATTACCTAAACGAGTTGTAGGCTGTAGGTAGTACTAAAACCTATATAAATATTAGCCCTGTAATATTACTGTCCCACTGCTGGGCACGGGCCTCCTCTACTAATGAGAGGGGTTAGGTCTTAGTCTACCACGCTGGCCTAATGCGGATTGGTAGACTTCACATACCTTCGAAATTCCTGTGAAGAAATTCTCGGGTATGCAGGTTTCCTCACGATGTTTTCCTTCACCGTTATAGCAAGCGATATTTCACAATGAAAATACACTTAACATAGAAAAGTCAGAGGTGTATGCTCCATTTTGGGGTTGGTCTCGAACCTCCGACACTTGTCTCGGCAGTCCGTACCATTCCCAACTGAGCTATCGCTGCTTAAAACCTATATATTATAGAATTTAATGTAGCAAGGATCCGGTTTTTACTTAAAACCAAGGTACCCTTGTCTAAAAGTAATTTTCAATATTCACACTTTCTTTCTTTCAACCTGCCCTTATCCCATCTTAATGTGGGGTAGGCGCAACACACCTTTTCAAGCATGTTGCAGAAAGGATTTGGAAAAGTTTTTATGACCGGATGGCTGCCTAACGTCAACCCCCTCTAAGGGATCCAGTCCCGGGCAAATAATACACACACACACGTTTATTATATTGTTTATTTGTTTTGCTTTGTAAATAACTTGTCTGTGTCTTGTTTTCTATATTCTTTTGTTCTTATCGCAATTGCCAAATAAGATTATTTTGTTGCTTTGTAATAAATACTTATAAATTAGGAAGCTTCTGGGATAATGAAGACGAAAATATGTTTTTGACCTTGGAAATAAATTTACTATCATTGTATTATCATTCATATGTTCAGTACACTTTATTTTTAAAGATAATTTTTACATTTTTAAATATATGCTATAAAAAAAAATACATTTAAAAATATAAAAATATTCCCCTCCGATGGCGAGGCTCGGGACCCAAGCCACCGGCGGTTAGGACCCCAGAGTGAGGAACCTCCTCACAATTCGTGCCGTACCCAGTAATACTGCCTTCTGCATCTGGCTCTTGACCCATACACCAACCGAGAGCCTCTTGAGGTGTTGGTCGAGGCTCAGTGGTATTAAACCATGGGCAGAAATGACTATCGGAACAATGATTGTTGAATCCACATCCCACATGCGAGTAACCTCATGTGCCAGGTCTAAATATTTCGACATTTTGTCTTTTTCGGCTTTCACAAGGTTCTCATCATGCGGAATCGTGACATCAACAAGCATCGCCCGGCGCGTCAATCGATCTACTACCACAATATCAGGCTTATTGGCCATAATAGTCCTGTCTGTGATAACAGATCGATCCCAATAGAGCGTTGCATGACTATTTTCGAGAACTGGTTGAGGGACATATTGATAATAAGGCACCTCAGAAGCCACAAGGCAATATCGAAGAGCAAGTTGCTGGTGTAGGATCTTGGCTACAAGGTTATGTCTATGCAAATACTCGCCGTTAGCAAGATACGAACAACCGGAAATAACATGCCTGATGGATTCTCCGGGACGGTGGCATGCTCGACAAATGTCGACCGTACCGTCCTTCATGATGTATTTCCTATAGTTGTTCGTCTTGATAACTTCGTCCATAATTGCAAAGACAAAACCCTCGGTCTCCCCAAAAAGGTTACCGAAACGTAGCCAAGCCACTGAGGCGGTCGGATCTACATCTGGCCCATGAAGGGCACGGTAGAACCGCCCATGTAGCTCTTTGCCCTTCCATATCTCCCTGCGCTCCCTAGTGCCCAATACAACAGGCCTCCGCCAATTCCCGTTCGTCAAGGAGAGCGGAGTGAATCCTTTGTCCACCATAACTACAACCCTATGCATATCCACATCACTGTGAAAGAAATAATCCCTGAGATTGCACATCTCGCGGTTATGGAGGTCCTTAGCGTTAAGTAAGCCTCGGCCCCCACATCTCCGCGGGATATACAATTATACATATAATTATTATATTATACATTCATATTATTATTATTATTCATATTATTGTTGTATCGTTTGTGTTACATTACTTATGTCATACTTTTTAAATTGCACGGTTATTTATCAAAGGTATTAAAACTTAATTATGTGTGATACACAGAACTGCGCATATCAATTGTTACTAACACGATAAGGTTATTATATGTGATGATAACAGCCGTCTTTTATTCAATGATAACAGAAGCAAACAAATATCATTCTATACATATGTTTATGTAGGAGTTACTTATGTTGGAAAATGAACCTTATAAACATCATGTTTAAAACCATAGTAAAATGAAGATACGAATGATATAACGCCCACCCGCATACGTATAACGTTAACATTGCGCGTAAGCAAACTATTCTGAAGTTAGCAGCGGAATGCTTTAACTATTCATTAGGAACTGTCAGTAGGTCAGTGATCAGGTTATCTCCACATTTATTACAATTTCGCGTGAAATATTTGCAAAATATTATGTAATGGACTGTGTTTTGACCATAAAGACATACTGGATTATATGAATATATATGATTTCGTGATATTTAATGCATTTGTGCGCGAAAATACCAGAAGCCAAAAATCAGTAAACAACTGATAAAGACAGTGTTATTGTGCGGCGTAATAATTCATAATGGTGTCATTAACGTCGAAGTTCCTTTTATCTATGTGCAAAAGTCACAATTTGAGGACATTGTCGACAACGTGCACGAAAAACGCGAAAGTAACTTTCAATTGGGAGGACCCTTTTAATTTGGACGAACAATTAAGTGAGGACGAAAAGGCCGTCAGGGATACGTTCAAAACCTATTGTAATGAAAAGCTTCTGCCACGAGTGATCGAAGCGAATAGAAATGAAATTTTTCACCGAGATATTTACAAGGAACTGGGTGAGTTGGGCGCTCTCGGGTGTACCATTAAGGGATACGGATGTGCCGGCGTCAATTATGTTAGCTATGGACTTATTACCAGGGAATTGGACGGAGTGGATTCAGCGTACAGATCTGCAATGAGCGTCCAAAGCAGTCTCGCGATGGGAGCAATCTACATGTACGGGTCGGAGGCACAAAAGGAAAAATATCTTCCAAGAATGGGGAAAGGTGAACTCGTTGGATGTTTCGGATTAACTGAACCAAATTTTGGCAGCGATGCAGGTGGCTTAGTCACAAGAGCAAAGTACGATGCTAAAAATAAAACTTATATTCTGTCAGGATCAAAAACATGGATTACAAATTCACCCATAGCCGACATTTTAATCATATGGGCGAAAAACGAAGAAAACAAAGTAAGAGGCTTTATCGTAGAGAGATCACAGGTTAAAAAAGGTTTGGATACGCCCAAAATCAATGGAAAATTTTCTTTGCGAGCGTCGGCTACGGGCATGATATTGCTCGACGAAGTGGCTATACCGGAGGAGAATTTATTGCCCAATGTAGTGGGCCTGAAGGGGCCTTTCGGATGTCTCAATAACGCGAGATACGGGATCGCTTGGGGCGCTCTCGGAGCCGCTGAAACATGTTTGCGGATCGCCCGTCAGTACACATTAGATAGGAAACAATTTGGAAGGCCGCTCGCTTCGAATCAGCTTATACAGAAGAAGCTTGCCGACATGATGACAGAGATAGGTATAGGGTTCCAGGCTTGCTTGCAAGTAGGCCGCTTGAAGGATCAAGATAAAGCGGCTCCCGAAATGATATCGCTAATTAAAAGGAACAACTGCGGAAAAGCGCTGGATATAGCGAGAGTAGCAAGAGATATGCTGGGAGGAAATGGTGTTTCTGATGAATATCATATCATACGTCACGTTATGAATTTGGAAGCGCTTAATACCTACGAAGGTACACACGATATTCATGCTTTAATATTAGGCAGAGCCATTACGGGTATACCAGCATTTTAAAGAAAAATGCATTTTTGTATAAATTTTATATTTTTAAATATTTTGTTAATGAAAGAAATTATAATATTTTTGTTTATGTTATACTGTATTTTAATTCGTCATTATATAATATTATGTTCACATTCATGATTCTAGTTGCCGCATGTCGAATAACATATTGTTGTTATCACATATCATTGGTATTTATAAGATAAAGAATATTATCAATATCTGATAACAACAATATTATAAAAGTGAAAAATAAAAACGAAATATAAAAAAATTGGAGGCGCCGGGTATCGATCCCGGTACCTCTCGCATGCTAAGCGAGCGCTCTACCATCTGAGCTACGCCCCCTGTTGTAGAGTTTACCGAAAGTAACCATGCAATAATATGGTACGAGGATGTTTTAAATCCAACCATTCTGACACGATAATATTCTTATTATGCTTGTCAGCTTGTGTGCCAGATGATGTGATCTGTGATGAAAATTTGCCGGTTTTTGTTACCATTTTATAGATTTTCTATTTCTGTTTATTACAGTTATATTATTCGAACTCTTGTAAACACTGCACTTGTAGTATTAGATTAATCTGAGATATGAAGGCATCTCTATCCAAGACTATTATGTTTTGTTTTAAATTGTTGTGTATATATTTTATTAATTTTTATTTATGATTTTTAGCATCATTGTCATCAGCATCCATAGAATGTCTACTACTAAACATAGGCCTTCCCCAAAAAATTTCAGACCAACCTATTGTAAGCGGCTATAAAGTTATACCTTATGTTAATTCATTATTTAATACAGCTTTTATTTACACCTGATTTATGTCTGCATTCTTCAAGAAAGAAAAAAGGAAAGATATAACTGTTATTAACATTGAAAATGATTACAGCGGAGAACACCGGCAGAACAATAATACTATCGTATATCGCGGGAAAACATTTTGTTATTTGCGATATTCTTAAACCAAAACGGAGAAAACTCTTTGAATACAAATGCGATTACCTTAAATGATATCGTATTTATGTAGTACTTTTTCTTTTGAATGTTTCTGTTTTAAAATATTTTATACATATTACCTACTTAATTTTGTATTGGTCGGAATTTTCCGTAATTTCAATCTTCATCATCATCATCAGCCATAGGACGTCCACTGCTGAACATAGGCCCCCCCAAAGATTTCCAGGTCGCAGGAAGTCGCTGGATGCAGGCCGCTTCCAATTTAAATCTTACTAGTATTTATTATAAACGCAAAAGTTTGGATGGATTTTAGTTCCTCAATCACGCCAGAACGGCTGGACGGATCTGGATGGGATTTGGCACAAAGATAGAGCACATAAACTATTTTTTTGATAAATAAAATAATTTTCCCAGGACTGCATCCGCCAGATTGGGGTTGACGTTAGGCCGTAAAAACTAAGCCAAATCCAAAAACATGTTTGAAAAGTGTGTTTCGTCGACCCCACATTAAGGCTGGATAAAGGCAGGTAAAAATAAAGTTCTACTTTCGCCTGTGCCCTGTAGTCTAATCAAAAAGATCGCTTTTTTGTGTTGTCTTAGGGCAGCGTATGCACTTTGGACCGGGAAACCGGTTCTCCTGGTATAATTTTCCCGGGGCTGGATCCCTCATAAGTGATTGACGTCTAAGGCAACCGGTCATAAAAACTAAATCCTTTATGCAACATACCTAAAAATGTCTTGCCCCGCCGCCATATTAGAATACGATAAGAAAAACAGACTGGAAACTTTTTATACTATTTTATGTGTTTTAAATAGTCCATACTAAGATATATAAGAATATAACATAAGAACTAAGCTCGGCGAAATGTGGGTGTTCTAGTTCGCTAGTGCGCCTCTGCCTACCTCTTCGGGGATACAGGCGTGAGCTTAAGTTATGTATGTTAAGATATATACTTACTTTGCCCCAGGGCACAGTAGCGCGACTTCTTTGGATATTTAAAGGGCCCCGTTTCAGAAACACAATTTAGTGCTGTTGGAATTGTTCTGTCGGATTTAGCGCATACTGTGATATCACCGCGTCTCAGAATATTTATTTTAATAAGACAATAAGGGAATAGGGTGTGGGGATGACGTAAGTTTAGTATGCAAGCGCTGGTTTGGTAATGTAGTTTTATTTTGATGGTATTTCATATAAATGTTCCAGAATTTAGAAACGTTTGAGAAGCTTTCGTTTTTTTATATCAGCGGCCTGAGCAGGAAAATTTCTGACAACCGTAAATGTATTTGAACTCGATGCGCATCTATGAAATTTGTATGAAATTTAATATTTCATATTTAATATTTCATACAAATTTCATACAAATTTGTATGAAATTTAATATTTCATACAAATTTCATAGAATATACGTCATCAGTGCGCAGTGAACTCGAATACATTTACATTTTCATTAGTTTTTCGTGCTCGGGCTACAGAAGTCTGCATATAAGCGGATATTTGATCTTTAGCGTTCATTTTATAAAATTATCTTATAACAACACTGCCTCGGTGGTGTGGTTGTATTTCGGTACGACTACCGTCCTGAGGTCTCGGCTTCAATCCCCAGGTCGGGCAAGTGATATCGGATTTTTCCATATCAGCTCGGAGTGTCGAATTTGTGCCCGATATGACGATAGGCTCGCCCCCTACCACATCTGCGACGGAACTAAGCTTGGCGAAATGTGGGTGTACTAGTTCGCTAGTGCGCCTCTGCCTACCTCTTCGGGGATACAGGCGTGAGCTTAAGTTATGTATGTTAAGATATATACTTACTTTGCCCCAGGGCACAGTAGCGCGACTTCTTTGGATATTTAAAGGGCCCCGTTTCAGAAACACAATTTAGTGCTGTTGGAATTGTTCTGTCGGATTTAGCGCATACTGTGATATCACCGCGTCTCAGAATATTTATTTTAATAAGACAATAAGGGAATAGGGTGTGGGGATGACGTAAGTTTAGTATGCAAGCGCTGGTTTGGTAATGTAGTTTTATTTTGATGGTATTTCATATAAATGTTCCAGAATTTAGAAACGTTTGAGAAGCTTTCGTTTTTTTATATCAGCGGCCTGAGCAGGAAAATTTCTGACAACCGTAAATGTATTTGAACTCGATGCGCATCTATGAAATTTGTATGAAATTTAATATTTCATATTTAATATTTCATACAAATTTCATACAAATTTGTATGAAATTTAATATTTCATACAAATTTCATAGAATATACGTCATCAGTGCGCAGTGAACTCGAATACATTTACATTTTCATTAGTTTTTCGTGCTCGGGCTACAGAAGTCTGCATATAAGCGGATATTTGATCTTTAGCGTTCATTTTATAAAATTATCTTATAACAACACTGCCTCGGTGGTGTGGTTGTATTTCGGTACGACTACCGTCCTGAGGTCTCGGCTTCAATCCCCAGGTCGGGCAAGTGATATCGGATTTTTCCATATCAGCTCGGAGTGTCGAATTTGTGCCCGATATGACGATAGGCTCGCCCCCTACCACATCTGCGACGGAACTAAGCTTGGCGAAATGTGGGTGTACTAGTTCGCTAGTGCACCTCTGCCTACCTCTTCGGGGATACAGGCGTGAGCTTATGTTATGTTATCTTACAACTATGTTACTCTTGAATGAACCGGTCGACCGGTTCCTTATAGAAATCGAATGGTAGCTCGCTTGTGCGGTTAGTTCATAGAGTGATATTTTTCTTAACTAGATAGAATTAGGGCTCAATTTCCTTCACTTTTTAAACCCTATTCCATCCCTAAAGTTGGTAATATACCCATGATTCTATTGACGGATTGAGAACTTTCTAAACTAAGTTAAATGTTGTCATATCAACAACATGCTATCCAGAATCACAGAAGTACCGCACGCCATAAGCGTATAGTGAAAACGAGCAGTATTGTCAACATACACCTACTAAAATATAGCTTTATGAGTATGATGATCACTGTTATTGTTTATTACGGGAATAATAAGGCTGGCGGAGCTATCGCATGGGAATTATACATAATGTCGCGGTATGAACACGCTAGTTTTCCCTCTGTTTTCTGGATGTGTATGAGCCAAATGTGTTTTGGATTCAATATTTACATTAGGTATAAATACCGGGTGTTTCATAAAGTTGGTACCAATAAGAATTTCACATCTATGGAAAACTATTTAACACGTAATGGTAAAGTAAAAAGATAAAAATGGAAATAGATTTTTTAAATCAATAAACTCGGGAATTTTAAAATCGGAATGCGACCTGTAAATCGTCGCAATTAGAATAATAATGGCTTTGTGTAGATATGTTAAATATAATAAATTACCTCATAAGTAGTTTGCAAATATTCTGCAGTTGACCCAATGAACCAAAAAAAATGTTTCGTCAGAAATTCAAGTTTCCATTATTCAAAACCTATGAGCCTTATGAAATTTTAAACTTTACCGCTCGATTGCTAGCCATCCTCTTTTTAGGTCTAGTTTAGGGGGCGTCCATAAATTACGTGAGGTGTTTAAGGGGGGGAGGGGGTCGAGACAAAGCTCATCTAATCTTACGTTGGAGAGAGGGGGGGTCTCGGCAAATATCACGCAAATTTTTTTCTGATTGAAACAAAAAAAATATACTATTTTGGTCCATTTAATCCAGATTGTACATGCGTTTACGTAAGAAACTCACATTTTGAAAAATCTCACGTGAGATTGGGGGATGGGGGAGGGGGTTGAATAAAATCTCACGACATCTCACCAGGAGCGGAGGGAGGGGCAGAAAATTTAAAAAAAACACCTCACGTAATTTATGGACGCCCCCTTATTGATACCAACTTTATGAAACACTCTGTATATCTATGTTTTTTAATGTTCTAGAGGCAAAGAAAATTTGGGGTGTTCATCTGTATGTCACAAGCATATTCGGAAACTTGACACTACGTATATGTTGATCGTTAGGTGCCGTTTATAAACAGCAAAGCAAAGGTAGAGTGCTTTCCCCTACAGTTGGATGCCGACAGAATTTCTAAATTTCAAAATTCAAATTTAAGAACGCTTGCTCATTTCATTTATTAAGCTACTTTATAACACGTACCTAGGGTTACATTTCTGTTAATTTATATTAGAATTTATGATCTTTTTTTGTTGTATTTATTAGGACAACCGTGACCACGTTTGCAAAGAACTGTGCATCTAGAGTATATTAAATCGATGGTCATAGGGACAAAATGATATCGCTTTGTTACATGTATGTATCAGATTGATGAAATTTTGTCATCGAACATGCTGTGTTATCGATCAATTTTGGAGTATCATCGAATTAAAATTAAATGCCTAATGCTTACGCAATTTTCCGAACTTTTATAGCTATTCAAAACCAAGGTCGCTATTTTTTTTAACCGTAAAACTTGATCAAAACGTCGCGAATATAAAATTATATAGATTTATCTATTAAATTTTTACGAGGCAAAATGGCGAAAAGAACGTTCCAACCAAAATTGATATTGCATAAAATTTTTAATTTAATACTCCCACAACAAAACTTTACTCTCGATAGCAGACGCTCGTAAAATAAACTTCTAAATTGGAGTTATAACAGGGAATATATATACGGCATTATACGGCTCCGGCTTGCCTATTTAATCCCCCTTATGGAACAAAAACAATTTCGCTGCGACAAACGGAACGCAGCCGCAAACCGGCGGCGTAACAAACCTCAATCTCACAGCTTGTTATTTAAAATATTTATTTTAAATAACGCGATAAAACGTCTGTGTTGGGCGAAAGTGGTTTTCTCCACGGTGGCTTTGCGGTCTCATTTGTTTATTTATACGCGATAATGACGAAAATACACGCGTAAAATGAGCCATGTCTTTTGTTAGTCATGTTTCATGACGACAAAAAGCGAGCTTAGGAAATGAACAGTGCAAAAACAACACTGTCAAGGTATATTTAAGCATTAATTAAATCTGTTATTAACGTTGTAACATAAAAAAAAAAATGTCATCGATTAGTTAAGACTACGTTGGCAGAACGACTCGTGTTCCTTGGGTAATTAAAAAAAAAGAGTTCATTGACATTGTGCTTTGTCAGATTGACAGATGAGTTATTGAGTTATTTAGATGTCGATCGGTATGATTAATCATGTTATTAATTGTGATTTGTGTTATGGACTTTTGTTTTGCGTCGTTGGAGCTTTGTCTATTGCCTAGCGAAATGGTATAAATACCGGGATCCGTCAGTCGAGCGTTCCTTTTTCTGAGAATCTCGATCTGCGAGCATCGATTTCTTTGGCGTGTCGACTTGTGGCGGTCCGTCCGCGGCTGAGACCAGGAGCGCTCCCCATGCGGCGCTTCGATAACAACATCTAACCAGAAGGTCCTAAGGCTGAGGTCGGCAGCTTGGGACATCCATCTATAGGCATCCTTCGCGTTCCCTCAAGGTATGGACACGTGTATTTTCCTTTGTAGTCACCAATCACACGGTGATTTTGTGTTTCTAAGGTTATAACCTGGAATTTATTGGTTCCAGGGGCCTTCTTGGATATTACTATCCTTTCTGGATGGTCTCCATGGTGTGGACTGCATTGCCTGGGTGAGGTGCGGTCCAGGGCCAGCTGCGTGGGTGACTCTGAGCGCGTGGCCGCGTCGTGTTGGTGTCCACGTGTTTGGTGGATCACTCCATTTTATATGAGGTTGTGCTCGGAGTTGGCTGCGAGTTCCACTCCGCAAACCCTTTAGAAGGTACCTCCGTATTCCATTTCCAGTCTGTCCCGGAGGCTGGTGGCGCCCCTTTTAGTTTCCTTTGTATTTGTATTTGTGGTAACAGTTTACTATCATAACATCAAAATTAATGTACTCGAGCATTGAACGATAGCAAATCCAGTAGGCTCACGACCCGCTCTGTATTTATTTTATAAGAATAAAAGTAATGTAATTGTAATTATGGTGATATTTTAATAATATATAGATTGTATGAGAACATCTCGGTCTTTGGTTTTTAATTTGTTTTAACCTGACACATCGACCAAACATACACTCATTACTTGTTACATTATACTTAACACGTTACAGTGGCGCCCAACGTGGGGCTGGCTTTCTCTCTTTTTAATACTGGAAGCATTTGCCATGTCATTCCGCTATGGTGAATAGTTCATTGCTCGTTTACTGATGTTTATGATTTTGTAACTATAATAATTTGTTGTACCACATGTTAATGTATTTAAAAGTGAAATAACATCATTCACAACCATTTACATAGGTTGTGAATGATTGTGTATTAACCTTGAATATTGTATGACCTTGTTTTGTGCTATTCTGAATCAAAAAATAATATTGATTTGTATTAATAATATTAAATTTTAATTGTTATAATGCAAATTTAAATTAATAATTTTCAACTTAGAAATTTTGTACCAGAATTTTTTATAACTACCCTCAACTTAAAAAATAATTTTAAATTTTAATTTGATTATTTTATTTGAGCTTGTATTGTTTATTGTGTAACATATTTCAAATCAATTGATTTAAAATTTGAATACAATTGTATCAACATGTTGGAGGAACGTCCTATTTGTTTTAATCTTTTACTTAAGGATGAATTGCAGTATGAAGTCATGGTTCGGGATGTTGCCCCGGCCACTGATGTTAAAAGTTTAAGACTTCAAATTAGGCAATTAGCTAAGGAGTTACCTCCATGTTCTATTGATACATTTGAGGGTGATATTAAGGAGGAATTAAAGATTGTAAATGGGAAACTGGAAGAGCTATCTCGTTCAATTTTTGAACCTAAGCGTTCACAAACTTTAAAATTTTTAAACCGTGCCCAAGCGTTGTCACACCATTTATACCACCGTTTGTCACGTATTGTACCTATAGATTCTGAGGTTGCCACATATAGGGATTGTACGTTAAGGCTTAATAAAATCTTATCCTCACTTGACACTATGGTTGCTGGATTTCAGGCAGGCCCTGCCCAGTCTAAGAGTGCTGAGGCGTGTGCACCAGTTCCTGATGCTTCATTGGTGAGACATAAGAGCCAGATGGTGAGTTCTCTGAATTTAAAATATGATGGCAAATCGTGTATTAAAGTTTTTCTGCAACGTCTTGAGGAACTTTGTGATGCTCGTACCATTTCAGTCGCTAACCGTTTTGCTTCTGCGGTTGAGTTATTTGATGGTGAAGCCTTAACGTGGTACAGAGGGATTAAGGATAGTGTTTTTTCTTGGGAAGAATTGAAGCAGGCCTTGATAGATGAATTTTTGCCTTACGATTTTGATCGTCGTTTGCTGAAGGAGATTCGCAATCGTACCCAGGGTCGTACTGAGAGAATTTCCACCTACATAAGCGTCATGCAAAATTATTTCGGGCGACTTAGCACTCCGCTTCCTGAGGATGAAAAATTCGACATCATTTTTAATGGCATCAGACCCAAGTACTCTGTTCCGTTGGCTCTCCACACTATTGAGGACTTGCCCACGCTTAAGAAACTTTGTCGTTGTTTGGAAGCTAGTTGGCAACGTTCTGATTCTTTTATAGAACCTCCGAAACCCTCATCTTGTTCCTTAGCTAAGGACTTGTGTTACACAGGGAGTTCGAAACCCCGAGTGGAAGTAGCTAGTTTTGCGAACCCTTGTCCGCGTTGTAGGGTTAACACGCACAGTCTGAGGGATTGCCCCTCCAGAGAAAAAGTTTGCTTCCGCTGTGGCAAGAAGGATTGCACAGTTCGCACTTGTCCAGATTGCTCCGTCGCGGGTTCAGATCCCAAAAAGATCTCTAAAATGCCGAAAAAACTTAATGACCGGTACCAACATAAAAGATCTAATCGTTCTCATTGTAGTATCTCCGAGAATACTAGCAATGCAGCTAAGAGTACTACGGATGTTAGTAAGCCTAATGCTTTTGTCTCTCCGTGTATTTCATCGGTACCGCGTAATAAAGATCATAAAGATGAGCGTCCTCATCTATCGGTAGAAATCCATGATAGGGTATTTAATGGTTTGTTGGATTCTGGTTCATCTATATCTATTTTGGGTTCAGAATTAATTGACTTATTTTTGTCTTTGGGTTGTTCTCTTAACCCTTGTGCTGACTTTACGCACATTACTACCGCTACTAATTCCCAAGCTAAGGTTCTTGGTTGTTTTACTTTACCGGTCAAGGTTCGGAACTTGACTCGTGTTGTTACTTTTTATGCCATACCAGACGTAACTACACCTCTTATTTTGGGAGTTGATTTTTGGAAAGCTTTTAATATAGCTTCTCAATTATTTGAGAATTTTTCAACAGACTCTCCGAAAGATAGTGCAGTTAGCGTCTCGGAAGTGCGTTCGCCTTCAAATTCAGGACAATGTGGACTTACTCCTGATCCACCTAAGACTAAAGCTATTGTACCTAATCGTCGAGATTCAGACAATGTTTCTCCAGACGCGTTATCGCGTCCTGTCCCAGTTTTAGAAACCGGAAAACACGATTGGTATAACAACATTTTTCAAAAATGTAAAAATCTTCCCACCTCTTGTCCGAATTATTCTATTGTTGATGGTAAACTCTTTCGATATTCCAAAAGTAAGTTTCGTTGTTCTAGTCGTTTTGTTTGGAAAGAAGTTATCCCTTCTGACCAACGCCCAGACTTAGTGAGTTCTTGTCATCGTGGTGAACTGTCGCATTTGGGTTCTTATAAAACGTATCAACGACTATCTTTACACTACTTTTGGCCTGGCATGTATCGAGATGTGATGGAATTTGTCAAGGGATGTGACCAGTGTTCTGTTTACAAGCAGTCGCAGAAACCACCTTCTGGCCTGAGTGAGACTTTTACAAAGGGTGAATTTGCTTTGAGAAAAGCTCACGTCCGAAGTTCCAGAAATTACAATAAAGGTCGGAGTATTGCCGAACATCAGGTAGGTGATATTGTTTGGAAGAAAACTTTCCCCTTGACAGATGCACATAAATTCTTCATGGCGAAATTAGCACCTCATTATGAAAAATGTAGGGTTGTTTCTAAACACTCCCCCTTAGTTTATGAGTTGGAGAGTGTTGCAACTGGTAAAAGTATGGGGTCCTGGCATATCCAGCACCTCAAGAAAGTTTAAATTACTTTCTTCTCTTTTTTTCTCTGGTCATTGGACGCGCAACCCGATTTTCCTGGATATCTCGCTGCGCCGCCAATGTCTCAGTGCCTTTAGTAAGGAAGTCAGTACCTGACTGTTAGCATTTGCTCGTAGTATTTTAGCATAGTGTCTTAGGATTGGCTTGGAGAGTAGTAATGCGATACAGTCTCTGCTGCTTTAAAGCAAGCGACTGGCCGCAGTATCGTGATTTTTTTTTATTTGCCTTATTATGCTGAACTATTTTTGTTAGCATAGGGAATCCATCGACATATTGTCGTGGGTTCGATTTTGGTGGTTGTTTTGTGTCGAGTGTCACCTTTTATTGGTGTGGTAGCTAACCTACCACTCGATACAATTTATTTTTTTGTTCTTGTTGATTCTGTAGTTGTTGGACGCGCACCCCGGTTGATACTGTTCGCCTCGATGCGTCGCCAACGACTCAGTAGTAACGAGTTTTGTAATGTTGAGTGTTATATTTCATGTGAGTATGGTAATACACTCACTAACGCTCGGCAGTTTTTTTGTTGTTGTTTTAGTTCCGGTATCCTATAGTAGCTGGACGCATAGCCCGATTGGTACGTATCATCTCGCTATGTCGCCAGCAACTCGGTCCGTTGATTTGTGTTTTTTTTTGCTTGTTTTAGGTCAGAGTTGTGGTCTTGGGTTGTAGAGGGCTGGAGGACCAGCGTTAAATTTTGCAAGCAAAATTTCCCTAGGGAGGGGGGTACTGTAACATAAAAAAAAAAATGTCATCGATTAGTTAAGACTACGTTGGCAGAACGACTCGTGTTCCTTGGGTAATTAAAAAAAAAGAGTTCATTGACATTGTGCTTTGTCAGATAGACAGATGAGTTATTGAGTTATTTAGATGTCGATCGGTATGATTAATCATGTTATTAATTGTGATTTGTGTTATGGTCTTTTGTTTTGCGTCGTTGGAGCTTTGTCTATTGCCTAGCGAAATGGTATAAATACCGGGATCCGTCAGTCGAGCGTTCCTTTTTCTGAGAATCTCGATCTGCGAGCATCGATTTCTTTGGCGTGTCGACTTGTGGCGGTCCGTCCGCGGCTGAGACCAGGAGCGCTCCCCATGCGGCGCTTCGATAACAACATCTAACCAGAAGGTCCTAAGGCTGAGGTCGGCAGCTTGGGACATCCATCTATAGGCATCCTTCGCGTTCCCTCAAGGTATGGACACGTGTATTTTCCTTTGTAGTCACCAATCACACGGTGATTTTGTGTTTCTAAGGTTATAACCTGGAATTTATTGGTTCCAGGGGCCTTCTTGGATATTACTATCCTTTTTGGATGGTCTCCATGGTGTGGACTGCATTGCCTGGGTGAGGTGCGGTCCAGGGCCAGCTGCGTGGGTGACTCTGAGCGCGTGGCCGCGTCGTGTTGGTGTAGTTTCCTTTGTATTTGTATTTGTGGTAACAGTTTACTATCATAACATCAAAATTAATGTACTCGAGCATTGAACGATAGCAAATCCAGTAGGCTCACGACCCGCTCTGTATTTATTTTATAAGAATAAAAGTAATGTAATTGTAATTATGGTGATATTTTAATAATATATAGATTGTATGAGAACATCTCGGTCTTTGGTTTTTAATTTGTTTTAACCTGACACATCGACCAAACATACACTCATTACTTGTTACATTATACTTAACACGTTACAACGTAAATGTTACTTTTGACAAAATTGTTTATGTTATCTTTGACATAAAGTAAAGGATCCGAATTAGAAACGACTTTCACCCATCTGTTTAAATTTAATATGTTAAAAATTAAATCGCGAGTGGGTTGGCTAAAAAAATTTGTACAGACTGAGCTTAATTAAAAAATCTATAATGACTTTTTATTAAACACTAGCTTTTGCCCGCGGCTCCGCACGCGTATTTTGTAGGGCAAACGGAAAAACTTTTGATTTGTCGAGCCGCCCTGTCGTTTTAGTCCAAATATGGGCGACCCACATATCGATTTTGAAGTCAATCGGCCCAAAAACAAAGAAAAACAAAATGGCGGCCACTTTTGACAGGTTGACAGCGGTTCTGTCATTGGGAACCACGGGGTGATTCAGATATCGATTTTGAAGTCAATCGGCCCAAAAACAAAGAAAAACAAAATGTCGGCCACTTTTGACAGGTTGACAGCGGTTCTGTCGTTTGGAACCACGGGGCGACTCAGATATCGATTTTGAAGTCAATCGGCCCAAAAACAAAGAAAAACAAAATGGCGGCCACTTTTGACAGGTTAACAGCGGTTCTGTAGTTCGGAACCACGGGGCGACCCAGATAACGATTTTGAAGTCAATCGGCCCAAAAACAAAGAAAACAAAATGGCGGCCACTTTTGACAGGTCCGACAGCGGTTCTATCATACGAAACCACGGGGTGACTCAGATATCGATTTTGAAGTCAATCGGCCCAAAAACAAAGAAAAACAAAATGGCGGCCACTTTTGACAGGTCTAACAGCGGTTCTGTCATTCGGAACAACGGGGCGACTCAGATATCGATTTTGAAGTCAATCGGCCCAAAAACAAAGAAAAACAAAATGGCGGCCACTTTTGACAGGTTGACAGCGGTTCTGTAGTTTGGAACCACGGGGCGACCCAGATATCGATTTTGAAGTCAATCGGCCCATAAAGAAAAACAAAATGGCGGCCACTTTTGACAGGTCTGACAGCGGTTCTGTCATTGGGAACCACGGGGCGACTCAGATATCGATTTTGAAGTCAATCGGTCCAGAAACAAAGAAACAAATTTTCAACCCCTATTTCATCCCTTTGTAGGATAAAAATATATCGCACCCAATTTCTGTCCTTAGGGCTAAAACTATCCTCATACCAACTTTCTTAAAAATCCGTTCAGCGGTTTCTGGATTCCCATAAAAACTTTCATCCCCTATTTCATCTCATTAGGGGTTGATTTAAAAAAGTGGCCCATTTGTATCCTTAAACTCAAAGGTATCCACTGTCCCATACCAAATTTCATAAAAATCCATTAATTGGACCTAAAATCCCCATACAAACTTTTAACCCTTATTTCATCCTATAGGGGTTGATGAAAAAAAATGAAGTACCCCATTTTAATCCCTAGGGTCAAATGTATCCTCATACCAAATTTCATCAAAATCCATTAAGCGGTTCCAAAATTACCATACAAACTTTCATCCCCTATTTCATCCCTTTAGGGGTTGATTTAAAAAAAATAAAGTACCCTATGTCCGTCCTTGGGCTTAAAAGTACCCATATACCAAATTTCATCAAAATCGGTTCAGCGGTTTAGACGTGAAAACGCCACAGACAGACAGACAGACAGACAGAGTTACTTTCGCTTTTATTATTTAGTAAGGATTGTATTCATGAGTGTAATGAATGAATATAATACCAACTGAAATTATGAAGCTTAGACTAAAAGGCTCATGCCAGTATCCCCAAACGCAGAGCCGAACTAGCGACGTACATAGATCATTCAACAAAGTTGTAGGTATAAGTATTTTTTCCTTAATAAGTCGCATGAACGAAAAGTATGTTGTTTATTAATGTATACCCAATAATATGCAATGATATTTTATTCAACGCAATAACAGATAGTTAACTTCAATGCTGGTACAAGCATATGCCAATATCATCTCAATTAAATCGTGCCATATGGATGCTGATGGACAATGCTAAAAAGGTTGATAAAATATACATAATTAGATATGCAATATAATCGTATCTATTATTTCTTTACCACATCAACGTGTGGTCGGAGTGATAGTTTTCTAAGCATATTGCTGAAAGGATTCATCCTAATTTTTACAAGAGGGTGCCTGTCCGGTATCAGCCTCCTTTGAGAGATCCAGTCTAATGTGTACTTCCTTCATAATTAATAAATACACAATGCACTTCCATATTTTAAAATGGAACAAATCACATTTATGAATTTATCTATTCTATTGATGAAATAGGGAAATGTAATTCCGTTCACGACTAGGCAACGCGTAGTCAATTTCCTGTGACGTAAGTGGATATAGACAACAAAAATAAGCAGTGGATGTGTGATTAATAAAGATTTTAATTAAAAGGAAATATCACGCCTTACTGGATAATTAATTTTATGTAATATTTTTTTATAAAATTAATTATCCAGTAAGGGAATGTTCATACACTTAAGGTCGCCTTATATCGTTTAAGGCCGTCTTATCTGTCAAAATTGTATGGCGAAAAACAATGTAAGAAGCCATTAAAGTTGATTAGCGTTTGACCATATGGGCGATAGTCCTATACATGGAAACATAGAGGTAAAGCTTAATGCAGTTACCACACAAATACTATTATAACAACACGAGAATTAACAGGGAGAGGCGTGTAATTCCGAGTGCAGCAAACTATGATTAACGCGCACCACCCGACAGTCATACTCGTGCAGCATTGGTTATCAATAAAATATTGCGAGCCGCTGTGAAATATTTGCGTTCTCATTAGGCCTCCCATCGGAAACGGCTGACATAATGCAATACCAATCCAGTCCAGTGCGTTGCATTTTACTAATTAACTCCACATTCGAAATGTATTTGTAATGTTATGACATAGGTAATTGACAGTGATATAAAATACATATGTGTGTGATTTTCAATGTGCTTCCATTTTAATGATGTGATGATTTCGGTATTGTGCTTTTCGCTTCGCTTGCTAGGCGGGCAGGACCTCCAAAGAGATAATTTTAAAAAAGAATAAACCTCTACTTTTAACGTGCGCTTAAAACCATTTGACAGATCTGTTGACAATCATTTTTTATCAATCTTCAATTTATAAGTAACACTTTTTCCCTATTATCAATTTAAAAATTACATCTAGTTTCTTGAACTTTAAACTAAAATTGCTTTATGATAGACTCTTTTAACTAAAAAAGTAAAGTTAGTCTAGACGATTTTAGTTTAATAATTCACGTAGGTATACAACTAGCAACGAATCGTGTAAAATTACTTCAATTTGAGAAACAACTTCAGAATATTACTTGTGCGTGTACTGTTAGTATTTAGCAATCCTTAGCTTTTGTAATACGATTCGCGTGATAGAAGTTTATAACAGTTAGTTAAAAGGTCTCCATATGTTTTATGGTGCCTCAGTGGCGTGGTTGTATTTCGGTACGACTATCATCCTGAGATCTCGGGTTCGATCCCCGGGTCGGGCAAAGTGATACTGGATTTTTCCATATCAGCCCGGAGTGTAATTCCACACTGTGCCCGATATGCCTCTCCCCCTATCACATCTGGGACGGAACTAAGCTCGGCGAAATGTGGGTGTTCTAGTTCACTAGGGCGCCTCTGCCTACTCCTTCGATTGTTCGATTCCCGCACCGAGACAAATGTGTTTGTAGTCCATAGATTTTATTTGCTTCGGCTCTGGGTGTTATGAGACCGAAAGTCTCTCGTAGTTCTTTAAGTATAACCACGACATAAGATTCGTATCTTAGTGTGAGGTCAGGAAAATGTGTGTGAATGTTGGTTTTTATTGATTTATTATTTATATATTTATTAAAGATTCAGCCCCTTTCGTGACACGTAGGTTTATGGTCGATGTTGTGAAATATCACTTGATATAACGGTGAAGGAAAACATTGTGAGGAAACCTGCATACCTGAGAATTTCTCCACAAGAACTTCAAAGGTATGTGAAGTCTATCAACCCGCGTTAAGCCAGCGTGGTAGATTAAGGCCTAACCCCTCTCATTAATAATAATAATGGGATTATATTATAATATACTGTAAAATAAAAAAAATAAAATAAAAAATTAGTAGAGGAGGCCAATGCCCAACAGTGGTACAGTAATATTACAGGGTTAATATTAAAATATCCAATCGAAGTTTAGATATTTAACCAATTATTATGTCCACTTTACATTTACCCGGTCATTATTTAAATAACACAAATTAAACGACGAATGTTCAATTTGAATAATTTCATGCCGATTTCATTTTGATTAGTAGTTCATGCAAATGGGTCATAATTTTTGGAACAAAACTTAAATTGTTATGATGGGTTTATGTTACGAATAATTATATTAATTTTAGTATAGGCTCTAATGACTTTGTGATGTTCATTGTATTTTAGGATGAAAATTATGTTATATGATTACATTACAAAAACCTGCTTGTATATAGCCCCTTAGGCTTCATTCACACCAAAGCTTTTTCAACGCGCGTTAAAAAGCGTTTTAACTTGTCTGTTCAAATGAGAATTGAGTATTTGAAAATCATTCTAATAAGGTATATTCTACATAACACCCAACGCCGGGCATTTTAAAGAAAGCGTCGGCGTTTGATTACCTCTACTAGAACTCATATTTCTATTTTAACACTTTTTTAACGTGCGTTGAAAAGCTCTCGTGCGAATAAGGGCTTACTTATAAAAATATTTACACGCTTCTTATTTTTAAGAATAGTTTGTCACTTTTATGTTAAAATGTTTCTATGACTGCCTCGGCGGCGTAGTTGTATTTCGGTATGACTTCCTGAGGTCTCGGGTTCGATCCCCGGGTCGGGTAAAGTGTTATTGGATTTTTCCATAACAGCCCGGAGTCTGGAATTTGTGCCCGATATGGCGATAGACTCGCCCCCTATCACTTCTGGGACGGAACTTAGCTCGGCGAAATGTGGGTGTTCTAGTTCGCTAGTACACCTCTGCCTACCCCTTCGGGGATACATGCGTGAGAGCTTATGTTATGTGTCTCTATAAGTAAGGTCCTTTATAAATACGAACGTGGACGACAGTCCTCTTGCCTCGTCTTTTGATGTATATTTATTATAATAACAATATTATCTTTGACATTACTATCTACAGCGTAGTTTTACCACTTCATCATCATCATCATCATCAGCCATAGGACGTCCACTGCTGAACATAGGCCTCCCCCAAAGATTTCCGGATCGACCTGTTGGAAGCGGCCTGCATCCAGCGACATCCTGCAACCTTTATCAGGTCATCGGTCCACCTTGTTTTACCACTTAACTTATATAAAATCATTACATATTGCACAGGAAGAGGCGCGGCCGGACCGTTTCGGTTAAAAAAACCGTTATTGTTTAAACACGGACTATTTCACTAGTGCTCTTTTTTCACGAAAGTTTTCACATTTCCGTTAGAAAAGTGGAGCAGTAGGAAAGTTTAGCGTAATTTGCATCTCACTCCCACAGATCTGAATTACAATGAGCCACGAAAAGCAATTAATACTTGAAGTAGACCGATTCCGGTTTAAAACTAAGTGCTCTTTTGAATTTTCCTCTTCATTTACATTTATAGAAGGGCCAAGTCGATAAGTGTGTATTTTTAACAGATACTTTAACAATTCAGTCTCTCCTTTGCCTATTTATTTATTTATAACCCTTAAAATGCTGAAAAGTTGCTTTGAACGCCCATAGAGTGTATTTCTTATTGAATCATCAACATCATCAGCCACAGCTGCACATAGGCCTTCTCCCAAGATTTCCAGATCGACTTTATTGAATATAATGTCACTATTAGAAAGTACTACTATTCCGGATTGGTAGAGGCTACTTTATATTCCACATGCAAAAACTAGTGTATTTGAAAATCTCAACGGTTTTTAAAATAAATCAAAATTAGCAACTTAGCAGCGATAGCTCAGTTGGGAATGGTACGGACTGCTGAGACGAGTGTCGGAAGTTCGAGACCAACCCCAAAATCGAGCATACACCTCTGACTTTTGTCTATTAAGTGTGTTTTCTTTGTGAATTATCGCTTGCTATAACGGTGAAGGAAAACATCGTGAGAAAACCTGCATACCTGAGAATTTCTCCATAAGAATTTCGAAGGTATGTGTAGTCTACCAACTCGCATTAGGCCATCGTGGTAGACTAAGTTCTAACCCCTCTCATTAGTAGAGGAGGCCCGTGCCCAGCAGTGGGACAGTAATATTACAGCAGTAACAATACAGCCAACGAGGCAGTCATAGCTGGATAACATCTCGAATACTTTTTTTATTCAGTTCAACGAATGTCATGGCGGCGTTAGACCCTTTTCGTGGGTGGTTGTAGTTAATGGAGTTGGTTGTGCGTCAAGCCGTCTGGGGTCCTTGCCATTCATCCTCGGTTTCATATCTCAAACGCATCTATCCTTTGTTTGGCCGCTTTAAGAGTCTAGCCTGAGCGCTCTAAAGAAAAATGGAAAGCTGCCGTGTACTACAGTGTTTTTATGCAACAAATAATATATTCATGCCTGTATAAAACTCTGTAAATATGAGTAATTGACTGCCTCAGCGGCGTAGTGGTATTGCGTGCGCGGTACGACTATTATTGTCCTGTGATCTCGGGTTTGATCCCCGGGTCGGGCTATGTGATATCGGATTTTCAGTATTTTTTTTTCAGTCTAGAATTTGTGCCCGATATGGCGATAGGCTCGCCCCCTATCACATCTGGTACGGAACTAAGCTCGAAACGAAACCAAGCGCCTCTGCCTTCGGGGATACATACAGGCGTGAGCTTATGTTATGTTTATTTACTATATTATGATAATATGATTTACGAGTATATAACATAAGTTTTGGTAATTGTCAACTATTTCTGAAATACAAAAAATAATTAAAAACCTTTTGCAACAATTGGTTATTTATTTCACTGAAAGAGTATAATTATCCATTACATATTCGTAAAAACATCGAAAAAATTGTTCTTTGAAAATCCCATAAAAAATGTGAAATAATTAACCCCAAAACAACCGGAAAGATCGATAATAGTAATTACATAAACAGATTCCATTAGCCTTTAGAATACAAATTAATATAAATCCAGATTGTAATCATTGTTAAACTTGTTACGTTTAGAGCGAATTGGCCGTTTTCAGGGAAAACGTTCGAGGCCTTGCTCGGTACACAGCGAGATTGCACGGTTAATTTCAACAATAATTATCATATTTTTTAAGTTAACATCTGTTGGTTTACCCCTTTTAAGATTTTAATTATGATTTTCGGGGAGATATTTTTTTCGCCGAGGTCCTAACAGCGGAATCACAATGTTAAACACGCGTCACAAAAGGGTTGTTGTTCTATTACAAAATTTACATTTTTACTTGTGCTATGTTGATGACGGTTTACTATTTGTTTGGGTTGCTTTGTATAATTTTCCTTTGTGAAATGTGTTCTAGTTCTGATTACATAAGATCCAGTGTATATTGTCTATTTATTTAAATTTGGTTAAAATTGTAATTGTGGGTTCCATCAGCACACAAAACCAATAAGTCAATTTCATTAATTCAGGACCGAATAATGAAAATGTCGTTATTTCAATCTAGGGGGCAATTCGAAATCGAAAAAAATCGAATACAACTTAAACATGAAAAAAGTTTAGACTAGAAAAAAATTGACGAAATATACACCAAGTATAGTACACCCAGTACTAGTTGGCTAGTGAACCTCTGCTTACCCTTCCGGGGATACAGGCGTGAGTTTATGTTATGTTAAAAAAAATAAAATGAAAAATCTCGAAAAGATGTGCGAGAATTGTCCCCTGGTTAGAGGACATTCAGTAGACACGGCAAAGCGGTACTACTCAGTGTCTAAGAATAGCACAATCCTTTTCATTGTTTGTCGTAGAATTCACCAAGATTGCAATCCGCCATGGAGATGAAAATGAAATTTATAAAAGTAACAAGAAGATAAAAAGAACATCAAGACACATAGGCTGGGAAAACTATGAGCGATGACGATGTTATGGATCGAGCGAAGTGGAAAAGAAAAAAAAAGAAAGCTGACCACCACCATGTGGGATAAATATTTTTGAAGAGAGAGAGAGAGAGAGAGAGAATACATACTCTGGGAAAACTATGAGCTTTTTAGACTCTCAAAATAGACCAAAAGTTTGGATTTTTCTTTTCAATAAATATACATTTTCGTCAATCTGGGGATAGGTTAGCTGGTAATCATATCATCTTCAACTTTACCAACCAAATGAGAGCTGGTACATATTACATAACATCGAAATTCTTTTGGAGAATTCATATTGATAACAATTTTCATCGTTAAAGCAAGTAAAAATAAACTAATGAATACACTATACCTGTATATTACTTGGAAAAGTCAGATGTGAGCGACCTTGTCTGGGTACAAAACCACGACATCCGACAAGACGTCCCGGCTGTCTTGATAATATATCTTAGATAAAATACCTATCGCGCCTCGGTGGCGTAGTTGTATTTCGGTATGACTAACGTCCTGAGGTCTCGGGTTCGATCCCCGGGTCGGGCAAAGTGATATTGGATTTTTCCATATCAGCTCGGAGTCTGGAATTTGTGACCGATATAGCGATAGGCTCGCCCGCTATCACATCTGGGACGAAACTAAGCTCGGCGAAATGTGGGTGTTCTAGTTCGCTAGTTCACCTCTGCCTACCCCTTCGGGGATACAGGCGTGAGCTAATGTTATGTTTATGTTAATTGTTGCCTATCCTTTTTTGGTTTGATAAATAAACTATCTTCCTTCCTTTCAAATTAGTTAAGTACACCCATTTCCCTCCTCCCTTTCCCAATCTCTTTCCCCTCCCCTGCCCTTCCCTCCGTTTAGGTTGGCAATGCACCCATGATTCTTTTTGAGTTTTGGGTGTTTATAGGCGGTGGAGATCACTTACTATCAGGTGACCCATCTGCTCGTTTGCCAGTCTCTGCTATAAAAAAAAAGTTAAGTACACGCCGCAAGTATATAATGTGTCATGAAAAATGGAGAAGCGACCAAAAATATCACAGTTTAAATAAAATGACAAAACGACCTTTAAAATTTTATCCGGCTATGGCAGTCTAGTTAGTAATGTTTTAAAAGCGGCCGCTATGCTCTGCAATTAATATTATCGTAACATTTACTTTGTATTAACAGAACTAGATTGTAAGATAATGCTGGCAGAAAGATAAGAGCTAAGGTTTGGATGGCATTAACTTTATACAAGATTTTTAATAGCATGTACACATAGGTACAGCCAGTTTATTGTTTTCTGTTAATTTATATTCAGTTTTTGTGTTTTTATGTTGCCATGCATTTAACTTCTTTGATTACTACGACTGTAAATGTTGCATAAATAACATTATTTTCTTTCGGAATTTGTTTATTTCATAAACCTACATATATACGTGCATAGCATCACACATGTATACCATAGGGGTAGGCAGAGACTATGGATTTGCACTTCGCCCGATTTTATGCCGATTAACGTGGGATAAGATATGGGTAGGTATAAAGAAAGAATAATAAGTAATTATTTATTTATTTAAAGTACCACAACGTCATATATATTAATACTTACATTATTAAAAATTATACACTTTTATACAAAGCGTATAAAATGACAATATATGTGAGTACACAACTTACCTACTCCGTATGTGAACATAGTTGGAAAATAATTAATAATAGCCATGTAATATTACTGTGCTACTGCTAGGCGCCTTTTTATTGAGAAGGGTTAGGCCATTAATATTATATGTATTTTACAATTATAATAAACAAAATCTATATCTGTAGCATTCGTATTTCCAAATAAAACTGGCGAAAATCTAGTGTTTTATCGAAATTGTTAGTTACTTTACCAATTTGTGTTTTAAACTGACTGTTGTCCATGATTTCTCAAACAAAGCGGCATTTTCGCTCATTTGATCATGTAAATAAATAAATAATAAATAATAAATAATAAATAAATAAAATATAACAAGGTTTTTCATAAAATTTCGTTTAACCTGTTTTGATTTTCAAGCTGGCTTTTATAAAATATATTTTGAACACGTAATAAAACTGTGTGCTATTTTTGGCTGATATGTTACTTATCTGCTGCTGATATATTATACTTAAAGGGAGTAATCATTTGCAGAAATAACACTAGTCCATAAAATAATAAGAGTTTCTGAATATTTAAGTTTGTAGAGGAACGGGTGTCGGTGTTCCTCCACCAGAGGGGAGATCTTCTCGTCAGGCGGGTGTAGTGCCTGACCGCCGCGGCCCCTCCGATGGTTCATCTTCGGAGGTGGTATATATGCTACGTCTGTTGCAAACTTTGTCATCGTGATTTGTAATGTGATGGCTCCATCTGTTGTTCCGTAGCTGAAGCTAGTGTCCTTGTGCGCTGACGCTCGATGCGTGTAAGTTCGGCGCGCATCACAGAGATGTCGCCACATCACTCCCCCCGGAGATCGGAGGTCGGAAGTCTTGAAGTCTTCAGCTGTCGATGCTTGAGAGAAGCTTGCCAGTGCCAGTAGAGTAGTGTCGGGAGAGTAGCGTCCCAGTGAGTCGGGAGAGTAGCGTCCCAGTGAGTCGGGAGAGTAGCGTCCCAGTGAGTCGGGAGAGTAGCGTCCCAGTGAGTCAGGAGAGTAGCGTCCCAGTGAGTCGGGAGAGTAGCGTCCCAGTGAGTCGGAACTGTAGTAGCAGTCGTAGTAGTAGTAGTAGTCGTAGTAGTAGTGCTGGCTGGCTGTGCGACGCTGCGTGCTGACTGGTTGGCTGTAGGGAAGTTAATGGTGATGTGTTATGTGGCGACGATGCTGGTGGTTGGCTGGCGATGCGATGTTGGCTGCAGATGTTCGGCGTCCGTTGTCATCACGTCGGGGTCACCAATGTAGAGGAACGGGTGTCGGTGTTCCTCCACCAGAGGGGAGATCTTCTCGTCAGGCGGGTGTAGTGCCTGACCGCCGCGGCCCCTCCGATGGTTCATCTTCGGAGGTGGTATATATGCTACGTCTGTTGCAAACTTTGTCATCGTGATTTGTAATGTGATGGCTCCATCTGTTGTTCCGTAGCTGAAGCTAGTGTCCTTGTGCGCTGACGCTCGATGCGTGTAAGTTCGGCGCGCATCACAGAGATGTCGCCACAAGTTTGAGGTGATTTACTTCTTAACGCTATCTTTTTAACAATATTTTAAATTTATTTCCGTGTTGAAAACGTACGACTGCCTCGGTGGCGTGGTGGTATTTCGGTACGACTACGGTTCTGAGGTCTCGGGTTCGATCCCGGGTCGGGCAAAGTGATATTAGATTTTTCCATATCAGCCCGGATTCTGGAATTTGTGCCCGATATGGCGATAGGCTCGCCCCCTATCACATCTGGGACTGAACTAAGCTCGGCGCAATGTGGGTGTTCTAGTTTGCTAGTGCGCCTATCCTACCCCTTCGGGGATACAGGCGTGAGCTTATGTTATGTTATGTTATGTTGAAAACGTACTTCTTAGCTTTTCTCTTAATGTATATTGTATTTTATTCACACACCTATATGTTATATGAATTTAACAGGTCTGTTGATCATACTTGTAATGCAATTTTAGAAAATGTACCTTACTATAGAGTAAGAGCTGCGGAGCCGGCATAGAGGCTTACGGCTATAGAGCCGAAAATGTATTTTGGTCATTCTTTTCTACTACATACTCAACATTACACCTAGTGTGTTACGTAAGGTACTAGTGGTGTTGCTACTCTACTATTTAACTCTAGTTAAATAACAAAACATTTAATGAAAAGAGGGATACGAATCCCTTACCATGAAGCAAGAGGCTTGTTCGCCTCGTCATTCTTAGCAATCCAGAACAAAATGTCTTCTTAATTCTCGCCTATGTACAAGAAACTGTCGCCATCTAAATGGTCCCTTAGCCCTCATTCGCAGGAGAGCTTTTGAATAAGCATTGAAATGGAACAATTAAGTGTATACTAATTCAAACGCCTTTAAAACGCGGCGTTTTCAGTAGAATAAACCTTATAAGAAACAACACAAGAATGAATTTCAAGCACTTATATGAACATTATAAGTGCTACATTATATGAACACATGAACAGACATGTTTAAAACGATTTTTTTACGCGCGTTGCAACAGCTCTCGTGCGAACGAGGGCTCAGTGTTTTATCCGAGACGAGTTGTTAATGTCGTAGGTTTTTATAAGGCTCGTTTATTGAGCGCACTGTTTCCTACGTGATTGTATTTTCTATTCGAGATTTTTCTTAGTCTTCGTGCGGGAGTGTGTTGTTACATGGAATTAAATAAAAACACTAACGATCGACTGTAGTTTTGAATAGATGTTTATCGTTCTTCTTTGTTTTCTGATTTTGTTTTCTAATATTGCGAAGATGGATTATACTATGGATACTTTTATACTATGGGATTATTTTCTGCCTTATTAATGCAATATAGGCGAGCCTATCGCTACAATGGACAAGAATTCTAATAACAGTTGACATCATATTGCCCGAACCGGGAATTCAACCCAGCAACAAATAGCTTCTTAGTTTGAATGTAGTGACATTGAAATCGAGCATGGAAACCACATATATCGTTATCATTAATTGAATCTCCTATTTATAATTAATTTGTTGTATAATTTTATTTAAGAAAGACAAACGCTCAATGTACTAAATAAAATCATACATACATGAAAAGTATTAATTATTAAGTAAAAGTTATTTTTTTTGTTATAACAGAGACCTGAACAGAACAGAATGTGGACCGATTTTCAAAATGTGTTCGATAGAGCTTATTTCAAGGGTGGTCCCATATAAATTTGGTCACGATCGGTAAATTGGAAGTCGGTCAGTTAAGTTTTTAAACTTGTGATTATATGTCGATACAGAGCGTTACGAGCCAACATTTTTTTAGTTTCGCCTTTGGGATACGTTAGCTCAAACTTTTTGCGGCTAGTACCAACACGGTCGTTGAAAAAGTTTGGTTCGTAAAAACATTGCATTGGAAGGTCGCCAGCTTGAGGCGACAGTGATGACGTCACGTGGTGGAGTTCCAACAGTATGCTCGAAACGCGATTGACCTGATTGAACTGCTATGGTGCCCGAATAGTTCATTAATTTCAGGAATATTAGGCATCAGTGCTGGTCGCAAGAATCGTCTCCTTGGTCTAGTGGCAGCGTACATAGGCTGTGAACTGGAAGGTCTGGGATCGATTCCCAGATCGAGCGGGGTGTTTTTCTAACATTAATACATTTAAATTTATCCCGGGGCTGGATCC
Organism: Clanis bilineata; assembly: GCA_036417725.1. Taxonomy (NCBI): domain Eukaryota; kingdom Metazoa; phylum Arthropoda; class Insecta; order Lepidoptera; family Sphingidae; genus Clanis; species Clanis bilineata. The sequence goes on along the minus strand of CM071144.1, from coordinate 7,859,368 downwards.
CCCAGAGGGTTGACGTCAGGCAAGCAGCCATAAAAACCCAGCCAAATCCTTTTTGCAACGTGCTTGAAAAAGTGTGTTGCTTCGACCCCATATTAAGGTGGGATAAGGGCAGGTAGAAAGAAGAGCTCGTAGCAAGTCTGACATTTGATTTCAAATTCGAATCGAGAATCGAGCTTACTTCATGCTCTTTTGTATGGTTCAAATAGGTTACAAGTACGTAGCGAATCAAAAACCTAGTAGAATGCTGTTCGTGCTATAGCCTCAGTTAGCGGGATGTAAGAGAATCGCAAATCACGCTCGTAAATCAATTAAACGGTCAACATCACTCGTGTTAGCACAATCTGGTATGTAGGTTACTGGTGCAACAAACTTAGCTTGCTCTGATTTAAAAAAGCGCTTGAAACTTTAAGGGCGACTTGCAGGGATTTTACTATAATCGCCATTTTATTAGTCCCCGACTTTGTCCTAAACTTGATTAAAATCAAATGTCATATTAGTTGTTCCGAATTCACTCGCAGCTCCGCAGTAAACCACGATGAATCTTGTAATAAACCCCATTTTGGAATCATTTCAGTTTTACGTCTTGCACGTCGTCGATTTACCCCTTATCTGGATTAAAATAAACGACAAAGTTAAATCATCGAGGCCGTCGGTTTAAATGGCTAATCGCGATTATTGAATGTCCAACAACATAACATTTTCATATTATTTCTTGTTGTTTTATGAAAATAATAATAATAATAACACTCAACAGTCACAAACATAGTCCTGACCCCACAGTTGTGTCGTGGGTATCAGGAACTACGAGATACTTTCGGTCTCACAACACCCAGACCCGAAACAAATATCTGTAGGTCATACAAACATTTGTCTCGGTGCGGGGATCGAACCCGCGGCCTCTCGCTTCACAGCCGGCTACTCGCCCGCTGTGCCACGGAGGCTATCGGCTGTGTGGTCGTCGCGTCGCCACGGCACGGAGGAGTATGCTATATGCGGCGTAACCTTATGTCATTTCCATACATTTATTCTATTCGACTACCACATAAGCCACTTGTCCTGCGCGGCGATCAGAATTCGGCACACGCACACAAACGTCTCAAAATTGGTGTAAGTCTACCTAAGCCTCGGTGGCGTGGTGTTATTTCGGTACGACTACGGTTCTGAGGTCTCGGGTTCGATCCCCGGGTCGGGCAAAGTGATATTGGATTTTTCCACAGCCAGCACAGCACAGCCAGCACAGATTTTTCAGCCCGGAGTCTGGAATTTGTGCCCGATATGGCGATAGGCTCGCCCCCTATCACATCTGGGACGGAACTAAGCTCGGCGAAATGTGGGTGTTCTCGTTCGCTAGTGCGCCTCTGCCTACCCCTTCGGGGATACAGGCCTGAGCTTATATTATGTTTTCTACCATGACACATAGCTCATCAATTTCAACAAGTAGGTACCTCGTTTTCTGATTCACGCATGTACTCCGCGATGTTCTCCTATTTTTAGGAGACAGGGGGGTTACCACCACCTCTTATAGCAGTATTATTATAATTTTACTTGTACCGATTCCCATACAAAACAAACGAAGAACGATTATAATAATACTGCTATAAGAGGTGGTGTTAACCCTGCAGTTGTTTACGAGATAATAAATTCCGCTTTTGCTAACAAAGTGCAAAGTTACTACTGGTTACTCCTTAATAAAAATAATAAAAATAAATAAATAGCCTCATCATATGTGTGTTCGTTTTACATGTAAACATTTGACGACTATTGACTTAAGATAATCTATTGAAAAATCATATAAAACAAACTAGAATTCGTTTTATGCGAAATTGTTATGATGAATATGAATCTAACGGAACGTAAAGAATGAGTAGTAGTAATGAAATCGCGGATCAAGAATCTACACTCGGATTTCTTAAATCGAACCAGAAATGTGTATGTGCAAGACAACTAATGGGACATTTGATTTAAATGACATTTAGGACTGACTCGTGTATTAATAAAACGGCGAATAGAGTAAGATGCAGTGTTGCAAAAGTGTAAAATTAAAAATCGTTAGATTTGGCAACTGAAAATCGGGAGATTTTTATTCGGAATGAAATACAAGTAGGTATTTTATGTTAATAATGCGTTAATTTGTTTAATTAAAATCAGTAAGTTACATATAATCATTTATAGTTTGATATATTGTACATTGATTAATCATTTTCGTCTTCTTACCACCTATTTTCGTGAACATTTTCTCATCTTTATTAAAAATGTAACAACATTGATTGTTGTATTCTATACATCTTTTTGTGTGTAGAAGACCTACCATTGAATTAGTGGAAAGTTTATTCCGTTATTTTTGTGCGAGCTCTTCGTAACTAATTTTTAACCTTGGATACTGACGCCGTGCAACGTAGTGAGACAATAATGTCTCCCTTGGAAAGCCTTCACGCCGCGGCCGTGTACTGTCGTTCTATGTGTTATATTTCTATGACATGTGCATGCGATTCTATGAATGGATTATAATGAACGACTAAAGCAAGTATAAGTTATCCAATTTGGGAAACAACCCGAACGAAGTTATCTTCAGAGACATTTGACAGCCTCTGCAGCGCAGAGGGCGAGCAGCCGGCTGTCAAACGAGAGGCCGCGGGTTCGATCCCCGCACCGAGACAATATTGACTCACAGATATTTGTTCCGGGTCTGGGTGTTGTGAGACCGAAAATATCTAGTAGTTTCTGATACCCACGACACAAGACTTGATCTTAGTGTGGGGTTAGGACTATGTATGTGACAGTTGGGTGTTATTTATTTATTTTCCCTTACTCACCAGACAATAATAAACTCTATTATAAGGTATTTCAGTACAATTTGCTTTAATATACCGCGAAGTTGAATGGCCGTATTTTATTGTATGTAGTATTATCGTATAGGCCGTATTGTATGTAGGCCGTATTGTATTGTATTACAGGTTTCTTTTAGTTTTGCCGTATTAATAATATTATTTTCCATTTTTTTATAAGAATATTATTTTACATTAGTTGAAAATTCAAAAATTCGGCAGATAGGACTGCTACATCGGGACATCGTGAGACAATGACCAAAATCAGTAGATATCCCGATAAATCGGGAACTTTTGCAACGCGGGCAAGATGCCTGTAAGTCTCCACTACTCCAAGTTCATAAGTTCCGTTTCACAAAATATATATAACCACAATCAAAATTCCGCATAAAAAAATATTTTTTGCATTTTAAAATAAAATAAATCCCAATAATTACTCATTATTTACGTTCCGTAAATTTCATATTATTATCTATAGTGCCGTCTCGCAACATCTTTCATCACAATTTCGCGTAGAAAGAATTGTATTTTATTTTATATGATATTTCAATAGATTCTCTTGTGTCAATAGTTGTCAAATATTTAGTTTTAATTCAGTTTGAATACATGTAATATAAACACACATACGACGAGACTGTATGTGCTTGCTTCCTTTGCCTAACTGATGAAAGGCAAAATTGAAAAAAATAAATCAGTGTCAGTTGTCTGAATTACGTCTTTGTCAACTAGACATACGTATAATATGTCACGATAAGGAATGATCACTTTAGTTCGCGGCTCCTCAACGAACTAGTTCGTTCTTTTAGTTTTCGTCTCGAACCAAAGAAAGGCTAAAAAAATATTATTTGCACGAATTTTAACCGACTTCAAAAAAGGAGATGGTGAATTAACCGACTTAAAAAAGAGGAGGTTAACAATTCGTTGGAATCTTTTTTTATGTATGTTCCCGGATTACTCGAAGACGCCTGGGTCGATTCGATATTTTTTATTATTTCATAATATGCTGCATTTTTTTTTACTTGTACATACTTGGGGAGTAGTGACGTCGTCTAAGGGACAACCCGTACCAAACGAACCCAACGATGACGGTGGCCTACTTACACAGTAGGCCACCAACACCTTTAGGTTTAAGCCAACCTTATCTGCATGTGGTACACTTTTCTGAGTAACAGACTAGGTGCTGGCGAAACCTGGGTTCTTGCCTTGCAGGGTATGGGGGACAGACCATGGACCAAATGTTTGCTATTAGATCGTTTTGCGAGGCATGCATGTTGAAAAAGAAGCTTCTGCATATCGCTTTCCTGGATCTGCAGAAGGCTTTTAACTTTGTGTCCCGACGGGTGGTCTGGTGGGCCCTAAGGTTCAAAGGGGTGCCAGAAGCTTATGTTGACATATCGAAGACATATTCTTCCGATCAAAGTCTTTGATTCGGACTGCTTTTGGCGTCACCAAACCCTTCCCGTTCACTATGGAGGTTCAGCAACCACCGTGGGTGTTCATGTACGCTGATGTCTAAGATAAACAGCGTCTAGGGGCCGCTTGAAAATGGCCGACTGAAAGGAAATGTGCTAAAGATCAAGTACATGCGTTGCGTACACGTAGTATTTTATAAATGTTTTCAAATATTTTTTATCGAAGAAAGTAAAAGAAAATATTATGATATGTTGACATCTGTGAGACTAAAAGTGCTGCGCACCATATTTGAATATAGCTTGAAAAAGCACCATATTTCCCTAGTGGTTATTGACTACGTTACGAAAACAAGACCATCATTTGGCCAGTACTTCTGTGTACATGTACGATACGTGGTCTATCAGCATTATTTTAAGAAAATCCAGACGAACCCAAAAGCGCTGGCTGGACTTTTTAGAGAATGATATGAGGACCAATGGTCTTACTTTGGATGATACTCAAGACTTAGAATCTATCTAACTTATCAAACGAACTAATGAACTAAAGAACGGGAGTTCTGGGAACTGGTTCGTTCATTTCTTCTGTCGGAGCTGTCCTCGCACTAGTTCGTTCGCGAACTATACAAGTCTATTGTCCACAATGGTAATTTCTATAATAGAGGTATAATAAAATTTTATCAAGAAGTAACTTTGCAATTCGTTAACTTAAGTGAAATTTATCATCTCGAAAACAACGCTCTCCTAGAAAATAGAATAACTAATGTACTTTGTAATAGAAGAACATTTCGGAGTGCGAGCGTGCACAAGAAAACAAGGTACTCGCTGATGGTGGTGAACTAAGTGTGGATCTGCGCCAGTTTCGGGTCGGGCGTGGGTGGTATACCACCGCTTCCAAGGACTAGTGCCACACAAATATCGTGCATAATAGTGAAGTGTTGTAATTATGTGGTTTTTCAAGAGATTATGTACATACAATGTTAGTTTGTAAGGTATATGTATGGGTTATTGATAATAAAGTACTCTTCGTAAAAAAACTTGAGTTTTTATATATTTTACGAATTCATCATCCTTGTTTGATACCAAATAGTGTTCAGTGTAAAAAACAAAGCCATTTTCATCATAGATTTTCATTAAACAACAATAAATAATGTGAAAAGGTTATGTTGTTTGTCATTATAATCAAGATTAGCGACTTTAAACCGGCGGCCATGCCCATTTAAGTTAAACGTTTATTTAAATCGAGATGAAGGGTAAAACCACGACGTGCAAGACATTGAACTGAAATGATGCCAAAATGGAGTTTATTTTACGATTAAACGTCGTTTATCGCAAAGCTGCAAGTCACCCTAAAGTATTCAAGACTAAAATAGGTACTATAACTCACGTGTGAATTCGATTAGAATTCATTATTTTACCTTCCCAAAATGTTTTTAGGTAAAGATAGCTTTAATCATAAATGATTTTATAGTAGAAACATATTAAAAAAAAGCTCACGGCTTTATCCCTGATGGGCCAGGCAGAGGCGAACTATAACTCGATTTATGAGATTAACAGCCGAATGCTCGTCGCCTTGTGTCGTGTAAGGGCGCCTTATCTGTCAAAATTGGATGGCGAAAATCAATGTAAGAAGCCGTTAAAGTTGAGTAGCGTTTGACCATTGGGGTGGAAGTCATAGTCAGCGATCTTTACATTACGATAGTTATCTGGATACATAAAGAAAGAGATATAAGAGAAAATAGGATTAATAAAAATTCAAAAATGTGATAGGTTTACGAAACAATAGCAAAGAGTTTCTGAAACTTTAGGAAAGGAACAAAAAAGGGGACTGTGATGGCGATGGGATTTCGGATCCTCTGACATCATTCACCATATGAGGAAATACGAGGGTTCCAGTATCAACAACACTTCGTATTTGATACACTATCTATGTAAAACTTAGACGTAAGTACCTATTAAGGTTCATACACGTGATATGACATATGTATTGTTGGTTTCGTGCCCTTCAGCATAAGCTCACCATGCACCACGTGGTTTACATCTACCTCTCGGTGCCAAGTAATAATAACAATTAATAACACTATTTATTTCATATCTGTAAGTTACATTTCAAATGATGTTAGTAGTAATATCAAGTCTAGCTGTTAGTGTGTTAAATTATTAGTGGTCCTATTATCGGTAGATGGACCAGTTCTCTGTCTCTACCAAGATTAGCCCAATATTTGTCTATTTTTTTCTGTAATAACATCAGCTCACAGTTCGTGTGGTCTACCTGATTTTTTTATTCCTGGTGGTGCCAAGTAGGCTCACAAAATAATCTCGTCACTCCAAATTAATCTTGAAATGGCAACGCGGCCACTGCTTCCCGTCGTGTCAAGTGCGAGCGAGTGTGTCGTTAGTCGGAGAGTTTTCTTTTGTCTCAAGTGCTGCGACGTTCGCTTGTTACAAGCTTTTGTTGGTGACCCCGCCCGTGGCTTCTTTGATTTATTCATTGCTTGTTTTATACTATCCCTGGCATCAATTTGGGTCATTTCTTCTATCCATTGGTCAATTGATGCATTTATTTAAATCAACATTTCTTCTACTAGTTTAATTATTGGGTTAATGTTTCTACGTTTTCAATATAGCAGAGGCGTACGTCCATAAGTTACACCAATAATAAAGAAATAAACAAACTCAAATTCTTACGCTGAGAGATACATCTGCGTGTGTCAATAAAAAGGCTTTACGTTCCAAAATTTGAATTTCAAATGACATGAAGGAAACATCAGTAATGTGGACGTGTTTTCATAAAACACCTGCCCGGACCCGACCTATCTCAACATAAAAGGTAACTTTTCTAACCGCTGTGCTCCCGCAACGGGGCCATCTTTACTTAAAAATTCAATATGGCTAAACGTACCGTATATCACGTGGAAGCAATTTGAACACCTCTCCTCTGAGCACTAAATGTTATTTATGGTAAGCCGGCGGCACTCAGTGGATCGTCCACAGTTACAATGGATTTTGGGGTGACACCACATTTTCTTAGCGTTGCAAAACGGTGCAGCCGTTTGAGCTTCGAAACTATTAATATACATATTTTCGTTAGTAAATTTTTTTGATTATTATGATTGGTTTAGGTGAATTAATCATTGATCAGTTATATTTCTTGAATTTGTAAATGGTAAGTTATAAGTAAACCACTGTAGCTGTAGTAAGTAACGTCTACAGCACGAATATGCCGACTCGACCAGTTTAATACCACTGTCAATCAGAAAACCTACGTAAAGTACCGGCTAGTTGTTGCGTTTTGATCGGTGAGTTTTCCTGTGGCCCGATTCCCCTCTCTACTTCTCAATCTCTATACCCTAGCTTTCAGTTTGGTATTTCTTTTGATATCACGAGTGTCTATAGGCAGTGGAGAACACTTATAATCAGATGACCCACCTGATCTATTGCCAATATCTGTTATAAAAAACTATTTGATAGGCCATCCCAATTTAATAACACGAAATTATTTTAGTAATATGTATACTGCTACCTATGTTACCTTTAGTAAATTAAAACGCTTTTTAGGTCATCTCAACGAAATAGGTCACGTAAATTAGTGGGTGACCGCCATTCACGAAATATTCTTTAAGTAAGCACTCAAAGAAATATTAAGTGTTTACATAAATTAAATTTCGACTTTTTATGGAATTTAGTATAATTTTAGTTTTGGTTAATTTTAGTACTCTTTCAAAAGTATATCGACGACGGCCATGAGAGATACATAGAGTCGTCTAATAAACACGACCAGTAGGTATGACATAACGTAACATAAGCTCACGCCTGTTTCCCCGAAGGGGTAGGCAAAGATACTAGAACTAAAACACCCATATTTCGCCGAGATTAGTTCCGTCCCAGATAGGGGCGAGCCTATCGCCATATCGGCACAAATTACAGACTCCGGGCTAATATGGAAAAATCCAATATCACTTTGCCTGAGCCGGGGATTGAACCCAAGACCTCAGGATGGTAGTTATACCGAAATACAACCACGCCATCGAGGCAGTCTATTATGTCAGTAGGTATGATTCTGATTATAAATTCATAATGCCTTTAAATTACCTGTTTTATAAAATATCATAGGTTTTAAACTATTGATTTAAAACTATTCAGTAATAATATTAGATTATTGATCTACCTACAGTTGGATACTCTTATTACAACTAAGTTCTTAACCTCAAGAAATAAGAATATTAAAATCATAATTTAGATAACAAATAACTAATTTCCAATGCAGTAAAACAAAACAAAGGACCAACGCTCTTAAATGAATACCTCAAACTTAAAATTAATTACAGTTATTCAAAAGTAAATTTGATGTAGGCACTCACACTTAATGATTGTGGAAGGCGCGACATTATAATTACGATTTAAATTATGACGAACTCAAAAGAGATTTTGAAGTAAAAAGAACTCAAGAACAGCCCTTTATTTTGATTTGTCCCTTTGTTCTCGTAAATGAAACGCCATTTGTAGATGACTATCTTACAGGCGGGATAATGACAAGGATTTTTCGAAATTACATCTCATTTTCACTTTTAAAAGGAGTTTAGTTCTAAGTTGGTCGGTTCTTGTTACGTTACTATAAAATTAAGATCTGATTCCAAGCAGAAAGTTAATCAGCATTATTTCTACGAAGTACGAACATCTATTTGATATAAGTCTTTCTTTCTTTCTACCTGCCCTTATTCCACCTTAATGTGGGGTCGGCGCAACACACTTTTCAAGCAAGTTGCAGAAATGATTTGGCTTATTTTTTACGACCGGCTGCTTGCCTGTCGTCAACTCCCTAGGCGAGTCTAACCCCCAACCCCCTGGCCAAGGAGGCGACTATCTATTTAATATAAGTATCTTGTAATATTAAATCGAATTCTCTGAAGCTAATAATTATTAACTTCGTGCTTTGCAATGTAAAATTTCACGAGAAAACCCCGGATTTTTAACTGACTTTATTATTTTAAAGTGACTGTCTGATAATTTCATCAGACAACATTTTGTTTTCTGACATGATTTCACCAGGACTGGATCTCTAGTTGACATCAAGCAGGCAGGTAACAAAGGCAAATCTTTTTTACACCATGCTTAAATAAATATGTACCGATATATGGAGCCCACATTTAAGTGGGACAAAATCAGGTGGAAGAAGAAGAAAAGTGACTACACCTAAGCCTGTTCACAAGTGCAGTTAAGTCAAAATTTAATGTCGACCGTCGACAGCTATTGCATCGACAATCGGCAGAATTACATCGGTCTGAAGTTACCCTTCTGGATACGTAGTTCTCGATACGGTTTGATCCCGGAACACGACTCACCGAGTGAGCTACTATAGCGGTTTTAGCCAGCGCTTAATTTATAGTCTCGGGACCTAGGCAGTAAATAACATGCTTTTATACTATGTATGACTAAAATTTTCCTATTGAGTCTAAATGATTGTAAAGCTTGCATTTAAGTGCTTAAAAGTGCTAACTTATATTTGTGCATAATTACTCTTGTTTCTCCATTTCAATAAATAACCTGGTTTAGTAAATCAGCGTATATCATATTAATTTAAAAGCGACAGCTCTATTTATATATGTTATTTTTTGGAAATATTCATGTTTATGTAGTTGATCTGCACATTAACCAATAAATGAATGGAAAGCAGAATAGAAAATATCCTTTGTTAATTAGTTAACTTCGTCAACAATTTTAGGACCCCGATCTATAAGCACATCATTATTATTATCTGTCTGGATCAATATTATTAAAATTGCTACACTCGTTCATTAAGATTCAGAAATTCACATCTACGTTTACAATTCTTTAAGAGCCATTGATACAAGCAATTTTTCTAATGCACCTACATGCTGGCAATATCTTGATTAAAAGCATCCTATAATAGATGTTCTAGTTCGCTTGTGTTCGCGCCAACGATTCAGAGATTTATTAGTGGTTTACTAGCTTTAGCACTCGGATCTGTCTGTTTAGAATCTCGAGATGTGATTCACTTTTCCCGCAGTTCAAAATGAGTGGGTAGCGCTACTCATCTTGTTATTAGAATATAGACTAAAATAAAGTGGCATTAAGAATACTTTCCCATAGAAGATTTATTAAGTTAACGAGTCGCGACCGCGTTCATTTGATCGTAATGAATAAATAAGTACGACCCCTGATTGTTTGCTATCTTATCACGCTTTAGTATATTAAGGTTCAAGAGGTACGAGTACAACACCGAAACGGTTTTGTGTATCTGTTGATATGATTTGATAGACAAAATAATTAAGTAAATAAATACACCCAACAGGTGACTGTCAGGCAGTGTGAACACATAGTCCTGATCCCACACTAGGTACAACCTGTATTGTGGGTATCAGAAACTACAAGAGACTCTCGGTCTCACAACACCCAGACCTGAAACAAATATCTGTCTGTGGGCCTGATATTTGTCTTGGTGCGGGAATCGAACCCACGACCTCACGTTTCACAGCCGGCTACTCGCCCGCTCCGCCACGAAGGCTGTCAAGTGATGAATAACTTGTATTTATGATACATCGCTTCAATTCGGCTCTCGATCCTAGTAGAAGAAAGAAACTGTTCCTTCCTCAAATCCATGATCACCTGACCCATCCACTCATTTTCCATAGAAAATAATCGAGTATTACAAACACACACACACATCTACTTCCATACTTTGTAGACAAGAATATCGGATCAGATTAATGGTAGAAATATTGAATGTTTCCTATATTTTCGTTGGAGTTATGCGAAGTCAGGAGTGCATGATGCATATCGCTTCTGTAACAATGCTTTGCGAAATCGTTTTTCATTACGGTAAGGATATCGCTGAAGAGAGATAGGTTTACTATCAAGTCACTATAGAATTTGAGGTCTACAAACGATATTCATCCTTTTGAATATTGCATGACAGTCGTACGCGGTAATCGTGCAAATTTGTCTACATGTAGCTTCTATGACGCCCACTGTCGTCTCTGCAACTCTGTTAGCCAGGACTAATATTAGCCCACATTTGTCGACTCCTAGTTTTTGAGGATGTAAAACTTTATTCCGGTACAAAAGTAATCAAATATAAATTAGGGTGGATTTGAACAATAAGTTTTCAATCTTGTTCCGTCATAAAGCCGGTAAAAAAATATGAGCTAAGAAGGCATTACCCTCGACCATAAAAATATGGCGTATGGCTTATAAATGTAAGGCACCACGGATTTTAATTAACGGTTCTATCACACGAGCTGTTATAATTGATACCAGTAATACGTATGGCAAAAACGCCGAAATGCGTGGAAATTCCTCAGTCTGGGGACTCTTGGGGGCAAGAGCTTCTCAATGTCCACGTGAGAAAAGTGTTTATTTTCTCTCAAGATGTATGATAGGCATTTAGTGTACAGTAGTGGGACATTATACATTCTTAACTATAAATACTTTGAAACATGACAGAAAATCCCGAACGTTTACACGGCTACGGGCTCATCAAAGAACAGCCGATAAATTGCACGCCCTGCGAATAACAAGCAGCTCCTGACGTCAGCCCGTACATAAATTAAATTTATAATCAAACCGGCTCCCCTAAATGAAATTAAATTATACCTGCTACTGGTAACATCGGCAAAACATTTACATTTCAACTCGAAAAACGAAATACATGAGCCCCATTTCGCCATTTCAAAATAGGGTGAATCGTTTAGGCACTGCTAAAAGATGTAAGGATGTGTACACTTAATTAAATAGCGTTTATTTATTCGTATGAGAATAATATATTTGTAGAGGTATGAAAATGTGTATGTAAATGTCTTGGAGTACAAATTTGTATTTGTACAAATTGTTAAGTGGAATTAAGTATCTCGTTTCTCTGTTAATGAAGAGTAGGATTTAAATAATTATTATAGGGGGTTTTAGGTTAATTTTATAACCTAATAAAAGGTTTTTCTTATAGGTGTGAGTGGCAAACGAGTAGATGGGTCACCTGATAGTTAGTGATCTCTATTGCTGTCTGTGATACCAAATTTTTAAGTATAGAATCCCTTCGCATTGATATCGGTTCAATGTCCATATACTTTCTTTTTTAATTCTAAGGATTTTAATTTTTTTATCTAGCGCCACTGATTCGATGAGAGTACCGATAACGTTCTCGAGATTGAATATGTAGAAAAACCTAAACTAGACATACAGCGCACAGCAAACTCGACACGAATTCTATTGTCAAATGTTTAATGCTTAGTACTCGGTCTCTAAGATTGTTTCAAACTCTTGAGTGTTATATACCATCAATATAATTGATGGCAAGTCAATAACAAATCAAGCAACCATCCGCGAAGAAAATAACTTTTAAACGCAAGCAAATAATCGTCACAATTCTACTGTATTTTCGCAACAACTTAGCGAATAATTGCTTACTGAACACCAAATAAAACTTCGTGAAGTAAACTTGGTTTCTGATAACAGTGACGTCGAAACCGCCAGACTAAATACTCAGATAGTTTTACTACAATAATAAATCAAGAACTTTGAGCGCTTCTCCTTACAAATGCACCGAAATGTCTTTTAGTCATATCTACGTAATTACGGTCATAAATTTTCATTGTAATAATTATTGCACGTTTTTGCATTCCGACTCTGAGAAGCAAACTGAAGTACTTAGTTGGCCGAAATTGTGATTGAGTATTTTTTATAATTCTCATTAGGGGTTTAAAGTTTTGTATTTAAAAAAACAAATATTTCAATGTGTACATAAGTCACGAGAAAAGTGTGTGTGTAAGTGGTAATAAATGATATTGAAAATCAATTACTGCTTAAATAAAATAATCATGTAAAGTTTACATAACATAACATAACCTCACGCCTTTAGGGGGGATAGGGGGCGAGCCTATCGTCATATCGGGCACAAGTCCAGACTCCGGGCTGATATGGAAAAATCCAGTATCACTTTGCCCGACCCGGGATCGAACCCGAGACTTCAGGACGGTAGACGTACCGAAATACAACCACGCAACCGAGGCAGTTACCGGTAAAGTTTACAATGAAATAAAATATTACGTACATACCTACTATATGTACGAGTACATCGTATATTTTATGTAGAGGTAGTAACTTCTTAAGTGGTTTTATTTTCTGTAAAATCATAACTTAAAATTACAAGCGAAATTTTAAATGAATAAATCTAAACGCGGCATCCAAGATTTTAATATGTAAAAGATGGAAATATCCTCAATCCAAAAGGGACCGTTGGAAACGAAATAAAAACGCAGCGGAAATGTAGGTAGATAGGTCAAGCTTCAAAGAGTTAAAAAAATATCTTAGCAAGAAATAACAAGCGGAACTTACAGCGGCGGATGAGACCTCCAGCCATCATATTCTTTTTAAATATCAAGAGTTAAAATTTTAATTAAAAGACTCTTTGCGTGGCTTGAAACGACTCCAATTAAAACTATGTCTTCGCCACTTGAAGAACATAAAAGAGGCGAGGTCGCTAGCAAAAAGCTGGTAGATAATTGCTTGGCCGGTGTCGTCTCATTATTCTGGCCCTGTATATTTGAATATGTAATTATTACGTACGCAATTGAATTATCGTAATTGGTAAAAGTAGGTTACCTCGACGAGACTAGAGTAGATTGTCTCGGTGGCGTGTTTGTATTTCGGTACGACTACCGTCCTGAAGTCTCGGGTTCGATTCCCGGGTCGAGCAAAGTGATATTAGAATTTTCAATATCAGCTCGGAGTCTGGAATTTGTGTTCGATATGGCGATAGGCTCGCCCCCTATCACATCTGGGACGGAACTAAGCTCGGCGAAATGTGGATGTTATAGTTCGCTAGTGCGCCTCTGCCTATCTTTTCGGGGATACAGGTATGAACTTGTGTATGTGTGTAAAAGTAGGTTAGAGGTTAGTAGGTTGTCGCATCCTTGGTCTAGTGGCAGCTTATACGGGCTGGGGACCCGGAGGTCCTGGGTTCGATTCCCAGGTCGGGCAAAGCGAGTTTCTAATTTAATTTGCTCGGGACTGGATCCCTCAGGAGGGGTTGACGTCAAGCAGGCGGCCGATCGTAAAAACTAAGCCAAATCCTTTTTGCAACAGGCTTTCAAAAGTGTGTTGCGCCGAACCCACATTAAGGTGGGATAAGGGCAGGTAGAAAATAAAAAGGTGAAAGTAGGTTAGAAGGTCGCATCCTTGGTCTAGTAGTTGTGTGTGTAGGTTGCGAACTGGGTGGACCTAGGTTCCCGGGTCGGACGGGTGTTTTTTTAACACGATTTTTCCGGGACTGTATTGATGACATTGGTTGTCGTCATGCAAGCAGCCCTGCCAGCAAGCCGAAGCATGATAAGCCAAATATTTTCTGCAACATTGAAAAATAGTGAGTGAACAAGGGCAGGTAGAAAGAAAATATAGGTAAAAGTAAGTTAGAAGGATAGATTATACAGGTAGTACTTTTTTTTATAGCAGAGAGTGGCAAACGAGCAGATGGTCACCTGATAGTAAGTGATCTCCACCGCCCATAGACACCCACTACACAAAAAGAATCATGGGTACGTTGCTAACTTAAAAGGAGGGAATGGAAGGGGAGATAAAAGGGATTGGGAAAGGGAGGGAGGAATTCGGCCATCGGAAATCTTACTCATCGAAAGAAACGCGTCAGCAAGCAGCCACTTTACGTCAGTTTTCTATGAGACAGTGGTATCGAACCGGTCGAGCCGGCCCATTCGTGCTGTAGACGTAACTGTCTATAGCGTGGCTCTACCACTCAAAAGATAACTTTTAAGTCAGTGTCATCCAACTGGCAGTAAGAAGTAGACTGGGAGCCTAGTTCGAGTTTTGAGAGTATGCAAAAATAATGCAGTTTTCATTTTCTCCAAATATTTGACTTATCCTGCGGTAACTACAACGAATCAAAAGAAATGTATGGAAAAACGAGAGCTATCATCGTTTTCGAGAAGTCTTTTAAATCATATCGCAGAGGCGCTCTTTGCCTAATAATCCGCAGCCTTGTATTTGACATAACGTGACAACAACAAAAATATTTTGAAAGGCGCCTTTAAAATACTTTTGAAAAAGTTTAACAATACTTTATTTATGACACGATAAGGCACTCTATGTACATTCGGTGGACGTCTTAATGGAGGTAACTTTAGTATAGATTATTATATAATCAGAGTACGCGTACCCAGTTAATTTTTCTTAGCGTTATTTCTGATTTAGATAAGCTACGTGGGTAACACTTACTGTATATTTGACAGCCTCCGTGGCACAGCGGGCGAGTAGCCGGCTGTGAAGTGAGAGGCCGCGGGTTCGATTCCGGCACCGAGACAAATGTTTGTATGGCCTACAGATATTTGTTTCGGGTCTGGGTGTTGTGAGACCGAAAGTCTCTCGTGGTTCGTGATACCCACGACACAAGACTCGATCATAGTGTGAGGTCAGGACTATGTATGTGATTGTTGGGTGTTATTTATTTATTTAGCAAATATTGTTAATAAGGTATAAAAAATATGAAATAACTTTGTTACTTGCTCAAAATGTGTTTTAGTGCATATCTTGAAAGAAGTATAAACAATTTTTTTTGTATACCTACGAGTATTTTCTTGCCCACCTTAGTAAAGTTACCTCGAGGATGCTTGTATCACTAAAATAATTGAACTACTTTTAAGCCATGTACATGAACATCGACAGCCTTCGTGGCGCAGCGGGCGAGTAGCCGGCTGTGAAGTGAGAGGCCGCGGGTTCGATTCCCGCATTGAGACAAATGTTTGTGCGGCCCACAGATATTTGCTTCAAGTCTGGGTGTTGTGAGACCGAAAGTGTTATATAGTCTCTGACACCCACGATACAAGTTATACATAGTGTGGGGTCAGGACTAGGTGTGCACTGTTGGGTGTATTTATTATTATTATGTATCTAGTAAGGGAGGAAAAGTTATGACAAAACTGAAGCCATTGGCCACAAGTTATTCCGCACTCGTTATTTATTAAGCAACTAGGAGAGTTTAATAAAGATCTAAGACTATTACAATGTTACGCAAAAAGTAAATTGGCACCTTTGTTTTACTCAAACTTATGAAGTCTTCAACAAAGTAGAAAGTTTGTCTCAAATGTTGAATAATGTATCGGTTTTGTATAAAACAATGTGTTAATATTAATTCTCTACTTTGAAACATAAATGTAACGCGCTGAGTAATGGTTTGTAAATGTCACCTCCAAATTTCATACATATGACGTCTCACATTTCTTTGTTTCCACCAGTCCTTACCGCAATGTGGGGTCGGTGCAACTCAATTATCTCAGTGCAAGCTCAAAGTGTAGATCAATGTGGTAGGCCTATCCCCACTCATTAATATAGGAGGCCCATACATAGCATTAATAATACTGGACTACTTCCTACTTAAACACTTCCACTTCGCCTGGTCTTGAGCATTCCATAGAGAGACCATTGGTTCTCATATCTTCCTCTAAAACGTCTTACCAGCGCTTTTTGGTTCCTGTACGCTTCCCTGGTACGATCTGGTCAAGACTCTTGCGACCGACGTTCTCCTGCGATTTCCTCAAAACATAAGCATCCCTCTTAAGCGACATTTTTGCAATTTTTTTGCTGCCTCGCGAATAGACTACAGCGGATGTACACGTATTGCCTCAAATGAAATCCAAATATTTATTGAAGCCATAAAATATTTCAACGTAGTTTAGGTTTCGTCAAATTTTTCTCCAGAACAGTTCGGAAGGCAGTTTCACCAGAGAAGAACGGGCAAAGAACTCTGGAATCATTAAATAAATAATAATCACAAGTTTAAAAACTTAATTGACCGACTTCCAATTTACCGATCATGACCAATTTATAAGGGACCACCCTTGAAATAAGCTCTATCGAACACAAAATGAATTTTGAAAATCGGTCCACATTTGGTGGAGATATCGAGTAACATACATATAGAAAATACAGACGAATTGAGGACCTCATCCTTTTGTGGAACTCGCTCGAAAATCTTTATTTGGTGATGTAGGCATGTAAAAAAGCACTTATGACAGGTCAACACAAGCAAATTTTGAATTAAGATTTACATTATCACATTATACATTTGAAGACAGGCAGGCAAGCATGGACATAATAACGATGGGATGGCTAAGATAGGGTGATATGGGGAGATAGGAATAGACTGTAAGGGTTGTGGAAAAGGGAATGGAATATGGCACGAATGGTGGCAGGGGATTGACTGGAAATACTGGAAGCAGTTGGGATTAGTGCATAATGCCCTATCCTAGCTAACCTCGAGTCTTTCTATAGCTATGTATCTACGGATGACATTATTATGTGATTCAGAGTCCTCGCTTTATTTAGGGCATAAATTCGGTAAATACCTGCAAGCTGGTGCCGTTACATCGTAATCATCGTTATGCAAACTATACAAGGTAAGCGTGAGTTCCAACGTGCAAAAACTTAACTGCAAGTGACGTTATCTTTAGTTAAAATTTCACAGCGAACGCGCCATGAAAATGTTACGTGTCCAACTACTGTGTTTTTAAAACTCATTACGTGAACAAATTACTTGAAGATTGCGTGATATTTTTGCTTACAATAATCACAAGTTTAAAAACTTCAATTTATCCGATCGTGACCAAAGTTATACGGTGCCAACCATATAATAAGCTCTATCGTACAATAAAATCAGTCCCTATTTGGCGGAGATATCACGTAACATACATAAAAAATTCAGATAAATTGAGGACCTTTTCTTTTTTTTCAAGACGCTCGAAAAAAGTATATACGAATTTGAGTACCTCCTTTGTGAAGTCGGTCGAAAATGGCTGCCACCAACAGATGATGATTTAGCCAATATCAAGGAGTACCTATTTTCATACTTGATGTTGGGAGAATTGTCCCAAAGCACAGAGCTACATTCCCAAAAATAATAATTATTAGTAGTACCTATACTTTCTTTATGCCTGGCGTTATCCCGGACTTCTGCCAGAGTCCGCCTAAGTAGTACCTTTACTATGTTTCCCAATATAATAAATTCCATGTTTTAAAAAGGACAATGAAACGGGTGTGTATTCAAGGTTTTGAGATTTAGCGTAAATTTTTCCAATACGATGCTTTTGAGACAGTTATCCCAAAGTATATGAACCTACGTACCCAAATTTTGCTTCATGCTTTAATTGGCTTTTATGGATATTGGATGCTCAGACGGTAAATCTCAAATAAAATAGCAGTATAAAATATAACATGTATAATTTTTACTGTCTCGATGGTACGGGCGTAGTGGTATTGTTTGCGGGTTACGACTACCGTCCTAAGGTCTTAGGTTCGATCCCCGGACAAATTTATATTGGGTCTTCCTATTTAGTATCAGCCCGGAGTCTGGAATTTGTGCCCGATATGGCGATAGGTTCGCCCCCCATCACATCTGGGACGGAAATGAGGTCGGCAAAATGTGGGTGTTCTAGTTAGTTCACTAGTTCGCCTTTGCCTACCCTTTTCGGGATACAGGCGTGACACTTTATATAATTTTAAAATAGAAAATCTTATTTTTTTCATATTTTGAATATATTGAAAATTTATCCCAAAGCTTAAGCTTCGTCTTCAATGTAGAGTCAAAAGGCATCCAGATAAATCCGAGCTGCGATTCCACGCTCATACCTTATTCAAGATTCTTCAGCTGAGAATATTTTGTAAACCTAAAAATATTTATTCGGTTATTTTTTATGCGTCCTATTTAATTTTAGTCAAGCGTTACTAAAATTGTTGGTACGTTGTGCCACCGTGGACTACCTCGGTGACGTCGTTATTTTGCATACGCGGTAAGAGTATCGCCCTGATGTCTCAGTTTTAATTCTGGAGTCAGCATGCGTTACTACGTGGAAGATAAACAAACCATACATACATACATAAACTCACGCCTGTTTCCCGTTGGGGTAGGCAGAGACTAAGGAGCGACAATTGCTTCGGTTCAAACCTCTTTCCTCTCACCTCTTTCGCTTCTTCCACAGTCATCAGTCTTTTCATGCACGCTCGTCGGTTACGAGAACTACTTATTTGGCCCTTTTCAGGAGATTAATAAACAAACCAACAAATCATTTATGCAGACCGTCATGATTCTGGTGACCACGGATAAACTCATTGTTTTTCATTGGTTGCTGGTATTTAAGATGTTACCAGAGGCGTGCTGTCCATAAAGACAAAGATACACTGCTGTCCCTGATACTTTGATGATTAAATAAAAAATAGATTTTCAAAATTACCGCGCTCCTATTTCAAATCAACGAAGGAATACGATGACGGTAATCGTGATACAAGAATGAAAATAAAGTTTTTATTTACCCTGATATGAATGTATGTGCACGTCACTGCTAGGTATTACATTGTAAACGATTATAACAAATATTGCTTTAGTAAACAAGTAATATTATGTGAAACTGATATACTATAAAAATAATGAAAAACATTTTTTCTCTGTTCTCTATCCATAATATTCTTAGAATTTTCCCAATAACGTGCTCGAGGGCTCGCGGAGTAAAGTCAATATTGGATGTAATATGAATATTAAATTTTATGTGAGTGGGATTAAAACAGCGCAAATAGCTGTCAGAGCGTTTTATGGTTTTCATAAAAAAGGGAATTTAAAGAGTTTTTAATTCTGTTTTTGTAACATTCTCACATACGCTACTGTACTAGGAGGAGTGCGTGGTCACTATAAAGAGGTAAAGTTTACTGGTCTTTACTTTGAACTAGTGTCGGAGGTTCGAGACCAACCCCCAAAAAAGAGCATACACTTTTGACTTTTCTATATTACATAAGTGTATTTCATTGTGAATTATCACTTGCTATAGCGGTAAAGAAAAAATCGTGAGGGAACCCGCACACTCTAGAAAATTGTTCACAAGAATTTCGAAGGAATGTGAAGTCTATTGACCCGTATTAAGCCAGCGTGGTAGACTGATGCCTAGACCCTCTCATTAGGAGAGGAAGCCCGTGCCCAGCACTGGGACAGTAATATTACGGGACATACGTGAGCAATCCAGCTAGTTAATCATATTTCACCCGACAATACCAGTAACAACAACCAGTAACAAGCCACTAAAATATAAATATTAATCTATATATTAATACATAGATACATAAGGTCTCGCATGTGTCCCCGGAGGGGTAGGCAAAGATGCACTAGCGAACTAGAAAGTATTCTAGTATTCAACCAACCTACCTGTTCCGTCCCAGATATGATAGGGGGCGAGCCTATCGGGCACAAATTCTAGACTCCAGACTGATATGGAAAAATCTAATATCACTTTGGCCGACCTGGGGATCGAACCCGAGACCTCAGGACAATAGTCGTACCGAAATATAACAACGCCATCGAGGCAGCATATATTAATACGTGAAGCAATCTTTAGTACCCCCTTTTTAAGAGAAATGCGCGAAGGAATTAACGTGAAATTGACATAGTTAACAGTTTATATGGAGAATAAGTGAATAAAGTTATTTTTTTATGAATTGCGGTGGTATTTTGACTACTAGGTGACCACTAGAATATAACGTTTTATATAGGAAAGTCGTGCAGACGATTGGTCGGTCGAGATTATATGTCGTTGTTACTGTATTGCCTTTTCCATTTTGAAATTAACAAAATCGTTGACATGGCCAAAATGAGACATGGGTATATACTTTTATACACAGACCGAAACTAATTTTTTTTTTAAACCTACCTCTGCTATATTGAAATGGTTTCATCACTAACGAGTTACTTTGATAAGATATATTATATAACCGAAACATGATAGATTCCGTCTCAATAAATTTAATCGAGTGCGTGGGATATTAACGGATGCGATGCAAATGGAATATCCGTGTATTTGGCGATTAGATGTGGCCCACATCGGACCGGATCTTGTTGGCCGGATAAGCTGAGTTGGGCTCCACTTAGTCGAATCTATGTTGATTTACGTATAGTTTGAAATGGACATTGGTTTTTAAGATTCATGTTTTTATTGCCATAGTAATAATGCTATAGGCCAATAATATAATAAACAGTCTGTTTTATTATTATTATTATTTCGCCTCCTTGGTCTAGTGGTAGCATGTATGGGCTGTGGACCGGGAGGTCCTGGGTTCGATTCCCAGTCCGCCTAGCATGCGCGCCACGAAATATCCCGAAAATTGACTGCCGAGATGTTATCTACGTGTTGTCGACAATATTATATGAAAATAAACGAGGACGTATGTTAGTGTCCGTACACCAATAGAGAAAACCGGTTATAACAGGACAAAAAGCGTAGACAAAATAATCTCGTGGTGCGCATGCTAGGCGGGCAGGTCGGACAAAGCTAATTTTCTAATTTTATTTGACCGGGACTGGATCCCTCGTAGGGGTTGACGCCAGGCAGGCGGCCGGTAAAAACTCAGCCTAATCCTCTCTGCAACATGCTTCAAAAAGTGTGTTGCGCCGACTCCACATTAAGTTGAGATAAGGGTAGGTAGAAAAAAAAATTACACAATTATTACGACATTCATAGTACCCATGGCGTGCTATAAAGTTTTACTTAAGCAATAATTAAATAGCACGAAACTCTTTATAAACCCGACTTTAAGTAAAAACGAGCTACAAGCCCTTCAGTGACATTTCAACCATTAAAAGTGGCTAAGTTAATTTAGAAGATTTGTTAATTAAAAACTGTCCACCGACAAAAAGCTTTTATGCGCCAACCCGACCGAGCTACTTTAGCGTACAATATTTTTTTTAAAGTTCAGAAAAAATCTAATTTAGTTTTAAGTGTTCATAAAATATTGAAGTTCCAACCTCCTCGCGCAAGTTTCGCCTTGTCTTGAGAGATATTAAAAATTTCATATTCGCGTATATTTACCTAGTGCAAGTGTTGAATGAAATTTATGTGACACGCAGTGAAAATGCAAATTTTAGAACAAAGGCAGAATTTTTACTGCGCTCGTATTTTAATTATGGGACGTACGTGAAATAAATAAAGTATACCTATGTATATATAAGCAACGATAGCTCTGTTGGGCATTCCCAATACCCGTATAATACCCGTACTATTGTACGGACTGCCGAGACGAGTGTTGAATGTTCGAAACCAACCCCAAAATGGAGCATACACCTCTGACTTTTCTATGTTAAGTGTGTTTTCTTTGTCAATTATAGCTTGCTATAAAGGTGAAGGAAAACATCGTGAGGAAACCTGCATGCCCGAGAATTTCTCCACAAGAATTTCGAAGGTATGTGAAGTCTACCAACCCGTATTTAGCCTGCGTGGTAGACTAAGGCCTAACCCAGCTCATTAGTAGAGGAGGCATGTGCCCAACAGTGGGACAGTTCAGTACTCTTTATTTAAAAGTTATTTCTTTCTTTCTTTCTTTTTAATTTTTTTTTTACATTTTTAAACATAACATAACATAACAAACATAACATAAACATAAGCTCACGCCTGTATCCCCGAAGGGGTAGGCAGAGGCGCACTAGCGAACTAGAACACCCACATTTCGCCGAGCTTAGTTCTGTCCCAGATGTGATATTTTACATTTTTAAATATATTATATAAAAACAAAAATACATTAAAAAAATATAACAGCATCTACTTTCTATATGTGATTCACGTTTTTAATGTACATTTTTGTTACTGCAGATCTCGTGTTTTTAACTCGATGCAATGCTCAAAGAGGCGTCGTTTTTTTCCGGATTGAATCCAACAGCGGATTTGCAAAAATTGTAGCGGGTATTACGGGTATTACTAACGTGAGATCGACACCTGAATAACGTGCCAAAGGGACTGGTAATGTCGCCAATGCTTGCAGCTATATGCATTACTTTGATTGAATTTGTCCCAAACCGAGTACAAAATATATGAAAGACGTAGTTCGGATAAACACAGGTAGGTGTTTAGACTGCTGTGCATCCTTTTAGATAGCATACAACTACATTTACATCACTGTCCCCTTCTTGAGTTATTATAGTGCCAGCGTACTCTAAACCGGGTCATAAATTCGAAAATACATCCAACAGTCATACATCTAGTCCTGACCCCTCCCTAGTTATAACCTGTATCGTGGGTATCAGAAACTATGAGAGACTTTCGGTCTCACATCACGCAAACTTGAAACAAATATCTGTGGGTCACACAAACATTTGTCTCAGTTACGGAATGGAACCCGCGGCCTCTCGCTTCACAGCCGGCTACTCGCACACTGCGCCATAGAGGCTGTAAATGTCATGAATGTCATAAACCTCAGACAAGTCGAATCCATTCTGCAGCTTGGTTAAGTGTTACATCGACTCCACACTGGAGTGAAATAAGCTCAAGTGACAACAACCCGTAATGCCCGAAATATCTTTCTACCTGCCCTTAACCCACCTCAATCTAGGGTTGGCGCAACACACATTTCCAAGGTGTTCCAGAAAGATTCGGCTTGGTTTTTACGACCGAATACCTGCCTGACAATTCTCTGGGGGAAATCAGAAAAAAGTACTTTAACAAACGGCACGTGGTATTGCAATATAAATTGTACAGAGTTCAGATTGCATGAAAGGTTAGGGGTGAGCGAGAAGAGGCGTACATACAGAAAATTCGATCCACCTGTCTTACTGCAAATGTGTTTAAACTAGAACCGGATTAATTTTGTTTTTTTATTTTCAACAGTAGATTGGATTTTTTGCCTTCTGTTTCTGTAGTGTTCATTGTTTTCTTTAATGTGATAGATTGCTTCTGTAACGGCTATTGATTTTATTTATTAAAAAAATACTTCAAATAAATAATATAACATGATGTATTATTAACTAAAAGAATAGGTTTTTAAGTATAGAGACTGGAGACAATAATATTAGCTCAGAACTTAGTAGATAAGGACAAAAAAAGAAAACGAACAAGGACAAACAAGAACAAACAAAACAAAAATTAGAAGTATTAAAATGAATAAGCACAAAATATTTCATAGAAACTGATTTTACGATATGATATATATGCTTTATAAAATAATATCTAGATTTCATGTGACAATAAATTGTCGATTAAAGTCGATGGACTCGTAATTTTTTTGAATTCAAAATTTTGCTGGATTTGCAAATTCATAGATCAGGATATCATAACATTTGTAACTCCTATGAACCACCATGAAAGAATGAATGAATCTAAGACCATCATATTACAGATCGACACTCATACATAAATCTACCTCTAGATACTTTTTACATACAAAAATCTTCTCAAAGTTACATTATCTTGTACTCGCTTTCTATAGAACTTGTCTAGTTACTGAACGTTTACCGAAAACAGAATTAAGCGGGGGAAAGCAGGTCGATACAAATTGTTATCCTCAAGACTAACAGCAAGTGCCACATATCGCCGGGCCGCGTAATTCCATTAATGTCGGGAATACATCACGGGCTTCACGGCACACCTCGCCACTCCCGTAGATTTACTGCCACCGGCAGATGAAAGGGCTAGGTCGACTTCGTAGGCTGCCTCGTTTATTAGCACGGTTATGTGTAAGGAAAGATTTATTGTGTAATGTATAGAATTTTTCTTTTACTTGTGCGTGGAGATGAAAGTCGCAGGATTGTAAGCTGGTAAGATGTTGCACCTCTGTTTTCTAGAGTACGCATGTGTTAGTGATCAGTTATCGCTTGATTTAACGATAAAGACTGCCTCAGTGGCGTGGTTGTATTTCGGTACGACTACCGTCCTGAGGTCTCGGGTTTGATCTCCGGGTCGGGCAAAGTGATATTGGATTTTTCCATATCAGCCCGGAGTCTGGAATTTGTGCTCGATATGGCGATAGGCTCGTCCCCTATCACATCTGGGACGGAACTAAGCTCGGCGAAATGTGGGTGTATTAGTTCGCTAGTGCGCCTCTGCCTACCCCTGCGGGGATACAGGCGTGAGCTTATGTATTTTATGTTAACGATGAAGAAAAGTTCAGAAAAACATCCTGCGTAACTAAGAGAATAACTAGATAAGATACTTTAAATGTTGAAAGGAGGAGATTGTCTTACTGATAGAGGAAATTAAAGTAAATCTTTATGGAATCACTCCCATAAACCCCGTTGAAAACAAAAATAGCCACCAAAATTCGACGACATTTGACGCAGATTTAAAGAGGTACATACATACATACCTGTATGTATCACATTTCGTTTTCATTTTCGTCTCGAATGCTATAGAAGAAGAGCTTATTGTTTCCGGGATAATTCTGAAAAAATAAACTCAATGTAATTTTACTCGACCCGGAGATCGAACTCGCCACCTCAGTATGGTAGTCATATCGCGTATGCATACGACTAAGCCAGCGAGGTAGTATACATATTTATATGACCGCAAATAGATGGTTAAAAACATAGATTTCCTATTAGACTACCTTGGTGGCGTAGTTGTATTTCGGTACGACTACCGTCGTGAGGTCTCGAGTTCGATCCCCGGGTGGGACTAAGTGATATTTGGATTTTTCAATATCAGCCCGGAGTCTGGAATTTGTGCTCGATATAGCGATAGGCTCGCCCTCTTTCACATCTGGGACGCAACTAAGCTCGGCGAAATGTAGGTGTTCTAGTTCACTAATGCGCCTTTGCTTACCCTTCGGGGATACAGGCGTGAGCTTATGTTTATGTATCCTCTATGAATTTGGTGGAAACAGAACATATAGTAACCATTTTCACAATGGAGTGATAAGATTTACATTCTTATTTCACGGACAGACCTTGAAGATGCATTTATAAATTACATTATGTTGGCTGGAGTGTTTATCAGGAAAAATATTACTCATGTGTTGCCTCGGAGTTCTCTCTCGGTATTTTTCCATTTATTCGGCGCTGCTGCGTATAATGAAGCGATTATTCTATTTTGTTGATGAAGGTTGGGATCGGAACAGAGTTGCGTTACTATAGTTAATCACATATTTATCATGCTTGATTATAATTGTTTTTTTATTATTAGATCACCAGGCTATTATCGCCTTCGTGGTCTAATGGTAGCGTATATGGGCTGCAAACTGGGCGGTCCTGGGATCGACTTTCAGGTCAGGCGTGTCTTTCTAATACTATTTTCCCGGATTGCATTCCCCAGAAGGGGATTGATGTCACAATACTTACGTATACGTGCGTTAAAGGAAATAAATAGGGGTCAGAAAGTGGGAGAGGGCTGAGCTTCCGGAAATTTTATACCCGTACGAATTGCAGTTTGAATTTGCATTCATGTTTTCTGTGAGTCAGTGGTTATACCACAGTTGAGCTGACCAATCCATGCTATAGACATACTTGCTATACCTACTTAAAGGTTTCTACATTATTTGTTGGGAATAAAGTATCATTACGATTTTAAAGCAAAGTGTACACCTAAACGCAGCGCAAAAGCAATTATGATGAATCAATTATATTATGGAACGTCACACACATATTCGTATTCCATGCTGCATGAGTCGCGAGCACTTGCAATACATAACGATTTACTGTGCGTTACAGTTCTGTTACTTGAAATAAAACTATTTTTACGGATTCTATCACGATTAGGCAGTTATTGCAGTCTTCGTTGTCACGGGTCTTCTTTGTTGTCGTTGACCCGTGACAACGAAGACTGCAAAGCCTTCGAAACGTCGGGAATAAAAATTAAAAGCCTAATCGTGGTAGAATCCGTAAAAATAGTTTTATTTCAATGTATAACATTCGCGTAAACTTAAGAAATCAGTATGTACTGTTACTTTTTGTCCATATTTTGTTTATATAGGTAAGTTATGCCAGAATAAATATTTAACAGTGTAAAGAACAACTATGTTGATAAAGTTTATTTCGGTTTTACTTTGTTGTACTTTACTTGAAAGTTACAGTGTGCAATTTCGCTATTTTATGAACTTAGTTTTCAATATTTCACACTTAGTTTTGTTTTCATTATAGGGCTCTTTACAATGAAAATGTTACCTAAGTTTTTATAAGCTCTGTAACTGTGAACTGGAATAATAACTTATAAGAGTACTTTGTTGTTTAACATTGCTTTGAGGATAATAAATTCAAAATAAGACACAATTCTAGATATAATACGTAACATATCTCTTAACAGAAATCACAAACTGTTACGAAATAAGTTAATTAGTAGTATTATAACATAACTCCCCAAATAAAACAATACTTATCATTTATTTGTCTGCTCAGATTCATCGATTTATTACAGTCCCTTAATTAATTCTAGCCCAAGATCAAACGTCGAATTAATTCCTAACTTCGTACCGTAATTGAATTCGAACTATGAATTCAATTTTCTTTACTTAACATTCTATGCCACCGCTCTCTCTAATACATTTCGCATCATGTTTTTTCGTTCCAAGAGAAATATGTTATTGTCGCAATCATCGAAGACGTGTGGCAATTTAAAAGATATTTAGCTTAAAAAATAGACGTGGCATCGTACGTACAACGAATAACGAGCAGGGGATTGCTCCCCTTTCAAGGACCCTCGTGAAAAAATGGAATTATTTTCGACAAGCGCAAACCTTATTTTCAACGTTGATGATACAATGCTCCATTTGAAACGACTATATTCTTATTACATTATATTCGAACAGTTATTGCGAAAATGTAAATATATTTTCTACCAATTCTTACCACAATTTTTCTCGAACGCAAATAAATAAACAAAAACTATTTTCTATTTCATCTTTCAACTAACTGTCGGTCGAGTAATCTTCTTACCCGTCCTTTTCTTTGTTTTGAAGTGTTTCTAGGGATCGGCCTCGATAAAGGCTTTGTAGGAAGGAATAAGGGCAGGGGTTGATAATCTATATCAGTTTGTGTGCGACCAAAGGGATCGTTAAGACGTACTATGCCTACCGTAGTTGGTTATTCTCGTATATTTTCACATAAGCCTGAAGAGAGAAAATGTACCTTTATTGATTTTTCATCATGACTTACAGTTTGTGTATCTTTGTCCGAGAGCTTAGCGAAATATTTATGTGGTATCGTACCTACAAATAGCCACACTGAATAAGTTTTAATAAGTGGCCGGCCAACCTATTTTTAGACTTGCGCTTTATTAGATAAAGGTCGCAGCAAGTCGCTGAATGCAGGCCGCTTCCAACAGGTCGATCTGGAAATCTTTGGGGAGGCCTATGTTCAGCAGTGGACGTCGTATGGCTGATGATGATGATGATGATTTGGACTTGGATTTGGTCAATATTTTGCTGTGTATAGTAAAATTAATCCTATTTTCGGTACTGGATAATTAAGCACACCTGCTAAATATTTTACAGGCATATTTGCTAGAAAATATATCATGTTGGTATTGCTGTGATGCTAAAATTAATTACCAAGTCCAGTTATCGCTCTGACGATGGAGAACGTTGCATAAAACTATTTCATCAATCGAAGCAGCTCTAGCAATTTTAATTAGAATATTTTTCCTATAAATTAATTTAGCTCTTGATTTAATTAATTTATGCTTGATTCCCATCGATATAATAATATACTAGATGCACAGTTGACGCTCAGAAAGTGGGACAGCCAACGAGTGCTTAAAATGTAAGTAAGCACTTGTTGGCTGTCAGTCGGGCGCCGACCGTTCGTCTGTGAAGATGCCTAAATGCTCGGTGAAAGAGTGCAAAAATAACACTCTTACAAAGCGCAAAACACATGGGATTTCATATTTTAAGTAAGTATAATTCCCTTACTTGATTCTTAAAACCTTAATCATGTTAAATTAAGTATTAAACGTGTATATATAATTAATTTAACAAATTCAGTTAATAAAATATTTTGTCCCTTTTGAAATCATGATTTGGAACAATGAAATATATGGATTCGTTTTTTTTTTGGAAATATATTATATTTATTTTAAATTTATGATTTTTTTTATTAATTACAGATTTCCATGAAATGAAATAGTAAGAGATAAATGGCGTAAAATTATTTCCGAAGAAAGGAGAGAAGAAAATTTTAAACCCAATTACTCAAGTGTGGTTTGTTCAGACCATTTTGCCGATTCCGATGGATATTATACAGAAAAAGGGATTAGGAAAATTAAAAAGAATGCTGTACCAAAAATAAAGGTGATAAATTGTCATCAGCTACATTGTCCTTAACTAATGTTTACTATTTAATTTAACAATATGTATGCTGTTGGTGTACCTATAAATAAATAAATATTGACACATTTATTAACTTTATTTTAGATTGTCGTAACTACAAGTTTCAATGAGGCAGGGTGCAGTACAAGTGTAATAGTTGAAAAATATTTGATACAGAATTCATCAATAGCAAGCATATACTAGGTACATACCGCCATGTAAAATGACTATTTAATAAATTGCGGCTAATTCTAATAAATGTTTTCAATCAAAGTGTGCAGATCATAAAAAATTGTCAACATGAACAATGTTGAACATTCCGCTGTCAAATAATTATTTTAATGGTTCATTCTCGCGATTTTTCATTTTTTAATTTTCATCTTTATCTTGGATTCTCGGATTGAGATCATTTATTGGAACCGGTCGTTAGGCATAATTACTACAACAGTAATCGTGGCGTCATCATTTATTGGAAACATATTCATTTCCAGGAACCAGCAATTGAACCAATAAATAATGAAGGATCACCAATACCATCAGAATTTTTATCAATCTTTAACACACCTAAGACGTTATTTTTGAAAGATAATTTGAAAGAACGCAACCAAAAATTTAAACTTAAATCTAATTTAGTGCGAAACTTAAAAAGGCAGAACAAAAGATTAAGAAAACGAAATGATAGTCTAAAAGAAATTATTAAGAATCTAAAGAGCAAAGGACGATCTTAGTGTGGGGCCAGGACTATGTATGTGACTTGGGTGTTATTTATTTATTTATGAATCACGCTAAGGCAAAACAGTGCTTATTTAATATTCATAACTCATAAGCTTTGTTATCTTCTAAACATTTATACTCTATCTATCTCTTAATGTAAGTAAAATTATTATAGAGATATCGCCATTCTCATCTACATTGTACGCCACGTGGTCAACATTTCTCACAGATAAATACAAGAACTATTCGACTCCATTCAATCTTTGTCCAAGTGACTAGAATGTTTCTTTTAATAATGTCAAATTATTGTCAAATTCAAAAACGATTAGAAATTCAAAAAATTCGAATATAGGAACGTTTGAACATTCAATTTAAAAAGCTACTTTATGCCGCGTCTATAAGGTCATATTTGTGTTAATTTAATTAAATTTGTAATGTTTATTTGTTTTGTCTGTCGAGGACACTGTTTACAATGATATTTGTATGGAACTGTGCATCTAGGTATATTATTATATCGATGTTGATTCCATTAAATATCCATAGAGGGACATATTAATTAATAAATACTTAAGGTAAGTATATCACAGAATACAGTCATTTGCGAAGTATTGCTTTTAGCTTCTTATTTTTCAACTATGCCTTTCTTTAAATTATGTAACGCGCCCTACTGACTAAGCGAATATCAGTTTTCTGATAAAATCTCACTCCAAATAATGTGATAAACATTTCCAACTGAAATGGTCTTGGTCACACTTGTGCAATTCAAATATAATTTAATTTATGAGAGGATTAATAAACATTTTCAAATAATAGAATAAAATAAACAGAACAAAATTCCGTTCAAATGGATGCTCTTTCCTAAAGTACCTGAATTTTAAATAGATCATTACAAAACAAAGACGGAATTTAAAACCGATTTTTCTTGGGGACGAGTCGTATGAATCATGGCACAATGGTCCCCATTCCGTGATTTCCCTCAAGAGAAAGCATCAAATTTGAAGTAAATCTGCGATATCCCCAGTAATGTGTCCCTTGGCGTGCCAGCCGAACTCGCTGACCGTAAAATTGTAAAAACTACCATAAATCTTTACTTTTTACTTCGTTTTTAGGTTAGAGAATTAAGAAAGCGTGTAGAA
Organism: Clanis bilineata; assembly: GCA_036417725.1. Taxonomy (NCBI): domain Eukaryota; kingdom Metazoa; phylum Arthropoda; class Insecta; order Lepidoptera; family Sphingidae; genus Clanis; species Clanis bilineata. Next base: position 7,828,228 of record CM071144.1, on the reverse strand, counting down.
CTCTGCTTTTGATTAATGCATGCGATATTATAAATAATGGATTCTACTAAAGCTGAACAACTTAATAAACAAAGTTGTTTAAATTCTAATAGCCTGAGGGTATTGGCCATATTATTGTTTTTATTTAAATCGGGTTTTTAAGATTAGTTCAAAAAACTTAGTTATTTTCAAAGAAATGTATAACATGGCTGGTGGTAGGATATTTGTATCCGACTGGCTGGCGACCACTGTACACGTGGTGCTAAAACCTGCCATAGTGACCCACCCGCTTTACACGACCTGGGTATCGAGCCCAGGACCTCCTGGTCCAAATGCCATATATGCTACCACTAGACCAAGGAGGCGACAATTGGAATATTAAACAAAATATGTAGTTCTATTTTTCGAATCTAAAACTCAGTTATTGTGATTGTCCGACTTCAAAGAAACTAGAAATTTACTGAAAAAACATATTGATTTTTTATGAGATTCTACTTTCAGTTTATACTACATTGTAAGTTGTTATGGCATTGCTTTTCTTAAAGAAGATAATCATCATCAACATCATCATAATCAGCCATAGGACGTTCACTGCTGAACATAGGCCTCCCCCAAAGATTTCCACATCGACCTGTTAGGAGCGGCTTGCATCCAGCGACTTCCTGCGATCTTTATCAGGTAATAAGAAGATAACATTTTATGAACAAATAATTTAAATTATCAAACAAAAACGTATCTTCACATAAGTAAACCATTATAACAAGCAAACTTCACTACTTGGTGAATAAAATATGAATTGGTTTAACGCATACCCTATAGTCCTATTTAAGTAAATTAACTTTGTAACTGCAAACTGGCTGATAAATAAAGAAACCGCTTAATAGTAGGGGAGCCCAAGCGGGGATTTCGGGATTTACTAAAGCGCGACAGATTAATATACAGGGGGATACCTTGTACCCGGTTAAGTACCTCCACAAAACATGAGGCCCATATATAAGGCCGCCCGTGAAGGATACAGGATCAGATTAGTAAAAAAAAATTGACCATCAGAAATTCTCGAGCGCGTCAGATTAAGGTAGGGTGAGTTAATTACATCCTAAAAAGTGTATATTCCACTAATCTGACAATTTGAGAGTGACGTAAAAAAAGGGGAGGGTAACAAAGTTGTAAAAAAAAACGTCATCTCGACATTCTCGAGCGTAGCTAAATTTTTTTTTATTTTGAAGGAAATAATTCAAGAATAATGAAAAATATATAATCTGACGATTTCCGCAAGCCGAAATACTAAAAATTCGTCGATAAAGTTAAATGCGTGCAGTTGCGTGATGCCTACATTTCTTTCTCCGCGCTTCTATTCCTCTCTCACACTTTCTCTATCTATTACTCTCTCACTCCGTCCCCACTCTGGTTTCTGCTTCCTGAGCTTTTCAATTAATTAAGTTCAATGATTAAAAAAAAAAAATATATTTTGAAAGTGGTTTTTTTGGAATAACTTTTAACCGGCTTTATCGATCAACTTCAAAAACTAATCCGCCTTTGAGCTTGAAAAACCACGTCGATCGCCACCTAGCTGGTCAAAAGCGGTCGATTCGTTCGAGAGATATCGTGAACGAAAGAAACCCGAAAAAGGTTTTTTTCGGGATTACTCCGAAATTTGTGGTTCGATCAATTAAAATTGCAAAATTACTTATGAGGATGATAAAACTGCGTCGAATGCCGCCAACCGCGTGAAAATCGGTTGATCCATTCAAAAGTTATTGCGGTTTGAAAATTCCAAAAATAGTGTTCTATGAAATTTCTATTTCTTTGAACTCAGCGAGCTCAAAATATCACATAAATTATATTTTGAGCTCAAAAACGTCATAAGTACAATTTTAAGAGCCCAAGAATGGAATTAGCGGGAAGTTGCAGGGATGGCCTTTAGGTGAACCGTTTTTCTAATTTTTTTTTGTCAGATCAGGCCAATCCCTCTAGATAATCGTCAGATTATGAGACAGTACGTTTAGAACATAAAGATGAACCATATATATCTTAATCTGACGCGCTTGAGTATTTCAAAATGGCGAATTTTTTTTGCACATTATGAAAATGGCCGCGAGTTTGCGTCCCATCGAAATCGTCAGATTAGTGAATGAGAGCTTTTTTTTGGTGCACTTAACACTCCGTTAGAAAATCTGACGCGCTCGATAAATTTTTTTTTTTTTTCATTTTCAACCCTTAAATACAATCACTCGCATCATGCAAACGATCAGATTAACATACGTACATTATTAAAAATACGTAGGGCATTGATGCTATCAATATCTGACGCGCTCGAGGATGTCCATGTAACAGTTTTTTTTTACATATTTAAAAATCTATAGCCGCTTCCCCCACCGATGTAAAGGTATATATCATATAACATTTTTTTCTTCATATCATCTAAGCTTTGCATCCCAATAGGTCTCTACGACGCTCGAGTAAATCCCCATTTAGCATCGTGGGCTCCCCTACTATAATTAACGTCGATAAAAATATTGTACAAAACAAAATTGAAAAGTGGCGTAAATTATAAAAGTTGTACCGTCAAGACTACAATTAAGTTAGCTCGAGCTGGCAAACACAGCTAATTTAGCTTGGCAGAAGTAATAATACGAGGACTTAGGTTCAATCTTAGTCGGAGTACCAGCTTGTATTTCTCATTAGGAAAGCGAAGTTATTAATAATTATCGATTGCTGTATTTTTGTTGCTAGCTGGATTTCCAGTCCACAATTTTAGACCACGGACGTTAAAAAAAAAGATGGACGGAGCGCTAGGAACATCGAATGTGATAGATCGTTCATCTATTTTTTTATGTCCGTGTTTTCGACATGACAAACATGCTATGAATTTTATTATTATATTGTAAGAATAAAAACGCCCCTTTGGTCTAGTGACAGCGTATGTGGGGTGACCCGGGAGGTCCTGGGTTCGATACCCAGGTCGGTTAGGGTGTTTTTCTCACATTATTTGCCCGGGACTGGATCCCACACAAGGGAGTTAACATCGGCAAGGCGTTCGTAAAAACTATGCCAAATCCTTTCTGCAACCTGATTAAAAAAGTGTGTTGCGTCGATCCCACATTGAGGTAGATTAAGGGCAGGTAGAAAGAAAGATGATTAGAATCAAAACATAAATATCTTGGAACTATCGCAGCATTCATCAGATTAGAAGGTCTTGTGGGCATACCGATTTATCTAACATGATTTGATTGATCCTCTAGAAGGGAATGACGGCACGGCGGTGTGTCTTGAGCGAGTTTGTTTCACTTTTAAACTCGAGGACTTTAACGAGACGTACGATCGAATCTGTGATGCCATCTCCGATATTTAAAAATCCGTAGGCTTAACCAAAAAAATTAAAGATCAACTTAAAAAAAACCGCATGTATACAGTTTTGACTATTGTCTTTTGTTATGTGTTTTGTGCTTTGTGTTTTGTACTTTTTTGTGCTTTATGTTGTACGTTAATAAATTTCGCAAAATTTTGTAGATTTATGAATAAATTCGTAGGTCTGGCAATCATTTCTAACAAAATGACAGCTACGTAATCGCGATCGAACTCGTAAAAATATTCACAAAAACTCGCACTAGACACACTAGTCGTAAAACGAAACTTTGATTTTGAGAGTAAGTGAGGTTAGTAGTTTCTTTGTAAACGTTAATTTGTGTTTTTCAAACCACGTTACTTTGCCTCGGTTTAATGACGACTGCCATTTCGCTTTCCAGAGAAAACAAAAGCAACTAGTTTACGTACACGTTGGAGATTCGGAATTTCAGTCATTGCTGTTTGCGCTTTGAAAATCGGTAGTATCTTGAAATTGGATTCATGTTATGCAGTGAAAGCATTGAGATTGAGCTCTGCAATTTAATTCGATGCTCGTTTGTTAGTTGTTACCCTTACTTAAAAGAGCATTTTTAGCTGAGCAAATGCTTAAGAATAACCTGTCACTTTTTTCCTTGCGTTACATTGTTTAACCATGAAAGGGACAACCTATGGTATAAAGATAAGCAGCGCTTAAATATTTTTATGAGTAGAAGGCATTATTGTAATCGTGCTATTATTACTTAGGCTGAGATCTATAGAGCAAACTTCGACTAAGTCTAAGTCAAAGTCACGAACTCAGGGGGGATTTGGAATTGATAAATCGGACTTTGACTTAGTCCGGGTCATTTTTTACAAGAAAAACAGATTGAGAGACAGACTAAGCAAAGATTTTCTTGTAAAAAATGACTCGGACTTAGTAAAAATCCTCACTGAGCTCGTGACTTTGACTTAGACTTAGTCGAAGTTCGCTCTATAGATCTCAGCCTTACTGACTGCCTCAGGGGCGTAGTTGATTGCGTGCATGGCAAGAGTACTATTATGAGGTCTCAGGTTTGATCCCTGAGTCAATTAAAGTAATATTGGATTTTCTACTCGACATCAGTCCGAAGTCTGAAATTTGTGCCCCTTGGCGATAGGCTCGCCCCCTATCACATTTGGTCACATCTCGAGAACCGTTCATTTTATGATAAAAGTAGCTTATGTGCTATTTCAGGCTATAATAGAAAGCTCTGTGCAAAATTTCATCCAAATCTGTTCAGCCGTTCCAGCGTGATTGAGTACCAAAAATCCATTTTTCCAAAATTTCCAATTATAGGAGTATCATTTCCTTACTTACTGTTAGGCTTACCTATTGTACATTTTATTTATTTATTAATTCTATAAATACATAGTTGGAAAAGATTGGAGGGATTGTTATAAATAACAAAAAGTACCTACACAACTTTAATAGTGAAGTAAACTAAGCATTTTCTCAAAGTTATTTCTTGAAGGGACCGATGTAGGTACACTTCGAATACCACTTTCTGCCGTAACTTTAGAAACTTCAGGTTCCAGTTATGACAGATTGCAGAAGTTGTGGCGGTGTCCGTCGTTTATTCAAGACTAAGGACTGTTGAACTTCTAGCCTGTTTCTTGTCCATTGATTTCGTGCTGTGAGTGGACGGTTTATCACTACTTAACTGTATTTATGTTATTAATTATTAATCCAAACTAATGTCATGCAAACCATAAGTGTTCTTATATCATCATCGATCTAATATCATTCGACAGCCTCCGTGGCGCAGCGGGCGAGTAGCCGGCTGTGAAGCGAGAGGCCGCAGGTTCGATTCCCGCATTGAGACAAATGTTTGTGTGGCCCACTGGGGGTTACCACCACCTCTTATATCAGTATTATTATAATCTTACTTTTACCGATTCCCATACAAAACAAATGAAGAACGATTATAATAATACTGCTATAAGAGGTGGTGGTAACCCCGCAGATATTTGTTTCAAGTCTGGGTGTTGTGAGACCGAAAGTCTCTCATAGTCTCTGACACCCACGATACAGGTTATACCTAGTGTGGGTTAGGACTAGGTGTGTGACTGTTGGGTGTATTTTATTTTATCATCATCATCAGCCATAGTACGTCCACTGTTGAACATAGGCCTCATGTTGTGCATATACATATGTATATAATTTACCGCCGAATGTTCCTACAATTAAAGTCGCCTTATGTCGATTAAGGCCACCTTATCTATCAAAATTGTATGTCGTTAAAATTGAGTAGCGTTTGACCATTCGGGCGTATATATCTTTAAACTAAGCCAAATTCTAACTATTATAAATAATATATATTGGTTTTGCTTAATAAATAAATCCTCTGAGTGTTATTTCATTTTTATATTTTAGTGAGGCTTATTTGATAGCTTCTTTGACTTTCGTAACTTTGATATTAAATAAATTCTATTAGTTGTCACTTCGTCCACCTTAACGAGACTTTGATAATAGTTTATATAAATCTTATATTTTCTCAAGTTTTCTTGATTAATGTCGTTAACAGCCAGGTTTTTATTTTCACTATTAAAATAAAAAAAATCAATAAATAATGATTTTCCTTAATATTATTGATATTATGGCAAAAAGTTCAACTATTAAAGGTAAAGAAAGATTATAAGTAACAACAAAATGTATTATGATATGTTTTATTTAAACACTGTTTTTACTTTATCATAACATTACATTGACTATTGCTTTCGATGAAGAAACTGGAGGTTTTGAGTATGCTTCTATTGTGTTGAAAGTATAATTTAATCTAATTACACTAAAATAAGATAATTTAATCTAATTACACTAAAATAACACAAAATGAATATTGAAGAAGGATCCATATTTATCGTAGATATCGAATAATATACTTAAACACACTGACGAATTGGGAACCTCCTATTTTTAAAGTCGGTTGAAAAAAGTATATCAATATATTCTTGATGACACACATATTTAACATAACAGAACATAAGCTCACGCCTGTATCCCCGAAGGGGTAGGCAGAGGCGCACTAGCGAACTAGTACACCCACGTTTCGCCGAACTTAGTTCCGTCCCAGATGTGATAGGGGACGAGCCTATCGCCATACCGAGCATAAATTCCACACTCCGCGCTGATATGGATCCAATATCACTTTGCCCGACCCGGGGATCGAACGTAGGAACGTAGAACGCAAGGATCGTAAAATCCTATATGATGTACAGAGTTAGTATAAATATTCCTACTTTTGTAGTAAAGTAGACAACTGCTGAGTACTCTTTCTTGTTGTTCTTTATTATACGAGTATAATGTAGGCTCAGTAGGGGTTTTCATTACTTGCCGTCTAGTAACTCGCAGCAAGTGAGTGCTGACAATTGCTTGTTCTTTAAAATATAATTCTTACTTTAAGCCCCTTTCAGTAGGATTTATATTTAGATTTGTTACAAATTAATGTGTTTTATAAATTTTAATGATGATCACAAAAATATTTAGAGAAGCAAATACTCCGCTAATTCTAATTGTTTGTTTAAATAAAAATATATTCCTCCTTTTAGGTTGGCAACGCACCCATGATTCTTTTTGTGTCTTAGGTGTCTATGGGCTGTGGAGATTATTTACCATCAGGTAACCCATACGCTCGTTTGCCGGTCTCTGTCATAAAAAAAAACTTACGTAGTTGATCGGTGACACCACACAAAATAGCCACATCGCAATGATATTAAATTCACCCGTAACAGTTGAAAGTTGCTCAATCACTTTGAATATTAGTTGAAAACTTTTTAATGAAACCAGGGTTCAACCGAAAAATACTCAAAACCTCAAACACGCAAGCTATGGAACTACGAGACTGGAATAATGTCAGCGACAGGCGCGTAATCAACAACAGGTGAAGTGGGCACTGGGCACGCCTCGCGTAATTATCACACCTACTAATTCCTGTTTGCAACACGCATTTGCATTTTTCTTTTACTTTTTATGGTTTACGTGGTTATTTATTGTTGTGTTTTATAGTTTGTGTTATAAATTAGCCACGACACGTAATTTTATGTTGATGTAACTTTGTGTTTATTTCTAAATGTTCAGTGCGGAAACGTTCAAAACCATTTCCCCGAATACATACCGAGTATGAGACGTCAAAGGCCAAAAATCGCTGGCAATCTATCGATAAGCATTTTCGTATATATATTTTTTATAGCATTCACAGGCAAACGAGTAGATTCGTTACCTAATAGTAAGTGATCTCCACCGCTCATAGACACTCAAGACAGAAAAATAATCATGGATGCGTTGCCAACCTAACGGAGGGAAATAGGGCTTGGGAAAGGGAGGGGGAGTTGAGCCACCGGAAATCTCACTCACCGAACGAAACGCGAATAGCGAGCTGTCACTTACAGTGGGTTTTCTGTGAGACAGTGGTATCAAACCGGCCAAGCCAGCCCCTTCGTGCTGCAGACGTAATTATCAAGCGCGTACCTCTACCACTCAAAATTTTGTATCTAAAAGCATTATAGAAGGCTTTTCGTAGAACATATTCATTCACCCAAAAAAACGTGTGTTGCCTTAATCTAGTGGTAATGAGTAAATTATTTTAAATAATTTATTATTTGCAAATTTGACGGGCTTGTTAAATTAACTCCAGCCGCTTTCTTGTTTACGACTAGATCTGTTCAAAGAAGCAGCCACGACATTGTTTTAGAATTTCAATCTACGCCTCTGTAATATTAACGATATAATCAACCAAACTATCTTCGTTGTTTATTTTCCAAGTATTTAGTATTCCACGCGCTCCCGTGAGCGATAAAGTAATCTTTCTCCCGAAACTAAACTCTGGTTACATATCTGTTCTGGGACAGAAAAAGTTTACGCTTTGAACCCTAGCGGGTAAGTGTTTTGCATTTGTATCCACGCAGACTGCATACCAATGCGTAAAGGATTGATGTTTGCATAAAGTTACCAGAAAATATCCGACGCACGAAATAATTGCGTGTATTTGTAAGTGATATGTTATTTAGGGATCATATTTCATGAATCAACTTTTATATCGAGAGTAATTTTGACATATGAGATAGAAATAGGTGTCAGCAACATAAAAGTTCTTTCTGAAAATCTGACTTTTGATTAACCGATCATGATCTCTGTGTACTAAGACAAGTATACTGTAAAGATTTTCTTTAATTTTTCTGTCATCTGATTGATACATCAGATGCTGCAACCTATAATAAAATATTGTACTTTTAAATTTAGTTTTTGACGCGTTTTACAATACCTATGCATAATATCCAATCTACAAAATCTAAAGTAAAAAACTATTTCACATATTTTTCTTGTAACAAAGATTTATATCAGGGTGAATAACTACAGCTTTCTCCAACAACAGAACATTCTTTTGTACGATGTATAAAAAGGAAACGGTGGCTATTATTAAAGCTTGAGGATGCGAAAGTTTAAGCCAAGTTCCTTTATAGGAAGATTGGAAGCTTTAGATATCTTTGAAAAAAGTTTCAGCCCTCCGTCCGATAAAATGTTTCGTACGCATGTAATCCTAAAATTCTACGTGATTTGTCTTCACCGAGATAAAGAAACTGTTCCGGCTATGCACTAAGCTTAAGTTATTTTTACACCAAAAAACTCTCGTAAAAAATCTGGCAATTTCAAAAGAAATTACATTGCCTTCCATCTTTTCATAATCTTAGTTCGTGATTTCGGGAAAACATTAAACAATAGACAGAAATTATGTTTTGGATTTGAGGACATCTCAAAACTCATCAAAGGCAGTCTTTTAAATTACGTCATAAAATATGACGGGGACTTTGTGCTCGGAAGAGCCTGTGAAATAATTAAGGAAGTGTAATAAGGCATTTCCATTTGCATAACAAATTTTTAAAGGTCTGTCGAAAAAATATTGCTAGTAAATCCTTTGACAAATCAACCATTCGCTCTGAGGATTTGGGAGGGTTATTATTTTTTGTGTGCCAGCGATTTTACGTGTTGGCGTTAGTGTTTGGTTTTATTTTTTAGTTTGTTTAGAAAATGTTTTTTAGGATTTTTGACAAGTATTCGTGCTTTCATACGCTATTAAATTCTACGTGGTTATCTATATAGGTCTATAACTATTACTTTTTACGATATATTGTGCTTATATTTTTAGGCTAATAAAATAAGAGTTAGGTACTGTTTTCGTTTCACAATTTAATCTCTACAACGTTTTTATTGACTTATGAACTTTAATGCGAAGTAATTAATATTTAATACACTGTCTTCTACTATACATACATAAAAGGAGAAACTGACTGACTGACATATTAGCCTACAGCCGAGACTAAGCCCTCGTTCGCACGAGAGCTTATTCAACGCGTGTTAAAAAGCGCTGAACGCCGGCGCTTTTAAAACGCGGCGTTTTTTTAGGACGGTATGTAGAATATACCTTATTAAATTCAGGACAGTAATGACTTTCAAGCACTCATAACAATATAAACAGACATGTTGATATACTTTTTTAACGCGCGTTAAAAAAGCTTTCGTACAAATGCAGGCTGGTAATAGAAACGTGAAATTTTACACATGGGCTTCTTTTATGACGTAAGCGAGCATTACGAAAGAAGTTTTTGGAATATGGGTATATGGGAGTGAAAATGGAAATATGACGGGACTGACTCACGCGTGCGAAGACGCGGGCAAAAGCTAGTATTGATTTATTTACTACCATTATTATATCAAAGCCGAATATTTTCTGCAACACAGTGACGTGGGGTCGGTAGAAGAATAAGACGAAGAATTATAATTAAACGATTAAGTACAAAATAAATATTGGGTGAAGAATCCACTCTAATACGTGTACATAGTAATCACTAGAATTTATGAATTTAGTTTTAGAAATACGATTGCCATGAAGCAATGTAAAGATTTAACTAACAATTGATATTCAAACGTACCTATATCGGAACACCCTATAAGCAATTGTAACAGAGTATGTTGCAGTAGTGTTGTATTCGAAGTGCCCTGTATACGCTAGTCAGGCCAGAAGTGCCTTGTCCGTGAAGTTGACAAATGTCTGTGCCACGCTAGGTGTTTGCAGACGCCACTCGACATAAGGACTGGACATCGGATATTATACTAGGCAAGCTGAGAGCTTCAAATGTTTTGATAGTAAGGTTTCGTTCACGTCACGAACAACGGTTTAAATATTTGTATTGGATAATCTGCGTCAAAACAGGGGACATGGCGTTTATACGAGAATGCGAAGGATCGATCGATGATATAACATAACATAACATAAGCTCACGCCTGTATCCCCCAAGGGGTAGGCAGAGGCGCACTAGCGAACTAGAACACCCACATTTCGCCGAGCTTAGTTCAGTCCCAGATGTGATAGGGGGAGAGCTTATCGCCATATCGGGCACAAGTTCCAGACTCCGGGCTGATATGGAAAAATCCAATATCACTTTGCCCGACCCGGGGATCGAACCCGAGACCTCAGAACCGTAGTCGTACCGAAATACCACCACGCCACCGAGGCAGTAGGGATTATAAATCCTTCTACAGTCTATCACAATAAACGTTGCCTTTATTAGTATTAAAGCAGCATACAGTTGTGTATACAAAACGAATAGGCCGACCCTATCGGTTTGACTGGCTCACAGAAAACCGATGTGAAGTAGAAGCTTGCAGCGCTTCGTTTGGTGTGAGAGATTTCCGATAGCCCAAATCCCCCTTCCCATTCCAATCCCTATTCCTTTATCTTAAGGTTCGCAATGCATTCATGGTGGATATCTATTAGCCTGCCTCAGTGGCGTGGTTGTATTTCGGTACGACTACTGTCCCGAGGTCTCGGGTTCGATCCCTGGGTCGGGCAAAGTGATATTGGATTTTTCCATATCAGCCCGGAGTCGGGATTTTGTGCCCGATATGGCGATAGGCTCGCCCCCTATCACTTCTCGCTCGGCGAAATGTAGGTGTAATAGTTGGCTAGTGCACCTCTGCCTACCCCTTCGGGGATACAGGCGTGAGCTTATGTTAATGTTATGTTATTTTATCTATTAGCCGTGGAGATCACTAACCATTAGGTGATTCACCTATTTGTTTGAAAGACTCTACACACCTGTCTGTTTGTACGAACTCGATAGAAAAACAACGTGTATAAAATGTATGTCTCGCCTAGGTGAATAGATAATAGCGATAGATATGTTGGCACTTACATATCCCAAGTGCGTCTGAAACAAAGAAGAGGTGTCACGTTAAAACTCCAGTGAAATGTATTATTCAGTTGCCGCTTCACAAAGACAATTTGGCTTTGTTCGAGACTGGCATGAAACTCACTTCAGGATGTAATACGTTCAAATAATAAAGTAGGTGATGTGATTGAAGGAGACATGTATAAAATATCGTATTGTATCGATCTATCTAGACGTCACATACCGGGTGTTTCACAAAATTGGTACCAATAACAATTGTACATACTGAGAGAACGATTTAAGCGTATTGGTAAAGTTAAAAAATAAAAATTGAATTTATTTTTTTTAATCATTTTAAGCGTGGGGATTTTAAAATCGGAAAGTGACCTGTAAAACGTCGCAATTAGCATAGGAATGGCTTTGTGTATGCTAAAAAATAATTACCCCATAGGTGGTTTACAAATATACTACAGCTAACCCAATGATCCAAACTACTACTAAAAAAAGATATACTTTTCTCTATGTCTATGCGGACGGCACGCCGGCAGTAGACAGTAGGCTACCCTACCAATTTGCTATTTCCATAAATAAAGAATAAAATTATGACTAAATACAGATTTTTAACATATGCTCGGTATGTATTTTAATCGACACAGAGATGATAATCACTATGATGGTGTCGCAAGAGTTGAAGAAAATAATTGAGTAAGAAAATAAATTAAAATATAATATCTAATAATAATAACGTCAGGATGACTAGCCCATTGCATTAACATGCTCTGAAATTATATTTTGTAAATTCTGATATCAACGTGTAATTCGAAAAGAACTAAATAAATCACAGAAATTAATTACTTAAGACATTATCAGTTTTAATAATTAAATTAAAAGTGCTCGAAGCGAGTTATTTCTTGACACCGTGCCAGTATGCTGAACTGAAAAATACATAGAATGACTGTGGTTATTCCATTTTAAATATTCATAGGTCGCTCACAATTTTAATTAGATTACTTTGTACGATAAAACATATTATTTTTAATGATTCAGTAAGTTTCAAAATTGTATAAAAATAGTGTTGACATTTTCACCTTACTTCAAAGAGGTCGGAAATTCATGTACAATATTTTTCGACCGACTTACAAAAAGGAGAAGGTACACAATTCGTCTTTTTTTCATGTGTCACGCGATATCTACGCCAAATGTGGACGTATTTTCAAAATTATTTTTGTATAAATATAAATTTGTTCACGATCGGATTTGAAATCGGTCTGTTAAGTTTGTAAACTTGTGATTATTTATGTTCCCTTATTGACGCAAAAGCTTCAATTAGTATGAGCTAAGTTAGATTTTTTTATTTTTGTTCGATAAGGCCTAAGCCCCCCAATGATCCTGAGGTGGTCCCACTAAGGTCCTTCAACGAGTTTGTTTTGAAATATCTCATATCTCGAAAACAGTCCAAGTTTTCGTTTTTTCCATACGCCTATTTTAGTGCGTTTATGTTCCGTAAGTGCAGCTACTTGTCATATTGTTCAAGGAAAAGTTGGGAATGCTTCGGTCATAAGTACTAATCTGGGTTTCGTTGTCACTTGTTTTAATTTTCCGTTAGTTAGGTTTACATACGAGACAAATGTTTGTAAATCATAAGACATTTCCCTATTCAAATCTATTTTCTATTAAAAAATACAAGCAACTTCATATTTATCAATAAAATCTACTACATTACAAAAGAACGACGAGAGCCGAGGCATTTCTATGCTAACATGTTGGAGCTCAATTTAATATCGTTTCTACTTAGCTAATGTTGAAATTCCAGATGGTCGATTTAAGCGTCTTATATCCCTTCGTAGAAAATCAGAGTTTCCAGTAATACTCTCGTGTTATTACTGCCTAAGGCTGCGGACACGAACTCAGCGGGCGTCGGCAGCGGCGCGTCAAGCAGTGCGTCAACGCACAGCAAGAATTGTGCACATCTCTCTTACGCCGCGGATCCCCGCGCCACTGCCTTCGAGACCAATTCCATAATTCCGCCGCCGCTCGGTGCTCACTGACTTCGTGACCGCAGCCTTAATGTCGTAGTTGTATTGCGTGTGCTGTACAAACACCGTCCTGTGGGGGCTCGGATTCAATCCCCGAGTCGGGCAACGTCATATTCGGTTTTACTATTCCGCATCAAGTCGGAGTCTGGAATTTTTGCAGATATGGCGATAGGCTCGCCTCCATCTGGGACGAAAATGAGCTTGGCGAATTGTGAATGTTCTAGTTCCGTGGTTTGTCTGTGCCTACCCCTTCGGGTTACAGGCGTGAGTCTATTGATTTTCTCTATCTTTATATTGACAGCCTCCGTGGCACAGCGGGCGAACAGCCGGCTAGAAGCGAGAGGCCGCAGGTTCGATCCCCGCACCGAGATAAATGTTTGTGTGGCCCACAGATATCTGTTTCGGGTCTGGGTGTTGTGAGATCGAAAGTCTCTCGTAGTTCCTGATACCCACAATACATGACTCGTATCTTAGTGTGGGGACTGGGTGACTGTTGGGTGTCATTTATTATTATTTATGTACGTGTATGTATGTATTAAAGCTTATGTGATGTAGGGTTATAATGAACTTTTAGCAATGTTAGGCACTGTAAAAAATATTAAATGGGTGTGAGAAATTCAGGTGCAAAACTTAATAACTGTGATATCTCCCAATAGACACATAACTAGTGTGTCTAGACGCATGAAGTTTAGCACTTGAGTTTCTTATAAATATAAAACGATAATAAGACGTAGGTGAGCACTAAGGACTTTTAAAAAACCCACATTCAAAAAAGGAGGAGGTTCTCAGTTCGTATCTATATAATTTTATTGTAATATAAGTACGAGATAACTAGTAGTATTCATTAGTCTTGTGTATATTGAATGTACCCATTGTAAATGTTTGAAATTCCAAACACGCACGTTTTAGCAAAATCTACAAACAATTAAATATAACCTTAGTGCAATGTTAACATACATAAGCTCACGCCTGTATTCCGGAAGGGGTAGGCGCATTAGTCAACTAGAACACCCACATTTCGCCGAGCTTAGTTCCGTCCACAGAGTACTTGGTTCCGTCCCAGATGTGATAGGGGGCGAGCCTATCGCCATATAAAACACAAATTCCAGACTCTGGGCTGATATGGTAAATCACTTTGCCCGGCCCGGGGATCGAACCCGAGACCTCAGGACGGTAGTCGTACCAAAATACAACAACGCCACCGAGGCAGTATGCTGTATGTTCGTATTTAATCAAACTGCATTTACAAAACCGCCCTAACCGAAACTGAAAAAACCGTATCAAAAGCTCAACATCGGGTACGAACAGGGAATAATGGCACTTCTTTATGTTGGTAAAAATTTCAAACAACTCCCAACTTTGACATTAGCCTGTGAATTATCGCGGTCTCTTCGGTGTCATTTGTGGAGTTCGAGAAGTGCGCGTCTCGGGAGTCGGGGTACTTCGAAGTTTGCTCTGGGCGGTGGCCAAGCTCTCGCCTCGCCCACGTTGCTCCGCTTTGTGCAAAATGTTTATTCTTGCGTGAGGAGTGCTTCATCGGACATTCCTTTATTTTTTAAATGTGAAAGACCAACATTTATGATTAATTATTATTATTAATTATTTGTTAATTAATCATGACTTCAATTTGAACAAAGAATTATTACACTGCGTTCCTCTGGGATACAACTTTCAAACAGGCGGACCAAAAAGTCAAATGATGTGGGAGACAAAAGTGGTGTATGTGCTTCTAAGTGCCATTTACACATATTAGCTTTGTGTGCGCTGGCCGGGAGGACCTCGGTTCGATTCTCAGGTCGAGCAAAGCGATTTTCCTAATTTTATTTGCCCGGGACTGGATCACCTAGAAGGGTGTTTCAGGCAAGCAGTCGGTCGTAAAAACTAAGCCAAATCCTTTCTGGAACATACTTGAAAAGAGTTTTGCACCGACCACATATTTAGTTGGCATAAGGGCAGGTAGAACAAAGATTAGCTTTTATACTATTAAGTACAAAATACCGTATTTTACAGCGTTGCAAATGTATGTTAGTATAACAGTCAACATTACATCGGCTGCAACAGAAGTCTTTGACATAAGGGATTTATTTAGTCCCTCGCATAAAGAAAGTTTTTTATGGCGTTGGTCATGAACGGGATAATGCCCATAAGCGACGTGCTGCTCATGAAGGTTTGCAATCGCAGGACACAATTTCGGGCCTTAAGTTGAAATGAGTTTCGCGTCCTTGGAGTGTCATATCGGATAAGGGATTTGGTGATGGTTATATAAAATGGCACATCGTGATAGCCTCATTAGCTCAGCGGGTGTCTGAAAACTTAGAGGTCGCGGTTTCCATTCCCGCAGCGAGACAAATGTTTGTGTGACCCACATATTTGTTTCGGGTTTGGGTGTTGAGACCGAAAGTCTCTCGTAGTTCCTACCCACGACACAAAACTGGTATCTTATTGTGGGGTCATGACTACTGTTGGGTGTTATTTATTTATGACGAACAAACTTAGAGCATCTATGCTATGAATGGTACATATAATAATGTTGTTTCAATGGATTAGAAATCAGTCGAACAGTACCTACTCATAGTACGTCAATACTACTCACTTATACACATAACTTATGATATCGTTAAATATCCATACATTTTACTAATAGCGACTATTGCGGAAACTATAACTATAATTGGCTAACATAAATCCTACTACCACGATTGAAGTTACCAAAATAATAGATAATTTGAAAACAAACACGAGCTCTGGCATAGATAGAATTAATGTAAAGTCTATCAAATGTATCAAAAATCTAATAGCAGGAAGTCTTACAAACTGTATAAATAAATGCCTAAAAGAAGGATATTTTCCAAATTCTCTGAAAGTTGCAAAAGTTACTCCTATATTTAAGTCGGGTAATAAAACAGATCCTAGTAATTATAGACCCGTATCAGTTCTACCAGTGCTCTCCAAAGTATATGAAAAAATCCTACACAGTCGTTTAAATGAATTTATTACATCTAAGAACTACTTATTCGAAAAGCAATACGGCTTCCGACCTAAGTCTAGCACCATCACTGCAGCTGTAGATTTAGTAACGAATATAAGACTTAATATTGACCAAAGAAAAATAACTTTGGGAATATTTATTGACCTGAAAAAGGCTTTCGACACCGTCAGCCATGCAATACTTTTATCGAAACTACGAAGCATAGGTGTTACAAGTGCAGCTTATGATATTTTTAAATCTTATCTCACAAATAGGTCTCAAATTGTAGAAATTGATAATCACCAAAGTGAATCCAAATCAATCACTTGTGGCGTACCTCAGGGATCAATTTTAGGTCCACTGCTCTTTATTATCTATATAAATAATATACATGAGATTGGGTTAAAGGGAGACATTACTTTATATGCCGACGATACTAGTTTGTTTTATTCTGGTCACTCGATAGAAGTATTAGTTAATGAGGCACAATCCGATCTAAATATTCTACACAACTGGTTGCAGTCAAATTTGTTGACCATTAATGCCTCCAAAACCAAATATATTATTTTTACCGCTAAAAACAAAAAAATTGGCAATTACAGTCCCCTATTAATAAACGGTGAAAAAATTAGTAGAGTTAATATAGAAAAATATTTGGGCTTA
Organism: Clanis bilineata; assembly: GCA_036417725.1. NCBI lineage: Eukaryota > Metazoa > Arthropoda > Insecta > Lepidoptera > Sphingidae > Clanis > Clanis bilineata. The sequence continues at coordinate 7,811,056 of CM071144.1, read as the reverse complement.
GTACTGGACCACCGGCTAACATGGAGGCCACATATAGAGAAGATTCGTAATAAAATATCATCTTTAGCAGGGGCTTTACGACCTATAGTTCGATGTCTACCGAAACGTGTTAAATACACCATATATAACTCTTTAGTCAAACCAAATATTGATTATTTAATTGAAGTTTGGGGATCAGCAGCCAAAAGTCACCTAAAACAATTGCAAACCTCGCAAAATAAACTAGTTAAAACATTATTTAAATATGATTACCTAACACCAACTTCAAGAATTTATAAAGAAACTGGATTAATGAATCTTGCTCAAATACATAAATATAATACTTGCATTTTGATAAGGAAAATTCTAACTAAAGATACACACTCGCAACTTACTTTCACAAAAAATCTAGACTACAGCAAACGTTCGACTAGGCAGGCCAATAATATCTACTTGAGACCTCCTAGAACAAACTATGGTAAAAATAGTATTCTTTATGAAGGTGCCCAAATCTACAATAAGCTACCTAAGGATATAAAAGAATCGGAAACTTTATTAAAATATAAAAAAATGTTAAGAAGCCATATTTTAAGGGATATTTCATGAATACACTAGTTTATATAACACCACTCGAATAACTAGGGAAAACCACTAACCAATACATAAATAAATAATAAAAAAAAATAAATAGCAAATATATAACTACACAGATACAATATTATATTATATAGGTACGATAAAATACTACCACTAAAAGAATATGTATATACATATACCTCTATATTACATATCAATACATTACGTTATATTACATAATATCATGTTTACACAAATATATACATACAATATACTTAGAATATAATTAATGTCTGTTTTTTTTTTCTCCTCTCAATATATATATATTGAGAGGAAAAAAAATGTGATCACGCCTCTCACGCGGTAGCTGTCTGTTACTAAGGCATGAGCCTTAATAAACATGTATTGTTACCGCGATCGCGCTTGCGCTCACCTACCTGTGCTTATTGGCTACACTTGGCGTGATTTAAACAATTTTTTTTTTTTACAACTACCCTTTACTAACTACGCTAATTGGTTTAGATTAAGTTAATTCGATAATATTGTATTTTCTCTTTAAGTGATTATTGTAATCTTTTGAGAAAATAAATGTCTTTAACCGTAACTGAAATAAAATGTAGGCATAGATTTATGCAGCGATAGCTTATTTGGGAAACGTACGGACTGTAGAGACCAGTGTCGAAGGTTCGGGACCAGTCCCAAAAAGAAAGAGCACACACCTCTGACGTTTCTATGTTAAGTGTGTTTTCATTGTGAATTATCACTTGTTAGAACGGCGAAGGAAAACATCGTGAGGAAACCTGCATACCCGAGAATTCTCCACAAGAATTTCGAAGGCATGTGAAGTCTACCAATTCGCATTAGGCCAGCGTAGTAGACTAAGCCCTAACCCCTCTTATAAGTAGAGGAGGCCCGTGCCCAGCAGTGGGACAGTAATATTACAGGGATGATAGATAATAATAGATTTAACGGTAACTCTCCTTTATGGTACCTAAAATTAATTATTGAAAAATAAATACAATCTATAGGTATATTAAAGGTTACGTTTCGTTACTGTTCATTGTCTTTCTGTCTGCCCTTTTCTCATGGACGTAATCCCACCGTAATGTGGGGTCGGCGCACATTTTCAAGCATGTTGCAGAAAGGATTTGGCAGTTTTATGTCCCGCTGCCTGGCTGACGTCAACCCCCTCTGAGGATTACAATCCCAGGCAAATTAAATTAGAAAATTCGTTTTACTCCACCTGAGAATCAAACCCAGAACCTCCCGGTCCTCAGCCCAAATATGCTGCCACTAGACCAACGAGGTTCCTTCCTATACACTTCCTATACATTGTAAAACTATTTAATGAAATAGCGCTAGTACAAAAACTCACATAGGTTCCACGTATCACGGTACAATTAAGTAAGTTTTAATTGAGTTTTTATACAACCCGTTGGTTGTCGCTCACAATTAAATCACCTTTGTTAGTTTTTGTTTGACTTTATCTGTGTATGTTCATACATAGACTCACGCCTGTATCCCCGAAGGGGTAGGCAGAAGCGAACTAGAGAACTAGAACACACACATTTCGCGGCGCTCATTTTTGTCTGAGATGATATTTTTCTTTGTTTTATTCTTAAGCCGACATTTTATGAGGATATTTGCAAATAACTGTGCATCTAGGGTATATTACGAGTATAATGATGTTTACCAAGTATAACTAACTTTGTTACCTCTTAGTGTTACATATTTTGTCTTTTTTTTGTGTTCTCCCACTTATTGTTGCATGAGACATTGGCTGAATAAAGTTTATTTCTTTCTGTCTTTCAGATGTTATAGGAAACCTAATTGGGCACAAATCCAGACTCCGGGCTGATATTGAACAGAATAAAAACTTAACAAGTCTAATCGTGACCAAATTTATATGGGACCACCCTTGGAATAAGCTCTAGCGAACACAAAAAGAATTTTGAAATTCGGTCCACATTTGGCGGAGATATTGCGTAACATACATAAAAAAATAATTTACCATCAGGTTCAGTGTAGTCACTTTGCCGTGCCCGGATAAAAAAAATACAGACGAATTGAGGACCTTCTCCTTTTGGAAGTCGGTCGAAAACTCAAAATCAATTGTAATCGTACCGCATTATTTTACTAATTGAGTGCTCATCGCGACTTGAACCAGACTATTTAATTCATAAGAAGAATTTAAATGCAATTAATTCAATTATCAGATCAACGGAAAAGGGGAAAAGAAGCGCAATTAAAACTATGTCTTCGTCGAGTGAGTAAAAGGTGAAGTGGGCAGACAGGGCAGCACTGAAAAGCACTTAGGTCCCGTTAAAGTGAGATTTCGCGAATTTAAATATTGAGGAATTAAAAAGGATTTGCTAAGTATAAGAGTACAGAGTAGGTACTACTTCACCAGTATGCAATGATCTCTTTCTGATACATAGAATTTTTTTTTTCTTTCTACCTGCCCTTATCTCACCTTTATGTGGGGTCGGCGCAACTCACTTTTTCAAGCATGTTGCAGAAATGTTTTGGCTTAGTTTTAACGACCGGCTGCTTGCCTGACGTCAAACCCTCTAAGAGATCCAGTCTCTGGCAACTTAAATTAGAATATTTGCTTTGCCCGACCAGAGAAGCGAACAAAGGATCTCCCGGTCACAGCCCATATATGCTGCCACTAGACCAAGGAGGCGACTAGATACATAAAATTATAAGGATTTTATTTATTTTGTTTTTCAAAAATATAGAATAATATAACATAAGCTCACGCCTGTATCCCCGAAGGGGTAGGCAGAGGCGCACTAACCAACTAGTACTCCCATATTTCGCCGAGCTTAGCTCCGTCCCAGATTTGATAGGGGGCGAGCCTATCGTCATATCGGGCACAAGTTCCAAACTCCGGGCTGATATGGAATAATCGAATATCACTTTGCCCGACCCGGGGATCGAAACCGAGACCTCAGGACGGTAGTCGTACCGAAATACAACTACGCCACCGAGGCAGTCGATTATAGAATAATATCATCATCATCAGCCATAGGACGTCCACTGCTAACATAGGCCTCCCCCAAAGATTTCTAGATCGACATGTTGGAATAATAATAATTATACATCTTTGCACTAAGCTGTTACTAGATACGAGATATAATTATGTTCTCTGGTATTAATTTGTTATTATCATCATCATCAGCCAGGACGTCTACTGCTGGACATAGGGCTCCCCCAAAGATCACTTATTACGTATTCATTACTTAAGCATTTTTGCTTCAAAAACATCGATTTAACGTTTTTAGTATTGACGGAACTCCGAAAATGGACGCGCCAAAAGTCGTGCTTTAGTTAATGAGGGACTCTTCCTGCAAAAATATTTACTGAATTACTCCCATCCTGTGAAACGGGAGTTATTTTCGGTACAAAATCACGTTTTTTATTCAACGACCGTAAGGATTTTTAAATTGTAAAATGTATTTTTATTTAATCCGCATTCAGGTCTGTTTCATTTTCTAAAGGCGACTTGCAGCGTTATTACTGAACTAGAGTTAGTGCTAAACTCAATTTATTCTACAGATCATTCCTATATCAAATTGGGATTAGTGATAAATAGAGATTTATTGAAGTGTTGCAAGTCGCCCTAAGTTAATAAAACTATAATGTAAATACTCGTGATATGAAGATGGATATTTAGTTTTAAAAAATAATTTTCTAATAGACTGTCATAATGATTTTGAATTCTACCAAATTATCTATTTAGCTTAATTGTAATATTTTTATCAGATACAGAGGTAAACTAGCTCACAATTAATTCCCAACAGATTATATTTAAATCACCAAACAACTGACTAGTTTGGTTTCTTATAAATTCTTAGCAGTTTCTAATATCTATTCAATATTTTTTCTTTATTTCTACCTGATTTTAGACTACACCTACACTTTACCATTTTTAATATTGGGTCGGCGCAACATATTATTTCAAGCATGTTGCAGAAATGATTTGGTTTTTAAGACCGGCTGCCTGACTGACGTCAATCCCCCTCTGAGAAGTCCCGGCCAAGTCAAATTAGAAAATTCGCTTTGCCCCAAATTTAATTTGCCCGGGACTGGGTCCCTCAGTGGGGATTACGTCAGGCAGGCAACCGGTCTTAAAAACTAAGCCAAATCATTTCTGCAAAATCCTTGAAAAAGTGTGCTACGCCGACCCCATATTAAGGTGGGATAAGGGCAGGTAGAATGAAAGAAAGTTTTTTTTTATTCACCCAAGAGTCACACACCTAGTCCTGACCCCACACTAGGTATATCCTGTATCGTGGGTGTCAGAGATTATGAGAGACTTTCGGTCTCACAACACTCAGACTTGAAACAAATATCTTTGGGCCACACAAACATTTGTCTCAATGCGGGAATCGCACCCGCGACCTCTCGCTTCACAGCCGGCTACTCGCCTGCTGCGCCACGGAGGCTGTCACTCTGTCAATTATTGATTCTTCCTTTTTATTTTTCACAAATAGTACATAGTACAATAAATCGTTTTGTCTCTAGGTACTCAATAAAAACCCTATGTTTTTTACGCATGAGTCCACAGGGTTATACAAGTCCTAAATAAAGCGTGAATAAATCTTTTTTAGTGGTCCGATGTCGGTTCTAGGCCATAAACACGGCAGCGGTCACCGTCCAATGTGCTCTGTGTTCAAGAAGTGTCATTTATCGTGGACGCAAAAAGCCCCTCGCTACACTTGTTTAACCACCGTGTTAGACAAAAACATGCTAAGATATAGTGCTTCGGATTTCGGGTGTTTTTGGTCCTTGATTTACGTAGTTGTTATGTCGATAGATTGTTGTAATTGACTATATTATCTCTTTATTCCACCGTATCTATTTGTGCCCGATATGGCGATAGGCTCGCCCCCTATCACATCTGGGACGGTACTAAGCTCGGCGAAATGTGGGTGTTCTAGTTCGCTAGTGCCCTTCTGCCTACCCCTTCTGGGATACAGGCGTGAGCTTATGCTATGTTATGTTAGTGTGGGGTCGTCGCAACACGCTTTTTCAGGCATGGTGCAGAGAGGACTTGGCTTAGTTTTTACGACCGGCCTATCTGACGTCAACTCCCTATGAGGGATGCAGTCCCGGGCAAATTAAACTAGAAAATTTGCTTTTCCCGACCTTGGAATCGAACCCAGGCCCTCCCGGTTCACAGCCTATACATGCTGCCACTAGAAAAAGGAGGCGACTATATTATCTATTGTCGTAAAATTTTGCGCATGTCGCATGTGCTAGGTCGAACAGGCGATTTTGAGCGACTTTCAGAAAAAAGGGTTCTTATGTTTTTTTAATTATATTGTTCGTTGTGTTTTACCCGACTAGGAAGAAGGATAATGTTTATAGAAAGTTTGAATTCATATTTTTCATTGAAAATAGATTTACTTTTTTTAAAAGATGAGCTAAATATACATAAGCCCACGCCCCGAAAGGATAGGCAGAGGTTACCTAGCGAACTAGAAGACCAACATTTCGCCGAGCTTAGTTCCGTCCCAGATGTGATAGGGGTCGAGCCTATAGCCATATCGGGCAAAAATTACAGACTCCAGGATGATACTATACTAAATCCAATATCGCTTTACCTGACTTGGGGATCGAATCCGAGACCTCAGGACGATAGTCGTAACAATGCGCTACGTGTTTGTCGTATTTCATCACTAATTTCATACGGAAGCTTATGAAAATTCGGAGGTAAAGCTACTTTTCAAACATAATTGCTCAATCGCGGAAATAATCATTATATTTCAATTAATCAGTCTCGAAAAATGAAACACGACTTCAAATAAATAAACACACAAACCCATAAAAAGGAATAAAGTTGCTTTTTATATCTTAAAATTTACCTCGCTGAACTGTAATTACAATTTCTTTGATTTCTTTGACTTCTCTAAGAGGTTGGTACATTAAATAATTTGAAAGGCCCCTCGATTCGTAACGAATTGACTTATTTAACGTGAAATAAATGTACCCAGCGACGTGAAAAACAACATAAAGACACCTTTTATCTGACCTCGAATGGAAAAGACGAAAAAATAAATCCAATAATCTCAGGCTTGTCGTGTCACTTTGATCTCTCGGTTTGTTCATATTTGCTATTTATATATGAGATTCTATTTAACTGTGACATTTTCTGTGATTTTCGTTACAAGTTTGAGTTAGTTTAGATAAATGTGGTTAGTGATATTGCACCACTCTTTCTTCTTTTTTTAAAAATAATGGCTTCCACGCATATGCGATAATTTAGCCAATGTCAAGGTAAGTAGAGCAATTATGTTTTCACAATGACCATGAGACCCAGATGTGGATGATCTCAAGGCCCTGCTGGAATTATAGCGGTAATTCCTTCTGTGCGGTGCCACTAGATGACCTTCACTCGGCGAATCGACGGAACAAAGCCAGCCAATGCACCAAGCAAAACTCATCGAATATCAAAATAATATTAAAACGTTTCCACATTATACTGTCCACCTTCACTGAAGTTTGATGCATTAAACCACATCACTTAAAACCAACAAACACAGCTCTAGAGGATAATATGAAATAATTTTAACTAGCGACGCCCACCCTGTCAGACTTCCCGTCAAAATCCCTGCACCAATGCTTAAATTTTAAGTTTCTCTGAAATTGTAGAGGCGCCCTTGGAGGATATATACAGGGTACGAGCTATGTGCCCTGCCCACTGCCATTTCAACTTGCTAATCCTCTGGGCTATGTCGGTGACATTCTTTTTCTGATAGCCGATGGGGCAGAAAAGTTCTCGAGTGGAGACCACGTACCGGCAAGCGCAGCGTAGGACGTCCACCTATAAGGTGGACCTAATAAAGGTCGCAGGAAGTCGCTGGTTGCAGGCCGCTTGCAACAGGTCGATCTGGAAATCTTTGGGACAGGCCTATGTTCAGCAGTGGACGTCCTGTGGCTGATGATGATGATGATGATACAGGGTGCATTACCATTAATAAATGGAGTATATATAAACTGTGTTTGTAAGTCCTTTTTCCCAAGAGAGATTTAACGCGCTTTAAAAAAGCGTTGTAATGGTACAAATGAGTTCTAGTAAATTTATTCAGACGCCGGCGCTCTTAAATCGCGGCGTTTTTGAAACACTAGGCATTGGGCGGTATCTAGAACATATCTTATTAGAAACAAGACAAGAATAATTTTCAAGCACTCATATGAACAGTCATGTTGAGACGCTTTTTAACGAACGTTGAAAAAACTCTCGTGCGAATGCTTAGCCTTGTATAATAAATGTAACAAAATATAAATGTGCATTTCTAAAGTTCAGAAATTAAATAAATATTTGTTATATAGGCTGATTACACATATGCCCAGAACTGGTTTCATCAGAGCGGTTCGACAGTGGGCATAGGACGTGGTCATTCGTAAAAACTAAGTCGAATTCTATCCATAACATGGTTAAAAGTTTAGGGCCTTACTTATAAAAACATTTTCGCTTATCTTTTCGCTAAGAATAGCCTGTCACTTTTTTCCTAGGGTTACATTGTTTAATAATGAAAGGGACAACCTATGGTTAAAGATAAGCAAGGCTTAAATATTTTTATAAGTAAGGGGCATAGTGCGCCGACTCCAATGTTAAGGGTAGATAGACATAAATTATCATATTTATAGGTTTTATTTATATACTGATTTCTTAAGTTTACGTGAATATTATACATTGAAATAAAACTATTCTTACGGATAGAAGACTTCTTTGAAATCTTCTTCTTTGGAAGACTGCAAAGCCTTCGAAACGTCAGGAATAATAATTAAAACCTAATCGTGATAGAATCCGTAAGAATAGTTTTATTTCAATTTTATTTATATTATTTATCTCCTCCTTATTCTTTTAATTTGTTACCATTCAAAGGAAAAACGCTTAGTTATTCAGCCTACGATAAAAATTACATAAAATAAATTACAGCATAAAATGCTTCATAAAAGTCAGTTCAATTTTATTTAAATTTAAAAAGAAATATATAAAACCGGCTCCCGTGACTTATCCACTAAATTCACGACCGTATAACCTGTAGTACTCATAAAAGTACGTGGCCGATAAAATCTGACGTAAAAAAGTTCGTGAAAAGAAGTGGGGATAATTGAAAAACCTGATCTCTCATTAAAATCTCTCGCCTCCGTCCGTTTCAGAATTAAACATGGGGCATATCGCAGTTACATCAGTGGTTCTGCCCATTTTTTTATGTAAACTCGTCCGCCAGTTTTGATAGTAGATAATGCTGAGTTCTTTATGTTGGCCTTTTTTAGCGCGTGGTTTTTGAAATGAACAATTTGTTTATATTTTACATACATAAGCTTACGCCTGTAAACCCAGAAGGGGTAGGCAAAGGTGTAACCGGTATAGCAACGGTTTGCTAAGCTTTTCTTCGTTCCATAAAGTGGTGCTGGGTGAACCTAATACCACACTAATATGAGCAATATTCCAGCTCCAGCCCGCCTAGCATACGCGCCACGAGATATCCCGATAACCGACTGTTGAGATGTTGTCTATGTGTTTTGTGTGTCTATGTTGTATATTGTATGAAAATAAACGAGGACGCATGTTAGTGTCCGTAGACAAATAGAAAAATCCGATTATAACAGGACAAAAAGCGTAGACAAAATGTTCTCGTGGCGCGTATGCTAGGCGGGCTGGACAATGCTTTGTTGTTTTAGATTCAAATATTTGTTATTTTCGTAATGACAATGTTTTTATTCGCATTTCGTAATGTTTGACAGCCTCCGTGGCGCAGCGGGCGAGTAGCCGGCTGTGAAACGTGAGGCCGCGGGTTCGATCCCCGCACCGAGACAAATGTTTGTATGGCCTACAAATATTTGTTTCGAGTCTGGGTGTTGTGAGGCCGAAAGTCTCTCGTAGTTCCTGATACCCACGACACAAGACTCGATCTTAGTGTGGGGTCAGGACTATGTATGTGACTGTTGGGTGTTATTTATTAAAAAAAAAAAAAAAAAAAAAGCTGGAAAATTTTGGTCATTCAGCTATTCAAATTAGACTTGTTTCTTAGACTGAGACTTTGGTACTTTTTCGATCGACCCATCATCATTTATGATATCTAGGGCGTGTTTCTATCACTTATTATACCTCTATAAGGAAAAATGAAATCTAAAATTGTTTACCACGTGTAATTTATGCTTATGTCCCATGCGAAAGTCTCAGATTCGATCTTTAGGTCGGAAAAAAGTTTGTTTTTTTATATTATGCAATGCTTAGCCGCATTGTCCAGGAGATAGATAGATAGATATTGCTTATATTGGTTATTCTTCTTCTTTTAAAAAAAAATGGCTTCCACGCATTTGCGGTGATTTAGCCAATGTCAAGGTAAATAGAGCAATTATGTTTTCACAATGACCATGAGACCCAGATGTGGATGATCTCAAGGCCTTGCTGGGATTATGGCGGTAATTCCTTCCAGTCCAGTGCCCCTCAGATGACCTTCAGTCGGCGAATCGACCGAACAAAGCCCACCAACGCACCAAGCAAAACTCATCGAAGATCACCGGTTAAAATTTTTCCACATTATACTGTCCATCTTCACTGAAGTTTGATGCATTAAACCACAACACTTAAAACCAACAAACACAGCTCTAGAGAATAATATGAAATAATTTTAACAACCGACGCCCACCATATCAGACTTCCCGTCAAAATCCTCCTTACATTGGTTATTGTTCAATTAAGAATAATTAGGGCACGTTTGTTTATACAATTTGATTCTACCCCTTATACGTAAAGGTCGGCCAATTTAATAATCTGATAACTCTTTTAGGCGATCGAAATGACCACGCAATTACGACCCAATAACGAGACTCCGTCGTCTAGACAAATTTAATAAGGCTTAGAACTTTTTGTATAATAAGTATTTACAAAATTAGTACTTAAATATTTTCGACATCATAATGTTGGGTGTGGTTGATATTAAAAGTAATATTTTTTTGTGAGGTGAGTTTTTATTATGATGCCGGCTTTGTCTGGTTTTAGACGTGTCACGAAGTTGTGTACGGAATGTAGATAATAAGACTAGAACTTGCGACGTTTTTTCACTGTCTGCTATATATTTTGTATTGCATATGCTGTAATAGCGTCTGTATATTTACTGTTCTTTTTATTTATAGAAATTATCAGGTGATCCACCTGTACGTATTAATTATCGGTTGATACATGGCTGAGATCCATAGAGCGGACTTCGACTAAGTCTAAGTCAAACTAACGAACTCAGTGAGGATTTGGCATTGTTAAATCGAACTTTGACTTAGTCCGAGACATTTTTTACAAGAAAAACAGACTGGCAGACAGACTAAGCAAAGATTTTCTTGTAAAAATGACTCGGACTAAGCCAAAATTCTCACTGTATTCGTTACTTTAAATTAGACTTAGTCGAAGTTCGCTCTATAGATCTCAGCCTAAATGTTCAGTAAAGGCTTCGTACAAGATTAAAAGCTGAAAAAACTTTTTCAAAATTGTCTGATCTTCGCCAAATTATGGTCCACTTTTGGAACAAGCTCTACAGAATAAAAAAATTTTTTGAATATCGGTCATCATATGCCCGAGTTATCAAGTAACATACATAAACTGATAAATTAAGAGCGAGTATGATTCTTGCAATAAAGATGTGACACATTCCGCAAGAAACCTTGCCATAGAGTAATATCTGCATCCCCAAAAGTGTAGGCACGGACGTATAAAAAAGAAGGACACCATCTCGCCTATAATTAAACGGACGCCACAGAAAAGCCACGCACACAAACGCGTCTGTACAAAAGTGCCCTACGCACACATCAACACTCATAACACGCTCAGTCACCGTCATTACGCATCGATAGATCGAATGGGCAGAAAACCCTGCTTCATTTTCAGTGTCCCTAGCGCTCCGTCCATCTTTTTATTACGTCCTTGGGTGTAGGGTAGACGTCCAACTAGACACAGAAAGTTTGGAGAATGATAAATTCATAATTAATTTAATCAAAAAAGATCCATTAAACAAACACGGTTCCTACATTTTCGTACCCCAATACGCTGGGGAAAAACAAGCAAGATACGTAATATTTCTTTTCAAAATATTTTAAATGACATTATATTTCCCTCATCACGCTACCCACGCCATTTGAAGTTTAATGCAGCCTTGGCGTGTTAAGAAAAAACTTTAAAGATCCACACGCGCGATAAATAATCAAAGGTATGATTTGTGTTGCACCATGAGTTTAATGTAGACATGCTACGTTAATAAGCTTTAAAAACAATACTTATGGTAATACAAATGATTAATGGAGTTCTTTAAAAAACAATAAGTAATGTCTACAGTTTACGAATAATGGTAGAGCCATGTTGTAGATAATTATGTCTACAGCTCGAATGGGCCGGCTTGATACCACTGTCTCACAGAAAACCGACGTAAAGTGGCAGCATGCTGTCGCATTTCGTTCGGTGAGTGAGATTTCCGGTGGCTCATTCTCCCCCCATCTTTCCCAATTGAAAAACAGAACAAAAGACAGCCTCCGTGGCGCAGCGGGCGAGTAGCCGGCTCTGAAACGTGAGGTCGCGGGTTCGATTCCCGCACCGAGACAAATGTCTGTGTGGCCCATAGATATTTGTTTCGGGTCTGGGTGTTGTGAGACCGAAAGTCTCTCGTAGTTTCTGATACCCACGATACAGGTTACACCTAGTGTGGGGTCAGGACTATGTATGTGACTGTTGGGTGTATTTATTTATATTTATTATTTATTTAATTCCTTTTCCCTTCCCTTCTATTCACCCTTTTTAGGTTGACAACGCACCAATGTTTCTTTTTGTGTCTTGGGTATCTATGGGCGGTGATGATCACTTACCATCAGGTGACCCATCTGCTTGTTTGCCAGTCTCTGCTATAAAAAAAAGAAGTTTAGTTGTTATTTGAATTATGCTTGATTTCTGAGGTAGTAACAACGATATTAACAATTTTGATGTTAGATAAATATAAGTAGATTTTCTACATAGTAAATTACTTTCCAGGTAAATTACTCTTTCAAAGCTCTCTCTTTGATCCAAATAAAACCGTGGACTTGCAAACACGCAGACTTGACCTCATTGAACATATGGCTCAAGTTGGCCTTTAATAAATCGCGCAAATAAGCGAAACGATTGTATAAAATAAACTTAACTTTGGTAATAACAGTGAAATATCGTCCGTACCCAACGAAGTAATTATATGGAAGTAATATAAAACGAAAACGTTTCTGTATTTACTCTATTTAGGCCGAGTACACATAACATTTTTTATTCCAAATGCTAATAATCTCTAATTTTTTTGGAATCTTTTTACATTTTTAGCTAATTTTACATTTAGAGGTTTGTGTTTTATACCCGGATGAAGCGAGATATTTATTTTTTCACCATTGTTCCTTCATATTTATACTTGGTTATATTTTTCGTCCGACTTCCAAAAAAGAAAAGGTCCTCAATTCGTCTGTATTTTTTTATGTATGTTACGCGATATCTCCGTCAAATGTGGACCGATTTTTAAAATTATCTTTTTGTTCAATAGAGCTTCTTTCAAGGGTAGTCCCATAATTTGGTCACGATCGGATTTGAACTCGGTCCGTTAAGTTTTAAAACTTGTGATTATTTCATAAACTAAAACGAGAATTGAAATTGTTAAGAACTGGAATTCGTTCCCCCTGTGATAGGCTCGCCACATCACATCATAGGTCTTATGTCTTATGACATCAAATATATTTAATATTACTTACTATAGAGGTAGAGGGGCTATCGAGCAAGTTTCCATACAAAAACATTGATTGCAAAACTTCAAACCGGATTGGGCAAAGTGATATTGGATTTTCAGTATCAGCCCGGAGTCTGGAATATGTGCCCGATATGGCGATAGGCTCGCCCCCTATCACATCTGGGACGGAACTAAGCTCGGCGAAATGTGGGTGTTCTAGTTCGCTTGTGCGCTTCTGCTTACTCCTTCGCGGATACAGGCGTGAGCTTATGTATGTATAATATTAAAATAATTTTCGTAGGAGTTTAACACCTATATTACTGACGTTTTGATCACAACACAGATAAATGTTGCCTTTTTACACGCTTTACATTAATCTTTTTGAAATGTAAATTCAGTACGTATTTCTGGCCAAGCAATGAATACGTCAACGTCAAAAGGATTTTTATAGCTCGAACAAAGGAAAAACACGGGTTTGATACAAGCATAAATTGCACGTTGAGCTTTTTAAAAAATATTGCATTCGTACCAGTTGCCAGTAAACTGAAGTTCGCTGTATCCACGGCCTTACAGTCCGTTCACATTATTTTTTCATACATTGGTCAAGATTTGCCTTAATTTGTTCATGATTTATTTTAGTTTGGTGCGGATTGTGTTATTAGGGTTAGATCCATTACTGTATTATTAGGTGTCTTACTTACTTCATTCTTTCTTTCTAACTGCTCTTATTATACCTTAATGTGAGGTCGGCACAAAACACTTTTTCAAGCTGAAACGATTTGGCTTAGTTTCACGAACAGCTGCTTGCCTGACGTCAACCGCCTCTGAGGGATCTAGTCCCGGGCAAATTAAATTAGAAAAATTGCTTTGCCCGACCTGGGAATCGAACCCAGGACCTCCCGGTCCACAGCCCATACATGCTGCCACTAGACCAAGGAGACATCCAACAACTTCCCGCAATAAATGACAATATTTTCTATTATGCAACTTTCACTGCATGTGCATACGCCTTAAGTCATGCGGTTAACTCGAAAACAAAGTTTTGTTTTCTATTTGATTTAAGAAGCCCCGTTTACGAAACTTGGGGTTAGTTAACAAATCGTTACTTCCTGCTTCCTACATGTAGCAACACTTACACTCCATTGGCACAGTATATGAAATCAATTGAGCGAACTTTATTCGTAACTTGGCCTGCGAGTGCGTTCGAAAACTCGCGTTGCAAATAAACTTTGTAACTTGATAAATATTTCTTCAGTTTAACTTTATTCCTGCATCCCTATTTTACTTATCTAAACATGTTACTTATAATATCAGTGTGTCACGTTAAGACTCTCGATCAATTTCAACGATTCTGAACGATCTCTCTTAGCAGTTTGCTCATCGTTTAGCCTGTGTTACATACAAACGTGTCCACCTTTCCTTACACGTCTGTCGTCTCATCATTCAACTGAATATAAAACATTCATTTTTTAACAGAAATAACATGTTTCGTATCAAAACCCTTTACAAACATTTAACTTGTCGACCGCGCACGATGCGATTCATATTTCTCGTGTATTTTTAACAAAATAAAATCCGCTTTTAACGAGCATCCATCAAATTGTCAGAGGTAAAACGACACAACTCTGAGTAGAGTGACTTTTGTATGCTACATCAGCTTCTTACTAACAGCTCTACATTGATGCGTCTAACTTCGAATAAATACTTACATAGGTACTTCTTACTAACAGCTGTACATTGATGCGTCTAACTTCAAATAAATACTTACATCTACTCAATAAACATTAGTAGATTTTCACTTACGGCTTCACACGTAGTTTCATCAATTCGGTTTCGGTGTTGATTAATCAACTAGGTATGACACATGAAACTTTGTACTTTATACATATTAATAAAAACTGTCGTCTCCTTGGTCTAGTGGCAGCATATATGGACTGTAGACCAGGAGGTCTGGATTCGATTCCCAGGTTGACATTAGGCAGGCTGGCGGTCGTAAAAATTAATCCAAATCCTTTCTTCTTTGCTTAAAAAAGTGTGTTGCGCCAACCCCACATTAAGGTGGAATAAAAGCAGGTAGAAAGAAAGTATATTAATAAAAAGTATAGCAGTGTACATATAGATCTGACATCACATTAAGATACGATTAAACTATGAGAAATATATTGAAATATCACTAATAAATACGCAAGTAAACGCGTCAGGGAAAAAATCGAACCTACGGCCTTACATTTCACAACTAGCAGCACACCCGATGCGTCATTGAGAATGTATAGCTTAAAGATTTGCTTCGTCCATCCACTATAAAAAAAATCAAATACTACTCTACTCTAGAACCAAGTGCGCATCGTCACCCTTATACCTATTGCGGCCCAACAAAGACATGAAAAATGGTTGCAAGAGACGTGAAAGGGATAAAGGTACGAGTACATCTTATCTGTTACATTCAACGTGTGTTGAAGCGTTTGTGATTCAAACGCTTTTTTCATCTCGTGTATTTTTGCATAAGGATGATAGGGGACGTCTGTCAGACGCTCCGACTGTATTGATCTGAATAGAGACAATTTTATTACAAAAGCTAGTACAGCTGTGTGTGAGATTATGCGTTTTCTATTTCCGTTATATTCCAGCTGTTCGTAAAGAGTGCCTACAATCACTCAGTGAGCAATTTATTTTTATTTATTTTACACAAAACAGGTTACAACCATTAATACACAACTATTTTTACAACAGCAGTGGATGGATACAGGCTGATGATGATGATGATGATGATAATGATTGTTACAAAATTTATTTGTATGTACTTATATCATATTATAGTATTCTTCGTGGTTTAGCTGCTCTAATTTATATATTTTTTTTTGTATATGGTACTTTATAACTAATTATTGTCAACTGGCATTTAAAAGAGCAACGCCAAAGTTTCTTGCCCGTTCTCTGGCGAAACGGCCTTCCAAAGTGGCGGTAGAGGAACTTTGACGGAATCTAAATGATGTAGTAACATCTCATGAATTTAATAAATATTTTGATTTGATTTTTATTGCATCTGATCGAATCGGTCAGCGACACGACCAGTAACCACCTAAAAAAATACCACCCTTGAATAACGAAGCTCTAGATGGTACTGTACTGCCCTCATCATTCTGAGACATTATATTTTAGGTTTCAGAATGGCGCGCCTCCTTGTTCTGGAATATGCTTGCAAACGAGCGCTGACCCTACATTAAGGTGGGATAAGGACAGGTAGAAAGAAAGAACCTGTGTAGTCACACAAAGACATAGCACATTTATATCAAATCATGGTTATAATTTTCGTTCATCGCGTGCGGAACCAAGAAAAACGATTAATCAGGGCAAACTTATACAAGTGCATTGAACTTTGATCATACTTATCGTTATTCGTGGTGATCGCGTGATCAAAGCGGTGGCGTGTCGTTATATTAACAGTCATTACAAAATTTCCCAATAATAAGTCGAAACATTAGCCGTCGGCCACACGAACACAGAATTAATAATGGCCTAACTTCGCGGTGAATCCAGAACACCATCTGTGCGAAATGACGGCAGCGAAATTTTTAACATTCTATCCCTAATCTGTAAATATTGTATAATGAGATAAGAAGAAAGTGGAAAAAGTTTAATACACAATTTATCACAGACTAACGTTATTTGAAACCTTGTTAATTAAGTTACAATGTTTCTAATATTTTGACTCATTTACAGCCGAAGAATTTTGATCTTGGAATCCATAATTCACGGAAAGATTATTTACGTTTTAGTAGCAATTTAAAAAATATTACCTTCCTTTTGAGCTAGTCGAGTAAATAGTGGTAGACAGTAGGTAGAGGTTTTGAGTGGTAGAGCCACGCTGTAGACAGTAACGTCTACAGCACGAATGGGCCGGCTCTACCTGTTTGATACCACTGTCTCACAGAAAACCGACGTAAAGTTGCAGCTTGCTGTCGCGTTTCGTTCGGTGAGTGAGATTTCCGATGGCCCTTTTCCCCCTTCCTTTCCCAAACCCTTTTTCCCTCCTCTACCATTTGCTCCCTTTAGGTCGGAAACGCACCCATGATTCTTTTTGTGTCTTGGGTGTCTATGGGCGGTGGAAATCACTTGCCATCGGTGACCCAGCTGCTCATTTGCCAGTCTCTGATATAAAAAAAAATGGTCCATACGCCCTTGTGCAAGATTTTCTACCATATTTTTGGGACGTAAAGCCTCTAATATCACTCTCGCTAATTAAAGTCATAATATCCAATATTATTAATAAAAGATACACCCCACACACACACACATAGTTCTGATTCCACACTAGGTATAACATGTATCGTGGATATTGGAAACTATGAAAGATTTTCAGTCTCACAACATCCAGACCCGAAACAAATAATCGTATCTGTGAGTCACACAAACATTTGCGTCGATGAGGATATCGAACCCGCGGCCTCTCGCTTCGCAGCCTGCCACTCGCCTGCTGCACCAAGGAAGCTGTCACCTTTCCCGCATTAGTGAATCAACATTATCTAAAGCCACGTGTCCTGCACTAAGCAGGTGACTGCTAAAATCGTTGTTTAGCGTATGTGTTTTGATGTAATATTTTGAAAAAAGCTAGTGCAGGAGACGCGGCTTTTTGCCAATAATATTGGATATTGTGATTTCGAAAATCAGTCGTAATTTCTGATACTCGTATCGGAATGTGGGTGTAGGGCTATACGTATGTTGGCTATAGTTGCTTATATTTAAAAACAAACAGGATTTCTCAAATGCAGAAGGTTTTCTCCGCATTTCCTGTATGGGGACGGATACATCAATATGTCCATTAATGTAGACAGAACCGGCAGGCGACTGGGGAGTTATCGTTTTATTTTAAAATATGATATAATAATCTTTCTTTCTACCTGCCCTTATCCCACCTTAATGTGGGTTCGGCGCAACACACTTTTCAAGCATAACATTAGAAATTAAATTAGAAAATTTACTTTGCCCGACCTGGGAATCGAATCCAGGACCTCCCGGTCCACAGCCCATACATGCTGCCACTAGACCAAGGAGGCGACAATAATAATAAAATAATATAATAACAACCCTGTAATATTACTGTCTCACTGCTGGACACGGGCCTCCTCTACTAATAGGGGTTAAGCCTTAGCTGGCCTAATGCGGGTTGGTAGACTTCACATACCTTCGAAATTCTTGAGGAGAAACTCTCGAATATGCAGGTTTCCTCACGATGTTTTCCTTCATCGTTATAGCAAACGATAATACACAATAGAAAAGTCAGAAGTGTATGTTCCTTTTTGGGATTGTTCTCGAACCTCCGACACTCGTCTCGGCAGTCCGTACCACACCCAACTGAGCTATCGCTGCTTTTACGATATGTAGTAAAATATTCTTTACGTTATTATTATCGTCATAAAACGACGTGTAATTTGGTTGTTAATTACAGCATTGAAACAAATGCTAGGCTATTGTAATGGCTCCGAGTTTTAAATTAGGCAGGATTACGTTCGGTAAAATAGCTTTTATAAGATTATACCGTATTGATTTTTAAATCGTGATTTATGTTTAGTTGCCGTTGAGTTTATTTTTCTGTTTTTGTATTTAGGTACTGATTATAGATTAAAAAATTATAAAACACAATACATCATCATCATCAGCCACAGGGCGTCCACTGCTGGACATAGGCCTTCCCCAAAGATTTCCAAATCGACCGGTTAGAAGTGGCCTGCATCCAGCGACTTCCTGCGACTTTTATCAGGTACGTCTGTCCACCTAGCAGGTGGACGTCCAACGCTGCACTTGCTGGTATGCCAACTATGGGCCGCATTAGAAAGCTCAGTCACTTAGCGAGCTAAAGAGAGGGCTATGCTCGGTGTTTCTCTACGCGATCAAATCAGAAATGAGGAATTCCGTAGAAGAACAAAAGTCACTGAAAACACAAATATGCAATTAAAATAATAAAATTATGAAGTAAATTTATTGTACTATACTATTAATAATTCGAAAGTTTGGATGGAAGTATGTTTGTTACTTAATAACGTCCGAGTGGCTGAACGGAACGGCCGGTTTCAATAAACGATCTTAGTTTAGAGTGCAGATACATCGCGATTATGAACCAATCAAATCAAGTCATTTGACGGAGTCATGTTCAAACTGTGTTCTTATTGGCTAATTTTGTAATCTATCTACACATTCGAACTGAGATTGTTTATTGGAACCGGGCGTAAGTGTTTGGCACAAAAATAGATTATTATGGTCGGGAATAGTCACAGGAATAGCAGATAGGCTACTTGTTTCCGGAAAATGTACGTTGCCCTTGTATAGATTTGTGAATAAATTACCACGCGAACGAAGTCATGGGTAACAACAAGTCCTCTATAAATAAAGATTCCGGTATCAAATCACTCATTTTAAATAGTCACGGGCGGCTCGGCCTGCGGTGGCCCATACGCTTATGTTACATATATATGTGCCGCCTCCGACGGGTTAATAAATATGATAACGCTGAAAATTCCGACGAATAAATCTCGCTGTACAAATGTATCGCATAAAGAAAATTGGTTCCGCACAATTTCGGTAATGCACGAGTTGGCTGGTCAAATAGGGATATGGCCAAGCGTTTTGATTGAGGGTATGTGACTAGACGGATAGGTAGCCTTTTGTCTCAATATTGTTTCATAATATAAGCTCATGCTATCCTTGAAGGCAGGAGGAGGTGCAACGTACTCCCCCCGCCCAAAATTCTTTTCGTCGCATGGGTGAAGTCGCCATCTTGCTCGAGTGGCAGCCTATATGGGCTGTGAACCGGGAGGTCCTGGGTTCGATTCCCAGGTTGGGCGGCATGCTTTCTTAACACCATTTGCCCGGGACTGAATTCCTCATATGAGAGTTGATGTTAGTTACAATATGCTTGAAAAATTGTGTTGCGTCGACCGCACATTAAAGTGGGATTACGGCAGGTAGAAAGCAAGATGTAATATGGCTGGGACAAATTACAGTCCTAGGTGACTATTATGTTTTTTTTTAACATCGACGAAACGAAAAGTCATATAACTGACCGGATCAAGAACCTCGTTCTTTTTTAACTCGGTTTAAATGAACACAAAAGCTACGCCAAGTGGTCATCAAAATTTATATTCTATCAATGTAATCCTACAAAGCCTCACCCAGTACTCTAACACCCTTAACGAGTAATTCTATTACAATACCTCTTAATCGAATCCCAAAATTAAATTTCCTCTGAGCAAATACGAAAGAGGGTTATGACTGCTATTTGATATCACTAATTTCACGGCTTCGCGCTGCCACCGCAATAAATTACTAGACAGGAAATGAGCTCGGTGCTCCGGAAAAAGGAAAAAATGCTAATAAAATTGTACCTTGCCCGTTAATCTTAACCCTCGCCCTCACAAAGACAGTTTTGTTCAGATTTCAGATGCCTAGGTAACCGGGAAATTAATATTTCCTAAGAGCCGCCGGGACACGTGCTTCGGCCGAATTTAATTAACGGGGAGCGGAGAGCATGTCTGCGGCCTTTTTACCGTCTTTCTTGTTTCAATGTTCGTGTGCCTCACTTGACGCTTGTTTAATTTTGTCTTTTTCATATTCGTTCTTTGTTTTTGATTTTTCTGTAAATATTTTAACTTTAGCCAGAGCTTTAGCCAGTTTTTGAGATGGTTTATATTTTTGTTGACTATTTTTAGCTTTGTTTATTATTTACTTTGTAAGGTTTATTTGGCTTTTGGCTCTTTATTTTATGGCTTCTCTAATATCTCTCTTTAATGATAAGATTAATGATGTTTTATAACTATTCCGTTTACAGTTTTTGTTTATATTATATACTTGCGATTTACTCTATCTAAAAAATGTTTTTAAAGAATGATTTCTTCACTATAAATAACTATACACGAAAATCACACACATAATTCTGGCCACACACTAGGTTTAACCTGTATGGTTGGTATCAGAAACTATGAGAGATTTTCGGTCTTAAAAGAAATATTCACAACAAACATTTGTCTCGGTGCGGGAACCGAACCCGCATCCTCTCGCTTCACAGAGGGCTACTCGCCCGCTGCGCAAAGAAGGTTGTCAAATTTTGATCATTTTATACAACATAAACTCAAGACTGTATCCCCGAAGTACTAGTGAACTAGAACACCCACATTTCGCCAAGCTTAGTTCCGACCCAGATGTGATGGAAGGTGAGCCTATCGCAATACCACTACGCCACCGAGGCATTTGGTCATTTTATTCAAGGATCATTGTTCATCCCATCAACCCCGTTTCAATTGAACAGCTTCACTAAATTAAATACAACACTATAAACCAACGGCTCCATAAGACTTAGGGCCTCGTTCACCACCCTCAAGTAAAGTGTCAAGTAGGCTAATCGTCAGTTAAAGTCACCCGTAACTGCACGTGTGAATTTCACGACGTTCGAGTAGCATGCATCTTATGATTAAACTGGCCAGTAAGCTACTTGCCACGTCGTCTGCCAAGTAGCGCGTTTACTTGACGGTTAAAGTTTAAAGTAGGCAGTTAATTGTACATTTTATCGTAGTTAAATAAACTATAAAATCAAATTATAGTAGTCATACCTTAATAACGATGTTTAACGTTTTAAATGAACGTGTTAACTGTAAAATAGCCTTTCATTTAAAAAATCAAGTAGTTTCAACAAAAACAAACTGCAATTCGGGCGAGGCGAACACCGATGTCCAGACGGGGTCACGCAAAACTCGTCCTTATGGCACACGATTTAGTACCTGTGTAACTATTTATATAGCAAAAAAAGGGTCCGGTAGGTTTTTGTGTCATGTGGTGCGGACGCGGGACGAGTCACGAGTGTTTTTTTTGCCAAAATAAGATACTTTTGACGTAATATTGAACGAATGGGACGCAGGATTTGTGATATCATTCACTTAACCAGTAAGTTGCTACTCAGAGCTCTAATTTTGCTTGTGAAATTAACAGAAGTTACTCAGAACTCTTACTTGTCAATTAACGCTAGTCAGAAAGTAACTAATCAACACTTTACTTGGAGTTGGTGAACGAGGCCCTTAATCTCATTTGCAAAGCGAATCCGACTTTTTTAAGTGAGCTAAGCCCGCCCCGGGTCCGTTCCATGACTCTGAATTTCCACTTTAATTAAATGGAAACAAGAGAATGGTGGGTCTTCTCGTCACTACATTTCAATAGCTAGTTTTTATATTATTTTAAAGCATACTTTGTTCGAAAAAGACGATTTACATACTTTATGGACCATTTCAAAGTAGAGGTATAAGTAGCTTTTGTAGTTCAGCTTGCGTGATGTAGTTCGGTGCTCTATGAAAGTACAGTGCGTTCAGCATGGATAAGTGTAATATTGCATTATTCATAATCACAAATTACGAACTTAACTGGTCCGTGAAGTTTTTAAACTTGTGATAACTTCAAAATTTCTTCGTTCGTGACCAAATTTATATTAGAATAAGCTATATCGAACACAAAAAGAATCATGAAATCTGTCCACATTTGGCTGAAATATCGTGTTACATACATTCTTTTTTTTATATATATGTATATATTGTAAATAAAATACAGACGAATTGATTACCTGCTTCTGTGTCTTCTGCTTCTGTGAAGTCGTCCGAAAACCAATATACTTGGACCGTCATATTTTCGGCGACTTTTGAGGCACGTAATGTTGACATGGTGACTTTTGCTGACTAGGATAATAATCACCGGGTGACTTAACCTCAACTCATGACTCGATTTTAGACGCTTTAAGGCTGAGATCTATAGAGCGAACTTCGACTAAGTCTAAGTCAAAGAAACGATTACAGTGAGGATTTGGAATTTTTAAATCAAACTTTGATATAGTCAAAGTTCGCTGTACCTCTATAGCTTCCAATTTTAGTATCATTATGCATTAACGACCTTAGGCTCAATTGCACCACTATTATTAACCTAGAGTTAGTCCTAACCGCAAGTTAAGTTACATGTCATTCATACATTTTCTGTCAATTTAGCTTGCGGTTAGGACTAACTCTAGGTTAATAATAGTGGTGCAATTGAGCCTTAATATCATTAAATAAGTCAGAACGACGTATTATTAGAACAAAATGTTTTTAAGGATTGACTTACAAAAAATATTTGTTTTTAACCCAGTATATTTTTTTACATTTGCGGATTGAGGTATAATAGCCGTACATTCATGGCTTGGTTTATTGCCGAATTTCCTTCCGGGTATCGTATACTACGCAGTTCATGCGAATAATTTGCATATGAAAATGTTCAAACATGATATATGATTTTGGCTTGCGTTTTAAGATGGTTGACATCTTTCGGAATAATTTTTAAAACAATTAGAATAAAAAAATCCTACGAATTGAGAACCTTCTTTTTAACTCTTTTGAAGTAGGTTTAAAATTGAAATTATGTTATAGATTCCTAGAGAATGCTATTACTAATCTTACGGCGTCTTTGTCTGTTATCTTATCTTTTAAATTATAATAACTCGTGACGTTTTATGATAGTCATACATTATATTATCATGAAAATAATAATAAAACAAAACAAAAAAGAAAAATCTAAGGTGGTACGGACCCTTTGGAGCTTAAATGTATCTTGCTTGACCGGATTTAGTTACAAACAATCTTGTATTTGAACTTCTACATTATCACCAAAATTCTATCTTCCCATTGCCAAAATATATCGTTTCAAATATATAGTGAAAAAGATTTTCTCGACTGCACTGAAACGAGCTAAACCAAACGTATTTTTGCACCGCAAAGTTACAAATCACACGACAGACAGGGCCGGAGCGGGAGGAAAATTCAGCGGTAAATCCGCATCCCTAGCTTAGTTGTCGAGCCGTCCCGATGTCAATTAGCTAACAGGTAGCAGGACAGGGGATGTCAATGGTAATTAACTAAGAGATACCCGCGTCCGAGTACGGCCCTGTTATATGCAACACCGGCAGATGCCTTACATCCAAAGATTTATGTATGCAAAATAAGGTTATGATGAACATGTGTTGAAAGTTAGAGCTATTGTCTGGTTGATTTATACGGAATGTGTGAACTAGAAAATAAATTACTAGACATGAAGCTAGAGAGAATGGATGTGAATTTTTATACAGTGATTCCTCTTGCATGCTTGTTTATTTGCTTATTTATTTATTCCTTATATAAAGACACCCTATTTCTGACCGACTTCAAAAAAAGGAGGAGGTTCTCAATTCTCTCTGTATTTTTTTATGTATGTTACTCGATATCTCCGCCAAATGTAAACCGATTTTCAAGATTATTTTTGTATTCTATAGAGCTTATTTCAAGGGTGGTCCCATATATTAAATTTTAATTTGAAGTCAGTCCGTTAAATGTTAAACTTGTGATTATTATAACAGTCTTATAATAACTTTTTTACTTTTGAGACTAATCACAACCTACATATTTTATTCATTGTATTTTGTTCAAAATAAAATTTAGTAAGTTCATACATTTTACATAATATTATACTCGTAATACATTATGGTAACATCCCTATTGCATTCAGTAACTTCGATTTATCAAGGGTTGACCACAGCGCAAAAGCCATCTGTTAATGAAAACTGGCGTCAGTTTTATACAAAGCTGGGACAGTCTGGCTTTACTTGCATGTACATCCATTAGATTTATGTGCACGTATTTAAAATCACCCTCTTGTATTACAAGTAGAAAACCAACAATGTTTTTGGTGCTTGATAGTTTTTTCCGTATTATATATACAAAATAAAGTTGTAAGACTGGATTTCACTAATACCACCAATCTTTTTATAATATATTTAGAATTTACTCAATATAATCCTGGAGATTAAATATTATATTTAGCTAATTTAGGAGCAAAGCCTTTGGTTATATATTATTAATAAATTATTGAATTATCTTGGTAACAAGAACGGAACTAAGCTCGGCGAAATGTGTTCTAGTTCGTTAGTGCACCTTTGCCTACTCCTTCGGGAATACAGTCGTGAGCTTATGTAATGATATCTTGGGTATGGCGGTCTTATATTTGGGGGTAGTAGACTGGTAATTAATTTCGGATAACACTAATATTGTCAATAATTGAGTGGTAAGTCACGCTGTAGACAGTAACGTCTTCAACACTAATGGGCCGCCGTGACTAGTGCCATACCACTGTCTCACAGAAAACCGCCGTAAAGTGGCAGCTCGCTGTTGCGTTTCGTTCGGTGAGTGAGATTTGCGGAGGCCTAATTCCCTTTTCCTTTCCTAATCCTTATTCTCCTCTTTTTAAGTTGGCAACGCTCCCATAATACATTTGTATCCTGGGTGTCTATATGGTGGAGATCACTCACCATCTACTCGTTTGCCAGTCATTGCTATAAAAAAAAATATTACGAAATTAATGTTCATAACATATTAAAAATTATCTACGAAATAATCCCTAATATTTAATGCAACAATGACGGAACAGAACAAACTATTCCGACTTGTTGCGAAATAGAGTGCAACATTCTCTTCTATACCGATTCGAATACGGTTTATTTTGTATACGTTTTGTTATGTCTATTATAGTGTATTCACTATCGTTATTCCAGAAATGTAAACATTTTTATGTGGCATATTGCCTTGGTAATCTTTGTACAATGCAATAGCATTATTATTATACATCGATTGCGGTTATCTTACTTATAAGGTTAACACACTGATTTCTTAAGTTTACGCGAATATTATACATTGAAATAAAACCATTTTTACGGATTCTATCACGATTAGGTTCTAATTATTAGTCAGTATGACCCGCGACAAAGAAGATTGCAAAGCCTTCGAAACGTCGGGAATGATAATTAAAACCTAATCTTGATAGAATCCGCAAAAATAGTTTTATTTCAAGGTTAACACACTCAAAAATATTGTTTTAAATAGGATGGATATTATTTTGTTTACGTTTTTAGAATAAGGTTTGTGAATGGACTTTATTTGTTCAGTACGTCTATACATCCACTTCGCTCGTATCTCAGCATTAAAATTTAAGCAGGTGGTTGCCGTGTTGGTATCAATGTTTTTGCGGAAGCTGTGTACGAGAATTTATTGGACATTTGGTACCTCGTGGCAGGATATATCGTTCAAGTCAGGTGAATAATTCTTTGAATTTGTTTATACTAGATTTGGGTCTCCATTTATGCAATAGGCAGTTGTTTTGATCGTATAGTTGATATTGTAACGGATACGTTTATCATTTTCTTGAGTTATGAGATGAGTTGGTTGCTAGGCACATTGATTAAACGTTAAATATAACTCGCGCATTGTTCCAAGTGTAATATATTAAATCTCATAAAACTTACTATTTACTACCTTGAATGTTCTATTTACAGTGTTTACAAACTACTGATTGACGACATAAATATATAGATAAAACGTTAATACCGACCCAGATAAATTCGCACATGCGAAAAACTAAAGATATGCCCTTATAGAAACCTGAATATGAATAAAGATAAAAGTGGCTATTATTAGTTATTTAAAATTGAGGGATGTTATAACGAAACCAGTCAATTATTTAGCAACTTACTGAGTAATAAATTTCAATTACTTCCCTCGTAACCAATTTTGTGAGCACAGACATAGATACCGAAATGAGGAATTTGTCTTTCTCATTTGTCTATTACGGCGCGTATCTCTTGATTAGATTTAAAGAATGGCAACAAAGCAACGGAAAGCGGGGTTCAGCGGAACTTCATTATACATTTTTCTCTCTGTTCTTCCCACCCCGTTCTCCCCAGCAATCATTGCGTTCCTATGGCATGTCTACGGAATTAAAGATAAAAGTCGACGTAATAAAAGGGGAAATAAGGGAAAGATTGCTATAATATTAAAATATCTGCGAAAAAGTTTCGCAGCTCCAAACGTTTCGCATTCGAGATAATATTCAGAAAATTTACATATAAATTAAAATAAGATTAGCAACATTAGGAGATTCCCGACAATGTCGCACGGGTTTCACGAGTTTAAAATATTTTGTATACAAAATGTACAAGTGAATACGACTGAGGAAAAATAACTTACGTATTCTGACGTTTATAGCGGAATCGTCGGGAGATATTGCGAAATAAGAACCCATACATTAATTTCTTAAGGTATAATTATGTCTTGCCGCCAATTTTAAACGTTTCATGTAGTAATTTTAAGGACAGTTTATAGCGATAGTTCAATGGCCCAAGCAGGAATACTTTTGACAATCGAATTCGTATCGAGCTCGATGGGCGTCTATGCCATTTGTATTGTAACAACCCTGACTTTTCTAAACGCGTTCTAAATTTGCTGTTGCCCGTAAGTTCGTTCGCGTGGAAATTTATATTCCGGGATAAAAGTAACATATCGTTTATCCTGATGTATAATCTATATAACTGTAAAGTTTCATCAAAATCCATTCAGTAATTTTTGCGTGAAAGACTAACATAAGGACTCAAAAACTTTCGCGTTTATATAAGATTTAGTGAATAAGATTTTCTGAGGTCTAATTCCTCTCTAACCCTTTCTTAACACTGCAATGCATTCATAATTCTACTCATAATAAAAGCGATGGAGGTCACTTACAATCAACTGACAAGCTCTATTGCTAGCCTTTGCTTTAATAAATTAATAATTGGAACTTACACCTAAAATTAATTATAAATTGTTACAAGGTTACTTCAAAAACTTGAAACAATTAAAAACTTTAAACCCTTTTTGTCTTCAAGAGGCTAGACCTATTGTAATTTAATAAGAGCAACGTCTACGTAGTCGATCGTCTGTATTTACTTCTAAAATTACATTTTATCGTAGATTATTACTCTTAAGTTTCACTTTTCATATTGAAAAGTTAATCAATACTTATTGAATATAATGTATTTTAGCCATTTTAGCCAATTGTTTCACTGCCTCGGTGGCGTGGTTGTATTTTGGTACGCCTACCGTCCTTAGCTCTCGGATTCGATGGGTTGGGCAAAGTGATATTGGATTTTTCCATATCAGCCCGGAGTTTGGAATTTGTGCCCGATATGGCGAAAGGCTCGCCCCCTATTACATCTGGGACAGAACTGAGCTCGGCGAAATTTGAGTGTTCTAGTTCACTAAGGCGCCTCTGCCTACACCTTCGGGGATACAGGCGTGAGCTTATGTTCACTCGTTTTAATACGAAATTTATATGTGTTGCAAAAGTTGACACCAACCAATGGGTAAAGTGCTGTTCGGTTTCTTTGTCTCATATCGGGAGGTCTTGAATTCGATTCCCAGGTTGAGCGGCGTATTTTTCAAACAAGACCTGCCCTTAGCTTTGTCCCACAGAGAGCCTGAAGTCAGGCAGGCAACCGGACGAAGAAGCTAAGTTGAATTCTTTCCGCAATGTGTTTGAAAATCGTGTAAAAGATTTACTAGATAACAATACAAAATGAATTATTTTTAAAGCGGTTTCTTTGGCAACACAGCTACTGTAATTAAATCGATTTCAATTATATCATATCCTATAACAATCCCAGCAGCTCACACGTATATGGTAACTTTGCCAAGGAAGTCTGCCAAAATTGCGTTTTGAATATATACTTCTGTCAGCAGAATATACGTTTAAGGAAGTTTTAAGTAATACATTATATTAACAACATAACTATATCTCCATTACAGTAAGTATTAGTTAATATACATAAGTAGGCATTAGGGAAATAGTATAGAGGTAAGTATTAATAGGGATGAAATTCACAACATATGTGACAACAGTACTTAATAAAACGGTAAATAATGCTTTGGACTTCATTAGCACTAAGTACAAGCACAACGCCGCTTAGGGTCGAATAAAATATTTAATATGTATTTTTGTTTGTTGCAGATAAACTCAGAAATGGCTGAACCGATTTTAACGGAGCTTTAGCACAATAAACCTTACTGACTTAATCGATTTGAGCTACGTTGAGTTCTTATGGAAGATAAGATTAAGATAACATTTCTTGTTACCTGAGGTATTCAATTATTTGCTTGTTATTTTATTACGGCATTCGTACAAACGCTGAAAATTATCCCGAAAAACCTAAATAAAATACAAGTTAGATGTCCATTTTAAAATCAATCAAAAGTCCGTACTATCAATTATACGAAGGATTATGACATCGCAATTAAACATTGAACAAACATGTAGCGATTGGTCACCGATTGTGCATTCAATGTGACCAATCAGCCGCTCCGGTGATTATCGTTCACGGAACACATAATTTTGCGGTTGATATCTGATCGGAGAATGTTATACAATGCAGCCTCGCATTAATCGCTAGATTACTGCTCCAAATGATATTTGATCACCAATCACGGTGTGATATCTGATGCTTTCACACGCGTTTGTTTTGGCGATGTCAATATGTTTGGTTTTGGATTAGAGATTTTGTTTAACAGATAAGCAAATTCAATTAAATATTTTTTTATTATCGTCGAATGCATATGACCTACGTGATGGTAAGTGATTTCATAACCACCGATGGTCATACATCGGCAATGCGTAAGGCATAACCAAGCTTCCCCCTACTGTGGAAATGAAAGAAAAAATAATTGAGAAGGAAGCAAGCCATTTAGGACACAGGAAATTCATTAAATTATTTAGGAGCAAGAGGGCTCTTTTAAAATTGGACCGTGTTACGCAGAAATGGTCCAACCCACAAAAATACAAACAAAAATCTTGACACCAATATGGTCTATTAATGGTTTGGAACATGTTGGCATCAATAACATTTATTTTATTTTTTGTGGGTTGGATCATTTCTGCGTAACACGGTCCAATTATGCTTAATATGAATTACTAAACCTAAAACTCTAAGCTCAGCGTGTTCACCAGTGTAAACCGGGCTTATCGAATTTCTTTTTCGGATTGTGGAAAAGAAAAATAAAGGTTATCCTATACTAATAGGTTAAACTCACCAATTATACCGGTTTTGATGATAAATTCATTGTACCTCATAATATAAAAAAATAAGACAGTAGTGGAGATAGCAACGTGATTTTCTCTCTGTCTTGTATTCAATATTAGCAATATTATAAGGATAACAAGTGTTAATCGAATTCAAGGGTTTCTGAAAATACCAGTTAACCTTCAATTTACCATACAAACCACTCTACTACTAGAAGACGAGGCAATATTTGCCACAATGATCAATATCACATTGATGAGGATCTCACAAAAAACACCAGTCGTCTATTTTTATCATTTATAAACATTTATCTATGTAATGCCTGTTCATTAATCAGCCTAAAATGACTGACCCGGTTAAGATGATCTATCCATCATCCGGGATCGCACCGGGCCGATCTCACTATATATCATTTGCCATGTGTCAGGAAGTTGAGTAGTGGATCGGTTGAAAACCGCAATAAGGTTAGTATGTAATAATTCGGTGTCGAAAATAATCAAATTGACTTTATTATATTATTCAATATTTCATCGAACCTTATTAATTAAAATAATAACATAAGCTCACGCCTGTATCCCTGAAGGGGGTAGGCAGAAGCGCACTAGCGAATTAGAACACCCACATTTCGCTGAGCTTAGTTCCGTCCCAGATGTGATAGGGGGCGAGCCTATCGCCATATCGGGCGTAAATTCCAGACTCCGGGCTAATATGGAAAAATCAGAAATCACTTTGCCCGACCCGGGGATCGAACCCGAGACCTCAGAACCGTAGTCATACCGAAATACCACCACGCCACGAAGGCAGTCAGTATAATTAAAATAATACCTTTATTAATTATGAATAATTGCAGAGTTGACTGCTTTAGAGCGACCACCTTATTTCTATCGCATTCTATCCCAGCGTACTGCCAGGACTTGCGAGGGGCTTGTGACATGACTTGATGGTTGATTGGGGTGGGTTTGCATCTATGCTGCAACATTGCTATGCCTGCATCAGTCATCCGCTTGTCATGGCGCAAGCCCCTCGATTTGCTTCTTCTCTATTTGGAGTGTGAAGATGCATAAATAGGCCATGATTCTGATGACCACCGATAAACAAATTGCTTTTTAGATTGCACTACGCTTGGCGTCAAATATAGTTTGTCGTGCTCAGATAAAAAGTAATTGGCTGTCAAATCCTTTTCATAAACATAGCTTGCTAGTGAAGGTAACAATAGAAAATATTTTTATCTACTTTAAATTTCATAAACGAGATTATGTAACCTAAATAGCTTTAACTTATAAACATGTACATACAACGACATCAGCTCCAAAAGTATGTCATGCCGCAACACCGATGTGAAACGCCTAACTTAAGGCAACATCACAAACAATCCAAATTATCTTTACACTGTATAAAGGTGCCCCGCCGTCAGAATTCTATTAAGAGGGACTCAAGTTGTTTGCTTGAGCATTGTTTATGTTACATTCTTCGTGTTGAACCTTCATATGACATAGTATTCGCAATTTCGCCCCGGCCCAGTTTCACACCGTCAAATTATGTTCCCCACCTGTTAGCGTTATGAATTTTGCTCATTTTTGTCGTGTGTTCATTTCTATATTTTTATGTTCTTTAATTTAGTTTGATATATTGTTATCTGTACTAATATTATTAACCTAATAAGTTTGTTTTTAAGAAGTTAATTGCTGGAACTACAGGACTATTTTTAAATGTCACTATTAGCTACAGTTTCCGGAGTGATTGGTGAAAAACTTACTCGAGTCTCATTGATTACAAATAGTAATTATAAACTGTTTTTTTTCTGAAGCTTCAAATCAATCCAATTATAAAATAAATTATATTTTAAATTCTCAAGAGGTTACATATTTTATTTAATAACAACGTAAATGTGTTGAATGTGGTTAACCTGTTGGAGTCGGCATAATACAAATTATATCTCCACGGCCACCGGTGGCTGAGCCGCCCGTCACTAATGAAAATCGAGAAATCTGTTTACTCATTCTGATATTTACATCTTTACCGATATCGACAAAATGTAGGTACGTTTTGCAAAGGATCAGTGACTTCTTGTACTTCCTGGAAATTCTAGGATTGTACGTTCTAATTGATTGAATTAGTTCTTGCGTCAAACCATTTCTACTCGTAGTTGGCTAAGACAACATAGTTTTGCAGTGAGTTTATTGGCCGGTGACCCGGATTGAAATTTGCTACAAAGTTGATTGCTTTGCGACCCCACTTGACAGAAGTTTTGCTCTGATTCCTCACCCGCGTGCTAACACTATTGGAATTCTATTGAAATCCTACTGGAATTCTATCACTTTGATTACATTTTAGACCAATTATGTATGGTTGGAGGTACTTTCTCCGACGACTGCCTCAGTGGCATAATGTGGCATACATTTGGTTTTGTGACTCAAAAGAACTTGTATACCTCTATATAGTTGTCCAATTAAAACACTAGACCCTAAACAAATTGGTTCATTATTCATTCTTGTTACAGAAGGTTATTCGAGAATAGTTTACATCGGGAGGTATTAAAAACTCATTACAATTAACCAAATGCCAGCGCCAACCAGCACTAATTCATGCGCGTACCGCGTACCGATGTTCAAATAAATCCTTATTTCGGGAAACTTTGACAGTTGTTTTATTCATTGGCGCTATACTTAACAGAGCGGGAATAATTATGGTAATTTGTAAATTGTAATTATAACGTTTGCAATAAAATATTTTCTCAAGATTTTATTTCAAGTATAGTGTTTTGCAATATGAAAAATATAGTGATTTTGTAATTATTTACAACTAGCTGTTGCCCGCGACTCCGTTCGCGTGTAAATTTATTTTCATGATAACAAGCAGCCTATGTGTTAATCCAGTGTGTCAGCTACCTTCATACCAAATTTCATTAAAATTTTTCTAGCCGTTTGAGCGCGAAGAAGTAAAAAACATACAAACACACTCACAAACTTTCGCCTTTATAATATTAGTGTGAAGTGTGATTAAAATTTTATATCAAATTAAAAACTATCATAAAAACCGTCTATATTTATCGGAATTAGGAAGTATCATACTTTCAAATAAAAATACAAATTAATATAAAAACGTCGTTTTTAAACTTAGTTGAAAAGCTAAATCATCTGATAGCTTATAGAGATAGAGTATCAACTTTGTTTATTTATTAATCTATCTATTTAAACACAATTAACAGTCTCGTTTAGGTATCTTTCTTTGTGGTGTCGGCGCCACACACTTTTTCAAGCATGTTGTAAAGGATTCGGCTTATTTTTTACGACCAGCTGCCTGCTTGATGTCAACCCCCCTTTGGAGGTTAGAGTATTAACTCTACTAAGAAAATGTCTCCTACTACCACAGATTAAATCTTGGCATACCCCATGGCACAAGGGGAGTTTTATACCGAATTTGAATACTAAATTCAACCATAACTCACTATTACCATAAAAAATAACAGAGTCGTTATCCGTCACTTAACGGTGTCCTCGAAGATAAAGTTTCACGGGGGAATGCGTTTAAGTGACTTAAATCCATTCATGTTGAGGATGTTTATGCAATCTCTTAGTTACTCGCGTAGGGTGTAATTAGGGTTGTCAAAAATGAGATGTTAATTTAGAAGAGACGTCATTTTTAAGATGGAAGTACCGTGTTTGCAGGTTTTATTGTTAATGTGTTTGTATATCTTATTTTACATTAAATCCTACTATGCTCCTCTAGACGAAAATGAGTCTTGAGTCATTTAGAATGCATTAATTAAATTAAATTTTTTAATGGTTTAATGTTCATAGTACTGGATTTTTTGCATATGTTTAATACTAATTCTCATTAGGTGCAGTGGCTCGAGCAGGAATAATTTTGTAAATTGAATTCATATGACGTTTGCTATGCACTAATAACATTTGGTTAATCATCATCATCAGCCATAGGACGTCCACTGCTGAATATAGGGCTCGCCCAAAGATTTCCAAAGATTTTGGTTAATATTTCATACTAATGACACAGACACACATCGAGCCCGATTCGAATTCGATTGTCATAAAAAAACTGCTGCTTCCACCCATGAAAAGAAAATGTATGAGTAAATACACGCTGAATTAAAACATAAGATTCCGTCAAATTCAGCATGCGACAACCCTAAGTATAACGTAGAGAGGTCCATGCAAAAAGCTTATCTTATTATGCGGTGCAGTATAATGTAGCGTCGAGTAATGGAGTGCGAATGTCCCACCTTGAATGCAGGGAAAGTCCTCGTTGTCATAAGATGTCTGCACAACCCGAGGCTGCTGGGGATACTAAGTCGTTGAATTTAATTAAAAAGGATTTTTAGGAAAAAAAGGAAAAGGCCTTGCGCCTTGAAAATATAAATGTGCACTGGATGATTTATTTATACTGAATAATGTGCAGTTTTTGCTCATTAAGTAGAATGAATAGGTACGTATTCGTAAACGTAGTAAGAACTTTTATGTTAAACGAATGAAAGGATATTAATGTGGGGTCGGTGCAACACACTTTTTCAAGCATATTGCAGAATGGATTTGGCTTAGTTTTTACGACCGGCTGCCCACCTAACGTCAACACCCTCTGGGGGATCAAGAGAGCAATTTAAATTAGAAAATTCGCCATGCCCGAGCTGGGAATCGAACCCAGGACCTCCCGGTCCGCAGCTCATGTATGCTGCCACTAGACCAAGCAGGCGACTAGAAAAGGAATATCGAAAGGCATGCCTTGATAGTCGCCAAAATTACTACAATTTGAAATGGCTAAATATTCACTGGCTAATTTCACAACACAATTTCCACAAATAACATCTACGGCGATAGAAATCATTGGAGAAGCAATGAAATCTAAATATTATAATATATTTCCATGAACTGTGATTTAAATTAACATTTAAAGTTAAGATTGATTTCTCAACCCTTTGAACATTGATAAGGCCATCAAAGAAAGGAAGATATATTAACATGATCCATATCGAGGTAATTCTAAGATGTACAAAGATAACGAGAAAGTAGCATTGAACCGAAAGTAATTGATAATATAATTTAACAAGAAAGGATAATATCTCTCTGTCGCCCATCGCAATCTATTCCGACAGGAACAAATATCGTCGAATACTTCTTGTAATAACGCTGTTGCTCTCAAAATGTTTCTCAAAGTTTTCCGTAGTATATACTGAATTGGGTTAACTTTGAAGTATAACATCCGATAATATTAAGATACTGCAATATGTATCATGAAATATTTTCACGGCCTGCCTCGGTGACGTGGTTGTACGACTACGGTTCTGAGGTCTCGAGTTCGATCCCTGGGTCGGGCAAAGTGAAATTTGAATTTTCCATATCAGCCTGGAGTCTCGAATTTGTGCCCGATATGGCGATAGTCTCGCCCCCTATCACATCTGGGACGGAACTAAGCTCGGCGAAATGTGAGTGTACTAGTTGGCTAGTGCGCCTCTGCCTACCCTTTTGAGGATACAGGCGTGAGCTTATGTTATGTTAAATATTTTCAATAGCAGTAGTTAAATGTCGACTAAATTCTACACCATATTAAGTACAGCAGGGTAATTATTAGACATCAGCTAAGGTTAACTTAGCAGTTAACAATAAGTAGTGAGTGTTTTCGGACCAAATTTATCTGCATTCGTCGTCGTCCCAAACACGTTTTGGCAGACCCCAATGATCCCATCACAGTTGCTGTCGAAGCAGCACTTTCCATTCTCGATACCAATAATTGTAATATTAACACCAGACCCCGATATCGGAACCGCCCCAGAGTCCGAATATCTTCCACAGCAGATCCTCGGCATACTAGTACGCAGAGATGATTTTTAATTTAAATCTATCATTGAAATAAAACCATTTTTACGGATTCTAACACGATTCGGTTTTATTTTTTTATGCCCAACGTTTCGAAAGCTTTGCAGCTTTCGTGGTCACGGGTCGGACTCTAGTCTCTCTCTTAAAAGGCACCTCTGTGATCAATCGCAGTCAAATGAATATATTTCTGGCTAGAGGGCCATAAGCGCCAGCTATATATTCAGGTGAAGCTATAAAAGCAATTTTGCTAACGGGACAAGTCCATTCGAGAAAAAAAATATTATCAATAAATAAATACATACTTAATTCACCCACCAGTCAAACACCCAACAGTCGCACAATTAGCTCTGAACCCACACTAGGTATAACCTGTATCGTAGGTATTAGGAACTTCGAGGAACTTACGGTACCACAGAATTCAGATCCAAATCACACAAACTCGGTGCGGTAATCGAACCCGAAGCCTTTTGCTTCGCAGATGTCAATAGTTTCTATATTTATGCTTAATCTCAACTGATATAGAATATTTATTTTTAGTCGATAATTTTCTGTAATTATAATTTTGGTACGATTCAACCTTGACATTGGCAGAATCATCGCAAATGCGTGGAAGCCTTTTATTATAAAAAGAAGAAGAAGAAGAATATTTATCCTACAGCATTGTACTATATATAAGCCTCAGTCTGCTGAATGATTTAGTAATTACAGAATGAACATATGGATTTGTGTAAAAAGCCTTGTAATATACTTTTGTTGTTATATCTCATTTGTACCGACTTAGTACGATATAACAAAGATAAAACAAATCACGGCTGTATTTGTGACGAAAATGTAAGACCCTCAAAGGATCCCGCTTCTCTAATTGGAACTGTTTCGAAATTATTGTTAAGCATAGTTATGATGACAAAATTAAGTGCTAGCGAAAATGTTGATGAAACAAAAATTCTGACACTCACCTGTTATCCCCGAAGTGGTAGGTAGAGGCTCAACTCAGGCCCAGTTTATGCCACTTTTTGCCCATAATGTGGTAGGATACAAGCAAGCAAATCGCCATATAGAGTACAAAGTTGATACTAAGCAGCAAAACACTCTAGCTAAACACTTTTCTGACCCTGGAATAGAATCTAAAATGTTATAATGGTACTCGTACTGCGCTTGTAATACATGTACGCCATCGAGGGCCGAAAAAATATCTTTCTCTCTTTCTACTTTCCTTAATGCGTGGTCGATGCAACACACTTTTTCAAGCATATTGCAAAAATGATTTGGATTACTTTTACGACCGGTTGCCTGGCTAACATCAACCTCCTTCAGAGGATCTAGTCCCGGGCAAATCAAATTAGAAAATCGCTTTTATCTGACCTACGGATCGAACCCAGGAACTCCCGGTCCACAGCTCATATAATGCTGCCACTAGACCAAGGAGGCGACAGACCCAAAAAATATATAATAATATTTGCCCTGTAATATTACTGTCCCACTGCTGGGCACGGGCCTCCTCTACTAATGAGAGGGGTTAGGCCTTAGTCTACCACACTGGCCTAATGCGGGTTGGTAGACTTCACATACCTTCGAAATTCCTGTGAAGAAATTCTTGGGTATGCAGGTTTCCTCACGATGTTTTCCTTCACCGTCATAGCAAGCGATATTTCGCAATGAAAATACACTTAACATAGAAGTCAGAGGTGTATGCTCCATTGTTGGGATTGGTCTCGAACCTCCAAAACTTGTCTTGGCAGTCCGTGCCATTACCATTTGAGCTATCGCTGCTTAAAAAAAATATATAGCTATAACATAATTTGTTGGTATAGGACAAACATCACCCATGTGATTACAAGTCTTTTTATTACTACGGACTGCGGGAGACCGTCTGGTCAAAGGCTTTGATGTCTGAAATTGCGGATAGGTCAGTCATGTGTATTTTTACAATTAATGGATTTTCGGGAAGCGTCGGGCTTGTTAAATATTTAATCATAGGCCGTATTGTGGTTAATTTAAATGTGGACGCATTTCAAGTTGCTTTTTATGTGGTCATTTATATTCTTTATTTGCGCTTCAAAGTATTCTGTCCTTTTTCAGTTTGTTCCTTGATGGATTGTATGTAGATGCGAATGTTTTGTTCATGCGTTTTTATCGTTTTTATCCAAAGACATTCAACACATAGTACATAGACGGGACAACAGCGTGAAACTTGTGATCCAAAAGTTGTGACCTCGTATTCATAAGTCACTCAGTCGTATTTGAAACATAGGTACGTGCGGTCATGCTAGTATAATAATGTTTAAACAATAAAATTGTATTACGTGATTCTTGAACATTCACAGAAAATTCTAGGGTGTAAATCGTAATAAGCGCCCTCGCATTGTAATAAGTAGTAGATGGTGTGTATGAAAACTTGCTTGAAAGCCCGGTAGTTAGTAATAAAATATCTTTGTTGTTATCTTTTTTTTTTAAATAGACCATTGAAGAGCTTTTACTGTTGTCTTTAGAATCGAAGAGTGATTAATTAATTTGTACAGGGAACTTGTTTTTTTCCGAAGGCTTACATATTTTGCCACTAACGTGAGAAAATCATCTGTCTAGGAACTATTCTCTTATATGTTAATCATAACATTACCATTACCTCCCTTAACCACATGGTTAATGGTGGTTTATATAATTTCTAAAAACTTCAAGATCGATTTTAAGATAAAGAATTAACCTAATTATTTACATTCTGTATTATTGTTTTAGTTCTTACAAATTACCGAAGGAGAATCATTTCTATGTTTATTCAAATAATTCGTGTTTGTTTCTTGCAATGTCTCCAAACTCGGCCAGCATAAGTGTCGGTACGGTCGAACAATGTTTGTATGTGGTGCAACTGATTCGATCTTGTGACTCGGCCAATAACGAACTCAAGTGGTGTTTGTGTAACCACTTGTGCTAGTATCCACTGCGAGTGAATCTGCCGTGTGAGATACATTGCTCGGAACGTACGAGCAAAATTTTATTTAAATCGTATCGAATTGAAAATGCATTTGGAAATAGCTAACATATCTTTTGTTGTCTCTGTAGGTTACGACTTTGTATTTGGACACTGTTTAGAATTTACTTTTACGTGCAATTACACTATCCGTCGGTTAAAGTTATTATGACAAGCAATGGTTCATGAAATATAAAGGTTTTGACATTTTGACGACGGATAAGACAATTGCGATTTGCGGTTCACTAAAAAAATAGTATCAGCTTGGAGTATTTTTAATAGCATTAATAGTACCTCTTTAATGAGTAGAAAATTGTAAAATGCGGGATGTCGAGGGTATGAATGCCGCATCGCAAAAAAAACATTTGAATGAGGGAGCATCCAAGTACAACCATCTTACAGTGGTTTTCTCAGACAGTGATATTAAACCAACGTGGTAAAATGTATGAAACTATTGAGTATTTATTCACTATTCTACGAAACGTGGTGTTGGCAACGCACGGTGCAGTAAAAAACACCTGACGCGACGATGGTTGCGTGGCGCCGCATTACAAAAAACGTTCCTCCCAACAACAAAAATAGGGATATATAACGGGACTACGGGCGAAGCGGGGCATTACCTTTTGTAACTTAACTGGAAACACGTACTAATGTAAATCGGTGTAGTCCTTTCACCCTTGCACGATAGAGTTCCTTAAATTTAGTAGCGCTAACAGTGGTATGTATAATTCGCTAAAACTAAGCAAACCTTAATTCCAACAATCAAAACTTCCTAGACAATATTGTCCGCAATGAGCCTAACACAGTAAACCTTTTATTAGTCCAACTGGATTTACCCAACAAGGGCATCCGTGACCGCTACAAGTAGGCAGCAGCCACATTTGCGGCACACCGAAGTGATAGCCGAGCAACACCGCACACTGTTGTCAAGCTGGCAATTACTCACTGTTAATGTACGACAATGTTTACTCTGTAATCCTGACGCATGCGTGTGATACTAAAGATTTGAGTATTCTTGTTTAGACTAAGAAGCTTCTTATTTACGTATTGTACAACTCAAAAGATGGAGGTAAGATCTATCGAAAAGACAATCTGTGTGTGTTTTATGTGAAAATCGGTCCATATTTGGCGAAGATATCACGTAATATACATTAAAAAATACAAACGAGTTGAGGACCTCCCCTTTTTTATAGTCGGTCAAAAAGAAAACGAAAGCCTTATAGGATCACTATATTGTTTGACTATCTGTCTATCCGGCTGACTTCCCTCCTCGGTGTTCCCTCAGCGCTATGACATGTCTTTCTTCAAACGAGGCTTAAAAAAGCATTTTTCACAGTAGGCAGCGGCTTGGCTGTCATTGCCGATGTCCATGAGCGGCGGTAACCACTTACCATCAGGTGGGCCGTCATCTCGTGTGCCTTCTAATGCCAACAAAAAAAATAGTATTAAAAAAACATCTAGTCCCACTTAAGTCCGGAATAATTGATATTATATTTATGCGTACCACAATAAAATCAATCCTAATATGATTCTTTCTTTTTACTTGCCCTTATCCCACCTTAATGTGGGGTCAGCGCAACACACTTTTTCAAGCATGTTGCAGAGAGGATTTGGCTTAGTTTTTACAACCGGCCGCCTGCCTGACGTCAACCCCCTAATGAGGGATCCAGTCCCAGGCAAATAAAATTCAAATTAAATTAGAATTTACTTTGCCCGACCTGGGAATCGAACCCAGGACCTCCCGGTCCACAGCCCGTACATGCTGCCATTAGACCTTAATCAATCTTAGTATGATAAAGAATTAACATCAATATCTACTTACTTGAGTGCATACGTCAAATAATATTTAATTGAATCACGTTTACAATCACTTTTCAGTACGTAAATATAATTGCCGTTCTCGATTGCTAAAGCAGTGTTTTGTCAGACCCAAAACTTAGCGTGTGTGTTAGTTCTTAGTCGCTTGTAATTTCGCCTGCTTTAGATGCGGGCTGAAGTCGCCCTATTTCATGTTTGCACAAACTCTAATGTCACTAAGTTTGACCAAATAGACAGAAACTATTCCAAGTCGATATGTAACTACTGTATTACCACTGGAGCTTGTTTAAATAGTGAACTATTTAGTGTCACTTCAAATTTAAACAAGGATGAATGTTCGTCAAGAAATTTTTATTTGTATTTACGTCAAATATTTGACACTTATTCGTAAGAATGAAGCCCTTGCCTGGTCTCCTTGGTCTAGTGGCTGCATATATGAGCTCTGAACCGGAAGGTCCTGGGTTCGATTCTCAGGTCGGGCAAAAATTCAAGGATGAATTTTCACCAAGAGCTCTATATTTGACACGTTATTGAAAGAATGAAGCCCTTACGGCGCCTCCTTGGTCTAGTGGCAGCATATATGGGCTGTGGGCCTCTTGGGTTCGATTCCCAGGTCGGGCAAAGCGAATTTTCTAAATTAATTTGCTAGAGGGTGTTGACGTCAGGCAGGCAGCCGATCGTAAAAATTAAGCCAAATCCTTTCTGCTACATGCTTGAAAAAGTGTGTTGCACCGACCCCACATTAAGGTGAAATAAAGGCAGGTACAAAGAAATCGTAAGAATGAAGCCTATGGGCCCAAATTAATTTTGAATAAATATTCGAGTCGAAGATCGTGATCAAATGATGAGTGCACACCAAGCCCGATTGCACGAACGACGTAGAAAAAAAAGGACACCATCTTGCCTATAGTTAAACGGACGCCACAGAGAAACCACGCACACAAACGTCCCTGTGTGCCCTACGCACACATTAACACTCATAACACGCTCAGTCGCCGCCATTACGTTTCGATAGATCGAATGGATCGAGACCCCTGCTTCATTTTCAATGTACCTAGTGCTCCATCCATCTTTTTTTTAA
Organism: Clanis bilineata; assembly: GCA_036417725.1. Lineage (NCBI taxonomy): Eukaryota > Metazoa > Arthropoda > Insecta > Lepidoptera > Sphingidae > Clanis > Clanis bilineata. Next base: position 7,769,154 of record CM071144.1, on the reverse strand, counting down.
CGTCCATGCCTGATTAAAATATAATCGAAAGTATTTGTTTATGCCCATTGATAAACAAATTATTTGCGTGGAAGTATTTATATTGTGGTTCCTTGTACACGGATAATGTTATTAGGTCGGTGGCTACGTCTCACGTTAGCTACCAGGATGTAGTTTGTAATTAAGTTTAGCGACTTTAATAGTACAAGCGTGTGTACGCCAAGAATAAAACAAATAAATTCAACGATAGTGTTTAAATGAAACTAACTAAAGGTGACTAAGGGCGACTTGCACCACTATTACTAACCTACGGTTAGTCCTAACCTCAAGTTAAATTTAAATAGAAATATATGAAGGACATGTAATTCGTTACATGTAATTAATTTAATGTCACCATATATTATCTGTAATTAGATGTAGTACATTATATGTATTGAATTACATGTCCTTCACATATTTCTATTTCAATTTAACTTGAGGTTAGGACTAACCGTTGGTTAGTAGTAGTGGTGCAAGTCGCCCTTAGAGTTACACTATTACTAACCTACAATTAGTCCTAACCTCAAGTTAAATTGAAAAAAGCATTTATTTCATAACAAGTAATGAATTAAATGTCATTCATATATTCATAACGTAATTTGTACCATTTTCTGTGCATGTCGTGGTCGCCTGTAATCATAGCAAGATTTAGATTTGAAATTTCTGTATTCTATATATAAACTTATAAAAATGTATGTCATGTTGGTGAGCCTAAAACAAAAAAAAATAATTATAAATATATATTTTGTTTCAATTTAACTTGAGGTTAGAACTAACTGTAAGTTAGTAATAGTGGTGCAAGGCGCCCTAATTGATAAGTAATAATGAGAACCCTTTTTAAGAAGCTTGAAAAAGATCTTGCACTGAGAGTGAATTGTAAAAAACTTTCCGGTATTTATAAATTGATTTTAAAATGAACCTTAAATACAAAAAGCTCTGGCTCATTTACCGTCTGCTATACCCACTAGTAATCTATTTTCTATATGCCCTTATCTCGAGCTGGGATCAGTTCAACACATTTTTCAAGCATGTTGCAGAAAAAAATCGGCTCAGTTTTTACTGCCGACTGCCGAACATTAACCCCCTTTTGGGGATTTAGTCCCGGGAGTAAATCTAACTAATAATAATTTGTCCGGACAAATCATGTTTAAAAACACCCGCCTGACCTGAAAATCAGTTTTTCTCGTTCGCAAAAGTAAACATTCAACAATATTATATCTATATCCAATACTTTATAAGCAGCGATAGCTCAGTTGGGAATGGTACGGACTGCCGAGACAAGTGTCGGAGATTCGAGACCAACCCGAACATGGAGCATACACCTCTGACTTTTCTTTGTTAAGTGTATTTTCATTGTGAAATATCGCTTGCTATAACGGTGAAAGAAAACATCGTGAGGAAACCTGCATACTTGACAATTTTCTTCACAGGAATTTCGAAGGTATGTGAAGTCTACCAACCCGCATTATGCCAGCGTGGTAGACTAAGGCCTAACCCCTCTCATTAGTAGAGGAGGCCCGTGCCCAGCAGTGGGACAGTAATATTACAGGGCTAATATTATTATTATTATTTTATCCAATACTTTATTTAACAGATGATGTAAGCTGACGGTGATAGACACACAAATATTAAACCCATAAGACATTTTTACGCACAAATTATTACATTTACCAACAACAAAAGAAACACTAGCTCGCAGATGCTGAATCATTATTTTTAGTTTTGATATGGCAACGGAGGCGAGAAAATATCTTTTCTAACAGCCAAGTGGAACGGAAGCGGCGGTACATCGGAAATCGAGTGCTGTGTGCGGCGCTTTATTTATTTTAAGATCTTGTCTATAACATCCGGAGTACAATCGTTTGTTGCTATCTGATGATAGCGCTCTAATGTATAGCCGTCTGTGTATTGGAAATTATTGAGGTATTTTTTCCTCGGGAACATTTTCAGCTAAATGTTGGACGATAAATCAAAGTGATGTATCCCGTTATACGTATTTTACGTGACTATATTTTTCATTGTTTTGTGATACTAATCAATATTTGAAACGATGGTAGTGCGGGGTGAAATATGGGTGTATACGAGTCTGCAATTACCTTATGTACTACATACCTACTATACAGTGCAGTTTGACCGCTAACCCTATCGATATATTATTTACCTAGATGCACAGTTGACGCTCGGAAAATGGGAAAGCAAAGAAGTGCTTAAGCACTCGTTTTGCATACAGTTGGACGCCGATAGAATTCTAAATTTGAAAATTCGAATTTAGAACGCTTGATCATTTCGTTTAAAAAGCTACTTTATAACACGTGCATAGGGTTATATTTGTGTTGATTTAATTAGAACTTGTGATCTTTTTCTTTGTTTTATTCCTGGGACCACTTTTTAGGACGATATTTGCAAAGAACTGTGCATCTAGGGTATATTATATTGAAGGCTAACCCTCGAATACTAAAACGCTACTTAACTCTAACGGCTATTTACATTGATATTCGTCACACAAATCTAACATAATATTTCCTTAAATGTATGGTAACGAGATATTAAATCTTTAAGTTGCGTTTCAGTATTCAGGCATTAGTAGGCACTAGGCATAATTTTAATATTTCCTTAAATGTATGGTAACGAGATATTAAATCTTTAAGTTGCGTTTCAGTATTCAGGCATTAGTAGGCACTAGGCACAATTTTAGCTTTACAAGAAAAGACTAATAGTCATAGTACAGTTTATTAATTGTGAGTCGGAATAAATTATAAACGTTTTACTTATTTCTTCATATCAATAAAGACTAGAATAGTTATTAATGAAGGAAGAGGCTACAATTTTATTAACGCCATGCCAATATTTGGACACAAATGTAATAAAAGGTTTATATGACTTCCGCTTTGGGATTGCGGATACACTGTCGCGTCGCTAAGTGACGTCCGTCAAGATGTCAATTACTTCACGCAATCTTGTAAACAAGCACGTTGATAATTATGTTTCACAAGCATCGATATATTATTTACCTAGATGCACAGTTGACGCTCGGAAAATGGGACAGCAAAGAAGTGCTTAAGCACCCGTTTTGCCTACAGTCGGACGTCGATAGAATTCTAAATTTCAAAATTTAAATTAAAGAACGCTTGCTCATTTCGTTTAAAAACCTACTTTATAACACGTGCTTAGGGTTATATTTGTGTTGATTTAATTGCAACTTGTGAACGATTTCTTTGTTTTATTTCTGAGACCACTTTTAGGAGGATATTTGCAAAGAACTGTGCATCTAGGTATATTGATGTTCACAAGCATCAATATAATATACCTTAAATGCACAGTTCTTTGCAAATGTACTCCTAAAAAGTGGTCTTTGGAATAAACAAAGAAAAAGATCGTAAGTTCTAATTAAATCAACACAAATATAACCCTATGCATGTGTTATAAAGTAGCTTTTTAAACGGAATGATCAAGCGTTCTTAAATTTGAATTTTGAAATTTATAATTCTATCGGCGTCTGACTGTAGGTAAAACAAGTGCTTAAGCACTTCTTTGCTGTCCCATTTTCCGACCGTCAACTGTGCATCTAGGTAAATAATATATCGATATTCGCAAGACATTGCTCCTACGTGTGTCTTGTGTACATTATAACTATAAATACTACCTATAATTATAATAATTACATGTAGTCGCCTTCTTGGTCTAGTGGCAGTATATATGGGCTATGGACCGAGAGGTCCTGGGTTCGATTTCTAAGCCAGGCTAAGCAAATTCTCTAATTTATGTTTCCCGGGACTACATCCCTCAGAGGGGGTTGAGGTCAGGCAGGCAGCCGCTCGTAAGACTAAGCCAAACACTTTCTGTAACATGCTTGAAAAAATGTGCTGCGCCGACCCCACATTAAGGTGGGATAAGGGCAGGTAGAAAGAATACATTGCTTTTGCAAGTGTCTTATGTATAATACATATATACAGGCAGGGGCGAACTAGCGAACTAGGATACCACATTTCACCGATCTCAATTCCGTCCCAGATGTGATAGGGGCGACCCTATTGCCATATCGCACATACATAATACATACCTATATACTATGTGAACGTTACTAGCTACATGTAATAACTGTGATTTATACTAATGAATAACATAACATGACATAAGCTCACGCTTGTATCCCCGAAGGGGTAGGCAAAGGCGCACTAGCAAACTAGAACACCCACATTTCGCCGAGCTTAGTTCCGTCCCAGATGTGATAGGGGGCGAGCCTATCGTCATATCGGGCACAAATTCCAGACTCCGGGCTGATATGGAAATATCCAATATCACTTTACCCGACCCGGGGATCGAACCCGAAACCTCAGAACCGTAGTCGTACCGAAATACCACCACGCCACGTGTAAAAACAAGTCTACTCTTATAGATATTTAAATAGGTGTTTGTATAAACACAACAAAATATTATAAAAATTTAACGTTAAAGCAAGATAATTTCCTAAATAGTGTTTGAGTTCCTTTTAACATTTACATTAAAAACTAATCACAGCTACCCCTGAACTTTTGGAACACAAAGCCTCCGAAATTATACCTTTGGGCGACGATAATTTCCTTTCGTAATGTTGAAGTTAGGAACTCTTCAAAAAGTTTTTGGGGACTTTTCCTGAATTCCCTTTTTTATTTCTTATAAATCTAAAAGAAAATAGAATTTATGGCATCTACTTAACTTTTCACGGAAGGTTAAATGTAACTTAATGACAATGATTTTTGCCTTTTGTCTCGAGAGCGCGTTAAGTCGCCTATTATAAAAGAAATTACCTGATTTTGTTGAACATTTTGTGTGGCGACACTGTACCACGAATGCTGAAATTTTTAATGCATTCTTTTGTTCAATAAAGGTCTTTAGATTGTTAGGTAAGTACCAGAGTAGAATGTATAATATGCTTGGCTTTTCTATTTGTCTTATTCTTATATTAAGCAGAGGAAACAATACGACCCTCAAAAGAAAGGACGCTTTGATATTACTAGATAGACTAATTTATTTATAATTTTATTTAGGTCATACAAAACCCGGCAAGAAATTTAGAAAGAAATATTGATTTATTTTTCGAAATAAAAAAGATACAAGCCTTTAAAATATCGTGGAAGGGGCAACGCTCAAATAATAAAAAAGTGGCGTACTAGCGAACTGTTATGTCACCCGTCATAACGCATTAGAAAGGGATAGATATCGCTCTTTACAAAATTTAAAATACATATGTACTACTGACTCATTTTTAACACAACTTTGCTGTAGTTTTCAGAATTTTACTGTGAAACTGATTTTAAAATTATTATTTGTATTTGACTGTTGTTGGTAGATAATATTAGCAATAACCAGATTAAATTTAAATCGTATGTAGTAACGTTTCTGGAAATGACATCCACTGGTGTTTCTGAATGGTAAAAAATGGCTCTGGTTTGCGGTCAACAGAACTATAAAAATGTACGACCGTCCGCAGCGTTGTTTTATGCAAATCGTATATGCACCACAGTTACATTGTGTTTCTGTATACCATTTGATACCCAATTCTAGTTGTTGTTGGTATTTTAGCGAAGAAAAGGTAATATCATGGTTTTGCCTTAGTTTGTTACAACTGACTTAGGATGATATTCATCATTATCATTATCATTCATCAATATCGTCATTATCATTATAATCATATTAGTGAAGTTCCAAAATATAATATTAATAATAAAAATATCGAGGTAATACTAGATTCATAATAAACTACATTTCCTAGCGCCTCTCCCAGCAAAGTCATATACCAAATATTCAGAAGAAAGTGCGAAATAAAAATATTTTATCCTAATCCACTTCATGATGAACGTGGATACCAATATGTAGAATTTATATATAGATTTTCACTTTTCCACTCAGATCACAGATGTAATATTAACTAGAACATGTATCATTAACTAGCTATTGTGGCCTCGCTTTCGTAATAAATGTACGTATATATATAGATTCCGCCTCTTTCCTATCGGTATGCATGTGCGTCACAAAAACTCTTGTATCGGTGCGGGAATCGAACCCGCAGCCCTTTCGTTTGACACCCGTCTACGCGCACACTGTGCCACGAAGCCTGCCAATAGCGTTAAAATTACATACATAATAGCGTTAAAAAAGTTAAATATTTTGTGGAAGTTGTTCCCAATATCACTGACATTCAACGCAACAATATTCAAGTAATTACACGAGTATACGGGAATCATGAATGGTTCCCGAAAATACGGATTAATGAAAGTATAATACTCGTAATTTATTTCCACATTTATTCGTGATAAATTATCTGACAAATGTAAGGATTTCACATGAAAATTGAATTCGATGCTGCATATATAGTGTATACTTTTATTGGGTACAGACTGCCTCGGTGGTGTGGTGGTATTTCGGTACGACTACGGTTCTGAGGTCTCGGGTTCGATCCCCGGGTCGGGCAAAGTGATATTGGATTTTTCCATATCAGCCCGGAGTCTGGAATTTGTGCCCGATATGGCGATAGGCTCGCCCCCTATCACATCTGGGACTGAACTAAGCTCGGCGAAATGTGGGTGATCTAGTTCGCTAGTGCGCCTCTGCCTACCCCTTCGGGGATACAGGCGTGTGCTTATGTTTATGTATGTGTTTTATTGGTTAGTGTTTAATTTTTAATTAGTATTAGGGCCTCGTTCACCAACTACAAGTAAAGTATTGATTAGTTACTTTCTGACTAGCGCTAATTGACAAGTAAGAGTTGCGAGTAACTTCTGTTAATTTCACAAGCAAAATTAGAGCTCTGAGTAGCAACTTACTGGTTAAGTGAATGATATCACAAATCCTGCGTCCCATTCGTTCAATATTACGTCACAAGTATCTTATTTTGGCAAAAAAACAGCCGTGACTCGTCGCGGGTCCGCACCACATGACACAAAAACCTACCGGACCCTTTTTTGCTATATAAATAGTTACACAAGTACTAAATCGTGTGTCAATAAGGACGAGTTTTGCGTGACCCGCATTGCATTTTATTTTTGTTGAAACTGCTTGATTTTTTAAATGAAAGGCTATTTTACAGTTAACACGTTCATTTAAAACGTTAAACATCGTTATTAAGGTATGACTACTATAATTTGATTTTATAGTTTATTTAACCACATTATTATATACATTAATTTGTCTCTTAATTGAGAAAAGTATTATAATATCAGCAATCAAAAACTAGCTATCAATTTGTATGTGAAACTTCTTAGTACCTTATCCTAAAATTCTTTAATATTTGTTCAGTTTAATAATTAATCTGGGGGCAATGGGGTGGGTTGCACAGTTATTTATACGTAACATTATACTAGTAATAAGATATATTGTACAACTGTTTATTGTTCCTAAAATAAATAAATAAATAAAAAAAAACTACGATAAAATGTACAATTAACTGCCTACTTTAAACTTTAACCGTCAAGTAAACGCGCTACTTGGCAGACGACATGGCAAGTAGCTTACTGGTCAGTTTAATCACAAGATGCATGCTACTCGAACGTCGTGAAATTCACACGTTCAGTTACGGGTGACTTTAACTGACGATTAGCCTACTTGACACTTTACTCGAGGGTGGTGAACGAGGCCCTTAATCTTTCGATAGAGGTATATAATAAACTCTCAGTTACTTCACGTATAATCTCACGTCATGTGCAGCTAAAATAAAATCAACATAATATTTTACTTAATTGCGGATGGCAGTTCAAGGGACATAATAACAGTTAATAATCACAAGTTTAAAAACTTAACGGACCAACTTCAAATCCGATCGTGACCAAATTTATATGGGACCACCCTTGAAATAAGCTCTGTCGAACACAAAAATATTTTTATAAATAGGTCCACACTTGACGGAGATATCGCGTAACATACATAAAAAAATACAGACGAATTTGGGATCTTCTTCTTTTTGGGAGTCGGTGGAAAACTGAAGTAACAACGCACGCCACTTTGTATCTATTTAACGCTTTTAATTTTTTACTTTTGCTTTCGATGAAGATACTGGTAGTTACTCTTTTCTTGTAATGATAAATTGTAATAATTACTAGTACTATAAGAATATGGACGTTTGCATGCCCTATGGTGGTGGAATGTGGCTAAAGGACCTACAAATTGTAATATCTATAATAATTGTACCCATATTCGCAAACAATAAATAATTTAAATTTTGAAATTTAATTCTTTCTTATTCATCCACATAAAGTGAAAATGCGCTAATTGATAATTCTTAAGAAAACGTGTACAATTAAAGTTATTATATTTTGATAACGTCTAGCAACTCTAATAATTCTGAGAATTTTTTGCGTCTAATTATTACCAATTATTTATTTTTTTCTTTGAGAAATAACGGTTATTTGTGAAGATATGACGAATGTAAAAAGTTTTTTCATAGTCTCGCGTTCCAGTAATTAAGAATTGATAAAATTAATGTAACCAAACAAATGTTATTAAAATTAATGATCGAAAAGTTCTTTTAACTAATATCGAAAGTTTGTTTGGGAGATAATTTTGTTCAAATATAAATTCATTTACTCCACGCTGGTGTTGACTGACAAAGGAGCTGGAAGCGACAGCAAGCTGCCACTTTACGTCGGTTTTCTGTGAGACAGTGGTATCAAACCGGTCGAGCCAGCCCATTCGTGCTGTAGACGTTTCTCTCTACAGCGTGGCTCTACCACTAAACGTACACGCAACGTGGACGTTTTAGTTCCGTCTAAGCTTACCTGTAGCGAAGTGTAAACATTTTCAAATGGGAAGCCGCATTGGTTTCGCTTCTCTACTTTATCTTCTAGATTGTACCTAGACAATACTCATTAGCCCACAATCTGGCAAAGAGAATCTGGTAGGAATCGGATTGTATGCACCATTCACTACTGATGCTTACTCCTTCAGGGAGGTGGTGTTCCTTCCCTCCAACGGGCGTGACTGTATATGTATATAAATTCATGTGCGACATCCTAGAAGTTTTATGTTTGACGATTTAATGTGTTCGTAAAAGAGCCCGCAGGAGAAAACGTAAACATTGAATAAGGGTTTTCTGCAGTTGTTTACAACACACCTGGGAAATTAATTACAAAAAGGAACGGTTTACCTACATCGTGCCGCGGTGCCGTTATGTTCTGTTTAAACTTCTTGTAGTACAAGCAAAGTACTATAAGTCTTTGAGTTCAAGTGACGGAACAAAAGTTGTACTGGTACTAGAATAGAAATCCCTTGTTAAATGGAAAATTGTTGCAAATCTGAAGCGAGAATTTAACAGATAACCATCATTTACAAAGACATTACGACGTCCACAAGCATTCAGACTAGGTTGGATAAAAAGCTTGCAAAATTCATTTTCTATGCATCCTCTGCTATCATTACAATTATCATCACAATCATCGTCAACATTAAACATTACACTTTGGATAACTGCAGTGTCTGTTTATTTATTTCAAGAAGACATTGAGCCAGAAAACTGATCGGTTCCATTTATAAGTCTGCGTTAAATATCTTTTTTTTTTAAAAGCATCCGATTCATACCAAAGATTTTGTAGCGGTTTTAATAACATTGGCTCATACATTAAACTCTTACCGTCTAAAGTACACATATCATAGACAAATATCCATATTGTGAAAGGACCTAGCAATGTCATCCCAAAAAGCCCTAGAGTACCTTTATAAAAGAAATTGGAGACTCTTGGTACTCTAGTAAGTTTTAATACCTATTTTTTGGTTCGGCTTTTGCTACAAATCTAGCAAGTGATATTGCTGATATTGATGATCATCATGTATAAAAGAACATTAACGAGAGAATCGAAAGGTAAGCGTTCGACTTAGCTGATTTCCGGCCTTTTAAACCAGCTGAGTAACCTGCCACCGTCTCATGAAAACTCGAACGTTATCAAACATCGAGAGATGCTCATAAATTCGGAGAGGCCTTTTTGCCTGTAATGCCTTTCATATTTCTTGAAGCAGACTGCGGGTGCCGTTCAAATAAATTACTGCCATCAATAAAAATCTCACCGTGGATATCCAACGACTTATTTAATTTATATTCCATCAGAGCCGTATTTATCAAATATCGAAGCTTTTGAAGAGATATTCACGTTTTCAAATGGTGAAATGGTTTTATCGAGTTTTACTGAATTGGTCTTTGATGTGACTGGTCACTGGGTGTGATGTGTCTGCAATTTAATTTCTACAATACCCCTATTTACAACAGACAGATCAGTAATACACTTTATCTATAACGAATAATAGAGTGACCCTTCACTGTCTTGTTAGATACTTTATTGTACTGGGTATGTAGTACGAACAATGTATGAATAAGTTCAAAATTCGAAATGACTTCAAACATAAATTTAAAATACAAAATAAACAAAAAACCGAAAACGAAGGGCTGCACTTGGAATATAAAAATTGCTTAATTGCTCATGCTTTTTCAACGGAAAAAGCTGGCGTCCGTCAGCTGTTCAGCTAATCTTTTGCACACTATCGAACAGGGAGCGGGTGAGTTCACTCGTTATTCATATTCATAGGTGAGAATAGGTACATGCCTATTTACAAGGCCTTTATGTTACAAAAGCTACACACGAACCTAAAGGATGACGAACTTTATCTGGCTCGAAGGATTTTTCATTTGAAGTTATATCATACGAATTTGAAACAAAACAACGCTAGTTTCCCCTTATCTAAATCTTACTTATAATACAAACCACCCGCCTCCTCGTCGATCTGAACGCAATAACTTAAAAACTCGGAAAGGATTTTCATGCGGTTTTCACCAATGGTCGGAGTGATTCATAAGAAAGGTTCAAGTGTATAATTTCTCTCACGGGAACGCGAGATGTACTTTTACAAGAGCGAAGCTGCGAGCTAAAGATAGGTTTCTATTTTTATGTTTTAATTATTTAAAAGTCCTCTTGTTATACGTCCACGGTAAAGCGACTACACTACACTTGGTGGTAAGAACAGTCCAATTAACTCTCATACGCATGAGAGCTTTTTCAACGTAAATATAGAAAAAAATCTATTAAAAAAAGTCCGTTAAAATACGTCTCAACCTGTTTGTTGATATTAGTGCTTAAAAATCTTGCCTTGTTTCTAATAAGGTATATTCTACATACCGTCCAAAAAACACGCGATTTAAAAGCGCCAGCGTTTGAATAACTATACTAGAACTTATTTTTTCCATTATAACGCTTTATTAACGCGCGTTGAAAAAGCTGTCGTACGAATAAGGCTTTATAGGCTATTAAGATATTTAGCATTTTTTTTATTTATTTTACTATTGTCTTGTAAATTCGCTATAGAGTTAGAATTGTTGCATATCTTGAAAAGTCAAGCTATTGACAAAGATCAATAGCTATATATATTTGAGACTGAGGTCAAACATGAATATTATATACTGAAAAATATTTTTCCTCACGAGTTCAAATAGTGATTTACGTTATAGCCGGACTAATATTTATGAGTATATTCTTTTGATTTTATGCCAAGTTAGGGTAAGTTGTTTTTTTTACTTTGCTGGCGTCATTGAAACGTGTAGGCAGATATAATAACAAGCAAGCGAAACTATTTAAATAATATTTACTGAATTCAAAAACAAATTCTAAATCTCTTGACCACAATCTTCGTTCGCAGAATACGTTAATAAAATATTAATAAAGAAACTTTTGACATGAAGAAAATTTTGACTAAAGAAAAAATAAGAGAACCTGGCATAACTAAGAAAAATACGTGTTTACTATGAAGCCGGTTCCGCCATTTTAGTTTCGCGATCTATTTACATGTAAGTTAAATAACGTATAAATACTTGTTGATTTTATTGTAAATACGGTATTATATTTACAATAATACTGATTTCGGAACATGAAGAATATTCGTAATTAATGGAATCTTCCATTCGCAAAGTCGCCATTTTGGTTTCGTTCAATACATTAGAAATGCTTTATTTTTTCGTAGTTGTGCCTCGTCCTATATCTTCTTTAGTCTTTTTATATTAGAGTAATAATTATAAGCAGGAATATTTTTACAATATCCGCGGCTGGAATAGGAATAATTTTGACAATCGAATTCGTATGGATTTCACTACGCACCTATGATATTTTGATAATATTTCATACAAATGCCATAGATGTACATTGAGAAAGAAATCAATACGAACTGGATTGGCAAAATCATTCCTGTTAGAGCCACTGGTAAGTAGTAGTAGTAGTAAGTTCAATTCATTTTTATTATGATATTCTTCTCGCTCAAACATAATTACCATAAGCATCATAATCATTATCCTCAGCCACAGACCGTCCACTGCTGAACAAAGGCCACTCCCATATTTAGTCGCTGGATACAAGTCCCTTCCGACAAAACATTCTAGAAATCTTTGAAGGAGGACTATGTTAAATCCAATATAAAATTATTACATACAACACCTAGCAAGTCATAGCTAACAATAGCCAATATTTTGCTAGTTTTTCGCCCGGTATCTGTAGCACCAAGTGATAGAAATGGAGGCAATGCTATCTGCTAATTGCTCAGGCCACCTTTGGCTAGACCACTGTGCGGTTTCCATACAAAAGCCCTATTGACATGTGAAATAGGCGAGGTTCAATATGTGAAACGAGCCAAGAGCCGATGTCGAATGGTCGATTTCAAATTGATTACTATCACTACGACCAGCGCTCGCTATAAAAGCTTCTAGTATTTTATAAGGTGTCTTTTATAGAGGGTTTTAGGCTTTTTTATGTCCATTATGGTTGGACCGTGAGTAGTACTCGTAACTATTTGTAACGTTAGCAAAATTGCAATTTAAGTACCGTGCAGTGGCGAGGGATGAAAGTTTCTAAAAGTAAAGCTGAGGCTATTTTCTCGGTGAATGAATATCTATTTACTAATAAACAACAAGTCGTGTGTCAAGAGACAGGTAAGCCGTATTGTATGGACTCTTTGCCACTGTTAGGGTATTATAATTTTTCATATTTTTTTAAAAATAATGGCTTCCACGCATTTGCGATGATTTAGCCAATGTGAAGGTTATTAGAGCAATTATAAAATGTTCGCAATTACCATTAGACCCAGATGTGGATTATGGCGGCAATTCCTTTCAGTGCGATGCCCCTCAGATGACCTTCACTCGGCGAATAGGCCAAACAAAGTCAGCCAACGCACCATGCAAAAATTTTCAAAGATCACCGTTTAAAAAGTTTCCACATCATACTGTCCGTCTTGACTGAACTTTGGTGCATAAAACCACATCGCTTTAAAGCAACAAACACAACTCCAGACAATAATATGAAATAATTTTAACAAGCGACGCCCACCGTTTCATACTTCTCTTCAAAATCCGGGTATTATAATTAAATATTGTTGTTATTTTAAAGGAATTGTAGTTAGAAATCATACACTTATTAAACAACTACCACTATTTACCAATTATTCCCATTCATATAAAATTAGAAACGGATTCATAATTCTTCTGACTAGTGGAGATGCTATACCATAATATGACCCATTTACACAACTATAAAATAACTATAACGTTACTTTTACCATTGTTAACTTATGATATAAAAAACACCCATAAAGTAGCTAACATTTACCTACGAAACCTTAAGGATTTACAACTAACCCTTTAATTTATCGAAGCTGTGAAGGTGCTACTTCCCACCTAATCTCATATACGATTAAACTATTACAAAAGGGTTACAAAACCGACATTCACTTACGTCGTTTCGTGTCGGACATGTGTCTACTGCTTCATTATATCTCTTGTTGCCGTAAGGGGTTCTAAATCCGGGATTAATTAATTCCCAACTCAGAAAGTACGCAGAGAATTTAACCCTTCGCCGGCACGAGTAAAGACTTCGTAGGTGATTCTTACGTAAATGTGCGTTTAGTACTTAATACTTCATTTGCTCGGAATAACACCGCGTAGACCTTTTTGAACAATGGACTAAGGTACCACTAATTTATCACGAGGTAAATTACTAGATACTATGTCGCTGGAATTATGAAGATGAATGTTTGTATTATATGATTAATTTCGGTTTAAAATATTGCTGGAATAGTCTTGTATGGGGCTGTGTGGTTGACGCAAAAATATTTCGTTATTTCTCCTGTCACAACTTAATTCTGTATAAAATATTATTGTTTAAATATATCGTAGATACTTAATGAATTTGATACATTTAGATTTATTACCCTCTATGAATATATGAGATAATGTTTTGCTTGAATAAAGATACCATTTACTCTTCGAGTTTATTACTTTCTTCAGCATAATATTTATTTATTGTAGATCGAAAAAGATTTTATTCTTCGATTTTTAAAATCATATACGAGTACGTTGAGGGTTCCGTGCCACATAAAAAAACGTATTGTATAGAATATCCGCCGTAGATAATACAAAATATTTTATGAAAATTAATACATTCGCCTTCTTGGTCTAGTGGCACCATATGTGGACCGTGAGCTCCTGGATTCGATTCTCAGGTCGGGCAAAGTGAATTGTCTAATTTAATTTGCTCGGGTATGGACCCTTAAGAAGGGGTTGCCGTCAGGCAGGCACCCGGTTGTAAAAACTAAGCCAAATCCTTTCAGCAACATGTTTGAAAAAGTGTGTTGCGCCGACCCTAAATTAAGGTGGGATAAGGGCAGGTAGAAATAAACAATACATGCTACTTTTTGGGGAATAAAAGAGCACTTAAAAGAAGGTCAAACAGAGGCTACTTACCATAGTAATAATTCAGTTGCATACAAACCCTAAAAATATAGTTCAAGATAACTTGGCAATAAAGTTCAATAAATCCTTGCAATAAAATAAATCTGATATATCACTTACATTCTACATATAATAATAAACATGACGGCTCTACATAATACATTATAATGTACACAGTTAGTGTTGTGAATTGTATTCAGTAATTCATGTACATTTGTCGAGTATCGAGTAAATAGGATTTACGGGACAGAAATTATTGTTAATACCTACATATACCCGTACTATAGAACCTACTTAATCTGTTTACACTCAAATGAACCACGCAACATGGCGTGAGATACACCTAGGGGTGGCGATAGAAATTCCGTTCCTGCGGTTGGCATTATGTTTTTCAACGCTGAGTTATGGAATTAATGTTGGACTTACGGATAAAAATGGCGGTAGAAGTGTTATTTTAACTTTTAATTCCGGTGACGTGGTTGTATGGTACGACAATCGTCCTGAGTTCTCGGGTTCGATAGCCGGGACGGGAAAAGTGATAAATATCTAAAGTTATTAAAAAGCAAAATGGGAGTTAGATAAAAATGTTACGAAAACAGGACGAGCGCAGGTGTTGCTTTTTCAATTTACCATCGCTCGGAAAGGATGCGCTTCGCCGATTTTCATTTCCCGAACTAACCGCACATGCGACGTTGCGATATTCGCGATTGCCAGAGATTAGCGCGGTCGGACTTTTGGAAATTGATCATTTTTTACGTGACTATACACTTGTAATTCGTAAATCTATGGACAGTATAATCTACAGGACTATGTTATCTGTTATGATGGATACATCTCAAAGATAATCGGTGTAAAGTGTCAACTTGCTGTTGGGTCTTGGAGTAACGCGAATGAGCTTTCTATAGGTCCAAATCTTGTATTCAAACCCTATATATTTTATATAAGATCAGCAAAGATATTTCCAGGACTGTAGATGTTCTTGAACAGTAGAGTTTACTTATTAAGGAATGATAAAATATTTGCTCTACATCTGCCTCCATCCTCTATCATAAAAAGTATATTTTGGTTTGAATGGTATAAATCCAAAGGGTTACAGTAACTAAAGGTTTCCATAACTCTATACCTACTAGCTAACCTTTGTCAAATTATTGCTCAAAGGATACGTTATATTATTTATTAGTAAGTGATATCTATAAGAGACAGTACCATAAGCTTTCGTATCGAACTTTTTTATTCGTTAAATGGGTTGCTAGATAATACCTATAAAGTTAAAGGAGGACGTCTAAAAATGTTGAAAAAGATCAAAAATGAAGAAAAATAACTTGTAGCCTGAAATAAAATGCAAAATTGTACCAAAAAGCAGGCAGGGTGAAAGGATTTTGAAGGGTAAAGGAGCGGATTAAAAAGCTATTGTCCTTGTCAGTAAAGAAGTGAAAGTCAATACTTGAAAATAGATTATACAGTGAAATATTATGGGCATTTAAGATACCTACATAGAGTGGGTCGAGTCCAGTCAAGTGGAAAGTAAATCTAATTTCGGCAATCAAATTTATTTTCAATAGCAAGACTCAATGACTATAGACGTTTTTCAAATCTCTAACGATTATAATAATCCTTAGAGAGATACAATAGTAACTCAATTTTTTCAAGATACTATTTTTTTCACCAATAGATGAAAAAAAACATATTTGTTATGGCATAAGATATAAAAACGTTAGATACAAGTAAAATAATCTTTACAACTTTTAACTTAATTGACCAGTATTGTCTTCATACATTTGCGGCGCACATTTTCACCTCTCTTGTTTTGTGGTTTGACGCTTGATGTTGTATGCCTCTGAGGTACAGTTATAGTATTTACTTTTGTGTACTCAAATCATAATAATATTAGCCCTGTAATATTACTGTCCCACTGCTGGGCACGGGCCTCCTCTACTTATAAGAGGGGTTAGGACTTAGTCTACCACGCTGGCCTAATGCGAGTTGGTAGACTTTACATACCTTCGAAATTCCTATGAAGAAATTCGCGGGTATGCAGGTTTCCTCACAATGTTTTCCTTTACCGTTATAGCAAGCGATATTTCACAATGAAAATACACTTAACATAGAAAAGTCAGAGGTGTATGCTCCATTTTGTGGTTGGTCTCGAACCTCCGACACTCGTCTCGGCAGTCCGTACCATTCCCAACGGAGCTGTCGCTGCTATTTACTTAATGAAAATAATGCTTAATCAAATCTTTTTACACAGACATACAGTTTAATTTACATTCATCATCTGCCTGCCCTTATCCCATATTATTTATGGTCGGCGCAACATGTCTTTTCTTTCCTATCAGCCGTCATATCAGCACTCACTCCCTTTTTCTTCATATCGTCTATTACACAGTCCATCCATCTTTTCTTGGCTATTTCTAATACATTCTACACTCATCTTTTGAATTCTCCTTACATCATTTCTTTCATCCCTTCTCATCACATGACCATTCCATGATAAACATGATAGAATGTATAATTAACATTAAAAATTGTAAATTATGAAATACATAATTCATGTCTATAAAAACACGGATATAGGGGTTTAGTGTAACATTTCACGGTGAAATGGGAACATGCAGCCCGCACATAGCACAAGCCGTGACGAAAATAGCTTGTTCACCAACAAAAACACTGATATAGCCAATTGGTTTGCAGTCGTTGCGGTCCACGAATGCAAAACAATTTATTACTACCCGTTCTATTTTTAAATTTTTGAGTGGTAGAGCCACGCTGTAGACAGTTACGTCTATAGCACAAATGGGCCGGCTCGACTGGTTTGATATAACTAACATAACATAAGAAGCTTACGCATGTATCCCCGAAGAGGTAGACAGAGGCGCACTAGCGAACTAGAAAACCCACATTTCGCCAAGCTTAGTTCCGTCCCAAATGTGATAAGGGGCAAACCCATGGCCATATCGGGCACAACTCCCAGACTCTGGGTTGATATGGAAAAATCCAATATCACTTTGTACGACCCGGGGATCGAACCCCAGATCTCAGGATGTTAGTCGTACCGAAATATAACCACGCCACCGAGGCAGTCGAGTTTGATACCACTTTCTCACAGAAAACCGACGTAGTGTCAGCATGCTGTTGTGTTTCATTGGTGAGTGAGATTTCCGGTGGCAATTCCGCTCTCCTTTTCCCAATCCCTATTTCCCTTCTTTTAGGTTGGCAACGCATCCATGATTCTTTTTGTGTCTTGGGTGTCTATGGGCGGTGGAGATAATTTATTATCAGGTGACCCATTTGCTCGTTTGTCAGTCTCTGCTTTAAAAAATTAAAATAAAGCGATTATATCACCTTTAAATACTTAACGGACCGACTTTAAATCTGATCGAGACCATATTTATATGGGACTACACTTGAAATAACAAGCTCTATCAAACACAAATCGGTCCACATTTGCCGGAGATATCGCGTAACATACATTGAAAAAAAAACACAGGAATTGAACTTTCTCCTTTTTTTGTCGAAAATAGGCGTTATCGTTCTAAAAAGCAATCTGTCAACAACGACTGAGACAAAAGTTAACATTTCAACATTTTCAACTATTCTGGTAGCTATTGTCTCGTTTCATGCCGGCTATGAACCGCTGGCGTCGGCGCTCGGTTGGCTCAACTTCCTTTAGGAAAAACTTCAGGCAAGCATCCCATCTCGGTCTGTGAGGAGATTGCAAAATATTTCTGTCCCCACGGTGTCATTTGCCTAACTTTCCAGTTTGAGTAAGCTTAAAACTTGGAAGTTTTTGCGTTGAGAATGTTTTTAGAGTTTCCTCTGATGCAACATTTTTATTATTTGGCCGAGATATTATTTGCCAACAATAAGAGCAAACAACTTTATTAATCCGTCTCGTGAATAATCTTTTGGATATACGTGGCTAAAGAATTAAACTTTTCTAACTTAAAAAATAAAAGAGGATAATTCAGAATATAAAACTTTAAGTGTATTTTTCGACGTGATTTCATTTCTTTCAACCTTCAAATAAATGTAATCATAGATCAAGCCTTGTTTATGTACCACCCACTCTAAATCAACGGCTATAAGAAAATAAAAATTCTATTTTAATATTCATTTGATTTTGATCTTAATATAATCAATGCGCTAACATAAAACACATTAACAAGTAAATAAGTAAGAATTATAAAGCTGGCTTATGTATTGGGTTGACATTTTTATTTAGGGTTAAAGAATTATGTGTAAAAGAGTTGAAACGAAAACTCCGGAGTTTACGCGATAAATAAGGGATAATGGGCCATTTCTTGAGAAAATGTTATGAAAAAAATGAGATCTATTGTTGGGACGGTCTATTGTGCTCGTTATTTATCTCCCATGAAAGTGACGTGTGTAATTGAATATGCTTTTTAAGTGCTAATATATCTCGTTAATTGAAATAGATATTTGATGATGAAAAAAAATTCGAGTTCAACTGAAGGCTAACCATGTCCAAAGTAAGGGAAAATGAACTTAAACTCACATAATATTGTTAGGTTTCAAATCTAAAATTTCCTTAGATTCCTTGTCTTTCTGCCTATTGCTGGATTACCGTCTTTGTATCTGTTAAAACTTAGATTACAGTGCCTGGCATTTATTATTTACTTTCATTTTAAATCATTCTTTCGTCTAGCCTTATACTATCGTACTATATAATATCGTATACTCGTTGTATCCAAGCCTGTTTGCCCTTTTTGGATATTCTTGACTTTCGATACTTTGCAAAAATTATGATTTCATTTTCTTCATATATTTGACTAAGAGCGCCTCTTCATGATAGGAATGATAGGAAGAAAGGGAATAGACGGAACAATCCAATTTTGGGTTTGAGTTTTTCAATGGCAATGGTCGAGACCATATCATAACATAACATAACATAAGCTCACGCCTGTATCCCCGAAGGGGTAGGCAGAGGTGCACTAGCGAACTAGAACACCCACATTTCGCCGAGCTTAGTTTCGTGCCAGATGTGATAGGGGGCGTGCCTATCGCCATATCGGGCACAAATTCCAGACTCCGGGCTGATAAGGAAAAATCGAATGTCACTTTGCCCGACCCGGGGATCGAACCCGAGACCTCAGAACCGTAGTACTACCGAAATACCACTACGCCACGGAGGCAGTCAGGCAGTTCCATATCGTATGGGACGGAAATAATCTCGACAAATCGACTATATTAAAAACAATAAACTAGTCGAGCCGAGCAAATTCGTCTACGTCGCATATGCGTAACTTTAACCGTTTACGCAGCGCATGCAAGTGGACCTTCCACAAAAGGATTACATTTTTCCCATTTTTGCAACATTTTCCATTGATTCTCCGTTCCTATTGGTCACAACGTGATGTTATATAGCCTATAGCTCAATAGTGGGCTATGCAACACCAAAATAATAATTTTTCAATTCGAACCAGTAGTTCCTGAGATGATGAGCATTACATGAATTCTGCTTCGGTGTGAATGTACTCGTATAATATGAAATGAATATCGAATGATTCATAAACGAACATCGGTTTGTTCCACATGACCAGCATTCAAACGAGGGTTTTAATTAGCAAAGCGCGATCAACTGTACCAGATTGTGTCTACTGAGTTCATTGTTTGATTACATTTCAATACTAATCAAAGAGAAATTCTGTTAAGAATGGTTAAACTAAATATAACATTAATTGGCTGTTGAGTTTTGTGTTATTAATTGTTATGCTAAATAGACAGATAACTTTAATTATAGTAAGAATATAACCCCTACTTTTAAAAATATTTATTTATTTATTGCGCATAATGTTATATTATCTTATAGTTATGAACATAAACCTGTTAGGGTGTTGGCAAACATGATATAGGTGTCATGAAAACTTAAAACTACACATATGTAACTATACTACACATAAAATTGCAAGCATTTACACAATATACCTATAGTTCGTGAGCTGTCCGTGGTTGTATTAAATATTTATAATAATATGTACCTATTTAAGGTAACCGTATTATTTATAGTTTATGCGCGTCTTATCTTTAAAAATAGTTTGTCACTTTTTCCTTGCGATAAAAAAAAATTGTTGTTCATTGTTTGAAAATGAAAGGGACAAACTATGGTTAAAGATAAGCAGCGCTTAAATATTGTTATAAGTAAGGGACAAACTATTGCTTATGATAAGGCCCATAATATCAGCCCTGTAATACTGTTCCACTGCTGGGCACGGGCCTCCTCTACTAATGAGAGGGCCTAACCCCTTAGCTTACCACGCTGGCCTAAAGCGGGTTGGTAGACTTCACATTCCTTCAGAATTGGATTGGGTGGAAAAATATTGGATTTCTCAGATCAGCCCGGAGTCTGGAATTTGTGCCCGATATAGCGATAGGTTCGCCCGTTATCACATCTTGGACGCAACTAAGCTTGGTGAAACGTGGGTGTTCTAGTTCGATAGTGCGCCTCTGCCTACCCTTTCGAGAATACAGGCGTGAGCTAATGTTATGAAACCTGCACTCCATTCGCGTGGAAATTTATTTTTCAGGATAAAAGTAGCCTATATGATTTTTTGATGTATAATCTAGGTATTTATTTATTTATTTATTTATTGAATAGAACGGTACCAACACCACTTACACTATTCATACAGTATTTCATCTTATAATTATGATAGAATAATAATAATAATAAATTCATCCATCATTCTCGCAGAACTTCAAGCATGTAGGTACTCTACTAAATATATCAAAAATATATCATGTATATGTATATGTATATATTTCTCATGTATATCTGTACTGTAAAGTTTTATCAAAATCTATTTAGTAATCTTCGCGTGAAAAAGTAACAAACATACCTACATATTCATAAACTTTCACTTTTATAATATCAATTAGATTAGATAAGATATAGCAGATCAAAATCTATTGAGTAGTTTTTGTGCGAAAGCGTAACAAAAATACATACCTACATATTCATAAACTTTCACGTTTATAATATTAATTAGATAAGATATAGCAGATCAAAATCTATTGAGTAGTTCTTGTGCGAAAGCGTAACAAAAATACATACCTACATATTCATAAACTTTCACGTTTATAATATTAATTAGATAAGATATACCAGATCAAAATCTATTGAGTAGATTTTGTGTGAAAAAGTAGCAAACATACATACATATTCATAGACTTTCTCGTTTATAATATAAGTTAGATAAGATAAGATATACCAGACACGACCAATTTCGACTTACCAAATGCGATTTTGAGTCTCCTAATACAATCAAGCCCGTTGGACGGATACCTATAAAGTTCATCTAGATTTCCAAAGAGCCAGGATTTACTACGAAGCTGTCCCACTTGTAAGTTTATAATTGTATTGGTTTCATGCTTCCTTAAGCGTTATTGCCCTTTACAGTCTGGTCTGGAGTAACGATTATGTAATGATTTTTCATAAAAAATACGTAGTTTTTAATCTTATATTACATAAGTAATATTAAACATACATAAAATCACCTGTGTGCCCAAAAGGGTAGGCAGAGGCTAACTAGTTCGCTAACTAGAACGCCCACTTTTGTTCGAGCTAAAGTGTCCGATATAGCGATAGGCTCGCCTCCTATTACATCTGGGACGGACATAAACTCAAAAGATATTAAAATCAAAACATTTTACTTTATTTATTTGTATTAGTCATACTTCTGTTGGTCACTTCAAGAGTTTTTTTTATATCAGAGACTGGAAAACGAGCAGATCGGTCACCTGATGGTAAGTGGTCTCCAGCGCCCATAGACACCCAATATACAAAAAGAATCATGGGTGCGTTGCCAACCTAAAAGGAGGAAATAGAAGGGGTGGGGAAAAAGGGATTGGAAAAGGAAAGGGGGGGGGGGAAATGGGCCGCCGGAAATCTCACTCACCGAACGAAATGCGACAGCAAGCTGCCACTTAACGTCGATTTTCTTTGAAACAGTGGTATCAAACCGGTCGAGCTGGCCCATTCGTGCTGTAGACGTTACTGTCTACAGCGTGGCTCTACCACTCAAGGGTCAACATATATACATATAGAATTTCCTCTAAGGCCACTAACCCCGAACAATAAAATTATTGTTCATGAATTGTCTACCTAATGACTTGAAACTGTAATTTAATTTAATCAAAATACGAGAAAGGTACACACACAATGTTCACGTCGCCATTGCAATTTGAGATCGGTGCAACACACCTTTACAAACATGTTGCAGAAAGGATTCAGCTTTCTTTTTTACAACCTGCTGCCCACCTGACGTTAACCTCCTTGGAGGTTCTAGTTACGGGCGGATAATTTTAAATTAGAAAAATTGCTTTGTCCCACCTGGGAATCGAACTCAGGTCCACAACCCATGTACGCTCATACTAGACCAAAGATGCGACTCAATAAATATTACTCTGAAAGCAATAAATATGTAACCAAGTATTCAAATATGTAAACCATTTTAAAAACAAACAGCAAATAATAAATCTCTAATAGTAAAATAGTTTATGCAATTTGTACAACTAACATGACAAATGTGGGCCACGTTTATATTCAAACGTTGAAAAATGTAAAAATAAATTTGCCAAAGCAACACGCACTATCTTCTTGTCCCAAAGACAATGATTTATTCACAAACTTTACACAAACGGGCGTTTCAAACGTGGCTTAAATATTAACGCCCTCTGATTTTTTCGAACCCCTTTTGAGGAATTGTTCTGTACTTTTTGTAACTTTTTTTCTTAAGAATTGGGCTGTTTTCTTTTATTTTACCATTCTGATACAGCCTATTGTACTTTGAAATATATTATGGTACCTCAGAATACACTTAAATGGTATATTGCAAGTCTTTTGTAGGTGAAGAATTATTTTACCTATTTCTGTCATCACATAATTTGTAACTATGTTTAATACCGGTTTAAACAGTGACGTGAACAGACATTCAGATCAGATTTAGTGCTGCCTCGGTGGCGTGGTGGTATTTCGGTACGACTACGGTTCTGAGGTCTCGGGTTCGATCTCCGGGTTTGGCAAAGTGGTACTGGAGTTTTCCATATCAGCCCGGAGTCTGGAATTTGTGTCCGATATGGTGATAGGCTCGCCCCCTATCACATCTGGGACGGAACTAAGCTCGGCGAAATGTGGGTGTTCTAGTTCGCTAGTGCGCCTCTGCCTACCCCTTCGGGGATACAGGCGTGAGCTTATGTTATGTTATGTTATGTGTAATATAATAACAGTAATATAATAATACTGCCACAAGGTCTTGTAGCAGTATTATTATATTACTGTTTGCCATAAAAAAGTAAAGTAAGATTGTAATGACTACTATAAGACGTGGTGGAAACCCTCCCAGCCATGTATGTAAAGTTTAAGTCCACCATTCTAAAGTCTCATGTTCAATTCCTGAGAAAAGTTAAGTACAACATACACATGTTAAAGCTGGGGTATCAACCCGGAGTCTCGATTTTGTGACCGATTTGATTATAGACTCGCCCGCTATCGCGTCATGGGACGGAATAGATTGACGAACAATAGGTGCATTTCGATAACAAACGTGAGTATGTATGAAAAAACGCCGCTATTTAAACGCCGTTCTACGTAGTTCAGATTGAGAAAAATAAAGAATTTCTATAATGCACGCCCGTGGGACGACACGAGGCGGCGCTGGCGGAAGCATCACGGAGGACGCTCCTCCTATCTTGTCACACAGCCATTCCTACACTCTTGCACTTCTTATTTATGCCCCCAACATGAGATAAGGGAATAAATTTAGTTATTTTGCCATTCTGGAACTATTTTAGAGATTGTACCAACAAAATAAAACATGAATTTTTTTATAGAATATAAAAACTTATATAAAGTAAGCAATTTAAAATTAATTGAAAATCTTCCAGTAATCATTCTGATGAAAGAAGTCGTCGTCGTCGACGCCTCCTTGGTCTAGTGGCAGCATATATGGGCTGTGGACGGGGAGGTTGTGGGTTCGATTCCCAGGTCAGGCAAAGCGAAATTTCTAATTTAATTTGCCCGGGAGAGCGGAGATTACCAGAGGAGGTTGACGTCAGGCAGACGGTCGTAAAAACTTAGTCAAATCCTTTCTGCAACATGCTTGAAAAAGTGTGTTGCACCGACCCCACGTTAAGGTGGGATAAAGGCAGGTAGAAAGAAAGAAAAGAAACCAAAGGTTTTGTTTTAATAACAATATAATAATTGATTTTTCATTCCATCACAGTGCTAACAATTTCAATACAATAATTCTAATACTCATCGCGTTTCCAACAGAATAGAGTACCTTGAAAAAGAAATTTACGACTACCACTCAATTTCCAAAGAAACCGAAAGGATTAATTTCCTGTCATTTTAAATTGAATCGAGTGAACGCTTTGTACAGATGAAATTATTTGCACATTTTCATGTAACTTATGTATTTACCGACTGCATATAAAACTGTACAATTTTATAAACTGTTATGGCTCCTTAGGGTATCGCAGAGATACAAATATGGGCAATATATATTTTGTAATATAGTAGTACCTTACGTAAAAATATTACTTTTCATATCAAGAGTGAAAAATCAAACAAAGTATACTAGTGAACCCTACTTCAATAAATAAAGACAGCCTTCGTGGCGCAGTGAGCGAGTAGCTGCCTGTGAAGCGAGAAGCTGCGGGTTCGATTCCTGCAGGTCGATTCTTTAGAATATGCCACAACGTTGCGATCGACGACGAGCTCCCGCAGCGCACATCGTTGAGATCGACGGAGCGTTCGTCATTGTTGGGTCTTAGAGAATAGCATTTTCCATACATTTATGCAAACGCCTCGCTAGAGAGAGCTAGTTCGTATAAGCGCCGTCATCACGCATAGCGCTAGTGCATGCTGTTATGTACAAGTCTGGTATATAATAGTGCCTATCCCCTTAAACGCCTAATACCTGTAGGCAGTTTCTGATAGTAGTTTGTCATCCCTACGAGAGAGTCAGTTCGTGTTAGACACTCACGCGTGACACTAGCCCCGTGCGCTTTGTATCTTGCTTAATACAAAAATGAAAACATCGTTGCCGCAACGATGACGCAACGTTGTTTTCACAAATGAAACTTTAGAGAATCGACCTGCTGCACCGAGACAAATGTCTGTGTGGCTCACAGTTATTTATTCCCTTGTAGTTCTTGATACCCACCATACAGGTAAAGCCTAGTGTGGAGTGAGTCAGAAATATGACTGTTGGGTATTATTTATTTATTACAAGATTTTTTTATAGCAGAGACTGGCAAACGAGCAGATGGGTGATGGTAAGTGATCTCCACCGCCCATAGACACCCATGACATAATAACAAAACGCGACAGCAAGCTGCCACTTTACGTCGGTTTTCTGTGAGACAGTGATATCAAACCGATCGAGCCGGCCCATTCATGCTTTAGACGTTATTGTCTACAGCGTGGCTCTACCACTCAAAGAGAATACTTAAAATGAGTACTAATATATTATGTAGTATAACTGTTTAAGGCATATTATAAGGCAGTATATTCTTATGTAAGACATGTAAATTGTCTACTCTGTAAATAAGGAATTCATTAAGGAGCAGGTACTAGGACCGCGACACATTGCTTCAAATTATGTTATTGTTGGGCGGGTTACCCCAGCATTAATGGATTACCTACTGCTAGGAGCTGTCATACTTAAACCCCTCGGGACTTGGCTGTAAGGAAAGTACAATGCATGTCAAAAATATATTCATAATGGAATATTGAGTAGCCTTGAATGTTTGGAGGCATATTAGCTATATATGCGCACTTTTGTGTATTGAATGGCGAACATAATATTTTGTATTCGGTCTTATTATTTTGTATAGTTTCTAGAATGCCTCAGTGGCTTGGTCGTATTTCGCTACGACTACCATCCTGACGTGTAGGGTTCGATCCCCGGGTCGGGAAAAATGATAATGGATTTTTCCATATCCACTCTAAATGTGGAATCTGTACCCGATATGGCGATAGGCTCGCTCATTATCACATATGGGACGTATCTAAGCTCGGCGAAATGTGGGTGTTTTAGTTAACTAGTACACCTCTGCCTGCCCCTTCGGGGATACAAGGATGAGCTTATGTTTGTATTACAAATACTATGCTTAACAATTCTGGATGAAATTTGGCGTAGAGATAGAATATAATCTAGAATAGCTATAGGATACTTTTATCCCGGAAATTGTATGGCATATATGGCCCGATCGTGACATTTAAATCGGACCACCCTTGGAATAATATCTATCGAATACAAAAATAATCTTGAAAATTGGTTCTCATTTTCCGAAGATATCGGGTAACATACATAAAAAATATAGACGAATTGAGGACCTTCTCCTTTTTGGAAGTATGTCGAAAATACAGACGAATTGAGGACCTTTTCCGTTCCTTTGAGTCAGTCGATAAACAAAAGGTTATTGTTATTTCGGTAACTTAGAACTTAGCATTTTAATTGGGATAATACAGATTTATTTTTCGGATTTAGTTTCGTTTTTAGTTCAACTAGGTGCCTTTAATATTATAGAATTATTTGATAAAAAATACTCATCTATTTTCGGTAGACGAATTAATAACTAAAAATAATAAATAACGCCCAACAGTCACGCACATAGTCCTAACCCCACACCAAGACGAGTCTTGTGTCATGGGTATCAAGAACTACGAGAGACTTTCCGTCTCACAACACCCAGACTTGAAACAAATATCCACACAAACATTTGTCTTGGAGCTGGAGTCGAACCCGCGGTTTCTCGCTTACTGCGCTCCGAGTTTGTCAAATATGTGGTTAATGTGAATGATGATATTCAAAGTTCTTTATGTAGAGGTATATGCTTTTTTGTTTCATGATACACGCCAGTAAAATTTTCTGCTCCGCTGGCTATAGTTCAAATACTTTAAGAAGCACTCAAAGTTCTTACTTAAGATGCTCCAAACTATCCTAAGTTAGAGTATGTTTACAACAAGCATTTTTCTGCAAAGCTCGCTTCATTATTTACTGCTTAACTTGTTTACAAGAAAAAATACTTAACAATTGTTTAGAGAACTGTTTGTTATTTCTTCTAAGTTTATGGATATTATCAATTGATTAGTAATCAGCGGCCCGAGCAGGAATATTTTTGACAATCGAATTCGTATCGATGTTGAAGCGCATGACGTTTGGTTAATATTTCATACAAAATGTCAGAGACGTGCATGGAGCTCGATACGAATTAGATTTGATTCGACGATTTTTCTGAGTTGTGCTATTACTTTTACTTATTTATTTACATAACATAACATAAGCACACGCCTGTATCACCGAAGAAAGCAGAGGCGCACTAGGCAACTAGTACACGCACATTTCGCCGAGCTTAGTTACGTCTCAGCTGGGATAGGGGGTGAGCCTGTCGCCATATCGGGCACAAATTCCAGACTTTTACAGATTCTCTCAGAATATCACTTTGCCCGACCCGGAAATCGAACCGGGAAAGAACATATAGATATACCATACAACATTAAAAACATAACCACAACATAAAAGTTCGTCGATATTTCTCATTTGAATTTTACATGTTTAAAAAAATATTTATGCAAAAATATGTTACTCGAAAGCTAATTCGATAATAAAAATGTACTCTGAAATGCACCTTAATTATAATAAATGCAAAGGATAGGTACAAAAAGTGTAAACAAAAATGACACACTATGACATTACGAGTACATGCGAGTTTATTGTAGAGGTAGTATATTTAACATCAACGGATTTACAATGGTTATAGCCGAGCAAATCGCGAGACAATAGTTAAACTTTATATCTCAAATCTAAGATACGATTCAAATAAAATGTTGAAACCAAAGCCGCGCTCAAGCAAAATTACAATCGTTATAACTTTTATACATTTTCAGAAACCATAACCATTTATTATTTCGGTTTCCACTTACCTTTTATAAACACAATAAAGAAGGCTTTTACCGCGAAGCTAGAAACTTGGGAAACTGGTAAAGCCTTCCTTATCAATGAAAAAGAAAGGATTAAAGTTTGCAAAGAAACATAAATAACTGACTATCCCGACTCAGATGGATGGGGAACTTTTTATCGAAAATAAACATTACTAAATACCTTTATCTCGAGTTCTTTTTCATCTTGCAGTAAAGTTTATGGCTGCGAGAAAAATAAGGTTTAGAAGTTTTAAGGTGGAAGAAATAGAATAAGTATCGCCAATCCAATTTTCTTGAAAGGTATAAAATAAACGTCAGGTTCTATGGAAATAAATTACTATGAAATGATGCTCTATGGAAATAAATTACTATGAAATGATGTTTATGTAAATTTGTTGTATGTAATTATGTTTTTTTTATTAGCAGAGACTGGCACACGAGCAGATGGGTCACCTGATGGTAAGTGATCTCCACCGCCCATAGACACCCAAGACACAAAGGGAATCATGGGTGCGTTGCCAACCTAAAAGGAGGAAATGGAAGGGGAGGGAAAAAGGGATTGGGAAAGGAAGGGGGGGAAGTGGGCCACCGGAAATCTCACCCACCGAACGAAACGCGACAGCAAGCTGCCACTTTACGTCGGTTTTCTGTGAGACAGTGGTATCAACCCGGTCGAGCCGGCCCATTCGTGCTGTATATGTAAATGTCTACAGCATGACACTACCACTCAAAAAATTGGACGAAATGATGTTCGTCCAATAAAGTGGTTCTAAAATTGCCTTTCTGCGTTTTAATAGACCTTAATTTGTTGGAATATAAATTACCACTAGATCGCTTCCATATATTTCTTTTTCTATAATACTATTGTAGTTATATTCAATCACAGCAATCTATTGACAGGGTTGACTGTGGGGTTGATGTAAGGCAGACGGCCGTTCGAAAAAACCATGTCGAATCTTTTCTCCAACATGATTGAAAACGTGTGTTGCACCGAATCCACGTTAGGCATAGGCGTAGAAAAGAATTTTCATATAAAAGCGAAAAAAAGCGCTCTCTCTAAAGGTTTATTCTCTCAATCAGTACCTACACACAAAAAAAAATTGTCTCACCATCATCAGCCAACATCAAGCCGTAGAACGCTTCCAATAGGTCGGTCTGGAAATCTTTATCAAGCTTTAATTTGGCAAGTACGTAGATACTTTATACGTTACGTAAGTTAAGGACGGATTTCATGACATGGCCGAAATAAGGTCTAAACTCTTACTAAAGGCTTTCAAGGTAAAGTTGTCATAAGGATAAACCCGATCACGCGAAAGCTAGTTCAAATTAAAACTAAACTGAACAATTAACATGGGTTAGCTACATCAACAATTTGTTAAGAGAGCCTCTTATAAATAAGCACGTCTTTCGCGCATTTCCAATATGTCTATACAACAAAAAGATACAGAATGTAGCATTCACAATATATTTCCGTTGCCTTGCAGTGATGGATCCATACAAACCGATTCCTGCCGGCTTCTCTTTTCCAGATTGTAGGCTGTTATATGTCTTATCAAGGTATTAACTAGAGGAAAAAGTAGCACTGGCTCCGCTTTTGAAAATGTTCACCACTCGCCACTTTTGCCTTCTGCATCATCATCCCTTAAAACTCGTTTGAATGAGCTCTAAGTATGACGATAAAAATTTAATGCTGGTTTCCATAACATACATGAATTCCATTGAAAGCCATAGTCAATAAACCGTAGTCTCTAGAGAGCATTTGAATAACATTATAATACTCTGGAACACTGCCACATCAACCTATTATTAGATCAGTATTCAAAATCAAATATTGGTTTCGCATAAACTGACCAAATTTCAATCAGTGATACCACGGAGAGGTTGGACCTAAATAAAATAATTTCATAATTTCTTTGACAGTCTTTTTTTAACAACTGAAATGCAATTAATTTATGTTCATCTGAGAATAGTCAGAACCAATAGTCTCACTGTGAGGACGCTCAAGACAGGGCAAAGAAAAAGCGTTTAAGTAGACAGGCGGCTTCTGACATTAGGTTGAGATAATGCCATCAGAAAAAAAAGCTATCTATATTATTGTGAAGAATTGGGAGAAGTTATTGAGAGCTAATAGCACGTGA
The DNA here is from genome assembly GCA_036417725.1 of Clanis bilineata. NCBI lineage: Eukaryota > Metazoa > Arthropoda > Insecta > Lepidoptera > Sphingidae > Clanis > Clanis bilineata. The sequence continues at coordinate 7,738,322 of CM071144.1, read as the reverse complement.
TTCTAGCTTACTCAAAAGGCTTTAGAAAACAAAGAATTTTACGACCTTGTAAATAAAGCCCAAAATTCAATAACAATAACACCTAATACCTGTACAGTAGACGACAAAGCCGCGGCCGGAATACACAGCAACTAAAATTCGTATAAAGTTAAGTGAACCGTTAGTATAGTTTGATTTCGTCATATTTAGATGTTGAATAATTAATCTTGTTTTGGGTCATGTGTGTGTTTAGGATGATATTTTGATGAAGTATCGCAGTAGTGGCCAATCTTTGCTGACTTGATTAATGAAGGTAGAGGAACGCTACCGTCAGCATAAATAATTCAGTATGTGCCAAGTAACTAAGTTATGTAATAAGGTAAGATTTGCAAATGCTGAATAAGCTTTCCCAATAATTGTATTTGCAGGGTCATATTAGTTATAGGTCAAATTAATCGCGTCCTTGGTCTAGTGGCAGCATATATGGGCTGTGGACCAGGAGGACCTGCGTTCAATTTCCAGGCTGCCACTAGACCAAGGAGGCCACTTTCTAGCTCTGCTCTAAATAGTTGTTTTTTATAGCAAAGACTGGCAAACGAGCAGATGGGTCAACTGATGGTAAGTGATCTCCATAGCTCATAGACACCCAAGACAAGAAAATCATGGGTGCGTTGCCAACCTAAAAGGAGGGAAACAGGTATTGGGAAAATGAGGAAGGGAATCGGGCCACCGGAAATCTCACTCACCGAACGAAACGCAACAGTGAGCTGCCACTTTACGTCGGTTTTCTGTGAGACAGTGGTATCAAACCGGTTGAGCCGGCCCATTCGTGCTGTAGACATCACTGTCTATAACGTGGCTCTACAACGAGGTATCTTAAAAAGGATATTTCTAAAGTTTATTTTTTGTCAGAAACCAAATTCCTAACCTATGTGATACTCGATATTCAAACAAAAGCTAACCACGGTCCAAATGAAAGTCCACACGACCCAAAACGTCACACATCGATGAAGTAATTTACAACGTATAAAAAGTAGCCTTAATATTTTGTTCCATGTCAATCCTCCACAGCTCTGATGCCTACGAACCCTGGCACAGGCCCCGACATCGACTTTAGTATTTAAATAAGGCACGTTTGGTTTTACCATGCGCTTGGGAAATCAATGATACAGATTCATTCGCTGGCAGAGAGCCGCAGTTGACCTACTAAAAGAACTCTGTTGTCCGACGAAAATTAATAAAGTGGAAACGTGGATCAAAATAAAATATAAAGGGATCGTATTAAACTGGGGCGCGCATTGATCAAATTTTCCTCTTCCCAAGTTTCGGATTCGGCGATTTTTTAATTTATAACCAACGCTCATTTTGTTAACACTTTGCCGCTATTAGTTTTAGCATATTTATTTTTGTTTAAATAATGGAATTTATTTTCGCAATTTTGTACTTTAGCGGAATATCAAATTCTTCAACCTTATTTGAGGCTTAGCTTTATATTTTTCGTATAAATATGAAATAAAATAATATTTTCATTTTCCTATCAGCATATCTATAACGTTAAAATAATTTAATCAAGATAAATATTTTAAGAAGACAACAAAGTTTTAATATCAAACATAATATAATACCAAATAATATTATAAACTGTTCGTAATTTTTAATAACAAAAATACATTAATATAAATAAAAACATCAACAAAAGAAAATATTGAATTCACAACGAAATTAAAATATTCGAAGTTTTCCTTTCAAATAATGAAAGATGCATAAAAGCCCCTAAAAGATTGCTAGAGCTCCGTACGCAGGGAACTTCAATTTTCGATTTTCATTCAGTAGAAACTGTTGCAATATTTTTGAGCCAACACCTGACCGGTGCAAACATAAGCTAAAAGCAAAAACACAATGGCCATCGTCGTCGCCTTTTTAGATGAAGTAAAAACTCGATGGAAGTCTCGGCAGGAAATCTTCGGTTAAGTATCGAGAAAAAATTCAATATTAAAATTGTAAAGGGTGTTCAATGTATTTTTGTGTCTAAAATTGTTAATATTTTTTTATACTTAAACTTTTTTTGTCAATGCTTTTAAATGACAGGATATGAATCATTCGACGATCCCTACGTATATAAAGACAAGTCAAAATGTCATATTTTTTATTGCATATATGGCTTTAGATTATAACATAACTATATAGATAACATAACATAACATAAGCTCACGCCTGTATCCCCGAAGGGGTAGGCAGAGGCGTACTAGCGAACTAGAACACCCACATTTCGCCGAGATTAGTTCCGTCCCAGATGTGATAGGGGGCGAGCCTATCGCCATATCGGGCACAAATTCCAGACTCCGGGCTGATATAGAAAAATTCAATATCACTTTGCCCGACCCGGGGATCGAACCCGAGACCTCAGAAACGTAGTCGTACCGAAATACCACCACGCCACGGAGGCAGTCATATTATAGATATATTTTTTAATTATTTTATATTCTAATAATTCTACTTTAAATACTAATCGAACAAGATAACAAGTATGATAATTCATAAACTTATAAATAAACTTCATTACGTTCTCCGAAAAACCTCTTTTTTTGACATGACGCTTTGTACGTAGGGACCGTCGCATTGTGTAGGTTTCCTTTATGACAGGATTATTGTGTGTTGTGCCTCTGCCTACCCTTTCGGTGTGTGCGCCTCTACGCACTAGAGAACAATAACACCCACATTTCGCCAAGCTTAGTTCCGTCCCAGATATGATAGGGGGCGAGCCCTTTGCCATATCGGGCACAAATTCCAGACTCCGGGCTAATATTGAAAGAAAAAACAATGTCACTTAGTTATTATTATAAAATGTTATAATGTGTTCTTGTAGAAGGTGTAGGTAATGGTCTCATGCGACCGATGAGTCACGACTCCCGGCCGGCGTTCAGGGCAGCGTAAAATACTTCGAGGCTTCCACCTGTGCACTGATATAATGCCTACGTACGCCCCTGCCGCAGGGAATATTACGTGTGATAGATATTATTACAATCTTTATTTACTGTTGTGGAAGGCAACGTAGCTCAGGAGTGGTGAGGTCTACCGAGATTAAATTTTAGAATCGGAACGCGCCCAAGAGTTTGCATGGTTTTTTCAAGTCATGTGTTTATTTTGCGATAATTGCATGTTTTTACGGTGAGACAAAACGTAGGGAGGAAGCTGGAGAATTCTAGACAAAAAGGATATATATATGTAGGTGCATTATCCCACGTTATATAATTATACCTACTGAGTGGTAGAGCCGGGTTGTATAGCCACAATTATGTTTGCACACTACAGCCCGAATGGAGTGACTCTCAATTTATAAATACATAAAACCGTAAAGTACCTGCGCGCTTGTCATTTTCTATTAAAAATATTATATCATATTAGTACCAAATATATTCGTAAAACAAAGCATGTTAGCACACAAACGTCTCGAAAAAATACATCAGTGAAAATTGTTTTCCGCAGAGGTAGAATGTTTGCGAAGATTACTTTTGCCGATAGTCCGCTGCGGCCGATTTTTCTGCTTTATACGACGAACCGGAGAATCGAGGAGGTGCAAATAGTTCACCGTATAATAGAGATTGTTACTGAACTCGTAGTGTTCATCGATACTGTTGTATTGGAGAATACATTTTGCTGTTGACAAAGGTGCAATGTATTGTATGAAATATAGCACAAGAATTGCATATTATTCTGTACTGGTATAATTATACATGTTGATGTGGGAATCCGTTGTCTCTGCCTACCCCTATGGGAAAAAGACGTGAGAAAGTGTAAATTAAATCAGATATATATAATCAATAAATGTACTTGTTTTTATTATGTTAAAGCTTTTCCTGTGCCAGCGTAGAAGTCTTTCTAGAGTTAAACCGTATCTCGATTTATCCAACAGCGCACTCCTATCTTTAAATCAAGATTTGGGATAAATAGACATTTATCGCGGAGCTGCAAGTGACCCTTAGAGATTTTATGTTATGTTGCCATAAGATTTCAAAACTGACGCAATCAAAGTCACAAGAAATCTCAATAACGACACCCATTCTTATCAGCCTGACCATAAATAGTTTTATTTCAAAGTCAACGGTCTCAATTGTCGCAAAATATAGTCAAATCAAAAAACAACTTTTGCGGTTCGATCGGTATAAAACGAGTAGCCCGTTTTTCCAGATTCAGCCATATTTAGGCCTCGGCTGGTCGCATTCAAGCACAAAATGGAAAACCCGGAAAGGGACCCTAAGGACCGAGTGAAGCTCTTTATGTAAATTCGCAGTGTACAAAAGGTGGAGTAATGCGAAAGAGAGATTGGGACCGCTTTCACGCCACATTCGAACGCTGTACAGCCAAGAAACAAAAAATCCACCGGTCCGAAATTGAAGACAAACATTCTGAAACTCAAACAACGCCTTTTTGCGAAATGCCGTCTCAATTTCCGTGGAGTAATACGTGTATGTACTGAATACATTACAAATATTAGATTGTCTTTGTGAATACAAGAGCTTAGCATATGAAAGTGAAGTATTTTTACAAAAGCAAAAAAAGTCTAAGCATTTCGATGTTTATTGATTATTGTTTGTCAAATATAGCGATGGATATGAATGTAAACACTATGCATTTCTTTTAAGAATCGTAAATATTATATTTATGTTTGTTTCATCTATTGTGTATTTATTCAAAGAACGATACAACATAAACAAAGAGATTATTACTAAATATAGAGGGGTTATCAAGCATATTTTCATACAAAAAAAAAATCTCTTACGCCAGTAACGCCATCTACCACTTATACAACACGACGGCGCTTATTACCTACAATTCATAGACTAGAATACAATTCATACAACCTAGAATGTTCTGTGAATGTTTATGAATCACGTGAGACAATTTTAATGTATAAACATTATTACGCTGACACGACTTTACGCGCTTATATTTCAAACAGGTATGATTGAGTGACTTGTAACCACGAGGTCACAACTTTTGAATCACAAGTTTAGTACTATTGTCCCGTCTATCTACTGTTGAATGTCCTTGAACGTGAACAATAAACTTAAATCTTGGTAAATATAAAAACTTCAAATGTTGAAAGTATGTTATTGAGAAACCACCTAAAGAAACAAAATACTTTGTATGTTATTTTTTTAGCTAATGACTGTAAACAAGCAGATAGCCTATCTGATGGTAAGCGGACCGACATAGAATCAATAATCTAGGAATAGGAAAACGATTTTTTTATATGATCATGGCAAATTATTTGATGGTAAGTAAAGTGCAGTCCAAAAAAACCAGCGATCACCGACAAACATTGGGTTTATAGGTGGTCACTACAATCATGCCGGCCTATTTAGGCATCGTCACACTCCGAAGAGCGAAGAAGCTAATCGAAAAGCTTGTGACAAAACAGTCGGATGACCGATGTATCCATATCCCCGTCTCGACCAAGTCACGTCGCCAACTATTTTGAAATCAACCTCATAAATCACAAGCAACTACCCTTTAACAATTACGCTAATTGGTTTACATTAAGTTATTTTGTTTATAGTATAATCTTTTGAGAAAATAAATGTCTTTACTTTAACCTTATAAATCACTTTTCTATCCACGGTATCAATATTTAGCAGAAAACTTATATCTTTCGAAACTCAATAATGTACATATCACAAAGATAATTGTAATGGACCGGCAAACGGCAGCGAGGGACCGCAAGTTATGGAACGGACCTTGTAAGTGCTTATATCGATAGCAAAACTCCCTCCAGAGACGTACCTTCGGCGAGATATGCCGATAATAATCTTGATACTCTAATACAATAAATATGGATCTAGATGTTCCAAACTTACTTTATGATTTACGAAGAAACTTCTGACTTTTTTCCAGATATTCTAGTACTAATATTATTTATAATGTGTGTTCAAATGAAATGCGTTTTTAGGATATTTTAATTAGGTTTACTTTTTATCTTATACGATGTTTCTTAAGTACTAGTTGTTGTTTTTCTCTAAAAGTCTTCAGTATAGTTGCAATAGATAAGATGAATAGATGGAATAAGATGAAGACGCATGAATTAAAAATGAATTAATACATTTTTAATATACCGATATACTTTTTAGTGCCAACTTATGATTGCATAATGTTGCTTATACCGGGTATTGCAGAAAGTTTAACAGACGATTTAAAGCGTAATGGTAAAATAGTTTTTTTTTTTGTAAATTATTAAGCATGGGGATTTTGGAATCAGAGTCATTATCATCATCATCAGCCACAGGAATCAGAATGCGACCCGTAAATCATTGCAATTAGTGTAGGAACGGCTTTCGTCACGAATTCGAGTTTCCATTATTCAAAATACTGACATTTTTAACTTCACCGCTTAATTGCTAGCCATATTTCCTTGTGTGGTTATTATTGATACCAACTTTTTGCGACAACCTGTATAGCAGACAATAATTTCTTAAAAGTCGTAAAATAAAAAAGTTATCTTTCAATTGGTATGTTCTTGGTAAGTTTAGACTCATTCATCATTAAAAAAAATTGGTAAGTAAGTTCTAGTAGATGGAAAGAGACACGTTGGTAGAAGAAGGAAATCCTGGTTCAGGAATATATTAGAATGGACAGGAATTACATGAGTAAAAGAACTATACAATCTGGCAAAAAATAGAAAGGAATCTGCAGAGTTGACAGCCAACATCCAGTAGTGGATAGGCACCAGAGAGAGAGAGAGAGAAGTCCTCCATGAGTTCTTCTTATAGTTATTACAGTGAGTGAAGTTAGTTACATAATGTCCAAAGTAATATGTAGGTGGCATAGAATCTGCGCGGACGTAACTATGGTAACAACTTGTTCAAAGTTAGTAACTTCAAATTTAGTATGTTCTTGTTGGAACACGAAGTTTCGTACCTTAATTCATTATTAATGTTTTGATGAAGAAAATTTTCACAAAATATCTTACTTTTTGAAATTTTGAAGCCTTTGATCAGCAGTGGGCACCACGTAAGCTTAAAAAAATGCTACGCTTCATAGTCACATAAGTCGGATTCCACGTTTTCTTCGAATTCTAGTAAGCATATACCATCATCCAGAATATTATGTAGGTACCATCTGTTGACTGGACCCAAGTGATGATGTCAAAAGAAAATATGTATATCTATTATAGAGGTTATTACTACAATATCGTAATTCGTAACAGACCGTATAAAATTGTCCTTCATGTCGTATATTTTTCGAGATATATTCTACTAACTTACATGAAATCAAGACGTTAGAGATAAATGGTAATAACGATTTTTATAACAAATTACCAAGACGAAAGTAATGATTTCATCCTGGTAAAAAAGTAATACCAAGAAGTAAAGATATAAAAAAAACAACACTAAAAACTATAAAAGCATGCCAATATTCCAGACAGCTTTAATGAGGCGGTAAAGCGCTCTAGATTCTACTTAACAATGAATTATTCAGATATACTTATTGTATTTTTTAAAGAAATAAACGAAGGGAAATATTTCTTCAACATAAAATATGAATCAAAGGATGAACCTGAATTTAGAGACAGGGCCATGCCTTAGATATGACTGTCCACAGTAAAAGTGGTAAGGTCGCTGTTGCATTTCGTGTGGTGAGTGAGATTTCCGGTGACGAAATTTTCTTCTCATAACCTCCTAAAAATCAGCGATAACTTAGTTAAGAGAGGTACGACTAGAGACTGCCGAGACGCTTGTCGGATGTTCGAGACCAATCCGCAAAAGAGCATGTACCTCTGACTTTTCTGATAAGTGTGTATACATTTTGAATAATCTCTTGTTGGCCAGGACAGCGTGGTAGACTACGGCTAACACTTTTCATAAGTAGAGGAGACGCTCGCCTAGCAGTGGGACAGTAATATTACGAGGCTAATATTAATATTAAACCAATATATTTGTAAAATACGTTGTTTAGTTTACCAACCTTTGTGTATACTTGTGTTTAATAGCGTGGAAAGGCATTATTTTCTTGCTTTGAGTGTCTAAATTTTTGCAATACATATTTTGTAGCTTCTTTAGATTCGTTGAAGGATAGAATATCAAAAACTCTTTGGGTACTTAGAAGATTTATATAGTATGTAGAAGTAATAAATAAGAAACTACCTGAGCAATAATAGATCAGTTATTATGTAGAAATATAAAATCACTTAAAGCAACAACACACCGAAGAGTATGTAAAACAATATTGCTTACGTTATACTTTGTTAAAACAACACCCATGTTTGTTCATGGAAATGAATCAACAATATCGTCTGCTTCCCCATTTAATAATTTCTCGCAAAATGACGAATTCTGACGTTGAAAGCGAAACAACGGACGTGCGCCTCGAGCGATATCCTGTCAGGGTATATCTTGAACCCTTCATATCAGTTCATGTTACTGTAAAAGCTGTCATCCATAGATGTCGTATTGTGTACGTTCACTAATGTTGCTCATTTATGCTTATAATATTATGTTTATAAAATTAATTTTCTTATTTATAGTTTCCAGATTTCCTTTTTCCTTTACAGTACTAGGTACATTATCATCATATTATCATACTCAAATAAGTTTACCGTCCTTTTGACAGTCTCTATGGCCCAGCGTAGTTGATTGTGCAACGTGTCGCCGTGCTGGGGTTTCGATATTTCACCGAAACAGTGTTCGGATTTCAGTGTTTTTTTATTTATTTTGAGGTTAAAAATAGTTCATAGTTATTATGGACCACGATACATGACTTATTAATTTCTTATGACGCTTAATGTCAGTATATACTTCCAATCATTTAGATTAGTGTGGTTCATATAGTTCATTCTGCACAATAAAATGTTAGTAAAATAACATAGTATTTCCTTAACGATAATATCTTATATGATACGTAAAACAAAAAACCGGCTTCACGTCTTTATATCACTATGTAACAGGTGGATGAACATAATTCTTATTTGTTCTTTGTAATATAATTTTATGATTTACTCATAACTTTCAGCTTCGTTAAATTTATGATACAGGGACATAATCTTATACTAAATATTCTTAAATTATATTTGACAATAAGCTCGCAAATATCTTATCCAGGACGGAAATTAGCTCGGCAATATTTGGGTGCTCTAGTTCGCCCCTGCTTACCCTTTCGAAGATATAGGTCGTGAATATGTAGAATTCGATTTTTGAACTTATGTTATTAGCGTATATGTATTTAGTAACTATTAGTGAAAAATTTACTGCCTCGGTAGCGGGGTGGTATCTCGGTCTCGGGTTCGATCCCCGGGTCGGGCAAAGTGATATTGGATTTTTCCATATCAGCCCGGAGTCTGGAATTTGTGCCCGATATGGCGATAGGATCGCCGCCTATCACATTTGGGACGGAACTAAGCTCGGCGAAACGTAGGTGTTCTAGTTTGCTAGTGCGCCTCTGCCTACCCCTTCGGGGATACAGGCATGAGCTTATGTGTAGTGAAAATTCTATCATTGAATACATACTTATTAAAGAGGTTTTAAGAATTGTTTTAAATTATTTCTTAAAGTATTTGCTTATAGGCATAAACACTGGATTAAGGACTATAAGAGTATATACAATAAGCTTTATTATAAATTACATACATAAAAAAACAGATTGTATCAAAACAGCGGGCGCGCCCATTTCTTTTTTCCCCATAAACGTAAGCGGAAGAATCTTTGTTCTAAAACTGTCATTTCTGTTTCCTTCGTATTATGTTTTTCAAAGGATGTTTTATTTTGTTCGCAAGACGTCGTCGAAATAAAAGGAGGCCCCTTCATTTGTTCAAAATCGCAATAATGGATATTTTCACCTGTCAACGGTATCTCTTGTTGTATTTTGTTACTTGCGGTATTGAAATTTTTTGCTTCTTTTTCTATACCCTTAAGGTTGGTGACTATTCTCTTATTATATTCATGTTGAAAGTAAAATATTAAAGTTAAAATAAGAAATACTCCTTTAAGAATATAAATTGATATACATAAATCTACTTCTACAGATCTTATCGCGATTATTTAATCCTAATTCTAAAACAAAGCCTTCCAGTTTCCATGGTCACGCTGCGGACTGAAATTTCACATCAGCAGGTGTACCTATTATGGTTAAGTATATATATTATACTGTATGTTCCTGACGATGTATGTGTGTGTAGAAAATAAATGCTTTAAATTTAGATCTTCCTATAATTAAGTTTAATATTTACTATATAAAATTATTTTTAATACCTCTCAAAGAACTGAGCGATGGTATTACTATAATAATTTTTGATTCCCAACGCCTATTATACTCAAAAAGGACTTTTAATTGACCTCTAAAATCTTTTACACTAAACAACAATCGCGGTTTTAGCCGCGATGTATTTTTAAGTAAATTAATAATTGAACCCTAACAATTCGTCTACTTTTCACGCGATAACATATTGGCAAGTCATTTGCATTCATCGCTTGTAAATTAATGAAGAGCTCTATTGTTGAACATCTATTTTTTATCGAAACAGTAGGTACTTTGGGAGAAAGGTGAATGTGAACGGCTGACGGCAGCAGGAACCCGCATTTTGATATCGTTTATGTTTATTTTCGATTTCACATCGCTTAGTATATGCTAAAGGGGTTTATAAGCACTATTATTAACGGCCTCGGTGGCGTGGTGATATTGCATGCGTGGTACGACTATCGTCCTGATGTCTCCGGTTTAATCCGCGGGTCGGGCAAAGTGATATTGTTTTTTTTTCTCAGTATCAGCCAGGAGTCTGGAATTTGTGCCCGATGTGGCGATAGGCTCGCTCCCAACCAAATCTGGGAAATGAGCGAAATGCGGGTAGTCTAGTCTAGTTCGGTAGTTCGTCAATGCCTACCCCTTCGGGGATACAGGCGTGAACCTATTATTAATGCAATTTTCACAATGAACTATCTTTCTGCACCTGCCCTTATCGGGGCAGCACCCTTTTTCAAGTGTTGCATCGACCTCACATTGGAGTGAATTATGTAGTGAATATTTTAGAGTGGATTCGTCTCAATTTTCGGCTGCCTGCCTGACCTAAATCCCTTCTGGGGGACAATTAACTATCATGTCCAAAAATATTTTCAAATATTTAAGAATTCTTATTCCTGCTGATACTACTAAAAGATTATCAATATTTTTGAGACTTTTCATACCGATTTCTTAAGTTTACGTGAATATTATACATTGAAATAAAACTATTCTTACGGATTCTATCACGATTAGGTTTTAATTATTATTCCCGACGTTTCGAAGGCTTAATCGTGATAGAATCCGTAAGAATAGTTTTATTTCAACTTTTCATACCAATACGGTATAAATATTCAATAATTATTTTAAATAACAAACGAATTTATTACAACCAAGCATTCATATCCACAATCCTCCATTGAAATAGATGGAGAAAGCACAAGTTGTGATTCCCATGTCGTTTTATGTGAATTTTTGTAATATACTCTACATGTAGTGATAACGAGCACATGTTTTCTAAACCCCGTACTTTTTATTCAAACATACAATATGAAAGTGTGCAGTTGTGTGTTTATATTATTTTTTGTATTTAGAAATGTTGTGTTGTGTAAGTTTGTAAATGGGTTGTTTGTAAGTAAAGTAATATTAAAGTTGCAATAATAACCTCTCTATTCTTTTTTCTAAAGGTAGTGAAAAGAACTCTGCCGAAGATATACGAGTGAAATCAATTTTTATGCCACTTGTTTACATCCGAAATTACCGTAATAGGAATAGCAGTGACGCATTACAAGTACCAGTTATTTTTGTCCCTGTGATAATTTTACCATTAAATCAAAATCAAAATGTATCCCACGATGGCAAATTAATAATAAATATACTGGGTATCAACGACACCATGAAAAGGAAAGCTCCAATCGAACCTGCTTTAAATAACTCCGAATCTGAGAACGAAGACATTGAAGTTAATTTTAGACAATCTCTTAATAGAGGAGCAAAAGTGCCAAAGAAATCAGAAAATAAATCTGATGGTAATTTAATCACAAATGATGGTGAAAGTATTAGTATGGATTTAGTCATAAAACCCACGAATGAATCAAACGCAATATCGATTGATGTTAAAAATAAAACACAACTGCAAGATGTAAATGAAAGTGAAACAACTTCAAACAACAGCAATTTATATCCTGCATTTAATAATGACAACAAACTAGTAGATTCTTTATCACTGACAACAACATTAAATGAAGAAATGAAGCTGCCAACCGAAGAAGACAAACGATGGAGAAACTTCACTGCAAGTGCGAATAATGGCACAAATAAAATTAGTATTACAAACAATTTAACATCCTCAAGGAGTGAGGCAAATAGAAGCAAAGGTCCCTATTCAGACGCTCTGTATAACAATGCAATGATTGATCAGATATCAATAACGACAAATTCTCAAACAAATGTGGAGTCTTCGACGGCGAGAAATGATCGATGGGTAAGGTTTTCATCATTAGGAGGACCACATTTAAAGCTTAATGGGTTTAAGCCTCTTGCGGGTTTGTACTATGATGGCTTTTTACATACTCCTTTAACTAAGATGCCTGGTTTTAATCCATATGGGGATTATTACTATCCATAATTCTTGGATTTGGAATACAATGGCGGAAGACTAATTTAATATCTCACCGATAATATATATATTGAATAGTAATTTGCGTTTATCTTTTAACCGTAATAGTAAGTTTGGTTGAAAATATATTATATTATATGGTATATTTAAGATTTAATAAGTGGAACCTACCGTAGATATAGATATTTGCTTTAATTAATAAATAATAATAAATAAATAAATAACACCCAACAGTCACATCCTGACCATACACGAGGCTGGTGTCGTGGGTATCAGGAACTTCGAGAGACTTTCGGTCTCACAACACCCAAGCCCGAAACAAATATCTGTATAAATAAATATCTAATGGCCCGAAGAGTGAGATGATGCTTAATTTCTGTACCATATAAACCCACCATTATAATACTATTAACTTATTTTATTACTTAATAGTTAACTTGAATCATTTTTTTATTTATTTTTGAATATAGGTACTTACTAACAAAAATAGCACCCGATAGGTTACTAGCTAACTACGTCATCGAGTTTAATCTAAAATATTTACAACAGTCACATAAGTTAAAAAAAAAACGTGTTTCTCATTAGATGTCATGTCATACTCACATTCGCAGCGTCGTATAATAGAGACAATCGTCACAAAAGAGTTACTTAAATTCAACAAGGCCGTAAAGTCGAGTGTACCTTGAAAATAGTCGTAAAACAACGCAGACTTCTGAATTCAATGTTATGCTGTAAGTTATGCGAATATCTTGACCAATATAATATTCTTCTTCATCGTTGACAAATTGTAACCTGTATGTACTTTTATAATAAAATTGTTAATTACTTTAGATTATTATTTTTCTCCGTATTAAAAAGTTCTTAGCCTTTGAAGTTTGGTGTAACCTTCAAACTGCGGGAAAGAGAAGTGTTAATCAAGTACAATCACGTCACCGCCATAACCGTACGTGCGTTGGAAAGGGATAGCAAGATATCTCCAATATGCGCCCACTCCAGAATTTGAATTACTGACTCATTTTTCAACCAATTTCGATGCAGTTTTTACAGAATGGTTCCTTTTTCGTTTTATTTACACATATAAATATGTGTATAAAATCAAACATAGACAAGTACCCAATTTTACCATCATCAAGTGTGACACGCATAAACCACTCAAACGTAAAGCTATAAAACGGTACCAACAGATTTTAATCACGCTATGACGGTAGTTTTAACCATTTGCACTAATTTTTAATTTTGTAAAGTGCACTGTAATGTTAAACAGTACGGGATTTAAACGTGCGTTTCTTCCAGTGAGGCATGTTTAGTAGAGTGGCCTCGACAAGAAATAGAAATAAAAGCGAGCGGTGACTTGGTGCACATTTATTATTCACCTGACAAAGTCACTCGCCTTTCGAAGTACTCTGCTCTGCGGGAAGTAGATTTTCTTTAAAGTATTGTTGCGCTTGGAATCGAGGGAGTATGGTCAATTGAATTTTTAATAATATTTTCCAAGTTCTTATATTAAGGGCTTAATTCCACAAGCATGTTAGACCGAGCAGAAAAATTTCTGACAAACGTAACTTCTGACAGTCGTATGTAGCTGCGCATTGATGACATTTGGTCAATATTTCATAGAAATTTCATAGACGCGCATCGAGCTCGAATACATTTACGCTTATCAGAATTTTTCCTGTTGGACCGCAGGTTTCTAATATTTGAATCTATGGTGTTTTTTGCCCGAATTCTGTCTGCTTCGGTGGCGTAGTTGTATTTAGAGCCGACGACTACTGTCTTGAGGTCACGGGTTTGATCCCGGGTTCGTATAAAGTGATATTAGGTTTTTCTAGGTATCAGCTCGGAGTCGTTTATGCTTGTTGTGTTCTAGTTAGCCTGTGCCTACCTCTACGCGGATACACTGGCCTGAACTTATGTATAAATGACTGAGTGTCATTCTGTAATGCGGACCTAAGTATGCTGCCATAGATCTATGAGGCAATCACAACTGATGAATAGCAATAAACAAGAAACGTATCTTCTTAACAAAATCACCGAATCCGAGAGTTATAATCTCATCAGCGGAGTTTAATTGCCTCCATAATGAGGTGAGCCATCAATATTCAAAGTAAGTATTTTGTCTTTGTAAACAGTACCCTCCGACAAATCGTCGCGCAGAATAAGATATTAGGGGACAGAACTTCACGCATTGACCCCTTTTTAAAGGTTAATGCCTTGCGTTTGCCGCACCATCACCTGAATACTAATAGTGTTTACGGGGACGCTCTTATTAAAGTTCTGCGGTTTAGTCTATGGGCGATAACAACGCAATTACACCGCTTTTGCTAAGTAACTGCTCGATTGGGGATGTGGTACTAAATGTTCTTGAACATGTTACATCGGAAACCAATTACTTAAGTTTGTACAACACTCGTTGTGAAGGTTCGGTAATGGGTTGATGGTTAAGTAATTAATGTACTAATAATTGTTTTAATACTGAGCTTTATTGTTTAAGCCGTATAATACGCCTGTATGTCTGGTACGGAAAGGAGGGATGAAATTTAAAAGTTATTAACTTAGCGTTACTTATTCATCATTAACAAAGACATTCAACGGTACATAGACGGGACAACAGCACGAAACTTGTGATCCAAAAGTTGTGACCTCATGGTCATAAGCCACTCACTAGTATTTGAAACTTACGCGCGCAAGGTCGTGCCAGCGTAATAATGTTTAGACAATAAAATTATCTTACGTGATTCTTGACTATTCAGAAAACAATCTAGGGTGCAAATTGTAATACGCGCCCTCGCATTGTAGTTAGTGATAGATTTACTGATGTTAAAGATAATTTTTTTTTATATGCTTAATAGCCCCTCTATAGATGGTAATATTAAATCTTTTTTATCGTTAATACCTACCAAAATATGCTTTTTTCATTTATCCTACTACTTCAGATGTCACTAATTTAAAGATAAAACTCAACATCTAGTACGCATTACTTTTCAATGACTAGGTATGTGTATTTAATGTAAATTTTTCGTTCGATAGCTTTTTCAATGTATAATATGACGTCTACCTTCCGGCATTGAACCGAACGTGGCGGACTAAGGTCTAATCGTTCTCATTAATTGAAAAAGACAGTGCTTAATAGGTTGATATAAAAATAAAACCCAATACAATAGTTAAAACCAAAATACGGTATCACCCATGGAGTAAACTCTATCGAACACAAAATACCTCCTCCTGCCTTTGAAGCTGTTAAATATCTTATAATAACATTATTTCACGACGTACGTACCTATATTTTAGTCAGAACTATATTTTCTTGACCTTCATCTAAAATATGTCCAGGTCCAGGTTCAGGGCCCAACTAAAACGCTTTGTATGTACAAAGTAGGGCTAATTTGCTATTCTCCCTTTGCCCAAGGCTACGCGTAAAAGGTGAAGAAACTAGCTCACTACAAGGATACACAAATTAAATTGTGTCTCAACATTTACTTTCTATGTTTGCTTCGTAAAACTGATGTATATAATCAAAAGAAGTATCCTTTTCTTTTATCGACACAAAATTTTGAGTGGTAGAGCCATGCTGTAGACAGAAACGTGTACAGCATGAATGGGCTGGCTCGACCGGTTTGATACCACTGTCTCACAGAAAACCGACGTAAAGTGGCAGCTTGCTGTCGCGTTTCGTTCCGTGAGTGAGGTTATTGATTCCGGTGGCCCATTTCCCCCCTCCCTTTCCCAATCCCTTTTCCCTCCTCTTCCATTCCCTCATTTTAAGTTGACAATGCACCCATGATTCTTTTTGTGTCTGGGGTGTCTATCGGCGGTGGAGATCACTTACCATCAGGTGACCCATCTGCTCACTTGCCAATCTCTGCTATAAAAAAATCATGCTTTTATTCAGAATGTATTATAAACCAATAACTTAATTTACTACGAATACTGGGAAAATAGGAAAACAATTTTGCCTGACTTGGGATTTGAACCCAGAACTTCATAAGATTAGACCGACGGAGCGATGGAAGCTGGTAATATTGGTTCATATCAGGACATTTTTCCAAGACTAGATCCCTCAGATATACCCACCACTGAAGAGTACCGCTGCGGCCCTAGCAGGAAAGTTTCTCAATGTATTCGAGCTCGCTGCGCACTGATGACATTTGCTTAATATCATACAAATTTCATGCGCATCGAGCTCGAATACATTTAAGATTGTCAGAAATTTTCCTGCTCGGTCATAATATAAGGTCACGCCTGTATCCCCGAAAAGGTAGGCTGAGGCGCAGTAACGAACTAGAACACCCACATTTCGCCGAGCTTAGTTCCGTACCAGATAGGGGACGAGCCTATCGCCATATCGGGCACAAATTCCAGACTCCGGGATGATACTATGCCCGACCCGGGAATCGAACCCGAGACCTCAGGACGATAGCCGATAACGCAATACCAATACATCACCGAGGCAAATTTTCATGTTTGGGCCGCTGAATATTGGTATGATTGAGTTGCGTTTCAAAATTCGGGCGTACATAATTCCCTTAGTTTCCGACCCACGAAGGGTATGGTGGTATTCAAATAAAATCGAATACAGACTGCAGTTTATACAATACACTTGCTTGTTAGGTACGCAAATTTTACAACAAAGTATGTTCTAATTTCAAACTGTTCGCTGCTCTGAGCATTCCACTGAATACAGCTAGCTGGATAGAATAAACATCGGACAGAACTGACAACATTGACCGAAGATCAAGGACTTTAAAAATGTAATAGAAGATTTATTAGTGTTGTTTTAATATTCATTAAACAATACTCAAAATGTATCGACCAAATACGTATTTCATATTTTATACGTATCTCCAGGTTCTCTAACATTTAATCTGTTTACTTTTAGCGGCATGAAAATATGCTGCTTTCATTTATTTAAAATATTGTGTAGTAGAAAAAAGTAATTTTAGCACTGAAAATGCTGGATAAAATGAAACTTGATCACGTTAACACCGTCGATTTATTTACGTTAAAATGTGTTTCTTTAAACATTGTAAATATAATTTACAGCAATTACAACATCGGCAATGATTATAATTATCAACATCTGAAAAGGGTAATTTATCTTTGGGTTTATCAGTAGGGTCGGTACAATACACTCTTTAAGGAATGTTTCAAAAAGTATTTGTATATGTTTTTCTACTGGCTCTCTCTCTAACTTCAACCCCATTTACGGAATCCAGTCTCGGACAAATAGTGTTAGAAAAACACCCCGTCCGATTTGGGAATCAAACCCAGGATGTCCCTGCTTACAGCCCATAAACATATACGCCACTTGTTTAAGGAGGCTTACAGTGGACTAGTAAAAACTATGTGTAACAGTGATGCGAGGCTTCGTTGTTTTTAATAGACATGATACAAAACTTGTATCTTAGTGAGGGATCAGGAGTTTACCAACACGTCTTATAGCAGTATTATTATAATCCTGCTTTGTTTTTTTGTACAGGAATCGGTACAAGTAAGATTATAATATTAATACTGCTATAAGTCGTGGTAGTATTCCCATGTATTATTAAGTAAGTGACATGTATTATTGAGTATTCATTTATCCATTAATTGGCGACCCACCAACAGAGTCACCTCTACAGTATCTGTTCTCATGGCAACTAATATTCTCAACTCGTTTATTGCTGTCGGTACCTTCTCTTTACCGACCTTTTAGCGTTTTATTACTGCATATTACTTTAATCTGTTGCAAGTTGGGGAGTCAGGCTGCCTCTGAGTTATTTCGTTTATGCTCTCGCTACATCCGCGACGTGTAATACCACGTGAGAAACATTTTACGATAATACTATAAGGATGTAAAGTGAGGCTCATTCACGTTGTAGTAAAGAAACCTTGTGTAGTTTATTATGATTGAATTAACTTTGAGAAAACTTTGGCCGTTGATAGCCAAACAACTACTCCAATACCGAAAAAAGGGGTGGTAGAACTATGCTCTAGATACTATTCTGTGCTATATATAGACAACTACGTTTACAGCACGAATGGGTCGGCTCTACCGGTTTGATACCACTGTCTCACAGAAAACCGATGTAAAGTGGCAGTTCGCTGTTGGGTTTCGTTTGGTGAGTGAGATTTCCGGTGGCCCAATTCCCCCCACTCTTTCCCAATCCCTATTTCCCTCCTTTCATGTTGGCAAAGTACCCTTGATTCTTTTTGTGTTTTGGATGTTAATGGGCGTTGGAGATCACTTACCACCAGGTGACCCATCTACAAGTTTAAAAACTTCACTGACCGACTTCCAACTTAATGATCGTGACCAAATTTATATGTGACCACCTTGAAATAAGCTCTATCGAACACAAAGGATTTTGAAAATCGGTCCACATTTGGCGGAGATATCGCGTAACATACATAAAAAAATACAGACGAATTGAGGACCTCCTCCGCTTTGGAAGTCGGTGGAAAATATTCCTGCTCGGGCCGCCATTCTAATTACGTATAAGATAGAGATACGAACTGTAAAATTCACAGAAAGTCCATCTCCGTTCCAAAAATCTAAATTAAATTAATTAACATTTTTAAACTATCCTGTTTATACGGTGATAAAATTTAAAAACCATACATACTTACACCTCAAACTTTATCGCCAACAGTAGTAATTACAAATTAGAAGTAAATAAGTAGATTCAACCAATGTTTTCGGAATAACACGAAACGAAGCAAGTCGATGAATCTTATAATTACCAGAGCCCGGTAGAAGCCCAGGGGTACGTTCCGTGCCAATGTAAAATCAGAGTAAAATTAATTTCTCTCGTACACCGTCACCTTTCCAATCACCCACTGTTTACATTGAAGAACTTAACGGACCGACTTCAAAATTTATCCGATCGTGACCAAATTTATATAGCACCTCCTTTGAAATAAGCTCTATCGAACACAAAAAGAATTTTGAAAATTGGTCCACATTTGGCGGAGATATCTCATAACATACATAAATAATCACAAGTTTAAAAACTTAACTGACTGACTTCCAATTTTCCGATCGTGACCAAGTTTATATGGGACCACCTTTGAAATAAGCTCTATCGAACACAAAAATAATTTTGAAAATCGGTCATTTGCCGGAGACATCGAGTAACATACATAAAAAAAGATACACGAATTGAGGACCTCCTCCTTTTGTGAAAGTCGGTTGAAAAACTAAGTTACTTTTAGTAAAATGATGTATTTCGGTTTAATGAAGTTGGAGTTAAAAGAGCTTGTAGCGAATAAACAGAATATATCTAATTAACTCTAAGTTAAATATTTAATTTAGTAGGTACATGTTACTTCAATGAATCTGAACGTTCTCCTTAATTAATCTGAGAAGAAATGACGAGAGGAAATTATGTAGATAATTTAATTCTGTAGTTCAAAGTTAAATACTCGTAATATCCTCCTTGACTTACTGGCAATGAGTATTGACTGTGGGCTCAGAAATCCTGTATACAAATTCCAGGTCGGCAAAGCGGTATTACTGACACCATATTTTAAGACTGGAGACCCCTGAAGGTATCGTTAGACAGGCAGTCAGAACTAAGCCGAATCCTTCCCGCAACATCGTTAAAAAGTGTGTTGCGCCGAACCCAAGATGACGAACAACGGTAACCATTTAAATAAGGTAGACCGAATGTTCGGTTGCTTAAAAATTATAAGCAGCTGTAAACCCCGGAGGCTGTATATGAGACCAATAAAGCGATGTAAATAATGCTTTATTGGTTTGATACTGTGTAATGAAGCCCGAAGCCTCAGGTCATAAATTACGAGCAATATAAATTACAACTTTTCCATATTAAAGCAAATAAAATGGAACAATATTTTAAATTAACATCACTGTTTATTTCTCTGTAGCAATTTAAAGTAGGTAAGTA
The DNA here is from genome assembly GCA_036417725.1 of Clanis bilineata. Lineage (NCBI taxonomy): Eukaryota > Metazoa > Arthropoda > Insecta > Lepidoptera > Sphingidae > Clanis > Clanis bilineata. Next base: position 7,717,853 of record CM071144.1, on the reverse strand, counting down.
ATTTATTGACTCCGAAAGCATTGTAGACTACTTTTACTAATTGGTTCTTGTCAAAAGGTTCTTTTTATCGGTGCGGCATTTCGAAGCTTGTTCGGAAATAATTAAACGTAGGAATCCTCCACTAAGTAATTATTTTTCTTCGAAACTCATCAGTTATTCAGTATATTAAGTCGATGTTTGGTTTTGTATCGATTCCAGTTCTGAAAACCAATTTCATTAAACGATGTATGTTTAATGATTTTACATTCAATGTTTTGTGTAATCTTCGCGTGTTTATTTAATGAAAAAAATAAAAAAAAATACTGCGATGATGAGACGAGCAAGCCGAAGACTGATAGTAAACGTTGCGTCTACACGTGAACGGTAGCAACACCACCCGAACTTTAAAATGACAAAGCACTTATGCTGAGCTCTATAGAGCGAACTTCGACTAAGTCTAAGTTAAAGAAACTAACTCACTGAGGATTTTTCAAATCGAACTCTGACGTAATCTGAGTTATTATTTACAAGAAAATCTTTGCTAAGTCTATCTGTCAATCTGTTTTTGTTGTAAAAAATGTCTCGGACTAAGTTGAAGTTCGATTTAAAAATTCCAAATCCTCAGCGAGTTCCGTTCTTTGTTTCAGACTTAGTCGAAGTTCGCTCTATAAATCTCAGCCTTAGTGATACTATACTCGGCGTTACATTGGCTATAACGTCCACCAAACTTGGGCATAACATGGCTTGCATATACGTTGCTTGGCGATAGAAATTGTTAATCAAGGGGCCTGCGAGAGGAAAGGCCTATGTGAACATTTTTGAAAAAGGATTACTAAGTCAAATGTATAAAAAATATTGTTCTAGTAGTGGCTTATACAAAATGATTTCTACGAACTAGAGGTATGTTTCGAGGTATGTTTCTCCAATAATATTAGGCGTGAAAATACATTTAGCTAACTGGAACATGTTGTTAATTAATATCGACGGTCCCTACGTACAAAGCGACATGTCAAAAACTGAGGTTTTTAGGAGAACGAAATGAAGTTTATTTATAAGTTTAAGAATTATCCTACTTATCTTGTTCGATTAGTATTTAGGGTAGAATTATTAGAATACAAAATAATTTAAAAAAAAATCTTTATAGTTATGAGTGTATGGACAATCTAAAGCTATATATGCAATAAAAAATATGACATATTGACTTGTCTTTATATACATAGGGACCGTCGATATAACAAATTATGAAACAAGGCAAGATAAACTACATACGCACATATCATGTTACCAATTAGAGAGAGCACAGATATCTGATTGATCACACGTTAAAACGTATAACGGCTTTCTCACAGACGTAAAAAAGATGGACGGAGCGCTAGGAATATTGAAAGTGAAGCAGGGTTTTCGGCCCATTCAATCTATCGACACGTAATGGCGGCGACTGAGCATGATATGAGTGTTAATGTGTACCGTGTAGAGCACTTTTGTAGAGGCGCGTTTATGTTCGTGGCTTCTTTGTGACGTCCTTTTAACTATAGGCGAGAAGGTATCCTTCTTTTTTTACGTCCGTGGGATTGCAAATACCTTCTGTCAGTACATTGAAAGGGTTTAAACCATAATACAATCGCTGGATAGCGGGCACTAATTCTAGTAGGATTGCTGTGTTTCACTGCCGATAGCTAATGTGTCAGACGCCAGTTATTTGGTGTGGTTCCAGATTACAATATGTCATTCTGCTATAATATATAAATTATATCTTCGCGCGTGTTATTCCCAAAAAGGTAGTTGGTGTTGGAACTAGTGCACCAACTTTTAACCCATGACTTGGTACGAGGCAAGCCCACGGAATATAAAAATATCGAGGCAGTCATGTCAGTCAGTCATGCCATATCGTGCATAGTCGCCTCCTTGGTCTAGTGCAGCATGTATGGGCTGTGGACCGGGAGGTCCCGGATTCGATTCCCAGGTCGGGCAAAGCAAATTTTCTTGTTTATTTGCCCGGGACTGGATCCCTTATAGAGGGGGTTGGCGTGAAAAAGTGTGTTGCGCCGACCCCAAATGAAGGTGGCATAAGAGCAGGTGGAATTAAAAGTCTATCGCCATACGTGCACAAATTCTGAACTCCCTTTCCCAATCCCTATTTCCCTCCCTTTGGGTTGGTAACGCACCCATGATTCTTTTTGTGTCTTGGGTGTCTACGGGCGGTGGAGATCACTTACTATCAGGTGACCCATCTGCTCATTTTCCAGTCTCTGCTATGAAAAAAAAATACGAGATTTTCGATATCGAATATTAATTAAACAGTGCTTCCTGGAATTGTACTTCTCAAAGATTCCAATACAAATATCCATACTTAATGAAAATACTCGTAAAATCACAGCAAAACTTTTTACACTAAACATCTGATATAACAAAAGATTCGCTGAACGATACTTTGCAAAGTAAAATGATTTTAGACAAATTATATACAAACCGATGTTGAACACGGGAGTGCGAGAACTTTCACGACACTTTGGACAAAATTTTACTTCCCCGAGGTGGCGTATTTGCAAACTTTCATATAAACAGCTCTGTGGAAAAGTAAACAAGTTTAGTTTAACTCTAATTTCGACACTCTAAGGAGGCGTACATACAAACTCCTTGCGTCGTTCGTCTAATTAGTATATAACTTGGAGCCATTCGTTTCAATTTAGTTTTGGGGTACTTCTCACACTTCGACCGAAGTTTACCAAATATGAGTGTAATATTGCCGTCAGGCGTCGTGTGAACATATGAAATTACTAATTGGCTAAGTTTCATCATCGATTGTTCTTGGTATGTGTGGTGTGATTTGGATGGTAGAGCCATGCTGTAGACGGTAAAGTTTACAAGAATTGAGAAGGGTAGAGTGATTTGGACCACCGGAAATATCACTCACTGAAGGAATGCACTAGTGAGCTGTATGGTAAAGGTTGTTCAAATCAAATTGAAACAAATCCCCCCCAGGAAGAGGACTTCTTAATTCCTATTTTCATCCTTTAAAGTAGACAACGCACCCATGATTCTTTTCGTATCGTGGGTGTCTTTGATGGGGGCGATCACATCATCAGGTGACCCACATAATCGTTTGGTAATCTCTGCTATACAAAGATTATCTATAGATAGGTACTAGACTTGTTCTGAAATGTGTCCGTATTCAGTAAGATTGAGGTCATATTGAACATTAATTGCAGCAACAGTATTAAGATACCGGATTACTAACAATTTGTATAGAAAATATTTTATTTTTTGACCAATTTTCGCTGTCCCGACTTTTTGTTCCAAAACAATTAAATGATCCTGACATGAACTGAGTTGATCAGGATATATATACTTTTTTGGTAATTTTCATTCATTTTCACACTCAATCTTGACCAAAACTATAAGTAGATGTGCCAAAATGATGGTCAACAAAAAAGGAGCAATAAGACGATTTCTCTGTATCCCTTATAGTTTCTGATTTCCCAGTACTGTCTCAGTTAAAAAAACACACTGTATATTGTAATTAAATGTAAATAAAGAAAAAAAAAGCCTTGAGTTTTCATATAAAAAGCGAAGAAACTTTTCTACAACCTTATTCAATAGGGTTTAATAATAATAATAAATAAATACACCCAACAGTCACACACCTAGTCCTTACCCCACACTAGGTATAACCTGTATCGTGGGTATCAGAAACTATGAGAGACTTTCGGTCTAAAAACACCCAGACTTGAAACAAATATCTGTGGGCCACACAAACATTTGTCTCAACAAGGTTTATACAGTCTTTCTTTCTGCCTGGCGTTATCCCGGTCTTCTGACAGTGTCCGCCTTCCTACGTAAACGCTTCCACTTCGCCCGGTCTGGAGTATCCTCTATGGTGAGGCCATTGGTTCTCATATTTTCCTCCAGAACGTCCAGCAAGCGCTTTTTGGGCTGTCCACGGGAACGCAACCCTGGCACGATCGGGCCAGACACATGCGACCGACGTACTCATGTGGTTTCCTCAAAACGTGGCCATACCATCTCAAGCGACATTCCTGCATTTTATCTGCCACGTCCCAGACGCCAAGACTACCTAGGGTTTAAACAGTGATAAGTATTAATTTGTGATAAAGTTCTGATGAAAATTAAGAGGTAATGTTTATAGATATTATACACTCAAAACAAAGTCACTACAAATAGGATTATAATGTTAATAATAAATGTATCACGTGGTCATCAATATGTTAAAGGACTACAGAATTAGACAAAATTATTTCCTGAATCAATATGGAAAGCGATAATTTCAATGATTCGATGCTACAAGGATTCTCTATACTTCTAAATATATCAAGGACAAAACTCGCGAAAATAACGTATCAATAAACAAGCATTTCATCAGTCTTCCGTTCCACTTACAACATAAATAGTACGGCATTTTCTCGAGACTCCGATATCGAACGTAGAGATGAGTAAAAGCGAAATTTCGACCTTTCTTATTGAATTAATTTCATATAGGTCATCCCTTTGTCATATAAGTAAATCGTTTGTCCAAGTTTATCCGTTACATTCATTCCCAATCTAATAATGGAATGGCCAATAGGGTCACGTTTTCTTTAACAATTGTACATGGAACCTTGGAACGTTATGTTACGATCACATAACATTATTGTAACAATAATATAACACTAGTTACCTGCTGTCTCATCCACATGCATGCTCATTTCTATCAATTTAATTTAATGCCATACCAAATAAAGTACATATTTATTATTAACATATAGTCTGGCAGCATATATGGGCTGTGGACCGGGAGGTCCTGGGTTCAACTCCCAGGTCGGGAAAAGAGAATTTTCTAATTTAATTTACCCGGGAGTGGATCTCCGAAAGGGGATTGATGTCAGGCAGGTGGCCGGTCATAAACACTAAGCCAAATCCTTTCTGCAACAAGCTTGCGCCGACCCCTCATTAAGGTGGGATAACGGCATGTATAAAGAAGAGAAGAAGAAGTATAAAAAAGTTGATACTCTGAATAAGTAATTCAACACGTATACTTCTATACTATTATAGAGATATAAAGAGAAAATATTTGTTTTTTTTTTGTATTTTTTTTTGTAACGAATAGGCTCAAAAACGACTAAAACGATTTTAAAAATTCTTTCACCTAGGAAAGCTACGCTATCAAGTCGTAACATAGGCTATATATTTCCTGCTCGGTCCACTAATCTAAATATAATATTTGCATACATACATACACACTCACGTCTGTATCCCATGCGGGTAGGCATAGACTATTGAGCGCCACAAGCAACGATCCTGACACACCTCTTTTGCCTCTTCCACACTCATGTATCTTTTCATACATTTCCGCCGGTTGAGGGTACTCCTCACTTGCCCTTTTCGGAGAAGATCACTTATTTGTACATTTCTAAAATAACATAGGTGAATGCACTTTAAATGAAATCACTGAAAATGCAATTTACATTTGTGAACACTTGACTTACGAGAAATTAAACAAAATTATTCATCACTTAAAAGTTTTCACTTTGGTAAAGAATACGCGGCGCGATACAAATCGAGGGGAGAAGTATAAATATTTATTGTACAGGTGGTATAAACCGCTGGAGGATATTGGAGGATAAATTGATTGTTCGGGGTCGGTTTTCCATTTAGATATGGAAATTTCCTGGATTGTATACGAAAATCTTCGATTTTTTACCTTTTTTTCACAAAATCACGCTAAGAGCCGGTCTTGTTTCAGACGTTACGCAATTTTTGATTCAACGAAATGACGATATAAAGTTAGGCTTTAATAATTTAAAAGGTTGCATGATTCAAATTTCTCTGGGAGTTAATTTCGATATTGTTATTGTATGGTCTTGGTAAATTAGTAATGTTATACAGAATACAATTATGATTTATTAATTTCCAATCAATCATTTTAGAAGTTAATTTTTTTTTTTTGTTGGCCCTACAGCTGCTTGCCTAACCGAGTCGGCAAATTCAGCCACACCGGTCTGTTGGGATGAACGCAGGTGCGCCCAACCCATAAAGTTAGGTGACCACGCTGAGGGCAACCCACTAACGGGTTACGAACCTCGGCTCAGGGCGGTCACTGAGAGGGTGATGTTGAAGACATCAACGATTAGGGGAGTGTGGACGTGTTTTCCTAACTATCCATTTCTGTCATCGGCACGCGGGCCGGAATTGTTAACAGGGTCGGGGGGGCTGCTACTGGGAGCGCGGCGTGGTCCTCGTCGGCGGGGACGGAACATCGGTCGTGTGGAGTGTGGGAGCGATTTAAGATGCTCGATCTTACGTTGAATGGCCAGAGTGATGGCGTCATCAGGGTCTGACAAAACGGATCTAGGACGTCTCCATTTCGCACGGTCAAATGGAGTGTATATTGACGCTTGACGGACAAGCGTGTTTGGGTGGTGTGCCGCCCGATCGAAGTAGCGTCTGCTAGCCATCTGCATAAAATGCCTGATGGTCGGCAAGTTGGTGTCCACGTGGAGGTCGTGGTTACGTATGTACCACGGAGCGTTAAGCGCTCGTCTTAAAAAGACGTTTTGCAGGACTTGCATACGCTTAAGTCGAGCGGGCGGTATGTGAGCGAACACGGGCGACGCGTAAGTCATTATCGGCCTAATACACGTTGTGTAGATCCTAATCTTGTTGCGGGCTGACAACTTGCTCTTACGGTTTAAGAGAAAATGTAATCGTGCTAACGCGATTGCGGCTCGCGCGCGTACCGCATTTACATGAGTGATGAAGTTCAGTCTCCGATCAAGGTTGACTCCTAGATATTTGGCGTTGTTGGTCCAAGGGATAGCCTTATTGGCCATGGTGACTGAAGCTTTAGGCGGTGAAAATTCTCTTGGTAAAGAGAATTGCCTGACTTTTGGCGGGGTTGACAGTGATTCGCCATTTGCGGAACCACTCACCGAGTTCATCGGCTGCGGTTTGCAAAATGCGAATCACTTTGTCCGGGTCTCTACGTGAAGCGTAGATTGCCGTGTCGTCAGCGAAGAGCGCCAGATGGGCGTCTTTCGGTTTAGGGATATCGCTTGTGTATAGCGAGAAAAGAAAAGGGGACAAAGCGGAGCCTTGCGGGACTCCGGCAGTGATGGTGTGTCGGGAGGAAAGAGTTCCCTCCACGCGATATTTGAAACCGCGATTCGACAAAAATTCTCGTATGATGTGCACGAGCTGTGTGGGCACATTGAAGGTATACAACTTGTAGAGCAAGCCGTTGTGCCACACTTTGTCGAATGCTTTTTCAATATCAAAGAAAAGAGCACCGGTAGGGTTTCCGCGCCTAAAGTTGTCGTGGACATGCTCCGTGATGCGGAGGATCTGATTCACGCAACTGTGCCTACTACGAAAACCAAACTGCTCTGGAGGGAGCAGATGGTGAAGGTGGGCGACTATCTTGATGCGATCGAGGACGATTCGCTCGTAGGGTTTACCCAGAGCGCTGAGTAAACTGATGGGACGGTAAGAGGAGGGTTCGAAAGCGGGTTTCCCCGGCTTGTGAATACCTATCACAACCGCCTCTTTCCAGACGTCTGGAAAGAGGCTGTTTTGGAACGCTGCATTGAAGATGTCAGCGAGAATTTTAACTAGATGCTCCGGGAGCATTTTCATGACTCTATTGGATATACCGTCACCCCCGGGGGCTTTTCGTCTTTTGAGCGCCTTGATCAGAGAACTGACTTCTTCGATTGTCACCGGCGCGAGTGGGTCGGGCGGTTGGTCGACATCCGGGTCGACGTTTGTCGGGCGCGGACGCGGAACCGGTATCGGTGGCGGCGGGATTGCGTTCCTACTTTCGACAAAAGTGTCAACCGCAACGAGATGCTCTGGGTCAATGGGAACTGAGGTGAGTGAACATTGAGCCTCCAGGCTGTCGGCAAGCAATTCCGCTTTCTCGTCGTCGTCGAACGCCGGGCGTTGATTCGGACGATTGAGCGGAGGCATGGTGACTGTATCATTTCTCCTGAAGGAACGGCACAACTGCCAGAAAGCCTGGTGAGTTGGATCTAGCTCTGATAGGTGAGTTTCCCACCTCGAATCGACGGCCTCTTGGATGCGACGTTTGGCCTCGCGTTGGAGGAAACGCGTTAGATGCCGTTGATCCGGGGAGGGATTCGTCTTACAGGCTCTCAGCGCGGCGTTTCGCCTCCTCACCACACATTTCACGTCTTCGGGAAGGTGCCAATGGCTAAGCATAGCCTCCGGCACCCTCTCGGAGCTGTCGCTCACGACGTTTTGGATATGTGCGGTGAAGGAGCGAATCGCGCCGGACGTCTCTTCAGGAGTAACTATGTTGGTCGGGATCGCGGAGAGATCAGGGGATGAGGTGTCCTCGAGCTTGGTGCCTAGGAGACGCCAGTTCGTTTTCACCTTCATCGGTACGTTAGGACCTGTGTCTGTGGGACCGTTTATAGGGACTAGATCTAGGATCACAGGTCTGTGGTCAGAGTCCAACTCTTGTAGCACCTGCATGGAACGCACGCGTAGGCATACGTTCCTTGCAAGCGCTATGTCGAGTATGTCAGGTCGGTGATTGTCGTTAATTGTACTATAATGGGTGGGTTCTGATGGAACTAGAATTTCCATATCAATAGTGTCTAAACACCGCTCTAGTGCTGCACCTCTGCTGTTGGTAGAGTTGCAGTTCCAGAGCGTGTTCTTGGCGTTGAGGTCGCCCGCCAGAAGGACAGACTCCCCCATGCTCAGTAGGGTCGAAATTTCATTGGAGTGAAGCTCCTTTTTGGGTGAGAGGTAAGCCGAGATGATAGTGATCGGCGGATGTCCTGTCATTGCTAGCCTGCAGACTGAAGCCTCAATGTTCGTCAGGTTTTCGGGGGGGTCTAGAGGTATGCAGTGCAGGGACCTTTTAAAGTATATTAGGGTGCCACCAAAAGGGCCAGTAGTGCGGTCGTTCCGCACCATTTTGAAATTGGGGATATTAGGGTTTCGGTGAGCAGGTTTGAGGAACGTTTCCTGGATGAGGAAAACGTCCAGATTGTTATCGCGGACAAAGTGTGCGATTTCGGCACATTGGCCGCGAATACCATTGGTATTGAAAAAGCCCACTCTGAGGGAGCGAGGCTTGGTCCGCGACGGGGGGGAAAAAATATTATTGTTGTTAGCCATCGGAAGGCGGTAAAATTAAGTCAGCGATGTAGGATCGCTGTTCCCTATACAGAAGTTCTAAGTCAGACACCAGTCTTGCGTCCGGGTGGCCCTTGGCTGCTATTTCCCTTATTTTATCAGAGATAAGGGTGTAGTAGTCGATCGGGGGGTTTATGATGGCGTCGTAGATGGCATCTACTTCAGCCTTAGAGAGTGTGCGACCCGCCGCGGTAGGGGGTGCAGGGTTTTTGGGGCGCGGCTGGGCTGCCCTGGGAGGGTTAGCCCGGGAGGCCGCAGGAGTGGGAGCTGGAGCAGGAGTGGTAGGAACCGCGGTGGGTTGACTGGGAGTGGCGGGAGGTGTGGCCGGGGTGGCGGGAGTGACTCCGCCGGGGGCCTGGGTGGTGGCTGCTACCTCTTCGGCTTGCTTGCTTGGCAACTGCCAATGGTTGCGCGCCGGGATGGGTGCAGGGATGAATTTAGCCTGAGGGGCCTTGGTGGGTAGAGCTTTAGGAGCTCGGGTCGGTTTTTTGGGGGCATGCGTGCACCCACGATAACTAGCCGGATGGCCTACTTGGCGGCAATTGGTGCACGAAGGCGGCTCCGTGCACTGGGTCCTATCTTTGGGACGTGGGCACTGTGCAGTTCCATGATTTCCGAGGCACTTGACGCACCTGGCGGGCATGCGACAACGCAGCGATGAATGGCCATACAGTTGGCAGTTGTGGCACTGCCCGATTAGCCGTTTGCGGTGGGGGGTCTCCACGGTGAAGCCGCGGAATCCAAGAATGTCGCTGATGGCAAACAGATGTTTGGCATCAGCGGGGGTCTCTAATTCTACGAGGACCATCTCGTAGGGCTGCTGAGTGGCGTCTGCGCGGGCGGGACGGTGCATACGGGTAACCCGGACGCAAGAGATGCCTTTCTCTTGAAGGCCTAATGTAACTTCCTCGGTCGACATTTCTAAGGGGATTCCGCGTATAACAAAGCGGTAGGTGCGCTCTTCGGGGAGGGCGTAAGTGTAGTAATTAATTTCTGTGGAAGCCATCCACTTGGTAAGAGAGCGGTGGTCGGCCACCGTAGCCGGCATGACGGTGACTGTCTTGTGGAGGCTATTCCATCTATTGTTTCTCAGGGTGATGCCCTGAGACTGTATTTTCGCGAGAAGGGTGGGTAGGGAGCTACCATCCGGGACGCGGATGTTGATCGGGGGAGGTTTTTTGCCCTTTGGCTCAGAGGGAGCGGAGGGCTTCGAGGGAGCGGCGGGTGAGGACGGGGGTGAGGGGGAAGCCGGCGAGTCGGTGTCGAAAGCCGGCGCAGAGGGCGCCGGAGTTGACACCGACACGGCGGTGGCCGAACGTGGCTTCTTCCGCCTCCCGCGCTTCACGGTCGTGAAACCGTCGTCATCCTGCTCGGATGACGACGATTCCGACCTAGAATCGCCGGAGGTTGAAGAAGCCGCGGGCCTCTTGGTGGATGCGGGTGAGTCGGTTTCCATCGCCGTAGCGATGGGCCCCGAGGGAGCGGTGGGCGAGGCGTAGGGTCCGTCGTCCGTTGACGGGCTCTCCGTCTCGTCGGCAAACAGGTCCGGCATAATCTCTCTGAAGAGAGTCTCTATCCGAGCCCACGCGAGCGGGTTTTCCGCCGCCTTCGCGAGGGCCACGACAAACTTCTGTTTTGGCGGGGCCATCGCGAGTGCTTGGGAAATTGGTTTTAAGGCGCGAGTGTGTTCCGACGCGGGTGCGTTCCGCCCGGGAAAGAACACACAAGAAACCGGGCGGCGCTCGCACTGACGTACGGTCGCGGATCGCGGGTCGTGGGTCGCGGTGGGACGCGTGAATTTACGTCCCCGGGTGGGTGTGCCCGGGGCTGAGTATGTGAATGATCCTCCTCGCCGGGTATAGGCGAGGGGGGGTGTACTTAAAATTAGGTGTGCCCTAAGCTGGTATCCCTTTGCCAATCTTAATGTGCGAAAGGGTTCCTAACAGTCCGTGCACCGTAAGTGGTATTGGTCCGAGGACCGCACACTCAACCGGATACACGGGATGGAAATCGGGATGGGTAGGGTTGGGAAGGAGATATGCGGGGGAAAGAGTGGTGTGCCTCCACTAATTCCTTGTCCGCACCCGTCCGGCTTGCTTCAGCCCTGAGGGGGCGTGGCGCGGGCCGGGTCACCGCTAGCTTCGGCTTGTTGACACCGTGAGGTTTACCACCGAGCTAATTCCCTGAAGGGGACAATAAAACAATACCGAAAATTCGGGCTAATCCCTGTCCTGAAAAGGACGCGGATGGGCCCTTTGTCTGGTAACCGACAAAACAAAGCAGAGCTTTGTTTTATGGTCGGATTACCGAGACGGCAGCGCGGGGCTGCAATCCGACCTAGCAGGTAGGCCGGTAATCGGTTGTAAAATCACTGCAGGTGCAGTGACAATACGTCCGAGAGCGACCGCTGCCAAGAGCGGAATGATGTAGAAGTTAAATTCATATTATTTTATTTAAATGTAGAGTTATAGTCTGATCGCATCGTGATAGTTCTAGGAAGTGCTGGAGCGACGGCTTCAATGCCTATGAATCAATGTGCTAAGAATTAGCCGACGATATACAGTTCTTTGTATCAGGAAATTACAGTCTTTTGTTTAGTAGTGGAGCAGAAAATCATTTACTCTTCTGTTTTAAATTCTTAAACAATTAGATTTATTAGATTAGATATTATTTTCGCCTGCTTGGTGTACTGGCAGCATACTGGCTATGGACCGGGAGGTCCTGGGTTCGACTCCCATGTCGGGAAAAGCGAATTTTACAATTAATTATCCCGGGACTGGATCCCTCAGAGAGAGTTGACGTCACGCAGGCAGCTGGTCGTAAAAGGTACCCAAATCCTTTCTGCAATATATGTACTTGAAGAAGTGTGTTGCGCCGACTCCACATTAAAGTGGGATAAGGACAGATAGAAAGAAAGAAAAGATAGAATAAGTACCTACCATATCAACAAAATTATAATGTGTGTTACACGTGTATTACAAAAACTTTTATTTTACAACATTCAATGCGTTAATCCTAGTCTACTGCACTAAAATACTACACAAAACATGGTTTCGCTACACATTTTTGTGTATAATCCATTGTTCCATGAGCAGGAGTCAACGAAAAAAATTGTTTTGTGTAGATGTTTTTATGTTTTGTTTCAAAGTAAACATGTATAGGAGACGTGGCTATAAGATATCACGAATATTCACGAAGTGTGAAAACAAGCCAATATCCTTTTGTATTTCAAGGTTCAGGGCCATAAGCTCGCCTCAGCCAATTTAACATCGGTTATTTATTACATCTTTACCGTGCACTTAAAGTGTTTTATTTTTATTCCTTCACACCGTGTACCTGTAGCCCTGACCATAATAAATCTTTTCTTTAGAGACCTTTAAGTGTGAAAACTAAGAGCTAATGTACGGAAAATAAAATGGCTTTCCAGTTTCACTGAGGCACTTGTCAATTCGCTTGAAAGTAAATAAAGTTTCTGAGCAAGAAGTTAATTAGAAACTACATTATGTGGTGATGTTTGTTTTCTCTTTCAATTATTATTATAACTTTTGAAAGGTAAGTAGTTACTAACTTCATTAGTAGGTAGTTTAAAACCGTACCTAAGAAAAATATATGGATGGAGGGATGAAATTTTAATAATAATAAAATATATAATAAATATAATAAAATTAATACTACCAATAATCAGATACATAGTTTTAAGCCGACACTAGGTTTAATTTGTATCGTGGATACCAGTAATTACGAGAGCCATACGGTCTCACAACACCCAGACCCGAAACAAATATCTGTGGATTACACAAACGTTTGTCTTGGTAGGGGAATCGAACCCACGGCCTTTCGTTTAACAGGCATCTACCCGCTCACTATGCAGGGCCGTGAGTGCTGTCATACCAATATAATATTATGTCATCACATTACATAGTTAACATATTTTATGTTCGATGAAATACAATAAACAGGGCTCTATTAAAATTTATCGTTCTTCTCATCCTCTATATGAAAATAATATTCCGTAATAATGCTATCATATTGTAGTTAATGAATATTTACGGTGTATAGAATCCGATAAATAAGGGTTTCATTAAAACAATTATTTTTTCATATCGTATCTACAATCAACGGACGTATAAAAAAAGGACACCGTCTCCGTATAGTTAAACGAACGCCACAGATAAGCCACACACACAAACGCGCCTCTACAAAAGTGTCCTACGCACACACTAAGGTTGAGACCTATAGAGCGAACTTCGACTAACTCAGAGTCAAAGAAACGAACTCAGTGACGATTTGGATTATGTAAATCGTACTCTGACTTAGTTTGAGTAGAAAACTTTGCATAGTCTGTCTGTCAGTCTATTTTTCTTGTAAAAATAAACTCGGACTAAGTCGAAGTTTAAAATTAGAATTTAAAATTAGAAGAATTTAAAAATTCCAAATCCTGACTGAGTTCATTTTTTTAATGTAACTTAGTCAAAGTTCACTCTATAGATCTCTGCTTAAGAATCAGTCTCCGCTACTACGTGTCGATAGATCGGAACGGCAGAAAACCCTCACTTTCAATGTTCCTAGCGCTACGTCCTTTTTTTTCTACGTCCATGCTACAATACTATTTAAAAATAAGCCCGGTAATAAATAACGATCCCCTTATTTTCCTCACCTTAACTCTAACAAACTTACAACCCATTATCACCAAATTACACAACACCAACGAATTAGAACACTGCGGCTATTCTCCCGTCAAATGCAATAATTTACACATATTTACAGTGCCGCAAGTAGCATCAGGTAGTTTGGGGTACTGATGCTATTAATCCCAGGGGGAAATGTAGTTAACTACGATCCACTTTATAGTTCTTAGTGCCACTAGATCCCCGCACGGTTAAAGTGCCACCGATATTGAACTGGGAATTAGGTACCCGCATTACTGACTGTTTCGTAGCAGTGAATTGAATGATGCGGCGATTGTGTCAGCGTTTTGTAAATAGATTTTGTTTTTAGTCCGTTTAGAGCGACTTGCAGTGGGTTCGATTCCACCGAGACAAATGTTTGTATGGCCTACAGATATTTGTTTCGGATCTGGGTGTTGTAAGACCGAAAGCCTCTCGTAGTTCCTGATAGTTGATACCCACGACACAAGACTCGATCTTAGTGTGGGGTTAGGTCTGTGTATGTGCCTGTTGGGTGTTATTTATTATTATTACTAATTTAGACTTACACCTTATCTCGATTTATCCTACAGCTCACGCCTATTTTTAAATGCAGATCTGGGATAAATAAAGATTTATCGCGGAGCTGCAAGTAGTCCTTAGAATTTAAATAAATATCTATACTTTGGATGTTCTGTTTATCCTTCTTACAACAGATTTGGGAACATAACAAAATGCTTCATATTTTAGGATTTATGAATCTGAGAATCGTTAATTGTATTTTTTTTATCATCTAAATAGAATTAACTATAAGATTTTTTTAGGAAAAAATTATACGATTTTAAGTTAGAAACGAAATAAAGTGTCTTTCTGTATTTTTATCTTTTAAGTCGTATTTTAAAGCTATAGATTACATTCAAACATATAGCCTCTTACTTATAAAAATATTTAAGCGCTGCTTATCTTTAACTAGGTTGTCCTTTAATTTTTAAACAATGTAACCCAAGGAAAAAAGTGACAGGCTATTCTTAGAGAAAAGATAAGCGAAAATGTTTTTATAAGTAAAACCTAATATGACAAATGAAATAACCAAAGATTTTCTATCATAAGTAAATATGTTTGCCTTACTCTTCGAAATCATAACAAACTGTATGAAACGTTATGTCTTTGTCATGCATAAGAGATCAAAAAACATATTTTCGCACGCATTTTGAATAAATCATACTTTATGAAACACGCACAAAATCATATTATCCGCACGCATCCTTATTCGATAAAATAATTGATAAAGTTTCCGGGGCTGAAAGCGGTGACATAAAACTAATTTTATTGATATTTGACGCATTACGTTTATTCTTTGTCGCAAGGCTGTATTTTGCTATGCTGTAACATGTGTAAATATTACATAATGTTATTTTGACACCCAAAAGTGGGAAGAAAGACTCCTAAAATGGCGACAACGACTTATACTGATTGTTTATAAATAACATCCAATAGTCACACACATAGTCCTAACCCTACACTAACATACGAGTCTTGTGTCGTATGTATCTGTCTACGAAAGACTTTAGATCACACAAAACTCAGACCCGAAACAAATATCTGTGGACCACACAAACGCTTAACAGCTGGCTGCTCGTCCACGTGCCATGGAGGCTGTCGATATAATTCTTATACTACAACTTAGTTCAACGAGTCTTAAATATAAGACTAGAGCCATTTTCACTTTCATAGTAATACCAACATTTCATTTAATACCAAGGCAATCTTCGGCCGCGGTCGCGAACTCAGCGGGAGCATAGCGGCGGCGGCGGCGGCGGCGCGGTGAGCGGCACGACAACCGCTCTAGCAATACATTGCCGCGCCGCCGCCGCCGCCGCTGAGTTCGTGTCCGCAGCTTCCGCAAAACGTATCCGAAAAGAAACATTCACAAGTAATGTGGCTCCCAATATATGTATTTCCTTGTAAACAATAATTGAAACAATTATGTGAAGTGAAGAAGATTGTGACAATATACATATATTACCTGCCTCGGTGGCGTTGTTGTATTTCGGTACGACTAACGTCCTGAGGTCTCGGGTTCGTTCCCCGGGTCGGGCAAAGTGATATTGGATTTTTCTATATCAGCCCGGAGTCTGGAATTTGTGCCCGATATGGCGAAAGGCTCGCCCCCTATCACATCTGGGACGGAACTAAGCTCGGCGAAGTTTGGGTGTTCTAGTTCGCTAGTTCACCTCTGCCTACCCCTTCGGGGATACAGACATACAACCTCATTAATAGAATAAGCTTCAGGCCTACGCTATGTGTGAAATTATTGAGACATTAAGGCACTAAATAAATAAATAATGTAAGGCAATCAAATTTAATTTACTTTAGTGTTTTTTTGGTATCTATAATAAGAATATTATATTTGTATTATGAAAAAGACTTAAAAAATATCCTTCACCAATTGAAACATTCTTATTATCTCAAGGTCATATAAGCTATTTCTTATGCTAGAAATAGACCACAAAGCTATTGGATACAAAATCTATTTTAATATACAAAACCCCCTAAAACTTCGTTTCTTTTAATCTTTTTTACGCGAGAATTTGAATATTGAATGTGCAAAGAATAAGGGTCAGTAAGCTTTTTATTAGTTCTTACATTAAAAAACTTTTTGTGGTTACATTATTATCGGTTGATTTTAGAAACGTCTTCCACGGGTCAAAGTAAAAAAGTTTTTATTAAGCGGCTTAATAAGTATTGATAATATGATGATTTGATGCTCATGATAGCATTAATTTTATATTACTTTCTTTCCACTTTATCTGTCCCATCTCAATTTTGGGTCGGCACACCACACCTTTTCAAGTGAAAACTAGGGTAAAGTAAAGCGTGTTCACAAAACATCCACCCGTCCTAGGAATCGAACCCAGGACTTTGCCATTATTTCTTCTCGTCTACCTCCGTAAGTCAATAAAACTCTTACAAATATCACTTACTTTACGGAAATATTGCCTAAAGTTGTGTTAGTTGTTTAAAAGTAATAATTTTAATCATATGGGAATTTTATTATTGGTGAAATTGGATAAAAAACTTATCTTAAAAGTCTTGCGTGTGAGCACTCTGCTGGCTTTGTTCCGTCGATTCTCTACGAGAAGGTTGTTTGGAATATATTGCTCAGAAATTACCACCAAAATTCCATCAAGATCTTGAGAGCGACCACATATGGGTCTCATGGTCATTGCGATAACTTCATAATTTCTCTATTGAGAAACAGTTACTATTTATCTACTACTTGACATCAGTGCAACGCAATTTAAACAAAGTCATTTTTTTAAACGAAGACAAACAATAATTTCACATATCA
Source organism: Clanis bilineata (assembly GCA_036417725.1). Taxonomy (NCBI): domain Eukaryota; kingdom Metazoa; phylum Arthropoda; class Insecta; order Lepidoptera; family Sphingidae; genus Clanis; species Clanis bilineata. The sequence goes on along the minus strand of CM071144.1, from coordinate 7,700,714 downwards.
CTTTCTCGAAAAACACATTAATTTAGTAACGCATTGCGATAATCACATCGATTGATGTAGAACAAACAGCCGATTCTGTTTAATTAAACGCATACCCGAAGGCAATTACCGAGTAAATATTACGTAGTTATTACCATATCGTTGCTGAGATTAATGCTCCACGCTGTTTGCTAATGAAATTGATGTTCAGTATTTGTGTTGGAAACAGCGAATCCGACGGTAATCAGGTTTCGCTGCGAGTGCGAAAATTGCGTACAGTTTAGAAAAATGTTGCCATAAAGCTTAATGAACGTTATGTCTTTATTTATATTGGGTATCCTTTTTATGAAATTTATGGTATCAATTTTTCGAACATGAGTGCGGATTTTGTATCCTGATGCTGTTAATAGGTTTTGTGTTTACTTGATAGCAAAAATTGCTTATATACATTTATGCTAACACAATGAATTTTGCTTATTTATGTTATGATTTTAGCTACGTCTAAGATTACATAGCTTGTAAAAAATCAATTCGGACATGAGCACCAAGAGTCCCGTATCATTTTATTTATTATTTATCATACTTATGCTTTAAAATTTTCAACCGGTAAGATATTACGATTATAAAAAATAGGCCTTTTTAGACAGACGACGTAAGCTTAGTATCTTAATAATAAATTTCTCTCGGAACCCTTCAAGTACGAAATCCAAATATATGAATATAAACGCTGCAAAATACGTCACGGCTTTCTAATGCTTAACAATAAACCTAACATGGCATTACTTGTTCGCAGAATCACATGCAATTCTATCGTGTGGTTTGGTTGCATTGAAAATTTACTGCTGTGTGCTCACACGAGACGTCGACAAATCCAAGTAGGATCCGATAACGAATTGGATACAGTTGTATTACTGCTCAGGGAGTACAATAGAGTTGTGCTAACTTCATCGATAACATGTCTTAACTATCGTATAAAGTCTTGGGATTATGCAATTCTATGTGTTACTGGTTTTGGAAAGCTTTGAATAATGTAACTAATATTATAAATTGCAAAGTGTTGGTTTGTCCTTCGGTCACGTAACAAGTAACAACAAGGAGACTTTTTTTATTCAAATGTCTCGAAACGAGGTAATTTTTTTACATAAAGGTAAATAATGGATTGGCGGGAAACTTTTTTGTATACTAGAGTAGATGGGTTTGACTAGGAAGGAAAAAAAACAGAAACGTGACGTACCAGAGTCTTAAAGAAAACCGTAATGGTATAGCTGTCTGTAACGAACTTCTAATTCTGATGGTATTGGAGGAGTTCTGTGTAGATCTTTGTAATTTATTAATAGTCGAGTGACCCACTTGATCGATTGCATTGATTGGCTATGATTAAGGCTGAGATCTGTAGAGAGAACTTCGACTAAGTCTAAGTAAAATAAACTAATTCAGTGAGGATTTGGATTTTTTAAATCGAACTTTGACTTAGTCCGAACAATTTTTTACAAGAAAAACAGACTGCTAGAAGGACTAAGCAAAGATTTTCTTGTGAAAAATGACTCGGACTAAGTCAAAGTTCGATGTAAAATATCCAAATCCTCACTGAATTCGTTTCTTTGACTTAGACTTAGTCGAAGTTCGCTTTATAGATCATAGCCTTAGTTACATCGCTAAATGGGATAAAATAATCGAGAATTGTAAAGCGCTTCGCTTTATCGTATAATTATATCGCAATATTTGCGCTCTATTCATAAACATCCATTAATTCTATAAAAATAAAAAGTATTTTGTTTCAATAAACTTCAATTATTCAAATATCTGAGAAATCTTATTGTCATTTCTATTCACAGAATCCCAGTAAACAATTTGTATTTTATTTCAATTTCGCAATACACAACGCAATTATCATTCTAAATTAGTGGAACATTTGAAATATTTTAATGAAAATGAAAGGGTACGTGAGGATTTTCAAAAACGTATTTTAATTTCATTATTAAAAGATCTCATGAAATATCTGCGAACTCTTGAAAGTAAATTTGAATCCCATTGGGATTGGCTAAACTTTATCAACAGTGATTTTAAAGGTATATACGTAATAACTTATGATACTGCTTACGTGGATGGAGTAAAAAGTTACTAACTTTGTCGCTGCAATAATACAAGTTTTTCGTTTTAAAACTTTCTCGTCTAAAAGAGTTTTTGTATGGATTTTATTAGCATCAATAACAATAATGCAGACTTAAAATAAAACTACGAATGCCTTGATTTTTAAAATAACAATTTTCACTTAGTATACACGCTTATTTTTATTTTTTTATGTATAAATGTAAATAATTTGCCGATGGGGCAGAAACGTTCTCGAGTGGAGACCACGTACCAGCAAGCGCAGCGTAGGACGTTCACCTACAAGGTGGACCGACGACCTGATAAAGGTCGCAGGAAGTCGCTGGATATAGGCCGCTTCCAACAGGTCGATCTGGAAATCTTTGGAGGAGGCCTATGTTCAGCAGTGGACGTGCTATGGCTGATGACGATAATGAAGAATTTTACGAGATGTACTCATAAATTACAGAAGCCTAAGCACCACAGAACACGAATAATTTTGACAATCGATTTCAAATAGAGCGTGATGCGGACTAAATAATATCAGTTTTAATGTCACTTTCGTTTTCTGTTATATTTGTTATTATGTTCTCATCTAGGTCGTGCAATAAACTCACTAAATCGGACTTTATCGACAAAATTATGCAGGTATTAAGCACATCACTGTTAATTCAAGAGTGAAGATGAGACCGTTTCTCGACGTGTGCTATCGCGAGAAGTGGCGCCTGGAGTTGCTGTTGTCATCCCGAACGACGAAAAACTTATAGCACAACACATTTTAACAATTGTTACATTTTACATGTAAAATATCCTATTTTAAACCCAGAGGGGCTGGCTTCAGGCATGCAGTTGTAGAAACTACGCTGAATCGTTCCTGCTTGAAAAAGTGTATTGTCGAAATCCCTACCGACTTCAAAATGTGGGTTTATAGTTTTTAAATATTAATATTTAAATATGTACGTCTTTCGAACAATTAAGTAACATAATTTTTGAATTCGGTAGGCTTTACTCCACGTAATAAGATATGAATTGTGGTACGAGATAGACTTGAAAAAGCTCATGCAACGCATTGCAAATCGAAATCAGCTGCCCGAGCAGGAAATTTACTGACAATTGGAAATATATTTGATCTCGATGCGCGTCTATGAAATGTGTACGAAATATTAACCAAATGTCATCAGTGCGCAGAGAGCTTGATATGAATTTGACACTGTCAATAATATTCATGCCTGAGCCGCAGTTGTTTTAAAAAGTTTGATTAAGTAACAGTTTCACATTCACATCAACTGACAAAACATTTTGTTGATGGCAAAGTCAAGAAATATTATCAACATGGTGAAACACTAAATATCATCCAAGCTACGATAGTGATATTTTTTCTTCTTCAACTAGGCTATTTGCCAACTTTACTCGCTCTTTCGTTATGTTAACAACACCACAACTACATTACTAGGGTGTATTACGAGGGTGTATCAATATACGATGTATTACAATGCGCTCTTCTAGATTTATCGCCATCGCCAAGAGACTATAAAGTTTATTCAGAGTATCTTATTAATATACAAATAAAAGCTCATGTCTATTCTCAAATAACACTTCATTATTTATTATTATCATAAAGGCGAAAGTTTCTGAGTGTGTTTGTATGTTTGTTACTTCTTTACGCTTAAACAGCTGAACCAATTTTGATGAAATTTCGTATGCAGGAAGCTGACACCCTGGAGTAACACAGGATTTTTATCCCAGGAAATAAATTTCCACGCGAAGTCCTTCTCTTTCCGTCGAGTCCTTCTCTGGGGCAACTTTCCAAAAGCGGTAGACACGGACGTAAAAAAAAGATGGACGGAGCACCAGGAACATTGTAAGTGAAGCAGGGTATACGGCCTATTCGATCTATCGATAAATTCAATAAATTAATTGGTTTGAAGCTGTAGGTACATAAGTTTCATATCCTGTCAGACCGACTACATTCGTTCATACGAGGCCCAACTCACAACTCCTAAAAAAAAGCGATTTGAGGATTTTGCTTTGTAAATGAAATTCAAGTTCAGATTTTTCGCATTCGAGAATCCCTATAAAGCTCCTTAGATCATGTGTCTTCATGTAACCGTCTCAACTGTGGTAATATGAGGGCCAAGAGAGAATTAGTGCAAGTCTTAGTCGCGAAATTCTAAGGGAGATTAACTTACTTGAAGGAAAGTTTGAAGATTATCTATCTCTATTCAGTTGCAAAATGTATATTTCAACAGAGAAATTAACCATTATGTATAACAATACAAGATAATAAATCGGTAATAAACCTTTCATCATCATCATCATCAGCCATAGGACGTCCACTGCTGAACATAGGCCTCCCCCAAACATTTCCAGATCGACCTGTTGGAAGCGGCCTTATTCCACTCTATTTGGTGTCAGCACACTGTTTCAGCTTTTTTACGATGATCGCTTGACGTTACCTCGTAATTATAGCAATTATATTATTAACAACAATAAATAACACTAATGAAGCAATAAATACATAAATAATTGGTATGATGGTAGTAATAATAAAAAAAAATATATCGATGATGGTCTATGGACTGGAAGGTCTCGGGTTCTCTCAGAAGAGAGTTGACGTCAGGCAATCGTAAAAACAAATCCAAATTATTTCTGTAACATGCTTGAAAAAGTGTGTTACGCCGATCACACATTAAGGTGGGATAAAGGTAGGTACAAAGAATGAGACAGTAAATAACATTAAACGTCCAACTTACATTGAAATATTAGTCTATTTCAAAGTTCTAAACGTAATAACGCAGACATATATTAATATGACGACACAACGTTTCATCCTCGTATAAAATGACATAGAAATTGAGCAGTCTGTCTAATAACAGTTACGCAGAAAACGGAAGCGGTACCAAAGCGTCTCCCCTTATGTCATTGTTGCGAACTGAAAGTTACGGAATAACTTTGTAACTAGCGACCGACTACGGAAAATGGCGGTGAAGTGAATGTACTGTAACTGCTAATGTTGATAGTTTTGTCTTTATGTTTTTTGCTGCGTGCTTTTTTGGTCAATTATTCTTTGCAGCTGCCCTTGTCCCATAATATATGTGGGTTTTATGTGGGGTCGGCGCAACAAAGTTTTTCAAGTAGCAATGTTGCAGAAAGAATTCTACTTAGCTTTTTAACCGTTTGTGGTTAATTATTATACATAAAATGTGGTAGACATGATCGGTGGCAAGTAGACGTGGCGGCAACAATGTTTTCATTTTTGTACTCAGCAAGGTACAAAGCGCACGCACTAGCACTATGCATGATGACGGCGCTTATGCGAACTAGCTCTCTCGAGCGAGGCGTTTAACATAAACGTATAAAAAATGGTATTCTCTAAAACCAAACAACGTCGAACGCTCCATCGATCTTAACGATGTGCGCTGCGGGAGCGAGGCGTCGATCGCGACGTTGTGGCGTTTCTTATAAAATCGACCTGCAGGTTGCAGACAATTTTGTCGTTGTCGACAACGTTGTCGTGAGAACCAACGTGACACGACGTGACGTTTTTTGTTCAATGTCATAGAATATGTGAAATTTCTGGGATCTACTTAATTTGCATTATTTTCGTACAAAAATTTGTGTATCGCGTCCTTGGTCTAGTGGCAGCGTATATGAGCTGGACTGGGAACCACGAGGTCCTGAGTTAGATTCTAGGTCAAATCTGCTTTAAAAAGTGTGCTGCGACAATCCCGCATTAAAGGGGGAATAAGGGCAGCTGGACCCAAAAATGTACCTAGGTTTATTGTAGTATTTATTATTGAATTGATATTATGTAACATACATTTAACGATACAGATGAATTTAGAGCCTCCTACCCTTTAAACTAGGTTGCAAATTACAAAGGAACCCGTTTTACCTAGCAATAAATTACTTCTTAGTTCTCCTTTGATAGGTATGCTTTTGAGCAATTAATATAGATGGAAGCCAAATTACAAATTGCTTACAGCTTTTATTAAATAAATAACACCCAACAGTCACGTACATAATCCTGACTTCACACTAAGATCGAGTCTTATGTCTAGGGTATCAGGAACTACGAGAGACTTTCGATCTCACAACACTCAGACACGAAACAAATATCTGTAGGCCATACCAACATTTGTGCGGGGATATAACCCGCGGCCTCTCGCTTCACAGCCGGAGGCTGTCATTATTGCACTGCCTACATAAAAATCTTAACTTTTTATTTTTACTTCTCCTAAGTATTTTGAAATTATGCAGCAACATAAACTTTATATTTAACGACTTCGGTTCTTGTTTATAATGGGCTCTTCAATTATTTTCATGCATCAGTGTTGCCGCCGCACGCTAGTACTTGCCGAAGTTTCACCCAAGGGATCCTGTCCTAGTTTATAATTATAACGGATGATCAGTTTCACCTTCTCTGCAACCTCTCCATGGAACTATGTACATACTGTTATTGTCAACCGACTTTAAAAGGAGGGTGTTCTCTATTCATCGCTAATTTTAATATGGTAACCAGGTATCAGGTATATCTGACAAATATGGACTAATTGTTGAGATTCATTTTTAACCGACTTAAAAAAGAAGGTTATCAATGCGACCCGTATGTATGTAATATTGTTAGAATTGCATGATATTAACATATTATGTTAGTCAGTTTTTGCTTCTGGACAGATGTTCCAAATTTTATAAATGCATGTATGTTTGTCCCCGTATATCTTAGAAACTATAAATCGAGTCGTGATGAATCCTTCTTTATTGGACAAGGTATTTTCCAACTTAGGGAATAATGTAAGTTTCATCTGAATCGGTTCAGTAGTTAAAAAGATAAGGACTCGAATGAGTGAAAATGAAGTCGCTTTTAAGTTTTTGTTAAACTTAAATAATTATTCAACAAAACTTACTTCAAGGAAGTATAAATGAATATAAAAATAATCGATATAATTTTTTTTCAGTTTTTAAACTTGTTTAATGTAATGTTTATCGTCTCATTAGTCTTGTGGTAATATACTTGTGCTGAGAAACTATATGATTTTGGGTTCAGTTCTCAGGTCGATTAATCATAATTTATGTTTGTCTGATGTTCAAAATGAGTATGGTATGTGATGGTGTATGGGGTGTGGTATGGCTAAGCCATTCTCTTCAATGATAATTACGTATAAAACCCCAAAAAAACAACATTGTTTCGTATAACCAGCCTATCTACAACCTATTAGTCTAACAGCTCGCGTACAAATCCGTACATGCAAGTGTTTTAGCAGAATTTCACATTAGCGCGGCACGAGACGGCATCGCAAAGGCTAAGTTAGGAATTTAGAATCGATCGAGCCCTAGTTTACAGTTGTGTGCGCTAGTTGATTTGTGGCGTGCACCGAGATCAACTTTGTAAACTTTGGTTGTAAGTGTATTTACTTTACTTTGAAGTTTGACTTATTTTACAGCCGCGCAGGTAGGTCACCTGATGGTAAATAATCCCCATAGACAGTCACGGCACCAATGGTATCATGGGTACGTTGCCAATCTTATGGTCAGGGAATAGGGATTGGAATGGGTAGTGGGGATTTGGTTTTTTTTTATATTATCAATTCGATATTTTGAGGTTTCGTCTTACTGATAGTTTAGCACAATCTAACCTCAGCCTCCGTGGCGTAGTGGGCGAGTAGCCGAGTAAACGAGAGGCCGGGGGTTCGATTCTCGCATTGAGACATGTGTTTGTGTGGCCCACAGATATTTGTTTCATGTCTGGGTGTTGTGAGACCGAAAGTCTCTCATAGTCTCTGACACCCACGATACAGGTTATACCTAGTGTGGGGTCAGGACTAGGTGTGTAAATGTTGGGTGTATTTATTTGTTTATTTTTAACTAGAAAATATGGTCAGAGAATACTGATTTTGAATACAGTAAAAATGTAGTTAAACAAGATAACACGAGTCAAGACACGGCTTAAACGCAACCTACGAGTATAGTTGTAGTACTACACAGATTTTGACGAATATTTGTATATATTTAATTATGATATAATTTAACTACATACATATATTGCCACGATACATAAATTCAATATACATAACAAAAGAATGTATATATAATTATTATATGGATTTTTCCATATCAGCTCGGAGTCTGGAATTTGTGCCCGATATAGCGATAGGCTCGCCTTCTATCACATCTGGGACGGAACTAAGCTCGGCGAAATGCATTGTTTATCTGTACCGCTTTCAAAATAATAGAATCGTTATAAACGTGAAAAATAAGCCTATATCATTTTACAACCATAATTATTTCCCAACATCCCTCACTCCTGTAAATCATCTTTAATCCGCAATGTTACCAAGCGTTTCCAGTTTAATACGAAGGCCTTGAAAGAAATTATTGCGGAGATTACGAACAACACAAAATTAAGTGAGTTTGTAATTTATTCCGAAGCCAATGGAAGCGGCTGTCTTCTGAAATATTCCGTAGTTGTTTTGTATTCAGATAAATATATTTTACCAAGGGAATAATAATTGAATCGTTATTAATTTTAGTGTACAATAGAACTTTAATCACTAAGAATACTATGAGTGTGCAGATTTGCGAAAAATTGAAGAGAGTTATGCTTAACGTGACCATACGTCCCGTTTTGAACGGGACCGTCCTATTTTTCGATTATCTGTCACGTTGTCCCCAAGCAAAGCACCGGGATGCGAAATTGACCGGTTTTCCAAAACCGTGCGCAAGAGTCTTTTAAAAAGAGTCTTAGAAAGAGTTTTTTACTTTAATGAACAAACTGTGGACGTCGGAAAAAAACAGTTCTGAAGGCGATGTCGATAACTAAGGTGAATATAAAAGTGCCAAGATTTTTTTATTTAAATTTTTCATCACTAGTATAGAGGCAAATTTACTCCTCAGAAAAATATAAATATTACTAAAAAATATATGTTACAATATAACTATTTTTATTTATATTAATAACCAACTTTTTCTAATTATAATTGACTTTTATTTCATTGAGAACCTTTGAATTTGACATAATTATACCGGTCTCCCGATTTGAGTAAAAAAATAAATGGTCACATTAGTTATGCTATAGGTATATTCAATGCTGTAGGGCTACGATTTAGGAATACGAAATGCCACCCTTATATGTCACGACTCACGAGGGTGTCTAGTAAAGGCAGACGGAGATGTCCTATGGGATTTCGAGTAGCATCTGCCCACCTTGGTAAAACACTTGCATCTGCCTAAACAGTGACTATCATTTAACAGAGATTATTATTTTCACAATTACGTGTTAGTTTGTGACATCTTTGGACTAGTGGCAGCATATATGGGCTGTGGATTAGGAGGTCCTGGGTTCGATTCCCAGGTCCGGCAAAGCGATTTTTCAAATTTGATTTCATACTTAAAAAAGTATTACGCCGACCCCAGTGGGTAAGGTGGGATAAGGGCAGATAGGTAGAAAGGCTTATGTGATTTAAACCCACTGTTAACCCAGATGGCGGTTTAAGATTTAGGGTTAGAAGGTTTGTAAAATTAGTGGATATTTGATTTTACTAAACTTGGTTTGACGAGATGAGTTGCTTGCCTTATTGTAAACGCAATGCCTGCTTATGAACAGTTGCCCGAGCAGGAATATTTTTGACAATCAAATTCATATCAAGCTCGATGCGCGTCTATGACATTTGTATGAAATATTAACCAAATGTCATCAATGCGCAGTGCACTAGATGCGAATTCGATTTTCAAAAAAAAATATTCCTGCTCGCGCCGCAGTACCACCACTCCAAAATTGGATTACAAAGTACAGATTGGGATTATGTTTAAATCCAGGGTAGATACTCAATTGTATCTTCCACTGCGTTTTTCCTTTATTTAGTTAGCACAATATACGCCCTCAACTATCCATGTCTCTCCAGCATTATCTCCATCCTATGGTTGTCTGTAAGAGAATACAGAAGCCTTGAGCGATATGGCCGCCAATTGTACTTAAATACCTACTTATACATATATTTTGCTACTCTGTATGTTCTGGTGTACAATAAAGATTTTAAATAAATACTCATTTCATTTTAGCACAAAAGTTTGCAACGTAATATTTAATAAACTCCAAAAATATTCTTTTATATCCTCACTTAAAGGGTAGGTTTTCAATTACACCTAACTCGGTCTATGCTTGTGGCTCTATAGCGAAAATAGTAAACATCTAAAACATCGATTGAACTAAGAATAATTAACAGGATATTCAGCACCGATTTAATTCAAACAAAATTATTTGTTGAGGTTTAGACTTCAGTTTGAATCATCGCTATGAAATAAAGAGATGAATGTCGTTTTCCGATTCACCTTTAGGCTATAGATGTCGGAGTTCTTTAGATACACCAATCATAAATATGCCTTTATAGTTCAAAAGATATTATATTACGTATGAAATCCTATTTAAGGACGGGTACAATTTTGACGGGTTATTTTATACAGTTAAATCCATTCACAGTATAAGCTACAAATCCAACACACAACAAATTCATCCGAAACTAATTCAATCCAGACAGATTTCACACAATACATTATTCATAAAACAAAGATTTACATCAAAAACTGTTGGTTGGCGGCTTTAAAGCGTACCACAGAGATCCTTCTGTAAACACTACCCTTGGTCCGGGGTAAATGTTCCATGAAATTACCTTAGCGTTTTGCCAGCAATGAAATTCGTTTTCCACCGGCCAATTTCGACGTTATCCGCTTTACCGGATCTCTGCGAAATTCTATAGATACATGCGCTTAGACCGCGTTAATATTAAGCTTATTTTAATGTGCGTTACAATTTTTTTTGTATATTTAATGCGATATTATAATTTGTTCTCAATTTAGAAAGATGTTGCTTTCCTCATTCTGTTCGGTTCGAGGTTCGATTCCCGGATGTCAAAAAAAATTAAGTGGTAAACAGTTACGTCTACAGCACGAATGGGCCGGCTCCAGCGGTTTGATACCACTGTCTCACAGAAAACCGACGTAAAGTGACAACTCGCTGTCGCGTTTCGTTCGGTGAGTGAGATTTCCGGTGGCCCAATTTCCTCCTTTCCCAATCCATATTACCCTCCTTTTAGGTTGGCAACGCACCCGTGATTATTTTGAGTCTATGGGTGGTGGAGATCACTTAACATTAAGTGACCGATCTGCTCGTTTGCCAGTCTGTGATATAAAAAAAAACATTCCATTCGAAGTTAAACCCGTTTCACAATATTAGCTACAGATCTCAGCAGGGTGGGCACAGACTGCTAAGATAATGGACATAGTTTTGAATATTTGAAATCAATTTTCATATCAGCCCATTGCGTTAATAAATATTAATAATATAATCGGATTGATCGATCGATCGAATATAATATAATATAAATTAGTTGATTGATGGGCGGAAACATCGTGAAGTAATCAACATTGAATTTTTATTTTGAAATATTAAGTTATAATTATATGAAGTTGACCACTTTACATTAATAGTTATGTTTCTTCGTGACACGCTCACATTATAGTGATCAGCAAAATAAATTAATATTCCGGGTCATTTTATGGTTGGAGCGACATTTGAAGGTAATGCTAATATCGACAATGCCACTATATCGGCGGATGCCATTGAAATCGGATTTTAAAATATATTTTGTTAAACTTTTATTATTTACTGCTTACTTAAGTAATTTTCTTTGTTCAAGCTTGAAAAAGTTTTCATTTTCCAATAAAAAAATTATATTACATATATTTCTTAGTTCAATTTTAGAAGCGTGTTCAAATACGATCGTCTTCGATACAAGAAAATCCCTTCTATAACATTAACTTTTATTTCGGCTAAGTCGCTTATGATTTGTTCGCATAAACCTAGCTTTAGATAGTATTTTAGCAATTCTTTTACAATATGTATTTTACTTGAATATATTTTGCTACAATGTTTATATTTGTCACTTTTTTCTAGTGCCAATATATGTAGGTTAAAGAACACAAGGTTCTGGGTTCAAATCGCTCGAGTTGGTCCATAACATTAGTAGGTATAATAAAATTGCACCATTCATAAAAGTTAAAGTTAATGTAACATTATTAATACGGTATTAGTTCAAGTTTAAAAGAACGTTTCTTTTTGACCGACTTCCAAAAAGGATAAGGTCCTCAATTCGTCTGTATTTTTTTATGTATGTTACGCGATATCTCCGCCAAATGTGAACCGATCTTAAAAATTTTTTTTGTGTTCGATAAAGCTTCTTTCAAGGGTGGTCCCACATAAATTTGGTCACGATCGGCTTTGAAGTCGGTCCGTTAAGTTTTTATATTTTCTAACTATACGAATATCAAAATCTTTTTATTTCGTGTAACCGGCAGACGGTGTAAGTGCACCTCAATGTTCGATTTACAATATATATGTGAGTCCGGGTCAAAGCTTTTGTGTGGTATGGCGATAGACTTGCTCCGCGCCCCTTATTACAGGGGGATGGAAATAAGTTCGGCGAAACGTGGTTGTACTAATTACACTTGTAATCGTCCCTTATTCACTATGTATTTGTACAGCACGCATTTAATAACTTGTAATGAATTTTGACAATCGAATTCGTCAAATCAAGCTCGCTGCGCACTGACGGCATTTGGTTAATATTTTATACAAATTTTATAGCCGCGCATCGAGCATGAATACATTTACGATTGTCAGAAAATTTCCTGCTCGGGCCGTTATATTATACTAATGAATCGCAGATGCAACATCGTCTTTAAAAAATCACGAACTATTAAAGTATCAGTTATTTTTATATTATTTACATTAGTCCAAAGATTGTAGACAGACGACGTTAAATATTTGCAATTTCAGTTTTTATCGTATACTAGCCGACCCGCGCAACTTCGTCTGCGAATGAGAGAGAGGGTTGAAAGAGTGAGTCGTAGGCACCTATAGCACAATAATTCTAAAAAGGTAATGATATGTTTTGCTAAACTTCGAGAGATAGTACGTGACTTCGGTGCGGTTCCGTCAATCACCCCGTCTGTCACCCCGCCTGTCACCCAGCCTGTCACCCCGTTTGTCACCCCGTCTGTAACCCGTCTATCACCCCGTCAGTCACCCCATCAGTCACCCTGTCTGTCACCCCGTCTGTCACCCCGTCTGTTACCCCGTCTGTCACCCCGTCTGTCACCGCGTCTGTCTTCCCGTCTGTCACCCCGTCTGTAATCCGTCTGTCACATCGGCTGACACCCCATCACTCACCCTGTCTGTCACCCTGCCTGTCACCCTGTCTGTCACCCTGCCTGTCACCCCGCCTGATACCCGTCTGTCACCCCATCAGTCACCCTGTCTGTCACCCTGCCTGTCACCCCGTCTGTCACCCTGTCTGTCACCCCGTCTGTCACCCCGTCTGTCACCCCGTCTGTCACCCCGCCTGTCACCCATCTGTCACCCCGTCTGTCACCCCGTCTGTCACCCGTCTGTCACCCCGTCTGTCAACCCGTCTGTTACCCGTCTGTCACCCCGCCTGTCACCCGTCTGTCACCCCGTCGGTCACCCCGCCTGTCACCCCATCTGTCACCCAGCCTATCACCCATCTGTCACCCCGGCTGTCACCCGTCTGTCACCCCGCATGTCACCCGTCTGTCACCCCGTCTGTAACCCGTCTGTCACCCCGTCAGTCACCCCATCAGTCACCCCGTCAGGTATCTCTTAGTCACCCCATCATTCAACCCGTCGGTCAACACTAAAAGAATTTTTCACATCGAACCAGTAGTTTCCGAGATATCAACTTCCCCGCTTTAAAACATTTTTCATTTCTGCTCCGCTCCTATTGGTCATAGCGTGATGTTATATAGCTTCTAGCCATCCTCGATAAATGGGCTATCCAACACAAAAATAATTTTTCAAATCGAACCAGTAGATTCTAACGACACTCAATTGTTTTGCCTTCCCGGAACCTCTCCACTAAAATTTGAACTTTATCGTATGGAATTAAAGTTCAAATTGACTTTTAAGTATTATTACGAATCGATTGTATGGGAGTATAGAAAAGTGTTGTTTTTAGACTTTTTAGGCAATTTTTAAATTTTTTCTCTCCGTAAGAACCATCCTCGTACTTCGAGGAATATTCTAAAAAAAGAATTAACGAAATCGGTCCAGCCGTTCACGCGTGATGCGATGACAACGGAAAACGGGTTTCATTTTTATATATATAGATTAACATACATGAACCGCTGGAAAGAGCGCGCGCGTGTGTCGCAGCACAATGATAAAAGATTAATGGCAACCACAAGACCTATAGTCACGTATTTTTATAGGCTGTAAATATTCTGTACATATTTTATTTTATAGCAGAATGACAAACGAGCAGATGGGTCACCTGATGGTAAGTGATCTCCACCGATCATAGGCACCCAAGACACAAAAAGAATCATGGGTGTGTTGCCAACGTAAAAGGAGGGAACGGAAGGATAGGAAAAGGGATTGGGAATGGGAGAGGGGAATGGGCCACCGCAAATCTCACTCACCGAACGAAACGCGACAGCAAGCTGCCACTTTACGTCGGTTTTCTGTGAGACAGTGGTATAAAACCGGTCGAGCCGGCCCTTTCGTACTGTAGACTGTACTGTCTACAGCGTGGCTCTACCACTCAAAATATTCTGTACATATTGAAATACCTCGTGTAAAATGAGAGGTTTTCAACCACTAGAACATTTTTTAGTCTTCTGATAAGAGTATAATGATGGATTTGAAATTATTTTAAAAGACTGTCTCTGTGGCGTGGTGTTATTGCATGTGCGATACGACTATCCTCCTGAGGTCTCGGGTTCAATCCCCGAGTCGGGTAAATTGATATAGAATTTTCGACCAACTTCCAAAAAGGAGAAAGTTCCTCAATTCTTTTATATATTTTTTTACGTATGTTATGCGATATATCCGCCAAATGTGGACCGATTTTCAAGATTATTTTTGTGTTCGATAGAGCTTAATTCAAGGTAGTCATATATATTCACGATACGGTCATCATATATGGTCACGATCAGAAAAAACAACTTTTATTTCAATGAGGTCCTTCTCCGTTTTTGAAGTCGGTCAATAACTATGCATGAACACCAACTATTATACCAATTAAAATCCAGATCCTTTCTATTAGAATCTATTAACTATTCTCTCGTGAGCAGGCACTGATCAACATTCAATGCAACTCAACTCTATGTAATAAACTTTCTTCTTTTAATTCCGCTAAAGGCAGAATAAGAGGGTCCGCAGAAGTTCCTACTTGTACATGTATATTGATGAATGGCGCCTGTTTTCGAAGCAACCGAGATCCTCTCACTTATTGATGACCCGTTATTTATTAGGTAGGGTGTACTCACTCGTCTAGGGAATGTGAGAGCTTGACGCGGTACCACGTGTCCTTTTGCTTTCTGAGATTTCGTTTTCCGATCGAGTTTAGAGGTAGATTAACGAATTAGGGCGACTTTCACTATTACAAAAATCTTGATTTTATTAAATTTAAAGTTAGACCTAAATACGTTATAACTTACATCTCATTTGTATAATCGGTGACATGCAAGATATTAAACAAAGCTTATTTGATTTAACAAGTTTATTTTAAAATACATCGAGATTTAAGTATGCAAGTGCTGCAAGTCGCCCTAATATGGACAGATTTATGTGGAAGATATCCTTCGTGAAACACATTAACCTACAATATTAACTTAAGGTTTCCTGTAGGTATTTAAATCTGTATATGTCATCAAATCTGGCATTATTTTTCTTTCTTTTTTACCCGAATGGCTCGGAAGGTTTTTCAAGTGTATAATTATATTAAACAGAAATTACAAAAGATATTTGTTGTAATCTATATCGTTTTGAGGAAACTACAGTAGTACATCGGCCGCAGGTGTCTGGCCCAGGTCGTACCAGGGGTGCGTTTCCGTGGACCGCCCAAATACCGCTGGCTGGACGTTCTGGAGGAAGATACGAGAGCCAATTGTCCCATTATGGAGGATGCCCAAGACCGGGTGAAGTGGAAGCATTTAAGTAAGAAGGCGGACCCTGGCAGAAGGCCGGGATATCGCCAGACAGAAAGAAAGAAAGTTTTGTTGTAATTTATATACATTTACATTATTGGTTTGCTCTCACTTGCAAAATCTTATTTGTAACATTCAACCTATGGAAAGCTTGTTTACGTCTTTCGTTGTTTTATAATATTATTTGCACTAATATTATAAGGCGAAAGTTTGTGAGTGTGTTTGTATGTTTGTTACCTCTTCACGCTCAAACAGCTGGAATAATTTTGGTGAAATTTGGTATAGAGGTAGTTGATACCCTGGATTAACACATAGGCTACTTTTTGTCCCGGAAAATAAATTTCCACGTGAACGGAGTCGTGTAATAATAATATCACAAATCAAATAAATAAAAAATCAGAAAGCCGAAAAAGACAAAATGTCGAAATATTTAGACCTGGCACATGAGGTTACTCGCATGTGGGATGTGGATTCAACAATCATTGCTCCGATAGTCATTTCTGCCCATGGTTTAATACCACTGAGCCTCGACCAACACCTCAAGAGGCTCTCGGTTGGTGTTTGGGTCAAGAGCCAAATGCAGAAAGCAGTATTACTGGATACGACACGAATTGTGAGGAGGTTCCTCACTCTGGGGTCCTAACCGCCGGTGGCTTGGGTCCCGAGCCTCGCCATCGGAGGGGAATATTTTTATATTTTTAAATGTATTTTTTATAGCATATATTTAGAAATGTAAAAAAAATCTTTAAAAACAAAGAGTACTGAACATATCACAAATCAAAATATATAAAATGTCATGAAACCAATAGTAGCACCGCACGAAGTACGTAACTCTTTAATTTCAGCTGACGCGTAAACTTGAGTCGCTTCGGTAAGCCCAGCCTATTGACAGAGGCTCTCTACCTACCAAAATATTATGTAGATACCTATATGATATATTTATGTAATCAATACTATTGGTTAGACTAACCCCTCTTATTCGTAGAGAAGGCCCGTGTCCAACAGTGGGACAGTAATATGACGGGGTTATAATATATTGGTTAGATTTTTTTGACGAGTGTTATGACAAATTTTGATGCGAAACCTTTCCAATCCCTAGTTATTTAAGGTTTGCAACGCACTTATGTCTTATGATTCTTCTAATATTGTGTATCTAGGGGCAGTGGAGATCGTTTATCATTAGGTACTCACCCACTCTCACTTTTTACCAGTCTCTACTATAAAAAAATGATTATTCACATAAACTCATAACATAAGCCAACGCCTGTATCCCCGAATGGGTAAGAAGAGGCGCACTAGCGAACTAGAATACCCAGATTTCGCCGAACTTAGTTCCGTCCCAGACGTGGTAGAGACCGAGCCCATCGCCATATCGAGCACAAATTCCCGACTCCGGGCTGATATGGAAAATCTAATATCACTTTGCCCGACCCGGGGATCGAACCCGAGACCTGAGAGCGTTAATCGAACCGAAATACAATGACGCCATCGAGGCAGTCTATTTAAAATTCTTGTTTATTCAAAACGACATTATCCAAAATACTATAGTACAACAACAGCAGACGAAAAATACAACGACGGAGAAATACAACGACGCCATCGAAGCAGTCTATTCAAAATTATTGTTTATTCAAAACGACATTATCCAAAATACTATAGTTGTGTTGTCCTGCTCTATTCTTTTCGGTGTATTTCTCTTCAAGTACGGGAAACCTACTCTTCATTAAGGAATTATACATGGTTGCCATTAAGGCACCTTTACACCCCATTGAGCTTGAGCACAGTTAAGTTTAATGTATATTACACAAAAGTAACTCCAGCAACAATGTTTCGTAGGTGATTTCATGGAATTTATTTGCATTTGATTTCGACTCTTAAATGTGATTTTTCTTAAAGTGAGTTTAGACCAAACGAAAACAGAGCTAAAACTGGAATAAAGAATGAACTATGTTCATTGGAACAATGATAGAACAAAGAAAGAATGTTCTATCTTTGTTCATACAAAGAATATTTTATACATACATACATAGACTCACGCCTTTTTCTCATAGGGGTAGGCAGAGACAACGGATTTCCACTTGCTACGATCCTTACACACCTCTTTCACCTCATTCAGTCTCATTACATTCTTCATGCATGCAAGTCGGTTTAGGGTACTTTTAACTTGACCTTTCTCGAGTAAATCTATGACTTCATTTTATAGAGCGAGCGTAAAATAAGCACTCAGTCATTTGATCTATACTTGCATTTATTTTGTTCAAAGAATTTATGTTGATGTATAACTGAATCATACTAGTAGCTTATCTAGTTTAGGCTTTTAGTAAATATTTTCTTTACAAGAATTTATATACACCCACGTTGTCTCGTCTCTGCACTATCCACGGGTAGACTGGTAGAGAATGCCTCTGGCATTAAGTCCACCTTTATACATATTATCTATATAAAGTTTTAAATAAATAAATAAATTTTGATTCATATTAAATATTGATTATGCATGGCATCAGTATTATTTCTGGGCACCTGTCGATACTAATCCATTAACCACTGTTCATCCCCAACATTCGCAAATTGCTGATGCGCCACCCTCTTGTAATTTTTTCCTCAAATCGACAAAGTTTTCATTTAAATTTGACAACAGATGAAAATTTTACGAAGGGCCGACATCAGCTAAATCTGCTGCGTAAAAAAATACGATTAAGGCGAACTTTACAGAGGAACGCATTTCACTTCGGTCTGTGTTATGTCGAAACGTCGCGCATCCCGCACGGTAGGATATGGATGTGTTGCCAAATGTTTTGGATCCTTGTATGAATATTTGGAAATATTTGGAGGCTATCATGTTTAGCAGTTTCGTTTGGCCTATGAAGATGATGACTTCATGATTGGTATATACTTGTGTATATACTTGGGCGGTTATAGAGGTATACTTGTGTTATTGTAACTTCTTTCCTCTGCGGAATGAGAAGAAGCATACCGGGCCTTTATTTACTATAACCACATGAATTCCTTCAGGCGGTCGTGGTTTGTGAACTCAACGCGTCAATTTTATGCAATTCGTATGGAAAAATGTTCTCTATACCATTATCTTATATATTTCACTAATGCGATGAAATCCATTACACACTCGTTATGAACGTTGGTCATAAAGCATAATGCCATGGATTTATTTAAAAAAAAGCACCCAGCGCCACGTCGTGTCATACCAATATATCTTAAATAAAATCTTATATAATAAGATCTTATATAAAAATTTGCTTGTGTTTACTTCTTCTGTCTTCGTGACAGCCTCCGTGGTGCAGCCGGCTGTGAAGCGAGAGGCCGCGGGTTGGATCCCCTCACCAAGACATATATTTGTGCGGCCCACAGATATTTGTTTCGGGTCTGGGTGTTGTGAGACCGAAAGTCTCTCGTAGTTCCTGATTCCCACGATACAAGACTCGATCTTAGTGTGGAGTCAGGACTATGTGTGTGACTGTTGGGTGTATGTATTTATTATAATTATGATTTTATATAATTTGTTATGTGTTTTGTTTTATATATTTTTTTATTACCGTTAATACTCAATCATTTAAAACCATCATAAAATTATCAAGCTCATAATTAACTACAACCAACCAATAGAAAACATATTGCCCTTCAAAGTGAAACAGTGTCTTTCGTTCGGTGAGTGAGATTTCCGGTGGCCCATTTCCCCACTCCCTTTCCCTTGGGTCTTGAGTGTCTATGGGCAGTGGAGATCACTTACCATCAGGGGACCCATCTGCTCGTTTGCCAATCTCTGCTATAAAAAAAAAAAAAAAAAAAAAACAATTATCTTGAACGCAATGCGGAAAATAGTCGGTGAAGTAGCAATTCTCTTAACTATTTCCCACCATACGTATGTGTTGGGAAAAGAAATATGACGCAATTTTGGTAATGCTTAGTTGTCGGGCCACAAGGGAATGAAAAATTCAAGGGGCTGACGTACATTACCGTAGCACATTGCTAAAAGCATTTGTTCCCTTTCCAAATTTGAAACGGGGAATATTTTTTGGGAATATTGCGATTTTGTAATGTCTGCGTCGAAGGTGTTGCCAGATAATAAACACCTGTTTTACTGCCTTATACAACGTGTTACATGAATATGCGGTTGCATTTAGCAATATACACTATATTGCTAGAATATGTCACTAGAATATGTCAGTTTTGCACGCCGTTTAAACCCACTTAACACCCCCCTTAGTTTTTTTTCCTCAATGGCATAGTTGTATTACATGCGGAGTGCCTCGTATTTCTATTACGTGCACGGTACGGCTACCGTCACTGAGGTCTCGGGTTCGATCTCCGGGTCAGTAAAATGACATTAGGTTTTTCTATTCAGTGTCTACCTGGAGTCTGGAAGTTGCGCCCGATATGGTGATAGGCTCATCCCTTATCACATCTGGGACGGAAGAAGCGCAGCGAGTTGTGGGTGTGTATTCGCTAGTTCGCCTTTGCCTACCGGGAATACGGGCTTCAGCTTATGTATTTATATCTTTCTTAATAGTAATAACAATATGCGACATCATTTACATTTATTAATTGGACCGTATTGTGCAGAAATGATCCAAGCCACATTTTTTATTGATGCCATCATGATCTTAAAGTCTAAGCCATTATAGACCATATTCATGTAAAAAAGAAATGTGGCTTGGATCATTTCTGCACAACACGGTCCAATTGCATTTATGAATGTCTTTATCTTTACAATAATCGTATTTGCGTAATCCTAATAAATTGTATCTCACGTTTAAACTAATTCCCTAAGGTTTGTAAGTGTAAGTATAGTGTTATTACACTAAAACATCTGATACCCTTGCACCCCTAACGTTATCTGTGGGATAAATCACACTGACACCCCTACCCTTCGCTTATACAATTAGTACTTATCGAAATAAGAAGGGAAGTCGTGCGACATGACTGATAAGCCTAAGGAACACTGCTCCTGCGAAAATGTTTATCACGATATTATGTTGTATAGCTTCCTATATATTTCAAAAAATCTAATTAAAATCTGGGTGATATGTGGATGTTCTAGTTCGCTAGTGCGCCTCTGCCTACCCCTTCGGGGATACAGGCGTGAGCTTATGTTATGTTAAATTAAAATCTATAATATCAAAATAACTAATATTTACATAGATTACAAATACATGAACAGAAGCAATTCAGTATAATAGACCTTTTTTCTTTGGTAAACCGATTTATCGCTACCAATCCTCCCCGGGGAAGTAAAATGATCCTTGGAACCTCAATACAAATAGAGGTAGAAGTCCTTACTGATTAAAATAATATTAAGTATTGTACAAAATACATTAAGGGGCGAGCCTATCGCCATATCGGACACAAATTCCAGGCTCCGGGCTACTGATTAGAAAAACCCAATATCATTTTACCCGACCCGGAGATCGAACCCGAGACCTTAGCATGGTAGTCATCCCGCACACGCAATAGCACTACGCCATCGATGCAGTCCGTTTAGGAAGAAACCCTAGCCTAAACGCAATCAAGTATGGTTACTAACTTTCAACATATTTCCTTCACGTTACCGTTAAAGACTGTCTTAGCGAGGATACATAACCGTATATTACTAAATAGTTTGTACGCAATAAGTCGTTCACGAGCACAGGCCGATATTGATCTAAAGCAATCTCAATAAATCGACGTTATCTTCATAAATATCTGTTGACCCGCAGCAGGAGTTCTTAAATTGATTCTACGTGATACGGAATACGAAAAGCATTCTATATTGATTCCTCTCAAAACTGTGGGTGTAGGAACGGCTTTAAGGCAGGCTATCCAGTAGAACCGCCGAGCCACAGCGTTTAGCATTTTTATAGAAACTCTTAGGTGAATTTCTTAGAAATACACCGAGAGCTCGACTTACGAAGCAATCTTTGAATTCGATCTGGTTCAATCGGACAAACAGGTCAAATATAAAAGAGGTTTGAATATTTCAATGACAAACATTTTTCTTGGAGCTAAAGAATTACGTAAAATGTCTTTAGTTAAACTAGGTTTTTTCAATATTTAGGAGGTCATTAATCAAGACATCGATTTCGCTCTTTACAACGTTTCTATTATGTGCTTAAATATAGTGATAATCAATTATTAAAAATGATTACTTACTTGCGAATTTGCAATGTCATATAACCAATAGACGAGCATTTAAGAGACTTCAATCATGGATAGAAGCAAGTCATTGAAATGTTACGATTACGTTTCGCAGTGGTAAAGACATGAGGAGTTCAAGGGCAGTGGAGATTTCTTAACATCCAGTGACTCACTTGCTTTGGATCACCTAAAATGTCACTCGCTGAACCAACAACAACAGTGAAATTCACGTCAGTTTTTGTGAGATAGTGATATTGATTATGTCGAGTGGGCCCATTCGTACGTAGACATAGGTCTCTACTGACAGCACAGTAGGCAGTGGTGGTTTCATTGCTCTTTTTTCCTTCTACTTGGCGTGAGGTATGTGGCTATCTTAAAAGTGGAGCGAGCAGTAATATTTTTGACAATCAAATTCGTACCAAGTTGGACGTGCGTCTATGGTGTTTGTATGAAATATTACCCAAACTCTATTGTTCAAAATCAATTGTCAAAAATATTCCTGCTCGGTCCCCAGCTCAGAATTTGGCCTTTTCATCTTATGTTATCAAATGAACTATGACCATTTTAAAACTTCTTTTTATCATCAAATTAGTTGATTTAAAAAAAAATTAAGCGTTAGTATGAACGCAACCTTAATATCAACCTTTATATTCAAAAGCAATCCTACTTCCAGTACAGGCGTAACACGGCGGTACTGAAGAAAATGCAGTATTGTTTTCAATACCTACTACTATGTTCAAAACATTTTCTTTTAGTTAAACGCTAATTTCAATTTAAAAATCTTTACTTTTTATGTTGTTACTAGTTATGTTGTCGTTTTTCCTCACGTTTCTGCTCGCGTAACAGTTGTATCCTGCAGTAAACATGTGTGGATATTTATTGTATTAAATTAGGTAACAAGCAAAGTGGTCAGACGACCTGATTAAGAGTGGAAGAAGTAGCTGGATGTAGGCCGCTTCTAATAGGTTTACAAATCTATGGGAGGCCTATGTTCAGCAATGGACGTCGGCTGATGATGGTTATGATGAAGAGATCAGCAAATTAGCCGTGATTAACAGGTGGCCCACCTGCTCATTTGTCAGTAAAAAATCTCCAAATTTTGGGTGACAGAGCCATGGTGTACACAGTAACATCTACAGCACGAATGGCCCGGCTCGACTGGTTTCATACCATTGTCTCACAGAAAATCCACGTAAAATGGCAGCTCACTTTTACGTTTCGTTCGGTGAGTGCGATTTTCGTATCCCTTCCCTTTCCCAATCCCTATTCCTCCTTTCAGGTTGGCAAACCAAGATTTTTTTTATGTCTTGGATGTCTATTGGCGATGGAGGTCACTTTCCATCAGGTGACCCACCTGCTCGTTTGCCCGTCCACAAAAAAATATCGTATTCAAAAGCTGTTCACACGTAAATTATTCACTTTACTGCCGCCAATTTAATTACCAATAAAACCGCTCTAAAATGAACATTACCACGGCACAAATCCAACATCTTTGGGCAAACGTTTTTAGAATTCACACACACAAACCTCTACGTGATGGGGTCTGTGACGAGAATCGGAAATGAGATCTCAATGTTTTGCGGTTATTTCGATCGAACCCTGAAAGGGGCATAGTACATACCTCTCGAAATTTCAAACCGCACCGCGACCAGTTTCCTCGTTAAACATAGGTGTTCCCGGGAGAAAAGGTTTCTTTTTATTCGGGGACGAAAGGATTTTAGTTAACCTTGGCAACTTTATTTATAGTGTTAGGGTTAGGGTTTCCAACAAATTTTATGGAAAGTTGTGTTTTCTAAAATTGAGTATTTATGTTACCTGAGCATAATCGTGTTCAGTCCGGTGTATCCACCGAGAATAAATTAATTGTGTCTCGTTGATCACAAAATTGCGAAAGTTTAATAGCTCACCTATCTTTCTTTCTTTCTACCTGCCCTTTCTACCTTAATGTGGGCTTGACGCAACACACTTTTTCAAGCATGTTTCAGAAAGGATTTGGTTTAGTTTTTACGACCGGCTGCCTGCCTGATGTCAACCCACTCTGAGGGATCCAGTCCCAGGCAAATTAAATTAGACAATTCGCTTTTCCCGACCTGAGAATCGAACCCAGGACCTCCCGGTTCACAGTCCATATATGCTGCCACAAGACCAAGAAGGCGACGACACCCATTAAGTAAAACAGATTACACCGACCGCTAAGCAATCATAACAACCAGTAGTTCCAGAAACCACGCGCCATAATAAGATAATTAAGAAGGTATAGATTTCAACCTAGTAAAATTAACATTAATTTTAATTAATACTAATTTATATTAACCATGGCATAATATTCTGTTTAATTATAATCAACAGAACACGTAATCCGAGCCAAGAAGCTCGATCGCTTATCTTAATATTTAATTACTCTATCGATATTCCGAATGATAACTAGATATCAATTATGCATCAATCGATTTGCGCTTCAGATTGATTTCAACTTGATTTTCGCGAATTCTAATACAAACCTGGGTGTATTTGTACAAAAGATATTTGGTGAATAGATTTTGGAGTTTCAGCGCCATATTTAGATTAAATTGATGGTGTACTAAGAATATGGACGCATGAGGATCTGAGTGTCTCGGGCTAAATATTATTTTCTGTTTTTTAATACAAATACTACCATTAGTGACATGTTGGTTTCGTAGCAGTGTATATGGGCAGTGGACTAGGAGTCCTGAGTTCGAATCCTCGGCCGGCAAATGTTTTTGTACACTAAGATCTTGTGTTGTGAATATCAGGTACTACGTGAGAGTTCCAATATCACAATACTCAGATCATACCCCGACCAGAATCAAATATCTGTGGATATGGTATGAGATTGATGTGTTTGTTGTGTGGGTGTAGTTAGCGAGCTAATTCGGTAGACCTCTTTCCTATATTTTTTGGAACTCCGTGAAACTTCAAATTTCGTAATACTCAGACGACACACAGACCAGAATCAAATCTCTGTAGATGTGTAATGAGATGGATGTTTTTGTCGCTTGGGTGTCGATAGCGAGTTAATTCGGTAGACTTCCTACATGTTTTATGCTAAAAGCCTAGTAAAGTTTTTCGTTTTTATATTCACGTGTCACTTGACTTTTATTGGCTTCTTCTATTTAGGTTCGAATGCATCCAATCCCAACTATAATTTAGTCTTTAAAAAGTTGAATACTTTGTGGTGATTGAAATGTATAATATCGGCAATTTAAACAAGTTCTAAAGAATGAAGTTCTGAATAATGGTCGGTATATACATTTTTTATACTAATGTGTTTGAAAATAGGTGTATGTACTGTTTTGCTTATCTAGAATTAACAATTTTACAATTGGTTTCTTGTTAAAGGTCGGTAATTCTTCTAAATCACAATGAAATGTGCCATGAACAAAATAGTTCACTTAAATAATCACTTACTAAATACAATCCATAGAATGTTGTTGACACAGCGCTCGCTGCGTATTATTGATGGACATAATTTATGGCATTGGCCCTGTATTCTTAGGGGAATAGAAATGAAATCACGAGAGTACCACCCCAAAATTTATGATCCCCTCTCAGAACCTCCGATGACTGCTAATTTTTCAACAGTGCGCCCGATTTTTTATATAAAATCGACAGTTATGAACGGCAGTTAGTTGCCACAGATTTGGCGTTCAACTTTAGATTGATTGATGGATTTGGGTTGATTCTGTCTGGATGATTAAATTTCGTTCTTATTTGAAACATTATCAGTGTGAAATGGAAAATAGAAAGAAAGAGTAGGTACTATAATAGTCTCTGAACTAAATTGCGGACAAACAGACAGATAAACAGAAGGACGGATATGGTGGAACTATGAGGGTACGGATTTTTTCCATTTGGCAACGTAACCCTAAAAAGTAAACTAATCGAAATTATGGGAAAACTGGCTAAAGGAAGATAATATTTTGAGAACCTCACTACAGATTATTATGCTCAAAATCATTCAAAGTGGAAGCTTGTAAATAGGAACTTATACTCAGGATAACACCGTGCAAAAAAAATGGAGCACCACTGAAAATACTGTGTTCCATACAAATAATCTACCCCGACATAACCCTCCAGATATGTAACTTTATATCCATAGTTTACTGCTGGTCATTCATACCGTACAGTTAATTTTATGAAACGTTTTACGAGAATAACATGCGGTGAAATATAATAGAAAAATAAAATTGAAGTTACATCTAACATTTTCGTGTGTGACAAAAATACAGATAGAATTCTTCATTCGTTTGAGACATCCGTTGAATCCTAATGGGAACAAGCCGGAACAAAATAATGGTATTTCCTTTTCTCTATTAATAACAGATATAAATCGATTGTGATTAACTTTCGTGTAAACTACCATCGGTCTTCTATACCTGATAATCGATACATTGCAAAAGATGCAAAATATTGGTTGATGGGTGCCCGGATTGTTTTAAGGGAAATAAAATGTTCGGTTAAAAGTCGTAAGTTAATACTTAATACTAACTTTAATACTTATCTTAGTAACTGTCTAGTTATAGGCCATATGTGCAATGTATGAAGAAATTGCTCGTGTTAGGTTTGGTACAAAACAAATCCTTTATTTTTTATCATACCAGCCAAAGAGATTTAATATTAGAGGTACTAACTATTGAGGGGCTATCAAGAAAGTTTCCATACAAAGAAATGGATCCCAAACTTCAGTACCGCCATCAACTACTTATTACAATGCGAGGGCGATTAATACAATTTACACCCTAAAATATTTTGTGAATGTTTAACTGACTGGATCCCTTTAGGACGGTTTGACCTCAGGCAGGCGACCGGACGTAAAAACTAAGCTGAATCGTTTCTGCAATATGCTTGAAAAGGTGTTTTGCGCTGACCCCACATTAAGGTGGGATAAGGGCAGATAGAAAGAAAAAAGACTGTTTTTACATATTTCTCTCTTAACCTGCAAGAAAAACAAGAAAGCCAAACGAGAAAGATTTTGGGCATACCCTTTAGAGCTCAAGTTACGTGCTGTCAAACGCCAATCGTCCCAACGACGAATGGACAACTGGAGAATCTGGAAACCAATTTTCCTACTGACTAGGTAAGTAGGTAAATACGTAATTTCATGGCGCATTAATTTCTAAGTAGATCATACAGCGGTCGGCGGTCTCCCAATTTGCATTTGTTGTGTTGTGTTTGAAGATTCGTGAAATTTATATAAGATTGAGTCGACGACATTTTGAAATTTTCATTTACATTTGATTATTTACGTAATTTACTGTAAGTTGTGATTATTCAGGATTTTTACTATATTACTTTTATTATTATCAATTTTGGTCCCCGCAACGGCGAGGTAGATACATTTGTGACCATATTGAAAAACACTTCATTAAAATAATAAATAATAAGCAAATTACTCATTGTAATATATTTAGCAAAAATGTCAATAAATTAAATAATCACAAGTTTAAAACCTTAACTGACCGACTTCCAACTGGATTTGATCGTGACCAAATTTATACGAGATCACCCTTGAAATAAGCTTTAACGAACACAAAAATAATTTTGAAAATCGGTCCATATTTGGCGGAGATATCGCATAACATACATAGAAATGAAAATACAAACGAATTGATGACCGTCTCCTTTTTGAAAGTGTGTCGCAGATAACAAAGAAAATCTAACTTAGTAACATGAGAAATGTACTTATAATATCCTACGATTCAAAATATAAGATGAAAGATTAGTCTTACGAACTAAATTTTATGGGTCGCGAGTTCGAGAAATTACCAAAAAAGATCAAGGCCTAAATATAAATAGAACTAGAAACATTTCACCTGTAATACGGGTATCTAAAAGAAGAGCCTCAGTAAGCGACTAATATCTTCTGGGAACTGGAATAGCTGGCTTTTCATGTAATCCAAACAAAAGAGATTTTGCGAAATTCACGGGATAAGAAAAACTCAAACACAATTGAAGTGGCGATACCTTAACGGGGAGTGAGACTGAATGACCACGTAAATCGCAAGTTCAAACCCCATGATTATCAGATTGATGATATTTTAGTATTGAAGCGAGATTACCCTAAAGATCTCTATCTGCCCTTATCCCACGCCACTGTGAGATGCTTTTCCAAGCTAGTTACAAAAGTCAAACAAGCCACAAGTCAAGAAAAATTAAGTCAGATCTCCGAACAAGATTTTTTGTGCGGTTCTTAGAGAAATTTTAAAGGTACGATATAGATAATTGAAGTCGTCTCTTTGGTTTAGTGATAGAGTGGGCTGTGATGATGACTGAATCCCTAAGGGAAATTGACGTCAGGCAGGGAGATTGACATCAGGCAGGCAGCCGATCGTAAAAATTAAGCTAAATCCTTCTTGCCACATGCTTGATAAAATGTGTTTTTCCAACGTGAAGGTGGATAAAAGCTGGTAGAAAGAATACGGAGTAAACTAAAGTGATCACGGAACCTCAATGAAGAATACGCTGCTTCGAACAATGATTAGATCGGGAAAGTAATACAAATGTGGTAATTGTCAAACTTTTAATCCACAGAATTGTAAAGTAAAATTACCAAATAAATTAAAAACTATACGTTAAATGAGAAGTTAAACATGCCGAAATGGAGCGGGCTTTATTAACGAATTTAACTTTCATAAGTACACAGGGATTGCACACGCGTCGGGTTAATTCCAGTGTTGTCTGAATACTACTATTCCTGACATTATGTCGGATGTCAATTTCATCTGAATATGAGTTCGACAGTCGACTATGGAAGTTCATAGATTATGTATTCATTGGACGTGGCAACATTTTAATACGGATTGGATTTGGAATAAAACTAGTTTATACGGATTCTATCGTGAATTGTTCTTATATTTTAGGCCCGACGAATAGAAGACTATGAGAGACTTTCGGTCTCACAACACTCAGACTTGAAACAAACATCT
Organism: Clanis bilineata; assembly: GCA_036417725.1. Classification (NCBI taxonomy): domain Eukaryota; kingdom Metazoa; phylum Arthropoda; class Insecta; order Lepidoptera; family Sphingidae; genus Clanis; species Clanis bilineata. The sequence continues at coordinate 7,671,570 of CM071144.1, read as the reverse complement.
GTGGGCCACACAAACATTTGTCTCAATGCGGGAATCGAACCCGCAGCCTCTCGCTTCACAGCCGGCTACTCGCCCGCTGCGCCACGGAAGCTGTCAATGTGTAACATTCGCGTACACCTAAGAAATCATTATGGATTGGATTTCTTAATAGCAGAGTGCCTTGGTTTAATATTATCATAAACGGGAGTACCTGGATTCAATTCTCAGGTGCGAGATGAAGAGATTATTGAAACTAAAATAAAGTGTTTTAAAACAGGAATTGATGGGGCAATTTATACATTTGATACGCAATGAAGTTATTGTCTCCTCCTTGGTCTTGTGTCAGTAATGGGCTGCGGACTGGGAGGTCCTGGGTTCGATTCCCACGTCCGGTAAAGTAAGGTTTCTAATGTAATTTGCCCGGTACTGGAACCCGCAGAGGGGGGTTGACGTCAGGCAGCCGGTCATAAAAACTAAGCCAAATCATTCTCTGTAAAAGAAATACGTAATTAACGCATCATGAATACCAGGGGTCCAGGGGACATTCCTGTGATCCACCCGAAAAGACCAACTTCAAATTTTAGAAGAAGGTATGAGAGCAAAATGTCTCCTTGTGGAAGATCCTCAAGATTAGCCGAAGTGGAAGCATTTGAGCAAGAAGGCAGTTGAAACAATTAGACTTAGATAACGGGGAAAAATTATTAAGCAGCGATAGCTCAGTTGGGAATGGAAGCAGCGATAGCTCAGTTGGAAATGGTACGGACTGCCGAGACGAGTGTCGGAGGTTCGAGACCAACCCCGAAATCGAGCATACACCTCTGACATTTCTATGTTAAGTGTGTTTTCTTTGTGAAATATCGCTTGCTATAACGGTGAAGGAAAACATCGTGAGGAAACCTGCATACCCGAGAATTTCTTCACAAGAATTTCGAAGGTATGTGAAGTCTACCAACCCGCATTAGGCCAGCCTGGTAGACTGAGGCCTAACCCCTCTCATTAGTAGAGGAGGCCCGTGCCCAGTAGTGGGACAGTAATATTACAGGGCTATTATTATTATTATTATAACGGGGAAAAATTATTAACGCATCTACAATACGATTTGTAAACATCATGCATAAATAGCGAATTGGTAATTGAGTGTATTTAGCTTGCATTTGACGTGATTTGTTTTGATTTAGATATTATTAAAAATTATTTAGAACTTAATATAAGCTCACGCCGGTATCCCCGAAGGCGTAAGCAGAAGCGCACTAGCGAACTAGATCACGCATATTGCGCCGAACTTAGTTCCGTCCAAGATGCGGTAAGGCGCAAACCTATCGTATATATACCATATCGGGCATAAATTCCAATCGGGGCTGATATTGAACAAAAACCGATATCACTTTGCGCGACTAGGAAGGATCGAACTCGAAACCTCACGCCACCGAGGCAGTCCATTATTTAGACAATATTGGTAATATTGAATGATTTTTTCGCCAAGCATCACTGCTTTTCATCATCTTATTATTATTATCTTATTATTTTTCTTTCTTTTTATTTAGGTCATAAGAAGAGACTATCTCTCTATCCATCTAGATGTCAGGATCTTAATCTTCAAATTCAATAGCCACTTTCAAATTTCACAATATTACCACTCCTTTTTAAGAATTGTATCGATTTTTTGGAGTTTAATACTTTGTACATTTGAATACGTAAATAGTAAATGGAGCTTTAATTCAATCAAATTTTCGACCCTCAAATATAAGGCAGCGTGCACAACATAAAGGGAGAGCAGTAAAAGGCCTCGGGTCCCACCTCTCGACCGTGGAACGAATCCATACGCGTGCCACGTCACTGCACGAGCATACAAATGAACCGCCACTGCATCCCCGAAAGGCTAAACTGTGTTTGTGAATTCAATAAATTACAAATTGCCAGTCATATTTGGAATAATGTAAATAGCTGTGAATGATGTCGGTTTTTCCAGTTTATGTGTACGTGAGTGATTGGCTTGTTGTTATGAGTTTAAGGACTATGTGGATAATCATCATAGCAGACTAAAAATAATTATAATTTTAAACATATTTTGTGGACTCTTTATTAATTACACTTAAATATTGCATATAATGTATTAGGTAAGTAAATCTACTCTTGTCTAAATCTAATCTTGTCGCCGACTGTTGGTCAAGTGGCAGCATATATGGGCTGTGGACCGGAAGGTCGTGGGTTAGATTCCCAGTTCATTCAATACGAATTTTCTAATTTAATTTGCCCGGGACTGGATCCCTCAAAGGGGGTTGAGGCAACCGGTCGTAAAAACATAGCCAAATCCTTTGCAACATGCTTGAAAAAGTGTGTTGCGCCAACCCCACATTAAGGTGGGATAAGGGCAGGTAGAAAGAAGTAATGAGTAAGTAAATCACCTGATAAAACTTATATCTACTACCCATGATCAGCAACAATACCAGCTGAGTCATGGAGTCGTGACTAATACTACTGGTCCTAGTTTTCAAAATTAATTTCAGTTATTAATGTTAATAACTGAAATTCACAGCCTCCGTGGCGCAGCGGGCGGTAGCCGGCTGTGAAGCGAGAGGCCGCGGGTTCGATTCCCGCAATGAGACGAATGTTTGTTTGGCCTACAGATATTTGTTTCGGGTCTGGGTGTTGTGAGGCCGAAAGTCTCTCGTAGTTTCTGATACCCACGACACAAGACTCGATCTTAGTGTGGGGTCAGGACTATGTATGTGACTGATGGGTGTTATTTATTTATTTATCGATGCAGATTCTTGATACATTGTACCAGTCTCCGAATCTACGCAACCGGCAAGACTTGCCAAAACCACAATTTTAAAACCCAACGTTTACATGTCAACAAATCCACGCTGTAATAATTTATCTTTCGCAGACGATCCGACGCACACAGCCGCACTCCATACAAAAGCATAAACCCGCCGAGACTTGAGCTATTCATTATTCTACGGAGCATTCCACATATTTACCGTTTCTTTGTCTCAACTCAACCCACGGTTGTCTCCCGCATAACTTTAAGCGCCGGTTTCCGTAGGCGCATTTGAAACAACTCTAACGGTTGTATTCACAATATTTATGGTACTTCATATGAGTGAAAAGTTTTATGTAGAATGTATTACTATGAGAAGCAGTGGTGCCTGTGACAGGCTTTCATAAATTAAATATATGTTTACGCCACTATCCCGGAAAGCGTAGGCAGAGAATAAATAGTATACCCACATCACAACGACCTTATTTCTAGGAAATAATGTAATAAATAGAACGTCGAAAAGATGTTTTCAAGGCAGCTAATAGGCAATTAACAACAGTAGGGTCTAAGTCTTGCCCTTAAAGCCCATATTTATTTCACTATTGGTAGCAATCATGACCAACTAGCTGTTGCCCACGACTCCGTTGGCGTGGAAATTTATTTTCCGGGGTAAAAAGTAGCCTATGTATTAATCCAATTTCAGCTACCTCCATATCAAGTTTCGTCGAAATTGGTCCCGCCGTATGAGCGTGAAGTAACAAACATATAAACACACTCACAAACCTTCTCCTTTATAATATTAGTGCGAATAAGTGTGATGATATATTTGGGAAGTAGTATGTAAGTATAAAATGTATATAAATATTTTTTAGCACCTGGTGTCACACCTCGTACTGGAAATAAAACAAATAATAACTATTTTACAAAAACTATCGCATTGCACAAAATCGTTAAGCCTTGTTTAAGGTGGTTAATAAGCAAGCATTATCTATTAAAGTAAATGCTCAAATGCTTCAATTTCCAAGTATTTTTATATATCAAACTACTATAATATTGACGCAGACGATGCTAATCTTAGCCAAGTCTGGAGTACATCCTTTGGGGCATCCTTCCGTCGCAAATTATCAAGTACTTTTGATGGTTTATTGGGAATTAATATGAAATAAATTTCGTACAGACTAATTATTTATTAAATATTTTTGATATGTGCTCTTTCAGACAGCTACCGTGGCGCAGTGAGCGAGAAGCCGGCTGTGAAACGAGACGCCGCGAGTTAAATTCCCGCACCGAGGCAAATGTTTGTATGACCTACAGATATGTATATGTTTTGGGTCTAGGTGTTGTGAGACCGAAAGTCTCTCGTTGTTTCTGATACCCACGATACAGGTTTTACCTAGTGTGGGATCAGCGGCCTGAGCAGGAAAATTTCTGACAACCGTAAATGTATTCGAATTCGATGCGCGTCTATGAAATTTGTATGAAATATTAACCAAACGTCATCAGTGCGCAGCGAACTCGAATACATTTACATTTACATTAGTTTTTCGTGCTTGGGCTACATAACTATGTATGTGACTGTTGAGTGTATTTATTTATTATTATTATTTGGATATTATTTTTTTATATTCATATTATATTATATAAATTATATATATTAAATAAATAAATAAATAAAGAACGCCCAATAGTCACACACATAGTCCTGACCCCACACTAAAATCAAGTCTTGTGTCGTGGGTATCAGGAACTACGAAAGACTTTCGGTCTCACAACACCCAGACCAGAAACAAATATCTGTGGGCCGCACAGACATTTGACTCGATGCGGGAATCGAACCCACGACCTCACGTTTCACAGCCGGCTACTCGTCCGCTGCGCCACGGAGGCTGTATATTCATATTCACATTTTCATACTTATTACAAAAATGAAAGTCCATTACATGTTAAAACAGCATTATGCTCTTTGCATCTTTATTTCAAATTCAAAGTTAGAAAGGACGATACGGGAGCATAACTAAAAATTCAACATTTGCATATCTGGCAGCTAAAAAATGTCGTCTTAATACTGGCTTTCGCGGTATGAAATGAGCTCCCAACAGAGGCGAAAAACATTTTATTGCTTTATTACGAGTATGCAAATATAAGCAGGCTCGCGTGGTTTCACCGACCTGGAAACTGGAAAATAAAATGGCTGCCCACGGCTGTGAAGAACTGGAATCTGGGACGCAATCTAAACTACGTGTACACCGCTGTGTTATAGAAATTGTATGAGTAGGGATGTTGATTGGCATAATCAATATGTTTACGCCATGAGCTCGTATGAAAGTGAACACGCTGATGTAAAATGCATGGTACTTACTGATTTCTTAAGTTTACGCGAATATTATACATTGAAATAAAACTATTCTTACGGATTAGAACAACAAAGAAGACTGCAAAGCCTTCGAAACGTCGGGAATAATAATTAAAACCTAATCGTGATAGAATCCGTAAGAATAGTTTTATTTCAATGCATGGTACTTATTAATAGATTAATAGTGTGTTATTTTCTCATAACACTTTTTGATAATTTTTTCCAACTCCCCATGATTGACGGGGGTCGGCGGAATACACTTTTTAAGCATGTTGCAGAATTGATTCGGCTCATTTTTTTACGACTGGCTGCCTGTCTAATGTCAATTCCTTCCAGAGGATCTTTTTAGAAAATGGCGCTGTCCGATCTGGAATTCGAACCCAGGACCTCAGTGAACAGCCCATTGTACGCTATCACCAGATCAAGGAATGGTGATAGTTGAAAGAAAAAGAAAGATGCGGGATTAGATTAACTATTGGTACGTAATGTAAATTTTAATGATCACAGGAAGGAGCAAGTTATGAGGGCATCGAACTTTCTTTCTACCTGCCCTTATCCCACCTTAATGTGGGGTCGGCGCAACACACTTTTTCAAGTATGTTGCAGAGAAGATTTGGCTTAGTTTTTACGACCGGCCGGCTGCCTGACGTCAATCCCCTATGAGGGATCTAGTCCCGGGCAAATTAAATTAGTAAATTTGCTTTGCCCGACCTGGGAATTGAACCCAGGACCTCCCGGTCCACAGTCCCCCTTACACACACACATCACACTCCCTTCTAATAATATCTAGTGTATAATTTTTTAACAACATCATAGACGAAAAATGTCATTGATGTTGGTGTTTACCTAAAATATTGAAAGCAAGTTGTTTTCTACAAAAAAAAGAAAAATTGTTTTCTCCATTTCTTCGGTGGCAAAAATAATTTGATTTCAGTGGACGAATGTCGGCAGTAGATTTTAAATTTAACTTCTCTGAACTTGGTAAAATGGAATGGATTTTTTATGTACTTCTGACATTGACTTGTTTATTTTCGACAACATTTCATAATTTATTTAAGAATTATTTATAGACAGATTTTTGAACACATAAAATAACTGTACTCTTAATGAGATATAGCTATTACTAACGTTAAATATAAATTATTTTCCAATACGTTCAATTCACTTGAATATCGGTTTAAGCTAAATAAATATTTGAAGGGCGTTTGCTGAGCTTCCACTGCAGAAAAAATAAATTAATTGCTGAGCGTACTTTATGGGAATCCGTGAACGCATTTGAGTCATATTTTTTAATTTACTCGATATATCCGCTTTCCGTACTAGAGCATGCGAGCGGCAGATAGAAGCTGTTTCCAACGTCATAACGTATGACGAATATTCAGTAAAGCACTTTTTATAGAAAAAAAGTCAATGTTGCTTTCGAAAATCGGTGCATTTATTTATTGGCCCATTCATGATTTTATGGAGCATTTTATGCTAGGGTTAAATAGACTAAGGTAAAACTTATGCTTAGTCCGACAGCATAAGTTTTTTATTTTATTTATTTATTAGGTCTACTATCAACCATACACCATTACCTAGGAAAAAAACATGTGTAAACTAAATCTAAGTACATGTTGTTCTAAAGCAGACACAACATTCACTAAGTTGTTTACAACGGGACAATGCTACAATACTGCGAAACTTGAGATATTTTCCAATGAATTTTTAAGCATAGATGGTGACGTTCAGAATCGCAACAACATAAAGTCGTAAACATTTGAAAATGTCTCCAGCTTTGCAGTATTTTAGCAATATCCCACCTTAGTCATTATTTCATCAATCAACCAATTATGTATCTCATTTTAAGTGAAATGTAAATTTCTTATGAGAATAAAGTTCTTTAAACCTAAACCTAACCTAACCTAAACCTAGTCATATCTTAGCCGAACTCATTATACTAACTAATCAGCGTATAGGTGACAAATTAATATCAAACATAATATTTTTGACTAATAAAACGTTTTTTTCTATGCCCAATTTACCCACAAATTAGATGTCAAAGAGAAACAAAATTTTAAAAGAGGCCGAAATAACATCACAGTAGCCATTTGTCTATGGTACGAAGGAACATTATCTGTCTCACTGTTAATTCACAACATGGTGAAAACGCGTTCTCTCTTATTTATCGCCGTTCTTCACGACACAGCTACAGACTGGTAATTCCCACACTTTATACGCCTACTTGAGAATACTTGAGGTGTGTAAATAAAATAAAACCCGGTAATGGCCCCGTTACATTTACTTATTTATGGGGCTGTTCTAAATGTGCGGAAATTGGTATTGCGTTCGTTGCGGTATCTTTATGATACGTTCAAAACAAAACGGTAATCTTTAGGAAGTAAGTGGTAAGCCGCTTGACAAGAGCTGATGTTTCTTCTGCAAATTATGTATATTTATGTCGTTTTTAAATTCAGTGTAGGCAGCTTGAAATGAACGAATCGATTCCACAAACAGTTTTTAAAAACGTAGTAGATTTTTCAATATTGTACCTCGGCAGAGGGCAAATGCAATGATGGCGTCTCCAGTCAAAAATGCTCTAAGATTATAATTAATACTAGAGGTATAGGGGAATATAACGATTATTGCTACGGATTAAAGCTTAATTAACTTTTGGAAGACATACTCGGAGCGTCCCTCGCTACTGACTATCATTATACCAGTCTTATGCACTCATTTTTTTTATAGTAGAGACTGGGAAAAGAGCAGATGAGTCACCTGATGGCAAGTGATCTCCACTGCCCATAGACACCCAAGACACAAAAAGAATCATGGGTGCGTTGCCAACCTAAAAGGAGGGAATGGAACAAGAGGTAAAAGGGAGTGGGAAAGGGAGGAGGGGAAATGGGCCTCCGGAAATCTCATTCACCGAACGAAACGCGACAGCAAGCCGCCACTTTACGTCGGTTTTCTGTGAGATAGTGGTATTCAACCACTATCAGTAATTTTTACAACCACAACTTTGCAATGGTGATTAAGTACACAATACATACATAAGTATTTAGTGTAAATCTGTTTAAATTGCAACAAACAATTGGGTACTTGACTATGTTTAATTTTATACACATATTTATATGTAATAGCAAATAAAACAAAACAGAAACCCTTCTGTAAAAACTGCATGGTAATTGGTTGAAAAATGAGGCTGTAATTCATATTTTAAATTCTGGAGTGGGGGCATATTGTAGATATCTTACTATCCCTTTCCAACGCACGTCATGGCGTGACGTGATTTTACCGATACTTTTCTTTTCCGCAGTTTGACGATTACACCAAATTTCAAAGGCTTATAACTTTTTTATTTTTGAGAACATTTCAATATTTCTTTCTGTTTTATATTTTAGACGACGTAAATTTCATATAAAATTAATTTAAAAAACTAGTCAAGCATCCAATTATGCGTCCCCCGCCTGGAACACCTCATTATTGAAGCCATTAATACCTTTTCGTTTTTTAATAATTTAGTTTTAATTTAAAGTGTCATAAGATGAAATTATCAAATTGTATGAGAAATTTCGTGTTTTTTCTCGCCTCGTTTGTTAAATAAAATAATACTTTAAAAATAGCACGCTAACAGTTACATGGTATCTATTAAAAAGGACTTAATAAGTATGTATTTCGGTACGACTAACGTCCTGAGGACTCGGGTTCGATCCCCGGGTTGGGCATTGGATTTTTCCAAATCAGCCCGGAGTCTGGAATTGGTGCCCGATATGGCGTTAAGTTTGCCTATCACATCTGGGACGGAACTAAGCTTAGCGAAATGTGGGTGTACTAGTTCGCTAGTACGCCTCTGCCTACCCTTTCGGGGATACAGGCGTGAACTTATGTTTTGTGATGTGTGTTATGCTAATAAGGATAGATCAAAGTACCTTATCTAAAGGTGTTTGATCGAAGTAAACATCTTTTGCTTATTAATTTTTTTCCCAGTATACCTTGTTTGTAATGATTGTGTATTCATACCACCCACCAATCTCGAGGAAGTCGGGTACATTGTAGGCGTATAAAAGCGAGGTCGTAGGTATTATTAAAATGTATCGATCTACAAAATAATTATGTTTAGTTCTATGACAAATATTATCCTGTGACGGAATATATAGTGTTTCTTATAAATGAATTGGCGCAAAATTGTTTGTTATCGTGCAGGTTGACGTCGGGCAGACTGCCAGTCGTAAAACTTAGCCGAGTCCTTTCTGCAACATGTTTGAAAAATAACTTTTTTCTACCTGCTCTTATCTCACCCTAATGTGGGATGGTGATACACACTTTTTCAAGAATGTCGCAGAAAGGATTTGGCTTAGTTTTGCGACTGGCTGCCTGTCTGACGTCAGTCCCTTATAGGGGATCCAGCCCAGGAAAATGTAATTAGCAAATAATATTTTCCCGACCTGGGATCGAACCCAGGACCTCCGGGTCCACAGCCCATATATGCTGCCACTAGACAAAAGAGGCGGCTATGTTTGAAAAATAACACTCATACTATACAATGTGGGAGGCCTATGTTCAGCAGTGGACGTCCTATCGCTGATGATGATGATGAATATATTATGTGTCATACACTTGCGGAGACTTCACTTGAAGACCTCACGTTTAAGTGGGACAAAGACAGTTGAAAAGTATACTTTATAAACCCAAAAAAATCGTCCTATAAGAGATTAATACACAATCAAACAATAGACATTTTTTATAATAAAGAAACAAGTGAATCGACTTAAAATTATTAAGACTATACCGCAGATATAATTATAATCAAGCAGAGATTTTGGGAAAGTTCTATCGTTAAAAGCAACAAAACTACTCTTTCATACGTCGATAACAAGATGGCCTCAGGGGATGATCTCGTACATTCAACTTGTGGATCTCATTAAACATCGCCCGTTAGTAATTAGGTCCCAAAAATTTCAATCGAAGTTTAATCTTGGTAACTAATTAAACATTCGAATAGGTATTTCTAATTTCGACAAAATTGCTGCTTAGTACTTATTACAAGCTAGTTCATTTCGTCTTATCGAATCCTAGTCAAATTTGTTTAAGCCCTCTTTTAATCAAAAATCATGTTTGTGAAATTGTTTTTTATATTATATTTACTTAGACCCGATTTCGGTGTTTATTTAGTTTATAAACAGTATATTGCGTATTAATTTTCTTATTTAAAATATTGAAAGAAGTTTAGGTAAGATTAAGCACGCTCTTATCTTTTTTTTTATCAAAACTTTGTACTTACCTTAATTAAATTACAAGTTCATAATATTTTCACTTGTAAATATTTTATTTACGACATTATATTTGAACTGCACTGTCTTGCTTTGTATGAGGTAGAAAAAGCGTGAGCCTATGAATATACTATGCATGTATGTAAGTTACTAGACTTGTATGGTCATTCTGCCGTACTAGAATAAAAAAAATATAAAACAATTGAAGCAAATCAGAAAACAAAAATTGCTATAAAACATGCAGATTCAATGGATGAAGCCCGCCTCTAACAGGTCGATCTGGAAATCTTTGCGGGAGGCCTACGTCCAGCAGTGGTCTTCCTGTGGCTGATGATGTTATTTTTTTTTTATTTATAAAGAAAACCAACGGCTGTTACATTATATACATAAATTGTCATACATTTAATATAAAATACAATGATGATGATACAGACTCAAAATATAATAAAGTGGTCTCTTTGGAGACACATGTGACGCACGTGTGTTGAATAATTAGTCCTTAACAATCAATGCACGTAGACTGGTCTTAGCAGATGACTTGTAATGGGCGCCGTGTGTCCATACTCCATACTATTCCCCAAGCTGCAAGTGCTAGTAAAACAACATGCAGTAAGCACGTTATATACCAATACAGAATGTAATCGGAAAGCTTTTGCAAATGAATAGCGTGATCAGACGAGACTAGCATAAATCTTTCTTTCTACCTGCCTTAATCCCACCTTAATTTGGGGTCGGCGCAACACACTTTTTGAAGTATGTTGCAGAAAGGATTTGGCTTAGTTTTTGCGATCGGCTGCCTGTCTGACGTCAACCCCCTCTGAGGGATGTTAGCATAAATGAATGAATAAAATCTAAAACTTCATTTATTTAGCGTATTTAAATAAATTAATGTTTCCTATGAAGAGAAATGTGTGTTTGACTTTTGAATCAAACTTAATTTCAAGATTAAATTATGAGTGCTCCCCATTATGTCTTAGCTTATTATAGGCTCTACCTTCTTAGGTCCATAAAAAGATTTCAGACATAAACATACAAACATAAGCTCACGCCTGTATCCCCGAAGGGGTAGGCAGAGGCGCACTAGCGAACTAGAACATCCACATTTTGCCGAGCTTAGTTCTATCCCAGATGTGATAGGGGGCGAGCCTATCACCATACTCGGCACTAATTCCAGACTCCGGCCTGATATTGAAACAATATAACTTTGCCCGACCCAGGTATCGAACCCGAGTCCTCAGGACGGTAACTGTACCTAAACACATTTACGCTGATAAATATATTTTGTGATATAAAATATAACTAAATACAAAACAAGCCACCCCAATTTAATTTAAGCCTTGAACAAGTTATTTCGTGGAACCTTATTGAACCACGAATACATTGATTCATAGTAATCAATTGAATTCATATATACAACCTATCTTACTCTATATTAGAATACAAACAAATTATACCAAACCTAAATCCAGATTAATCAAGATTGATTTAGTTGTTTTTTTTTTTTTTTTTTTTTTTTCATTTATTTAAAAGGCTTTTAAACACAGTTTATGACAGCCCTATACTGTAAACAAAAGAAATATTCTTTGACATATAAACAACCAACTTAAAATATACACCTCTAAATAAAGAAATAGTGGTCAGTGCACATGCGCACCCGTGGACGCCTGTCCACCTCGATGCGCACCCGCACCCCCCACATATTTATAAGTAAAATTATCATAAACACTAATTATCTGTATCGACTAATTTATACACCATTAGGGCTTCCTTTGAATTCGGGTTGCATAATATAGACTGAAACATTCCAATGTCTTCAATATTAGCATCCAACTTCCTTAGAATGTTTTGCCGCTCAGTTTGGTTCCGGACACATTCCATTAAGACATGGTATACATCTTCCGGTTTATTACACGTTTCACAATTCGGTGACGGTACTTTTCCCATACAGAATGCAAATTTCTTCAGTGGCATATGTCCGGAACGAAGTCTGTGTGCAATAACAACATGTTTTCTACATATGTCTCCCATGAACCACGGCAGACGAGGTGGTTGACTTTGGATAATTTTGTACCAGATCCCCTTTGTTCTCGATCTTTCATCAAAATACTCTCTCCAGTGATCATAATACATTTTGTTATATTTTGGTAAAAGTTCCGTGTATGAAGGTAAAATGTATATATTTTCTGAGTTGTCTGACACAGCTAATCTAGCTAATTGGTCTGCCACCTCGTTGCCATACAATCCTATATGTGATGGGATCCATTGTAGTACTATTTGGATATTGTTTACAGAAAATTCTTCCAGTTTTCGGAGAATGCTATAGGCTATCGCCGTACCACGATTCACGATTTAGTTGTTCGTGAAGAGGATTAAATCAAATACAACAAATAGATTTAGGACAAATAAATACGTGTATAATTGAATTAGATTGATATAGTATAATTGTTTAAGTACTAGATAATGCAGTTCCAAATGGATTAGAAGTGTATTGGCAAATTAATATTAAGTTACCTATACAATTAATGTATCCTTGGTCGCCTCCTTGGTCTACTGGCATCACATATGGTCTGTGGACCGAAAGGTCGTGTGTTCGATTCCCAGGTCGGGCAAAGCGAATTATCTAATTTAATTTGCCCGGGACTGGATCCCTCAGAGGGGGTTCACGTCAGGCAGGCAGCCGGTCATAAAAACATAGCCAAATCCTTTCTGCAACATGCTTGAATAAGGGTGTTGCAGCAACCCCACATTACGGTGGGATAAGGGCAAGTAGAAAGTAAGATATAATTAATGTATCCATATAAGAAAAATAATTCTATTTTTTTTTTGTTAATATTGTGATCTTGGCGTCCTCGTTAAAATCAACAGGTTTTAGTATTTCAGGAACATACTCCAGCATAATAAACAAATTACTACTTTTATTGTGTGTTTTATACATAATATATTGCAGCCAGACTCTTTCCATATGTCAAATTATCCAATCTTCCAACACATCACGTTTATAAACTAGCTTATCTATCCTTAAAATAGTTCTACACTATCTGGGTATTGCCTTTTCGAATACTTTAATACTTAGAACAAAGAATTTTAACGCCTTAGAATTACTTTTCGTATTACAGAATCGGATTATGGATACAATTGTCAGTCGGTCACAGGCATGTTTCCCAAATCTCAAAGGCTGAAATCTATGGAGCGAAGTAATTTTTTACAAGAAAGTCTTTACATAGTCTATCTGTCAGTCTGTTTTTCTTGTAAAAATGGCTCGGACAAAGTCGAAGTTCGATTTAAAAATTCCAAATACTGAGTTCATTTCTTTGACTTAGACTTCGTCGAAGTTCGCTCTAAGACTGAAGTAAAAAAGAAAAACGAGGCTATGTTATTAACCAAGAAATTAGTATTCGTTAATAAGTAGTAATAGAAAAATACTGATATTAATTAAGCCAGTATAAATAATACATAAGCCGACGCTCGCAATTCGAAATACATTTCGTATGTATTCGACAGCGAGAGGTTTTCTGTCGAAGCACTGTTTTTTGTTCAACAACACAATTGTTTGTCATGTTTCCGGAGGGGATATTTATGGGGAATGCACAGCCATGACCGTCCAAATACAGTCGGAAACGGTTTCTGCGCAAATAAAGCAAAAAAAGAGAAAATATGTCCACCAGGGTTTGAGTACTGGAATAACAGCAATGTTAGATTTTTTCCATCACTTCGTATTGCAGACTACCTCGGTGGCGTATTTCGGTATTTCGGCGGTATTTCGGTACGACTAACGTCCTGAGGTCTCGGGTTCGATCCCCGGGTCAGACAAAGTAATATTGGATTTTTTCAATAATAGCGTGGAGTCTGGAATTTGTGCCCGATATGGCGATAGGCTCGCCCCCTATCACACCTGGGACGGAACTAATTTCGACGAAATGTCGGTGTTCTAATTCGCTAGTACGCATCTGACTACCCCTTCGGGGATACAAGCGTGAGCTTATGTATGTATGTATTTCGTATTACGAAAAATTGTGATTTTTAAATCTAGCCGCAGGCAGAAACTATTCCAATCCATTACATTCTTTTATTCCATTCAAAGGGTTTTTTATTCTTAATTGGTTGAAGAAGTTTGTAAAGAAACTTTACAGAATTACTTTTGAAACACCGAACAATTACAAGTTTTGGAGTCTTTGTTAAATTTTATTACGGAGGTGCTTCTACAACAAATCAAATTACTGACTATAATACCTCTTTACTAAATGCTTTGCTAAAGAGATTTAACGGTAATCATTAAGGTTAAGATGTTCAATTTATAATATCTAACATTCTTATATAATATTAGCCCTGTAATATTACTGTCCCACTGCTGGGCACAGGCCTCCTCTACTAATGAGAGGGATTAGGCCTTAGTCTACCACGCTGGCCTAATGCGGGTTGGTAAACTTCACATACCTTCGAAATTCCTGTAAAGAAATTCTCGGGTATGCAGGTTTTCTCACGATGTTTTCCTTCACCGTTATAGCAAGCGATATTTCACAATGAAAATACACTTAACATAGAAAAGTCAGAGGTGTATGTTCCATTTTTGGGGTTGGTCTCGAACCTCCGACACTCGTCTCAGCAGTCCGTACCATTACCAACTGAGCTATTGCTGCTGCTAACATTCTTATATGTAGGCTCAATTTGATGTATCACAGAATCAGATAGTGAAGTGAAGGGGCATCTCACTGTTAAGTTTCATTCCATTAGCAAAAGCTCTGGTGGCCCAAATACCCCATATACTCTACAATATTCCTAATATACCTCTATTCCCTTCCTTATAGGTTGGTAACGCACTCCTAATTCTTTTGGCATCGTGGGTGTTTATGGTCGGTGGAGATCACTTACCATGAGGAGAACCTTACTCGTTGCCAGTCTGACCAAAACCTTCTTATTCAGTAGTGGGTTGTTCAGAAGAAAAGAAAAGTGAGTTGTAGGATATATCGAGATAATGTGTTGCTCTAGATTAGTAATAACGCAGTTAAGCAACGTGTTATCTTATCCCATCTTATGTGGCGTCGCCGCAACACACTTTTTTAAGCATGTTGCAGAGAGGATTTGGCTTAGATTTTACGTCCGGCCGCTTGCCTAACATCTCAACCCACTCTGAGGGATACAGTCCCGAGCAAATCAAATTAGATAATTTGCTTTACCCGACCTGGGAATTGAACGCAGAACCTCCCGGTCCACAGCCCATACATGCTGCCACTACACCAAGAAGGCGGCTATAAATGTTTTTAAATAAGCGATAATAATTATAATATTTTTTTACATAAATACAATAAAATACATGGGGAAATAGTATAGTTATTCAACTCAGATTTGGTACTTATTCGACCATTCCGTTGGTAGGGTGTAAATCGAGTTTCAAGTGTTCCGCGTGGTAGGTAAAAACGTCAGCATATTGCTCGGTCCACGTTCCACTTGTATTATGAAGTCCTATTTTGCAGTGACATTTTTCGTTCAACAGTAGCCGATTGGATTTTTGAAACGTGTAAATTCGATAGAACACGGTCCGATGGGATTACGCTCAGGTCTTCACAGACCGCTGCCTCTTGACCGCTGATGCACTGTTCCATAGGTTTGCAACATTGTTTTGGAATATTTTGATATACTGCCTCGTCATTTATAGCTACATTTATTTCTTTGCTGCATTTATTTTCTTGCGTTGCCTGGTGTTATTCTTTTCTAATATTAGGATCTGCCTATCTACTTGGACGATACCCCATCACCTGCCTCGTCATTTAGAGGTATAGCTACATTTATTTCTTTGCGTTGCCTGGTGTTATTCTTTTTTAAATTTCAGTATTTGCCTATCTATTTAGACGATACCTCATTGCCTGGTCTGAATTTATAAGTTATTAGCGGTTTATTATCATATATAAATATCATTTATCAATATATCTAAGATAAATAATCTGGAATCATCGATTCAAAATTTCACTTTCATACCTATCAAACACATTCATAGTTTGTTTTTTAAATCAAATATATTATATTAATCCATAACCCAAATAGAACACCACTAACTAAAAGAGCATATTTGAGCAGTAAATATCGAACTATTTAAACAATTTCACCTGAGTTTGAAACATAATTGCTTTTACAATCTGCCCCATGTAAATATCGCGAATGATTAATGAATGTTCAGTTTGGATTATTAAAAACGTATCCTTTAATAAAAAGCGTAAATAATAGTGCGGTTGGAAAGCGGCGTATCATTGTACGAGATAATCTATCACACAGCGTGACAAGCAACACAATATTGTTACAAAATATAAAATTGTAGAGGAGCTAGAGGGCCTCATGCAGCGACTGTGCTAGGACTGCTAGGTAATGGCTGGCCTCATCAACCGTGAATGGAACTAGGAAATTACAGGGACATACGTGGTAGCTTGGAGGGTATTATCCCTGGCGGATGCTACTTTTCAAATAGTTTCTTGTACATTAAAGTTTATTCGGTTGCTGGATACGTCGTTTTGATTGCCTTTCACTGTAGTTCAATGGCTGTTTTAGTAACATACAAGGTTAGTTAACTCAAGTTAACTGGCTATTATTATGATATTATTTTCACCATGTATAAAATGAAATTTAATGTCTGTTAATTATGTGATATATAATTTCTCATACAGCGGCCTGAGCAGGAAAATTTCTGACAACCGTAAATGTATTCGAATTCGATGCGCGTCTATGAAAGGAGAATGCCCATCCTATATGGGAAAAAGTATTGACCTCAGGATTGTTGTGTCAACATCAAATTATGTCTATTCTACTCTAAGATGTCCATAAATACGACTGTAGCAATTTGGGTTCAATTGATATTGGAGTTTAAGAAATATTTGAAAAATTAAATAAAATACATTTTGACGTTCATCGTACACCTTAAATTGAATTACAAAGCAATACCCTAGATTTTCTATTGCAAAACGTATGCACCAATGATATTTTAGTATCCACTAAGGTATCCACATTTCAATTATTAAGAAACGATGGCCTAAACCTATCTAAATAGGAAAAATATTGGGAATTTCTAACACCATCTTAATTTCCATTAAACGACAGTTAAAAATATTATGACATTCATGCTTTTTGATAACATTATTATTGTTCTTTTTGGAAAGACTTGAAGTATACAGCTTCGCATTAAAAAGTATTAACCTAACGTGATCGCTAAAGTAGGGGTGTAATTACATAATATCGTCAATAATTAATCGATAACTTTTGTTGGCCTTATATAATATAGGTACTATTTATTACATAAGTATATGAGACTACAGCGGTCTGCCCTAATGTACGTAAGATTTAAGTGTGTTTATTATATGGGTGGCTTATTTATAGCGCAAAATAAAAATGAACCATTGCGTTCACCATGCAATGTCCTTGCATTTTCTTCGGATTTGTGGATTTCTTCATTGTGGATGTTTTATCACAATGCAAGTTGTATACAAGTATTGATACAAACAACACATAAATTATTCGTCGATTCGTTTATTTTACATACGTACATAAGTTTACGCTTGTGCCGGAAGGGATAAACACAGGTGAACTAAAACACCCACATCGTGCCGAGCGTATTTTAGTTGCTTTGAGTGACTTGGTGCTCTAAGGGAAGAGCCTGTGGCAACAATTCCCACACAATTCATATTATGATTTTGCAGATTGAAAAAGTAGAAACACAAGCTATGATGTCTATGACGATTTGCAGCTTAAAAGTGCTGCATTTACCTATTATTTAAATCTAGCACTATTTCGGAATGGATTTTTACCGGAAGAAAATTCTGACCAAGAACTCATAACGTTCCTCTTCTGACGCAGCACATAATTTACATTACATTAATTAATACATAATTACTATCTTAATACTTTCAATCTACGGGTGGACATAGTAATCTTTGAATATATAGGTAGGTACTCCCGAACTACACTAAATCTACGCTAAATACATTTTCTCTGAGGATTACGATGTCAGTGATTTTCTCTGTTTTATTTTTACGCCCCAGTCGTGATGACCACCTTAATGTATGCAGACGCTACCGGGATAATCTTCATCATACAAGCGAAGCTACGAGCAAATGCTAGTTGGTCGATACTTAAGTAACGTTTACCTAAGTAGTGAATCTACACATCTCTAATTCATAATACGTGATATCTAGACTCTTTAATGTATACTTTATCGATACCTATATATACACTATGGTCAGTTGCTAGGGCGACGTTGGTTTGTTATTCAGGTAATCTGTCAAACTACTTTAATATAAGGGTATGTGGGCACGAGTTATATTTTTCGTCTTTTTTTTCTTTTTTATTTTCTTTTGTAGTCTTTTCAAATGTATGAAATGTGAATCCATACTTGCTGATACTATCCATACTCTGACAAAAGTCGCCCGATGATGACAAAGGTACATCGCCATGACGTCTCGGGTTGGATCCCCGGGTCGGGCATTGATATTGAATTTTTCAGTATTAATCAGTCCGGAGTCTGGAATTTGTGCCCGAAATGGCGATAGATTCGCTCCAAATCACATATGGGACGTAAGTGAGCTCGGCGAAATGTGGGTGTTCTAATTCTCTTGTTCGCCTCTGCCTACCCCTTCGGGAATACAGGCATGAGTCAATGTATGCGTGAAGTTACGAGGCGATGACGAGATGACGACTGGGTGACATTATAACATTTTCCTTTGCATTTCTCGAGACTGCTCAAGAGTCACAGTAACAAGTCATCTGTGTGCACTAGCTTTTAACGTTTGATATATTCAAGGACCTGTTGATTATTGACAAGTTACCATAGTAACAATGGAAAATGGTGTATTTAATTATTGCAGAAATCTATTAATTATTCTTGTTTCCCATTACAGATTTAGCTAAGACTCGCACCAAACATTATGATTTTTTTTTCTCTTTCTCCCAGTGGTATCACTGTCGAGACACAAACTATTACATATATCTGTCAAAGTATACTCGATATGGGCATTCTCCTTGTATGAAATATTAACCAAACGTGATCAGTGCGCAGCGAACTCGAATACATTTACATTACTCGAGCTACTGATTTCTTAAGTTTACGCGAATGTTATACATTGAAATAACACTATTGTTACGGATTCTACCACGATTTGGTTTTAATTTTTATTCCCGATCTTTCGAAGGCTTTGCAGTCTTCGTGGTAACGGGTTGGACTGACAGAAATCGTGATAGAATCCGTAAAAATAGTTTTATTTCAGTATAATACATTTACATTGACATTAGTTTTTCTTGCTCGGGCTACTGATTTCTTAAGTTTACGCGAATGTTATACATTGAAATAACACTATTGTTACGGATTCTACCACGATTTGGTTTTAATTTTTATTCCTGTAAAAAGACTTGGTTATAACGCGCCTCTTATATGCACTATATTCGCTACACAACTTTACTGTATATCTCAAACTAGTTGTGTACACTTCGAGCTCCAAAGGGAGACTAACTCAATAATGATAGCTCCCGCTCTTTTATACCTTTTGCTTTAGTTAATAAAGAAATACCTTCCACAAATATTATGAATTACTTGGAGGGTAGTTAATATAAATATAATTAACATACTACCCTTCAATATCGTGTACTAAATCACAACAATTATCCGAATTCGTAACATTCCCGATCTTTCGAAGGCTTTGCAGTCTTCGTGGTAACGGGTTGGACTGACAGTAATCGTGATAGAATCCGTAAAAATAGTTTATTTCAGTATAATTTCTCAGCATCGACTAATTTTTAGATGTCCATTTTTATTCTAGAGGATATATAGATAGATAATCTTGTTGTTTTGTAAGTTGTTTCATGCATTATTTTTAAAACATCAAAAATATTATTCTCAAAATATAAGTATGTTATCTGGTTATTGAAAAATAAGCCTTTAAAGTTCGACGTTGATAAAAATATGGTCAATTTTAATCTTACCACTATCATAAATGCGAAAGATTGAATGGATTGATGTTTCACATTCAGTTGCGCGAGAACGGCTAACCGGATGTAGATGAACTTTGGCAGAGAGGTAAACTATAATCTGAAATACCTCTAGTATAAAGGCTACTTTTTATCCCAAAAAAATGTACGGTTGTAAATGTACCGATAGCTTTTTTAAATAAATTTCCACGCGAACGAAGTCGCTTGCAAGAGCTAGTTTAAAATACATCTCACATTTAATCAAAAGCATCCCTATAGTCAAACAATAGAACATTCGCAAGTAATTTGAAACTTTCCAATGTTATAAACATGTTACGTGCTCCTTAGTGTACACTGTAAAATGGACCTAAACGTACTTACGTCAATGGCCTTCAATTTCATTCGGTGAAATTTAAAGTCTCTTCATGCCGTTGTTTGCTTTACAAAGGGTAAGCATGCAGTTAACGTAACGAAATTCGTGACGGCTATCTACAAAGGAAAGTTTTGTGGCTTTAAATGGAAACTGACTGCAGCCGGCGGCGACTACCAGCTAGTTTTTCAAGTATGCCAATTTATGAGTTCACCATGCTAGTGCAATTTACTTGTTATTTGATACTGTTAGTGGGTTTATGCGCTTTTATGTATTATTTTACTCAATATGCGATTTAGCCATGAATTTGAAGTGATGGTTTTATTTATAATGTAACTTTTGATTAATAAATAATAAAAATAATAACTAAATACACCCAACAGCAACACAAAGTCCTGATCCCACACTAGGTGTGTATCAGATCCTGTATCGTGGGTATCAGAAACTACAAGAGACTTTCTGTCTCATAATACCTAGAGACATTTGTCTCGGTGCGGGAATCGAACCCGCGACATCACGTTTCATAGCCGGCTACTCACCCGCTGCGCCATGGAGGCTGTCGATTATAAAACATTTTGATAGCCTCAGCTATGAAGTGAGGGGCGGGGCGTTCGATCCCCGCAATGAGGAAAATATACATATGTGTGATCCACAGATATTTGTATTGGGTCTCGCTGTTGTGAGACCGTAAGTCTCTCGTAGTTCCTGATACCCACGAAACAAGACTCGTATTTTTAGTGTGGACTCAGAGTCTTTATAAGTGATAGCTAGGTGTTTTGATGTGTTATTTATTTATATAGCCGCTTTATGCAAATTTTAAACAATAATAGTATGACGGGGTCGCGTAAAAAACAATTTTCAGGAACATTCGAACACTCGAAAATCTATTTTTACGGATTTTATCAAGATTTGGTTTTAATTTTTATTTTTATTCCCGACGTTTCGAAGGCTTTGCAGTCTTCGTGGTCACGGGTTGGACTGAGATGTCATTTGTCCAAGAATGTTAGTATGTATAATATATAAATAAAAATTAAAACCAAATCGTGATAAAATCCGTAAAAATAATTTTATTTCAATGAATAGCATTCGCGTAAACTTAAGAAATCAGTACTTGAAAAACTGTCTAAATTGGGCTTAAGTCTAACTTAACTGGGTAACCATTAAAACGAACCAGGAATAGGTAAGGAACATCGGTTGCAGTATCGACAGCTGTCAGTGCAGAACGATCCAGCTAACTGCTTACTGTTAGCTACCGGCTGGTTGTTAGAAGCAAAATTAATGTGCGAAATAGCAAAACTGTTTTTTTTTTATTGCAGAGATTGGCAAACGAGCAGATGGGTCACCTGATGGTAAGTGATCACCACTTATAGACACCCAAGACACAAAAAGAATCAAGGGTGCGTTGCCAACCTAAAACGAGGGATTGGAAGGGAGGGAAAAGGGATTGGGAAAGGAACGGGGGGAAATTGGCCACTGGAAATCCTACTCACCGAACGAATCGCGACAGCAAGCTGCCACAACGTCATAATTACATATTAAATTTATACTTCATTAATACATTCTTCTTATTTAAGGTCAGCAACTGCTTGATTCTCCTTTGTCCTTGCGTGATAAAGAACATTTACATGGCCTACTTGTTAGTATGCCGCCATTTGCTTATCAAGAAAAGTTATATGAATTCACAATTCCCATTAACCCGCAATATTTTGTATCAGTTACATAAGTCCTAAGTGTCCCTTGAGTCCTAAGTGTCCATTTGAATAACAAACGACTGTGACGAACCTCTTTGATGTTATGCAAAAGTGTGCCACTGCCTTACGCACAAAAGGGCTACCAAATTTGGGTCCAATAATTTCCCGGTCTATTGACGTCGTAAATTCTTCAAGGGCCGTTTTATGTACTCTTAGAGATTCAGAAGGAAATAAGAAATATTTAATCTAAAATCGTAAACTATTGCCTACACAGACACACATAAGCTCACGCCTGTATCCCCGAAGAGGTAGGCAAAGGCGTACTAGCGAACCAGAATATCCATATTTCGCCGAGCCAGATGCCCAGCCCAGAGTCTGGAATTTATGCCCGATACGCCGATAGGCTAGCACCCTATCACATTTGGGACGGAAATAATCTCGGCGAAATGTGAGTGTTCTAGTTTGCTAGTGCATCCCTGCCTATTCCTTCGGAAATACAGGCGTGAGCTTGTGTATGTTGTATATTCAATGTTATTCAGTCATATTTTTTTGTTAAGTCTAAAAAAACAAAAATAATACAATATAATTATTCCAAAAATTAAAGTTGCTACTGGCCCATACAAAGTTAAGCAAAGAACGTTTCCTACTTTGGAAATGAAAGAAAATAAGGGTCCGTTCATAATTCAAATTTATTTTTCTGTGACGGAAATGTTGTCTTTGAGATAATTAGTCTAATATACGGGATACTTGAAGATCTTTCAAAGAAAAATTACGTGAAATGAAAAATAAACATTATTTTATTTTCAAGTGGTACAACCTTGTTATTACTTCGGTTTGTTGATGGCTAATTGGACCGTATTGTGCAGAAATCGAAAAGAAAAAAGAAAAAGGATCCAACCTACAAAAAAAAATTTGACATCAATATGGTCTATTAATGGTTTAGAACAGTCTTTCCCAAAGTGGGCGATAACGCCCCATTGTGGGCGCTGCATGTCTAAAGGGGGGCGGTAAGAGACCCAGAAAAAAGGGGAATATCCGCTGATATAGTTCACAATAATTTATTTAATTTGAAGTTGTAGTGGTTTTTAAATAGGTAAAAAAATGGGGGAGCGCTAAAAAATAATTTATTTTCAATGTGGACAGTAGACAAATTAAGTTTGGGAACCTCTGGTTTGCATCATTTGTTTGAACATGTTGCCATCAATATTTTTTTTTTTTCATTTTTTGTGCGTCAGCTTACTCCTGCACAATGCGGTCCAATTAGGGTCTATAAACGATGCTTTTAGGGTACTAGATAGGTACATAGTAGAGACGTATGTTGTATTTGATTATAGTATAAGTGCCTTCCTCTAAAACTAAACTATTAACCTAAAATAAAAGGTCGTATAAGTTATAACTTTGTATCGAATGGATTTACACGGATATTTTGGATATTCGTATGTATTTATAATTTCATATTTTCTTTCTACCTGTCCCCAGCCCACCTTAATGTGGGGTCGGCGTAACACACTTTTTCAAGCATGTTGCAAAAAGGATTTGGCTAAGTTTTTATAACCCGTTGCCTGCCTGACGCCAACCCCCTCTGAGGGATCCAGGGCAAATTACAATAAAAACATTTCTTTGGCTGATCAGGGAATCGAACCCATATATATCGTCCATATATGCTGTCACTAGACCAAGAAGACGACTTTATTTATAATTTTATACTAACTCATAAAAATGTGGTAGAGCCACTATATACAGTATGTTAACATGACGAACGGACCGGCTCAACCGATTTGATACCACTGTCTCACAGCAAAGTAGCATTAAGGGCAGTTCGCCATTGCTTTTCGTTGGGTGGTGTAAATGTCATACTCCTCCTCAATGAATATTAAATAAATAACACCCAACAATCACACACACAGACCTGACCCCACACGAAGATACTAGTCTAGTGTCATGAGTATCAGGAACTACGAGAGATTGTCGGTCTCACAACACTCAGACCCGAAACAAATATCTGTGGGCCACACAAGCATTTGTCTCGGTGTGAGAATCGAACCCGCGGCCTCTCGTTTCACTGCCGTCTACTCCCTCACTGCGCCACGGAGGCTATCTAAAAATATTATCTTCTTTCATCTTAAACGATATTCCTGTAGTTCATCTGCCACGACACAGACGCTGCTGCTGCTACAAAACTGCCATAGATGCAAATTAAACTAACACTTTCAAATATCAGATTTAAAATAAATTTTGCAACAGTTAAAAATCTAGGTCTCGCGACTACAGGCGTACAACGGACTCTTATTATAAAACCACGTGCCAGTAATTCATACCACATTCGGTCGCTGTGTTTAACATTGTGTTAACGAAGTAAAAACTGAAATTTGTAAAAAATGAGCGGCGCAGCCGAAATCATCTCGTAAATCTGTTGGATGTTGTAAATATTTTTAATGTATGGCTTTTTTGTGTACATTTATCATGCTTTTCACAATGACTATGTTGGAAATTATTATAACTTGCATTTTTGGAATATAAACCATAATCACCTGGCCCCTTACTTATAAAAATATTTAAGCGCTGCTTATCTTTAACCATAGGTTGTCCCTTTCATTTTTAAACAATGTAACGCAAGGAAAAAAGTGACGGGCTATGATTAGCGAAAATATTTTTATAAGTAAGGCCCCTGAAGTTTAAGTGGTCGCTATAGTTACTTCGAAATGAATAAAATTAGCGCAAATCTAAGAAAACAGCAGCAGCAGTCCTAAAACATCCTATATCCAGCGGCCTGAGTAGGAAAATTTCTGACAACCGTAAATGTATTCGAACTCGATGCGCGTCTATGAAATTTGTATGAAATATTAACCAAACGTCATCAGTGCGCAGCGAACTCAAATACATTTACATTGACATTAGTTTTTCGTGCTCGGGCTACTGTAGTGGACGTCCTGTGGCTGATGATGATGATGAAATCTAAGATATAAATAAATAATAATAAATAACACCCAACAGTCACATACATAGTCCTGACCCCACACTAAGATCGAGTCTTGTGTCGTGAGTATCAGGAACTACAAGAGACTTTCGGTCTCACAACACCCAGACCCGAAAGAAATATCTGTAGGCCATACAAACATTTATCTCGTGCGGGAATCGAACCCACGGCCTCTCGCTTCACAGCCGGCTACTCGCCCGCTGCGCCACGGAAGTTATCATTTTTGTCTATCATTATGGGCCTTACTTAAAACAGCATTTTTAGCTGAGCAAATGGTTACGAATAACGTGTCACTTTTTTCCTTGCGTTACATTGTTTAAAAATGAAAGGGAAAATCTATGGTATAAAGATAAGCAGCGCTTAAATATTTTTATAAGTAAGGGGCTATATATCTGATTTAATCACTAAACTAAACAGAGACCTTTACAAACACCAATGCCAATCGAAAAATCACATTACACAGCCATTTTATGCACAGAACCGTACCTGCCAATTGCGATGAAGTGTCTTTCTAAACGCCACTCCACTCTTCTAATGAGTCCGTTCCATCCATTAAGCTATTTAGTAATTAGGTGCGAGCGCCGAGCCGCGCTGCGAATGGACCACAATGAGTGGAACAACTCGGTTATTCACATTGCAGAAGCTTTCACCGCAATTTAAATGTTTATTTAATGTGGGAAAAACAACGTTACGCGGTGCGTGTTTTCGGATTTGGATGTCTTGAATTTTCTCGTGCTTGGTTATGTTACAGAGTTCTACCAATATACAAGTACATACATAAGTGCATGCCTGTATCACCAAAACGCTAGGCAGAGGTGCACTAACGAACTAGAATACCCACATTTCGCGGAGCTTATTAGTTCCGTCCCTGATGAGGTAGTGAGCGAGCCTATCGCCATATCGGGCACAAATTCCAGATTCCGGGTTGCTATCGAAAAAATCCAATATCACTATACCCGACCCGGGGGTTGAACCCGAGACCTCAGGACGCTAGTCGTACCGAAATACAACTACGCCACCGATATTGCAAATACATAGATATAATATAATAAGCTCACGCCCGTAGCCAAGAAGAGGTAGGCGAATAAGAATTAGAGAATTAGATCAACGTACCGCTATATCGGGCATTGATTCAAAATTCTGTGTAATACTAAGACAAACCCTGTACTCATCTTGGTTTAAAGCTCTCAAATCTCTCTGTTGGTTTAAAGTTTTAGCCAATCCTTCCAATATGAGTTGCCTCCAGGATTCTACTTAGTAGCAAGTTTCCTACAGCTCATCCGGCGTGTAGTACACATGGCTAGTTCAGTTACATTTATGGCTTGTAGCTTCAAGCCTTACAAACAAGCCTTGTCCGGGACTGCATCCCTCGGAGAGGGTTGACGTCAGGCAGGTAGTAGTAGTAGTAGTCAGCAGGTAAAAACTTAGCCAAATCTTTTCTGCAACATTCAAGGTGGAATAAGAACAGGTAGAAAGAAAAACTTCAAGCCTTACATCAGTAATTAGAGTTTTGGAACGCAGTACATTGCCTCTGACATGGTAAGTTAATCTGAATATGAGGACAGATAGCATCTATGAATATTCCGTGCTCCATAGCTCATTGGCTAACCAGTGCAGACTTTTGACATTTTGTCCAAGTTTAGGATTTGACAAGAAATAAAAAACTTCGACAACTACTCTTTCTTTCTTTGTCTCTGGTGCTATCGCGGCCTTCTACCAGGGTCCGCCTTCCTGCTTAAACGCCTCCACTTCGCCCGGTCTTGAGCATCCTCCATAGTGTGAGGCCATTGGCTCTCATATATTTCTCCAGAACGTCTAACCAGCGCTTTTTAGGACCATGGGAACGCACCTGACGACTTCTACTAATTATTAATCGTCAATATACAAACGAAATAAATAAATAAATAACACCCAACAGTCACACACATAGTCCTGACCCCACACTAAGATACTAGTCTTCTGTCGTGGGTATCAGGAACTACGAGAGACTTTCGGTCTCACAACACCCAGTCAAACACCCACACAAACATTTGTCTCGTGCGGGGATCGAACCCGCGGCCACGGAGGCTGGCAAATAAATTCTGCACTATAAAAACAAAAATTTCAAAATAATTCGACATTAAAAACAATCATAAAATTTTGTTTCCCACTGCGCATCAAATCTCGATCAAGGGAAGCGGACCCGTGTTGATCTGAATTAGATATGCGACATCTGTATGTACTCGAGTACGTATTGTGTAATGCTTTGTTTCGGTTTCTACTTTTATTTGTGTTTTCAAGGATTGGCAGAAGATTTTTGTTGGTGTTTTTTTTTAAATCCGATAGGGGTCATATTTCTAAGAGCGACTTACAGCACTTAAATAAATTGCGATTTTTCCTAAATCTAGATTTAAATATAGGAGTGAGCTGTAGAATAAATCGAGTTTAGGTTTAATTCTAGATTAGAAATAGCGCTGCAAGTCGGCCTGAAGCATAATATATAAGTTTTGAAGCATAAACGAATGATGATGGTACTAGATAAATTATTTTTGGAAGTAATGGTCGCATTTACCTAATATATTTTAGGTATTTTGAAGAAAACATAGTTGCTTAAGGGCCACGTGCAGCTCCGCGATAAATCTCTATTTATCCCAAATCTTGATTTAAAGATAGGAGTGAGCTGTAGGATAAATCGAGATAAGATGTAACTCTAGATTAGTAAAAGCACTGTAAAAGTCACCCTAAATCCTAAATAAGGTCAATATGATTTTATTTTACATTTGAATAATTAAAAAGTGTAAAAAAAATCGTGACGAACTATGTACCTATTTTAATTATTAACCAATTAAACTGTTTTAGTGTTATCAATAATCAAATCGTAATAATCTATTTTTTTTTCATAACAAGTTTGTAAAAGCCAAAATGCATAAGTAAAAGATTGATCAGATTGGTTCACCAAAGGTATTCTTTTATTTTGGTGTTCTTATTTAGTGCCCTCTCTAAATCTCACCGAATTGTGTAAATACAACGCGAGTGTGCCCCACAACTCGACACAACTCCAGACACTATTGCTTTCGAAGGACTCTTCATTCATTATCTTTCGCCAAGCTTCGAACTTTAGTGGCAATTTCTTCGTATTTCGTACACAAAGGCCAAAACTTTGCATAATAAAATAGATTTGTAGTCATAAGTGCACTGAAACGTGGCCTCTAACTATGGGTCGCATTAGAAAGCTCACAGTCACTCAGCGAGCTATGGAAAGGGCTATGCTCGGTGTTTCTCTACGTGATCAAATCAGGAATGAGGAGATCCGTAAAAGAAGACACCGACATAGCCCAGAGGATTAGCAAGTTGAAATGGCAGTGGGCAGGGCACATAGCTCGTAGAACTGATAGCCGATGGGGCAGAAAAGTTCTCGAGTGGAGACCACGTACCGTCAAGCGCAGCGTAGGACGTCCACCTACAAGGTGGACCGACCACCTAATAAAGGTTGCAGGAAGTCTCTGGATGCAGGCCGCTTCCAACAGGTCGATCTGGAAATCTTTGGGGGAGGCCTATGTTCAGCAGTGGACGTCTTATGGCTGATGATGATGATGATGATGATGAAGTGCACGATAGTTAATGCTTAATGAATTGGAGTTAAGAGTAAGTCTAAGTTTATCTTTCTTTCTACCTGCCTTTATCCCACCTTAATATGGTGTCGGCGCAACACACTTTTTCAAGCATGTTGCAGAAAGGATTTGGCTTATTTTTTACCACCGACTGCCTGCCTGACGTCAACCACTCTGAAAATAATCTAAGTTAATATGAGAGGTTATTGAATCGATACTAGTGGCCGCCCAGTGGACTTAGCGAACTAGAACATCCTCCTTTCGCCGAGCTTAGTTCCGCCCCAGTCGTGATGGGTAGCGAGCCTATTGCCATATCGGGCACAAATCTAGACTCCAAGCTGATACTGAAACATTCAATATAATTTTACTGGATCCGGAGATCGAACTCGAGACCTCAGGACGATAATAGTACCGCGAACGCAATACGACTACGCCACCGAGGCAGTAGAATTCAAACCGTTACAAGATGGAATTATTTATTCTCTATCTACGTTAGTGACATTTGATATATATTTTATGATCATAAATAAAAGTAATGTCAATACATATATGCCTACTTCCTCGAAGGTATTGCTTTTATTATTGTTTTCAAAGCACGACAGGTAAACACTTGTACTAACAAAAGAAGTCACATAGTAAATAAAACAACAGTATTCCAATACATCGTCGAAAAGACATCTAAACAAGAAACTTCCGAACTCCCTCGGGTACAACACAACATTCGCAAATTTAGAGAAAAAACGAAGATATAAGGACACTCGGCTGCAAAGTTTCTTTCATAACTTGTTAGTTGAAAGGTTTTATGGAAATACAATGTAACGGCCGATTTGATTCAGGACAACGAAGCATTATTAAAGGTTGTATAAAACGTTTTTAAATGCCTACGAACTTTAGCACTTTTAAAAAGGAATCGTAAATTATTCTTATTATAAAAATAACTCTTTTTTAACCTATCCTTCTACGACTCCAGGTAACACACTTATGTTGCAGAAAATATTCGGCATACAAAAAAAAATCTAAAAGCAAAATTCTTAAACGTAAAAGAACCGGTCCAATAAGGCTGCGGACACGAACTTGGCGGGAGTGCAGCGGCGGCGGCGTGGCGTCCGCGCGGGCAGTGCGGCGGTGCGTTTCAATGGATAGATTTATATGGAATTGGCCTCGAAGACAGCGGCGTATGAGCGATGTGCATGAGAGGTGCGTTGCCGTGCCGCTGCCGCGCCTGCTGAGTTCAAGTCCACAGCCTTAGGGTCATAATCCTCACTCGCGCCTCATAAAAGCTAATATCATTGTCAAGATTTCAAAGTCCTCACAGCAGATACTTGAAAACATTGTTAAGTAAAACAATATACATAAAAAGAAAAATGGTCTCCTTTATTACATCTAGTTGTTGGAAATATGGCACTCTGCGGCAGGAATGAAGTCCTGACAAAGTTGAACGCATCTCGGCAACCGCAGCGTGAACTTTCGTCCCGCGGTAGGACGAATGTTACAGACAAATTATTTTTGCTACTTGATTTCACTGGAAATGTGCCGGTAAATAAGTAAGCTATATGATACCAGTTTTACTATAATTTCTCAGAAGATTTCATATCTATTTAAAGTGAAAATACCGTGCATTGCAGAAGATTTTTATGTACGTTGGGTATAGTTGACAGTGGTTGAGTGGGTATGGATGCATATTATCCATAAACATTTTTTAGGGAGGTTTACGTCCAGCACTGGACGTCCTGTGGCTAATAATGATAAATACTATAAAAAAGTACATATTTCTTAGATTGTTCTTCTTTCACGAAGCAGTGTTACCATAATATGTTATTTTTCTACGGAATAACATCTATATATAAGATACGGATATAGACTACCTTTTATCCCGCAATCATGACGGAGTGGCCAGATACTCGAAAAAAAATGAAAAACGCAAGTAAAGTAAAGTAACATATACAATTTTTATACCGTTCTGCCTGTTTAATATAATATGTATTATACATAACATAAATACTAACGCAGATGATTAAACTGTCACAGACAGTAGACACGTGTGTTACAGCAGTTCCGCAGTACAAGCTAATTATATTGTTAATATTACCAGAAATTGTACTAAATTGAACTATAGTGACGTGTGTTTGTTCCTCTTTAGTATCAATGTAATGAATGAAAACGTATTGGTTTTCGAAATATGAACAAACTCAATCAATCAATCAATTTTTATTGTCTGATTTTTGGTACAAAAGATGTTATGCATAATATGACAGTTCCATAAAAAAACATTATGGTTATTTAGCCTATAAGTAAGTAGTACTAAAGTAATGTAGTGTTTTACTTATAATAGTATAGTATAGAGTATTAGTATAGAGTCATATCAACCAGGTAGACAACCTTACCTATGACTATAGATGCCTATACTATCTAAATCCAGTTTAATAGTAGATACATTTTTTAGAAAAATCATTTTACTCATTAAAGATTAATGATTTGAAAAGTGCTGATATTCTTTATTCTTTTACTGCTTGCTCTCGCCTATATTTCCGAAGCGGTACAGAGACAAACTAGCGAACCAGAACTCCCACATTTCGCCGAGTTCATTTTCGTCCCACATGTGATAAGAGTCGAGCCTATCGCTATTAAACTATTATTTATGAGACTGTGAATCGCTGGATGCAGGCCGCTCGATCTGGAAATCTTTAGGGGAGGCCTATGTTCAGCAGTGGACGTCCTATGACTGATGATCATGATGAGACTGTGGGTGTATGATGAAACATTTTATGATTATAAATAAAGGCCCCAAGCATACCCACGGCAACAACTACAAAGCATCAGATGCTTATTAAGTCACTAATCCTATAATAATCGTGCATGTACCACACATGCATAAATGAGGAACTAAACACAGCGACCAAGATTAGGGAGTCGGGTGTAAATGAGGTTATAGCGTGCTAGTGGTTCATTGTGTCATTAAGGATCAAAGAGTCGGGTTTAGTTGTAAAATGTAACATTGAATGTAGAAAGCGTTGTTATTATAACAAACTTATGCTTGAACCGTGATGTGCACGTCACATTGTCGTTAATGTGCAATTAAAAATGTTTTAACGGAAACACCTAATTAGATGATTCGTCGACTAACGACCTGTAGGGTAACTTTTGACACTTCGATTGCGACTACGTTTCGTATTCATTTTTGACTTAAAATTTTATCGATATCTAGGTAAAAAGTGCACTAATATCGCGAAAAATTACTAAATGACATGTTCTCGAATCTAATGCGACATTAGCAAACTTTGTAACTCTATTCCGGTGGAATTATCAGTATAGGTCAATAAATGAAATCGTAGTCAAAATCGAACCAAGTGTCAAAAGATTTTTATTCAACGCAAAAAAATACATTCACAACACAGTGATTTACAATATCGAGACATTCAATGTAATTCTGCCTGCTGCCTGCTGCCTGCTTCAGTGGCATGGTGGTATTTCGTGCGCGGTACGACTATCGAACTGAAATCTCCGGTTTTTCTACTCAGTTGCAACCCGGAGTCTGAAATTAGTGCCCGATATAGCATTAGACTCGCCCCTTATCAAATCTGGGACGGAATGAACTTGGCGAAATTTGGGTGTTCATATTCTACTAGTTCGTCTCTGCCTGCACCTTCGGGAATACAGGCGAGAGCCTATGTATGTTCAACATAATTTTAAAAAGAGGACGTCATATGTTATCTCATTTCAAAAGGACTCTTAGGAACAAGATCAAATTATAGGTACCTTATAACATAACCACGAAATAAAATTAAATTGCATTTTTAATTTCCTGCCGAGATTTTTAATAATCATTTTTTAAAACTTAAAATTGTACTTTTAAAACGCTGTAACTTTTGAGGGAAATTGTTTAAAGGAAAAGGGAAATTAATCTTTCTCTTAATTAGCAAAGTTGGTCAGACGCCACGAAGGGGGATTCAAGGCCAATAAATCAAGGTGTTACTCCAGTTTCGAACAATCTAGCTTTCTTTGTTTTCAACGTTTTCGATATTTTAGCCCAGCCTCATATTTAATTTAGGGAATGCACGCCGCCTTTGGTCTGGTACCCGCCAATATGGGCTGTGAAACGGGATGTCCAGGGGGGTCACCATCACCTCTTATAGCAGTATTATTATAATTTTACTTGTCAATATTCCCATACAAAACAAACGAAGAACGATTATAATAATACTGCTATATGCGGTCGTGGTAAGCCTGCTAGGTTCGATTCCCAGGTCGGGCGGGGTGTTTTAAAACGTTATTTGCTTGGGATTGGATCCCCAAGAAGGGTAAACGTCAAGCAGGCGTCGGGTCATTGAAACTAAGCCAAATGCTTCCTGCAACATGCTTGAATAAAAATGGGCTGTGCCGACCCCACATTAAGAGTGGAATAAGGGAAATTTACTATCAAGTACTGTAATCAATGCCATAATTATGATGGTAGTACAAGCATCGCGTGCCAGCATGACACCAAATAATATTCCTAACTCTCCAACACAACTGTACAACTGATAATAAAATTTGCCATTGCTAGCATCCCGATAAATACTAAATTTGCCCACAATACGCAATTTGGAATTTGGTGACATTTAGAGCACTAGCAACGCGCCCGAATAGACAATTATGTAATTGGAAAGTGACCCTTTGGTTCGAGCGGATTACCGGTTAGGGCTGTCAAGGGGACAGAACCCTCTTGGGGTATTTGAAGGCCCGACTCTTCTCACACGTTTGACATTTCACAGGGGTACGTGAAACGAATTTCACGGTTTCTGGAACGTTTGTGGGCGCATTAAGTATTTTAAGTGATAATACTAGGTTCATCTCGGTTGAACTTGGAATGCGTTTATGATTATTTTGGGGAGGTGGACTTGGTTGTAAATCTTATATTACGCCAGTTAAAGATATCTTCAGTTACCACCACCTCTTATGTGTATTATTATAATCGTTATTCGTTTGTTTTGTATGGGTATCGGTACAAGTAAAATTATAATAATACTGCTATAAGAGGTGGTGGTAACCCTCCACAAATAGTTTACGTGTCAAATAATCTATATATTAATACATGAAACGAAAACTTTGTACCCCTTTTTAAGAGAATTGCGTGAATGGATGAATGTGAAATTTGTCAGTTGATATAAAGTTTATATGGAGAATAATTTCGACCACTGGGACCACTAGTTTATATAAATAATCAAATGTTGATCGTTGGTAAAGTTACGTGAGAAAGACGCGGGGCGGATTTGCGTATTTTTTACAATATTATTCACAAGGTCTTGGAAATCGTTTCTGGAAAAACTAATTTGAACAGGACGTCTGTCTGGTCATTTACTTACCTATTATGAAAACAATATACAAAAATGTATTGAAAACGCAAATAAGTTCAAAATTATTTGTAATATGGATTTTCTTACTTAGAGACTACACTTTAGTATCTATAAGTGTTACTACACGTGGTACTTAAGAAAGATATATTTTCACATAAATACAATACAGTTGTGAAATGCTATTTACGGAACAACATAATCCTTAAGCCCGAACAACATAATCGGAACTTGTCAAAAAATAAATATTTAAAGCACCATTAGCCGCCGCAGAACAGGCTGAACTAATCCACCGGCTCACGCAATAAGCTCGCGACCTAATAAATCTTTCACAAACTATAGGAACATTCATTAAAATTTCTTCAAACGTGCGTGCGATAAACCGGCCCAGGAATGGGTACCTACCGAAAACTTCGACTTATCTCTCTCACGTAGAAGGTCGTTACGTTAAAATTATGGCCGTGGTTAAACACATGCTACATTTACTCGAAAGTTCATGTTACGCCCGAATAACTTCTCGTTTACGGGAAGGGTTCCATTTGTACGCAAAAACACTTCGCCAGTCGCCCAGATGGGTAACAACGCAATCACCTAAGCCGATGAGGATTTTATTTTTACACGTTCGAAATTCTGAAGGTCTCCTGTAACGTGTAACGTTAAACGATATTGTAACATGTTACACAGAATCTGGTTTTTGTAAGGATTAATGAAACATTGTTGTAAAAATTAACTAGGAATATTTTGTGACAATTTTGCAGAAAGTTAGACGAGACGTGAAATCTCGCGCATTTCGAAAAAATAAATTCGAATATAACCCTTATCTTTTCTGGAAAAAAGGTAGAATTCGATTTTTTTCTAATTCCAAATGCGTGAGAATTAGCCGCTGAAGTCGAAATAGTTTTTGTAACAGGTCACCTATAAATGATATAAATGATCAAGACTTCCCATCCACAGCCTACACATGCTACCACTAGACCAAGGAGGCGTTCGTACTGCAGCGTGGTTCAAAAAATGTAAAAAATAAATATTGTATCAAAGTAGTGTACATCTACTAGTATACTTACATACCATAATTAAGTAGTAACAAAATTAAATACAAAATATACAAGCGATAAATAATATCTAGTCACAGAAATACAAAGAAAATAAACATTATTCCACGCGCTTATCCTGTTGACAAAGCATTATAAGGAAAATTTATACCCACTTCCCAAATCCATTCCACATAATAATAAATAAAAGTTGCAATAGCGATAGATAATATTGAACGTCGGGCCTTGCGTGGCAGTTAAGTGATTGATGAATTAGAGAAACTTCATAGATTAGAAACTAACTTATAAGGCACTGTCTGTTACGGCACGATACGGACGAATTTTCGAGACTAGTTTATACTTGCTATAGATATACTGAATCAATACTTAGAATGGCTAAAGTTTATCTTAGTTGTGTACTGTCGAGGCACTATATAC
The DNA here is from genome assembly GCA_036417725.1 of Clanis bilineata. NCBI lineage: Eukaryota > Metazoa > Arthropoda > Insecta > Lepidoptera > Sphingidae > Clanis > Clanis bilineata. The sequence goes on along the minus strand of CM071144.1, from coordinate 7,635,856 downwards.
CTCTATAGTGTTTGCTAAATGGCAGGGATTCGAATCCGACATAAGCGTCACGTCTCCCCCCAGGCGTGGCGGCAGTGGTAATACACTTTTCCCCGCGATAACAAAAAGAAAAAAAAATAGAAATACCTCATTATCATCATCATGATATTCCTCATCATCATGATCAGCCTATGATAGTCCACTGCTGGACTTACACTACATTGAAAATGTGATAGAACTGCGGTCTGGACATGGACATGGACCGGCTCGACGGAGTTAATAGATACCATTATCTTATAGAAATCCAACGTAAAACCAGATCGCTTTTACGTTTCGATTGGTAAGATTTCTGGTGACTGGAATCCCTCTATTCCTTTCCAATCCCTAATTCGTCCCCTAGATTTAAAAATGCACTCATGATATTTAATATCATGGGCGAAGGGTAGAGATCATATACCATCCTGTGACTTGTAGAACTGTACGTTTGACAGTCCTCAAGACAAAAACCTCTCTTATAATATACTCAAAATTTCTACTGACAATATGCTTCCATCATCAGCTAGATTATTTTACTTCCCATTTGGACTTTTTTTTACCACGGACGTAAAAAAGATGGACGAAGCGCTAGGAACATTCAAAGTATACCATTATCGGCTTATTCGATCGGTCGCCGCCATTACGTATCGATAGATCAATTGAGCCGAAAACCCTACTACACTTTGAATGTTCCTAGGGCTCCGTCCGTCTTTTTTTACATCCGTGTGTTTTTACACGAAACTTACTATCAAGTGGCTTTATTATATCAAGCCACGAAAACATTATGAGTGATTTTAATTTAGTAGAAAGCATAATACTCAGGATGATACTAAAATCAATTAATACATATGAGAATGGATAGATATGTTAGTATTCATATATTGTAACATGGAAACGGAAATTAACAGACCGCATTGCATTCCATAATGCTTGTAATTAACGAAATAATACGCGCCACGTCAGAATATTCATTTAACAGCAACATCAAAGAGAAATATTGTTCGTTCAATCGAATTATACATTTGATTGTTCCTTTTAACTTGTGATGCAATGTTTATGCTTAATAAGCCATATTAATGTATGTTTGGTTTTCATTTGTTATAATCAATTTCAAAACATGTTGACTTCTTGATCTAGTCACTAGACTCTACTTGGCATCGTAAAGGTGTGACGGGCTGTGAACCAGGATGTCCAGGGTTGGAATCCTAGACCAAGAAGTAACGCAGTTTCGCTAATACGATTTACCCGGGATTTGAACAACAGGGGCGTGAAATCAGTCGTCAGACGGTCGTAAAACTAAGCCGAATCTTTCTTGCATTCTGTTTAAGAGTGTAGCGCCAATACGACATTAAAGTGGGACAAGGACATAGAAGAAAAATGCGCTATATTGAGTATATATTTAGGACTAATAATAGTTACATGTTTAAAATTGTCTGAATCAATTTTCAATTTGTCCTAAATACCCGCAGAACTACACCGATCATATTTACATCAAAATTAAGTAGGTAGGTATTGTTGAGATTGAGGCAATTGGATGTATAATATACGGCCTTACTTATAAAAGCATTTTTAGCTGAGCAAATGGTTAAGAATAACCTGTCACTTTTTTCCTTGCGTTACATTGTTTAAAACTGAAAGGGACAACCTATAGTATAAAGATAAGCAGCGCTTTAATATTTTTATAAGTAAGGGGCATAATATCTGGATTTTGACAGGGTGGGCGTCGCTTGTTAAAATTACCTATTTAAGATTATTCTCTAGAACTGTGTTTGTTGTTTTTAAGTGATGTGGTTTAATGCATCAAATTTCAGTGAAGATGGACAGTATAATGTAGAATTTTTTTACCGGTGATCTTTGATCAGTTTTGCTTGATGCATCGGCATCGGGGCATCGCCCTGAAAGGAATTACCGCCATAATCCCAGCAAGACCTTGAGATCATCCACATCTGGGTCTAATGGTTATTGTGAAAACATAATTGCTCTATTTAACCTCTATTTATCTTAACATTGGCTAAATCATCGCATATTATGCGTGGAAGCCATTATTTTTAAAAGAAGAAGAATATAATATCAGATATCTGTTACTGCAAAGAGGATTTGAAGAAATTTCCAAATGTCTGTTTATTGCGTCATAAGATTTTGGTTTCACATTGCACGAGGCAACCTTGTCAACCTACATAGTTATATTTAGTCAGTTGTATTTCTCGGAAGTACCATAAAGTCTTCATCTAAATGCGGCATTAATCTACTAAAATATATTTGTACAGTACACCACATTTCAACTTTAAACGAGAAATTAAGTAGAACGTAGCCCCTGTAAAGGTTCGCAAAGTTTCTTTGTTAATTAAATTAAGCAAAATTTAACTGTTTGTATTTCTGACAGGTGCTTAGTTCGGGAAAATGTAATTTGAAAATAATTTTCGTCACTCTTTATTGTATAAAATAAAATGTTTTTAATAGCCTAAATCTCAATTATTATTCACGGAACATGACTGAAGGAAAGCGGTTGACAAGAAAGACCCTAAATAAAATTATAACCCAGTAAAAAAATTGGATAGACAAAGTTAATAGACAGACATCATACTAAAGTGTAAGTATATTTAATATATTTCAAAACCAATATTTAAAAAAAGTTGTTTACCTCCATATTTAGTTTCTGGTTCTATTATTTCAATTGCCGACATTTGCTGCAATTGCTAGTTTTATACGTTTTGTATAGTACCGACTATACTAGGCATGGCTATTAATATGTAAGTGTTTAGTTGTTTTTTAGGAAGACGGAGTTTTAAAGACATATTTTATTGTTCCAAGTGGATTTCAAACACATCGCAAAGTTACTTTATTGCGCCAGTCTTTTCAATGAAAGAATTTATATTCTCATGACTTTTATCCATTATTACAAGAAATTGTTTGTTCATACTATATACCCACATAATTCATCATCATCATCTACAGACGTCTTTCAAAGATCGACCTGTTGGAAGCTCGTATTCAGCCACCATTAGATTAAACATTTATCAAAGTTTTGATCCACCATTGCTTTTCTTCATCATCTTATCTTTTCAATTCGTTCATTCATATTGTCATTACTTATAACCTCCAGTTTTTAAGATTTTTTTGTTCATACAACATATAATTACTAACATAAAAATGTATTAAAGTTTTGATCTGGTATTCCATCATCGCTTTTGTTCTTTTGATCGCAATCTACCAATCGTTTCATAAACAAATGACAAAAACCACTCACTTGATTAGGTTTCGATCCAAAATACTTCTGGAGTGGCAATCTACACAAATTGTAAAAACATGGCAACAAAACGAAATTCCCGAAATCAACAACAGCAATTTAACAGAAAGTTCTAATCTAATTTTGTTCCAAACTAGATTTGGCGAGTTTAATTTTATTTTTATCAGTTCTCCAACATTTTCCGTTGAATAATTTTGTTAAGTTTAACCTTGTTGCTTTGATTTTTTCTCTTTTACGCAGATGTTTTTAGCAATGACACAGTGTAACCAACGTTACAATAATAAAACATTAGTTAATTTCTATTTCGCCTCCTTGTTCAAGTGGTATCATCGTATTTGGGCTGTGAACTGAGAAATCCTGAGTTCGATGCCCAGATTGGGTGAGTATTTTTCTAAAAGGAATTTTTCCAGAAGGAGTTAGCCGTTGATGTTAGGTAGGCAGCCGGTCGTAAAACTAAGCCAAATTCTTTCTACAATATACTTAAAATTACTCCTCATTCAGATGATATCAAGGCAGGTGGATAGAACGAGCTAATTACAAAATTGATAGCCTTCGTGACATAGTAGGCAAGTTGATAATTACTTACTTGTATAAAGATGAATTTAATTGATATAAAATTAAAATGTTTGTCTAATCAGTATATTGTTTTCTAAGTGTTATCAGAACGAAAACGTCTTAGTGTAAAGCGGTAAATTGGTATTAAGAACATTGTTCTTACAAACACTTTCCGGACGACTAATTATCATCACTCCTCTCCTTTCTACGTTCTATTCCTTTCATTCTTACAGTAAGATTATGTAGCTGCATGACTATGCCCCTGATTTTGCTGATGTGTACGCTTGATGGAATCCACTTACCGTCACATGCAGGCCTGGTCACCTTTCCAGCCATTAAAAATATTCAATCTTGAATCGTGAACATACTAATTTACTAATAGACACAATGTATTAACACTTACATGACTACAGCTATACGAAACCACTAGCCACACATTTCAATTCTCGATTCCAATCCAAACAAAAAACAATCCATATTCTCAGCACAGGTGCACTTTTCAAATGGAATGTGGGAACAAAATTGATTGTATAGGGCCGTTTTCCATTTAGATATGGAAATTCAGACAGTGTGTATGACACCGCAGCAAGGCTCGTTACTAAAAAATATTCCAATGTTCGCATGCGAATTCTGCTTTAACTGGAACGGTAATAATGGGTATACATCATCGAGGAACAGAATGGACGGGAACATGGGAATTCGGGGCGTAACAAAATGATTTCTGGAAATAATTATGGAGTTATTGCTGACTATGCTGTAGGCAAAATGTGATTCTGAATGAAAAGTAAGAAAGATACGTCTTGCATCATCCGTATCAGGAACTACAGAAGATTTTCGATTTTACACCTAGATACATATCTATTTGACACGAAATCACACCAGTGTTTGCCTAACATACCACGAATAATGTTGAATCAGTTGCATGACTTTGTACTTAATTTAAGGCACATTGTAGTTCAACATTACTAATTATATTTAGCCGAGCTTAGTTCCGTCCCATATGTGATAAGAGTGAGCCTATCGCTATATGGGGCACAAATTCCAGACTCCGGGCTGATTTTGAAAATCCCAGTATCACGTTGCCTGACTAGGGTATCGGACCCGAATCTCAGGACGGTAGTCGTAACGCAATTCAACTACGCCATCGACGCAGTATAGTGCAAAAATACGACGATACTGAGATCCTCCTTCTTTGGAATCACTTGAAAATCGAACCATCTCAATAAGCTAATGTTGGCTAAACTCACTGTCACAATTCAGTGTTTAAAACAAAATTGAAGCTTAAGAGCGCATGGTACCTCAGCTCAAATTCAAATTTTGCACCCGCTACCTGTCCCTGCTAGAGTGCGCTATCGTACGCTGTCTCGCTCATACACTAATGGCGTCATAGGATGTCAAGCGGTGTTGATAAGACAAACAAGTGACGTAGCGTGGCGGGCCCGCATTTACGACGCATTAGGACAATTTATTTACAAAAACATAAGCTCACTCCTGTACCGCCGAAAGAGTAGGCAGAGGTGCACTAGCGACTAGAACACCCACATTTCGCCGAGCTTAGTTCCGTCCGAGATGCGATAGAGGCCGAACCTATTGTCATATAGCGCTCAAATTCTAGACTCTGGGCTGATATTGAAAACATGCAATATCACTTTGCCCGAACCAGGGGTCGAACCCAAGACCTCAGGATGGTAGTCGTACTTAAATACAACTAAACCCCGGAGGTAGAGTTTACACACATAGTAACACACAATCGAGGCACAATTTATTTTAGTACAATTAAAAAACTTTTCAATGGCGTGTCAGCGCTGACGCTGTCTGTCGGGCTTAGAAAGTTATGTTTGAGCCATGGATCATCGAACCATCAGGTAACTTTTCTTACACGAAAACTTTGGTTTAGGTGTCCTCTTAACCAGTCACACAGCCCACCTGTGCTATAAGTTCTCCTTGCTGAATCTTCCGTTGACAAACCTGTAGAGAAACGGATGTCAATGTTCCTCCACTGGATGGGGACTGTTTCTTGTCAGATAGGTTTAAGCGGCTCCTCCAGTGTTTGATGTTTAGCGGTGGTATATAGGGTTAGTCCCAATGTATGTAGAAAACTGAAAGGAGACTACAGGATTCGTAATAATAAACAACTTTTATATTTGCAAAATTGTCAATATACCTGATGTTTCATAGATATTGCCATTCAAAGATTTTATAAATAATCCGTGTACTTAACCAAAATAATTTAGGTGTATTCGTCAGTTCTTTGCGTTCTTTCTATGGAGAAAACACTTATTTCTTACCCGATGATCCTCACACCTCTACGGACTAAGTCAAGGATGTGGATATTGGGAATTAAATGATTCACTGCCAATACCAGAATTCCAGGGTATATCACAGCTAGGATAACAATGTCGGCGCCGTCACTGCACGTCTTAAACAGCCCGCATAATTGGCGTGAAATGTCACCTTTAAGGCTTGGAGCCCTATATGTAAGGAAGGGAAAGACAAGTTACGTACAGCTTTCGAATCCAACAGGAGGGCCAAGGGAAAATACCTATGCAAAATTGAAGGGCGACAGAAAAGCTATCTCGGAAATCGAGCTTTTAGTGACTTGTCATCGCAATGTAAAGCAGTTTCTACTAGCTTAATCTGTAGTCACTGCGTAAACTTGATAACCACAGTAAAATAACACTCATCTTTGAGTTGGACCCTTTGCCTCAAATTCGATTTTGTACAATGGTGGAGCCACGCTACTGGACGTTGCACTGGCGCAGCGTGTGTGGAGTACTACATGAATCCATATCAACCTGTATGCGGTCAGGCGAGAGCCTGAATCTTGGACATTCGAAAGTCGAGCATGGCTGATCGTATTCTCGCGGTGGTTCTTACGACGTCCGCGGCTGAGTTAACCCTCGTTCTCAGAAGTTTCCTCAATTTTTCATATAAGAGTTCCGACTCTGAAGAATTTTTGACATCCATCTATGTTGAAGACTGCGCACACCTATCGGAAATCCTAATAGAGTGACCGGTCGGACCTTTCCAATTATAGTCTCCATCACGTCCTTTTTTTCCAAAACTCATAGCAATTAATTAATACATGGCTCCTGAAGTATTTATAATTCGCTCATTGATCTATTCACTATTGGTAGCGTATATCGGGTGTGAACTATGAGGTCCTGGAATCCATTTCCAGATCGAACAGGCGTTTTTGACTTTATGGGTGGGTCATTACACAGGTAGCCCATTGTAAAAACTAAGGCCAAACACCTCTGCAACATGCTTTAACAATGTGTTGCGTCGACTCCATACTGAGGTGGAATAAACGTACGCCTACATAATATCACGCCTGTATCCCATAGGGGTAGGTAGAGACTATAGATTTACACTTCGCCCGATTCTGACATACTACTTTCGCTTCATCTACTATCATGATCTCATTAGAGTCGGTTTAGTTTTTTATCTGTTCTTTAGTAAATATATCATCAATTTATCACCAATATAAGTGCGATGCGGTCGCCCTATACCGACTTTTCCATGCACACTCGTCTTTTGTCACTGTTTCGACAATCTCCTATCATCTATCCTCTCAATATGTCTGAACCATCTCAACATCCCTTTCTATTTCTTATCACTACATCTTCTTTCACTCGACAGAGATCCAACATCACTTTATTCCACACTCTATCACGCGACACATGCTCCTTCATGCTCTCATTTCCACCACCCTGCGGGCTTAGCCAAGTAGCTTATGCGCTAGTCGAATAGAATAGTAAATATATGGGAATGAGATAAGAGTACGCTATATATAGCGTACTAATAGAATAAATGTATAGGAATGACATAAGAGTCCACCAGTGAGCCCACTGTTCTTACTTTCATGCCTGTTCTGTCACACCCAACTTTCACTCTCATTTATAAGTGTGGGCACTAACACTTCTTTATGAACGGCCAATCGTGTCTTTTTAGAGACCTTTCAGCTACTCATAAAGGTGTTCAGCGCTCCATTAACTCGATTACCTGCACATACTTATCTTTTAATGTCGCTATCATGCTTCCCATCACTTATAAATATACAACCCAGATATACAAAGTCTTTCACTTGTTCTACTCTCTCATTACCTATCATAATTTTGCACTCTGTTATACTTTCATTTCTTTAAAAAAACATACTTTTCGTCTTACTTACATTAATTTTCTCCTTTCCTTTTAAATGCATCATCCATAATTATTACTATTGTCAGTAATTCGTCCTAGGCGTTCTCCAAGTCTACAAAGGCGCAAAAGACTTTTCGTTCTTTGGCTGAGAATTTTTCCGGAAAGCTTCGTAGGGAGAAGATCTAATCCGCACATCCCATACTCTTTCGAAATCCCGCGTGTACATTCTATAACTTATTATTCGTCTCATACATTACCCATTTCAATCAGAACTTTCGCATATAATTTGCCGACAACACTAAGAACGTACTCTGATAGTCTTGCCGTGACTCCTTATCCTTATACAACGGAACAATAAATTTAAAGATGGAATAAAGGCAGGTGATAAAAAAATATACAGGGTTAGTCGGAAAGTGTGTAGAGAGCCTTGGCCAACATAATGCATCATTATTAAATATTTCTACCGTAGATAGCGTACGTCATTTTAATCTTTCTTTCTACCTGCCCATAACCCACTTTCATGAGTGGTCGGTGCAACACCCTATTTCAAGCATATTGCAGAAAGGACTTGGCTAAGATTTTAGTTTAACCAGCTACCTGCCTGACGTCAACCCCCTCCGGAGGATCCAGGCCCGGGCAAATTAAATTAGAAAATTCGCTTTACCCGACCTGGGAATCGAACCCACGACTCCCGGTCCACAGCCCATATATGCTGCCACTAGCCAAGGAGGCCACGAGCGTACCTCATCTTAATAGTAGGACATTTTTTATTTCATATAAAAAGTAAACTACCTATCCCACGATTACATATCGGCAAAATACGTGCCGCTTACGCAATGCGCGCGCCCCCACACTGTAATTTTAACTAAGATATAGTTACTATGCGTCTTTTAATTATTATTATCTAGGACTTATACAGCACATTGTCACTAGATAATCATCGATTTAGTAACAAAATCATGAAGTTACCACATTAATAGCCACTTAAATAATGATTACAGATTAAACTAATTATTGAAATAAAACAATCTTGGTAGCTTAGATGTTGGTAGCACGCCCCGCGAAACATTTTTCTGTCTGGCTTTATCCCGGCCTTCTGCCAAGAGCCGTCTTCCTACTTAAACGCTTCCACTTCACACGGTGCTGAACGTCCTCCATAGTGAGGCTTGGCTCTCATGGTGTGTGTGTGTGTGTGTGCGCGCGCGCGTGCGTATGTGTGTGTGTGTGTGTGTGTGTGTGTGTGTGTGTGTGTGTGTGTGTGTGCGTGCGTATGTGTGTGTGGGGATGGATGTGTGTGTTTGTGGGGATGGGTATGCGTGTGTGAATATATTTCAATTCATAATCTTTAGGAAATCTTCGGTTTCAGAGTAGTCAAGAGTAAATAACCATTTAATAACAGTCATTTTTGCATCTTTTATAGAACCTTCCTTTATATCACAACATAACACGACCTTATTATATATATGCCCACTATATGCCTCATGCCTCATGTATATCTCCATATGCTGGGCAAATGATGTATTGCACTGGACCTGTTGCGTTCTAAAGACGCGTCGTTTTAAAAGTAAGGGGTAAGCGAGCGAGTTAATTACTTCTTTGTGCTGTTTTAGTATTATGTCACATATTATTAAAGATTTTTGTTTCTTAAGATTTCGTACTTATAAAAATTAAGTTGAGTTTAATGGTTAATAACACTAGTAATGACGACGAACACTATGCCTCTGCATTATCTGAATCTGGCAATATCAGTGATGAGAGTTGCCATAGTGTTTCTTCGCTTCGTGATAACCTTGAGAGTCAGTTTTCGGACGTATCTAAGAATTTTAATATCGTTCATATTAATGCGAAAACTGCCTCGACTGCCTCGGTGGCGTGGTTGTGGTTGGGTACGACTGCCGTCCTGAGGTCTCAGGTTCGATCCCCGGGTCGAACAAAGTGATATTGGATTTTTCCATATCAGCCCCGAGTCTGGAATTTGTGCCCGACATGGCGAAAGGCTCGCCCCCTATCATATCTGGGACGTAACTAAGCTCGACGAAATTTCGGTGTATTAGTTTGCTAGTGCGCCTCTGTCTACCCCTTCGGGGATACACGCGTGAGCTTATGTTATATTTATGTTTTATGTTTATGTAATGCAAAAAGTATTCCGGCCCATTTATCCGATATGTCGGCATGCCTAGACCATAAAAACCTTTACTTTACACCTCCGCTTATCTGCTGATCCTTTAACCCCTTCAGAAGGTTATCTGGAAGAGATCGCTTCAAGCGATAAGACAGCCTATTGTAACATTTTATAGTTTAAAGTTCTGTCTGTACTGTTTACTTAATCCTTACTATGGTGTTAAAGAGTTATCTATCTATCTAATCGTTCACGAATGACAATATCTATGAAAGTATTAGGTATATTGTAATTTTTACTGATATATTCTTGTTTATTATTATGAGTTCTGTAGTATCCTTTCAGTTTCTTACAAATATTACGACAAACTTTGTATATTATACGAAATCAAAGTTATACAGGAATACTCAGGAATACACCGTGTGGCACCAACATAACTTAAATTTCGTCGCAAAAATATAATTATGCGGTAATATGCACGGGCAAACCTAGATGTATATAAACTTCAGTAAGTATACGGCGTGACGTCAAATCGCGCGTTTGTCCACGACAAAAGTATTAAACCGCTAATATTAATTGTTTAAGGTTGCTCCGAACGTACATTATGTGCAAAAATTTAGAAAACAAAAAAATCAATCCTATGGTTATTCTATTTATTCGTCTTATTTTTTGTACAAGCCCTTGCAACATTAAAAGGTACATATATATATAGGGGACGATTGAGTGTCGGAAGGTCAGCGTCAACCATTATGTAAAAAGCTTAAATTACACTATATTTTTTTAATGGAAGACCCAAGCTGTTGACAGTTACGTCTACAACATGAATGGGCCGGCTCGACCTGTTGGATACCACTGTCTCACAGAAAACCGATGTAAAATGGCAGCACGCTGTTGCATATCGTACGGTGAGTTATATTTCCGGTGGTCCAATTCCAATCTCTTTGTCAATCCTTTTTCCCCTCCTTTTAGGTTAGCAATATACCCATGATATTTTTTGTCATGGGTGTCTCTATCTATGGGCGGTGGAGATGACTTACCCTGACCCACGAGCAATCGTGTTACTGCTATATAAATACTTTATATTTAAATTTTTAATATACATATACCTAATAATTTTATGTAGGATTTAAAAATAAAACTTTGTTTGGCAATATCAGTGAAAGTATTAAGTATATTGAAAAAATTGCAAGAATAAAAGTTGTTTATTATTACGAATACAGTATCCTTTCAGCTTCACACATAATAATTTATGTTCTAACTAACCGTGTGTAATAGTAGAAGGCCCGTGACGTTTGCTATACTTACGCCGCTGACACGCGACTGGATTTCTAATCTACTAAATATTCAGGTAAATGGAAACCTAGAAAATACTGACTTATTTATTAGAATATTCTCGTTATCATCATTTTAATCACCTACAATACGTTGTTTAATTGATGAAGTATCCCAGATATATAAGTTATATTTATTTATTTTGCTGACAGCAAGCGACACAACCTCCCCGTCTGACAGCCGAAGCGGGAATGTGTGCGGGCCGGGCGGCAGGGCGGACTTGACTAAAACGGTGCGCAAAACGCGGAAATTTAGATAATTGGATCTTACAATAAAAAGACAAATTATTTTAAAAATCCAAAACACATAACCTATGCGTATTATTTAACTAAGTTACTATACAAAATTTCACGATCTTATTTGAAGTATGTAATGAGTAATCCGGGATATTAATTCGGTTTAGAGGTAACTTTGCAATTTTTTTCTATCGAGAAAATTTTAAGGAATCGTGTTTTCGCCACACATGTTCACTCACATAAGCCCTCAACTTTATCATATATTTATTACAAAGTAAAAGCTGCAGTGTTGTTGATTTTATCCGGGTTCAAAATAAGCCATTTGAGGTAGTATGGGCCCTTAAGGCCGAACAGTACGGCATTATTCTCGGGGATTTCACTTGTTGTTCCGTAGTGCTGCTCCATCCGCGCTTTAATTAGTTCATCAGATAATTTAGTTTGCGCAGCGCTCGTTACGCCAACGAAGTGGACAGGCTAATGCAGGGTAAGCCTATAATCTAATTATTCTACGAGACAAATACAAATTACTGACGATACGTACCAGCTTGTAATTAGGAACGAATTTTTGTGTGCCATACAATCAGTATGTAGTTTAATGATTTCTTAGGTTTACGTGAATGTTATTCATTGAAATTTCAATCAGTATGTAGTTTAGTTAAATTAGCAATTACAAATTTTAAACTTAAAACCGAATTCAAAATATATCCGATCTTGATGAAATGGGACCACCCTAAAGCTCTATCGAACACAAAAAGAATTTTGAAAATTGGTCCTCATTCTCCGGAGATATCGATCGACTAATATACATAAAATACTGACCAATTGATACATTTCTCTTTTTGAAATAAGTTGATAATACGTTCTCTCTAGACTAATAAGCTGGCAGTGGAATAGCATTCATTTAATATTAATCACAAGCACTTGGCTTGATTAACTAGCGTGTGGCCAGTTAGATAATGGATTGAATCGAAATGTGGGACAAAATATTATGGATCCAGTGTGTAATATACATTATTCGCAATATCCTCAATAGTAACAGATATTGTAATTTACATAAGTGGATATTAGTATTTAGGAACTTTCTCATTTTCGCAGGTTTATAAAGACAAAAAAATACAAAACATACATACATTAACATAAACTCACGCCTGTATCCCCGAAGGGGTAGGCAGAGGCGTACTAGCGAACTAGAACACTCACATTTCGCCGAGCTTAGTTCCGTCCCAGATGTGATAGGGGGCGAGCCTATCGCCATATCGGGCGCAAATTCCAGACTCCGGGCTGATATGGAAAAATTCAATATCACTTTGCCCGACCCGGGGATCGAACCCGAGACCTCAGAACCGTAGCCGTACCGAAATACCACCACGCCACGGAGGCAGTCAGTCAGTCAGTCAGTCAGTCACATCAGTCATACAAAACATAATGTCATAATTATGTCTTACTCGGTCAATAGAACTTATACAAATGCAATTAAGGTAGTCTTATATTTTAATTGGGATTTGAAAGGTTCTTGAAGTAAATTTTTATGTTGAATCTGAGGACGTATTTCACTAATTGGAAACATCTTCCTTTTTTGAACTTGTTACAAACCACTCGTGTGTTGAAATTTTATCCGCTACGATTGGCTCGTCGCCTACCTATCCTATAAAAGGACGGAAATAAGCTCTGCGAGATGTGTATGTTCTAGTACACGTCTGTCTTCTCTTTCGATAGTACAAGCTTGAGCTTTTATATTTTATTCTAATTATCTTTTATATATTTTATTAATGAATGGTAAAAGCACTTAGTTAATCCGTACCATAACTATATACTTCTGCATTATACTTTTCCTTTTGCTTACCAACAATATTCAAGTTCTTCTTTGTTTCCTTTTATATTTTGTAACTCAGAAAGGATTTGTTTAGAAATAAAATGTCACCATAATTTTTAGAAATGACTTTAATTTTTCCTTTACCTCGAAATAATTACAGACTTTAAAAATCTTAAACTATAATTTATTTACAGTCACTACCTAACGTTAGTAACAACCTTAATTTATACTTTATACACAAAGATTTTTTAATCTAAATTATTCAATACACTATAAACTTACCTACAGTTTTTACAACCTATATCACATTTTCATTTTATGTCTAGTTTCATAATGTATGAACACTCATACACAAAATAGGAATGACTCAGGTGGAAATTGCACACACAATAAATTTCCCATCCCTCACACTGATTAAACGTTTCTTCAAAACCTCATTTAAGTAGAACGAGTTTATCATACGATAGAAAAGCATATTAAGGTATTACCAAATCAAAATGATTTTATGTTTAGTCATATTTAAAAACGAAATCATACAGAAATCAATGAAATAATTAGAATAAGAGTACCCTTTTTAAAATTTATGAAATAATTAATTTTCCGCGCGTAGTCGAAAATGTACGGATGGTGGAAGGTTGATGTCCCCTCATCAAAACTCCAAAAAAAAATAAATTGTTTGTGGAATTTTGTAATACTTACGTTTGTTTTTTCATACTGTGAAATTCTTGCCAAATTCTTAGTAATTTTTTTAAAACCTATTATAACTTCAAGGCCGCGACAAAAGAAAATGAACCGTGTGACGCGGTCTCATAAAATAATGGTTTCTGTTATATTATTTTTTGTATCGTACGTGAAAACTCTCTTTACCTATGTAGGGTTTACGCTCTCATGAATCTGATAACTTATGATCAGTCGTTCTTACTACCATACACTTAAAAATCTGAATCTTATTATCGTATTGTCAAGCGTTTATGTACATTTAGATATGTTATTTGATGAGAATAGAATGTAGGTACAGTGAAATTTGATGCAAAATATAAACAAACATCTCTGAATTAACTTTCCACTATTTTACCTTAACAATAAACTTAACATTATATTCACAAAGTATTCTACCAAGTAGAAGGAGTCTTGGCCTCGATACAAAATTAAAATTATTCTCCTTACATAGAAGCCAACTACCGATAGTAAACAGCACAATTTTAAGTTCGTGATTTTGCATTGAATTTTGACCAAAAAGGGAGGCACTTTCGCCAAATTCAGTCTTGAGTCTAATTTTATATAGAACACAAACTATATAGTTTCATTTATATTCGGTACGATGCCGAACACCTCACAATGCTAAACTGTCGTCTCTAACAGATCCGGAGAGGGTCAACAAAATCCGTCTTTGAGATCTGGATACCCGAGATCAGGCATTGCTCTCCTTGAACCGTTTCCTCGTGAGTTGTCGTAGCGTATCCCTCGACCGGCCCGACCTAAACTAGCGTACCTCGTATCTGCAAGCTTATCCCTTTGTGCAACTTCATCGTAATACCTCGCGTCGTTCAACCCCGCACTATATTTCTGGCTTAGGCTGTACTTATCTATTGTGGCATACTTTTGCACTGTCGCATATTGCTGAGCTGCTTCTGGTACGCCGTTCGTTTTAGCTCTATCGAATGGTCTTTCTTCAGGTGGTAAAGCACCGTCTAATCTCGCTTTGAATTCCTTGTCCTTTTTGCGTCGTTTCTTGCACGCACAAAGCGCTATAGCGATAGCACAAAGAAGTAAACCAACACCTGCTGCTGCTGCTACATAGGGAGATGGAAGCGGTATCCTGAACGAGCAGTTTGAGTCGTCTTCATCATAGCCTGATGGACAGTGAGCACTCCCATCACACCAGAGGGCAATGGGAATACATGCGTTGAGTTCCGGGCAGCTAAATAAAAAAAAGTTGGTTTGATTTATAATCACATATGTAATAGATAATAATAATATCAGCCCTATTATTACTATCCCACTGCTGGGCACAGCTTATTATTTTAAGGGGTCAGGTCGGAGTTTAACACGCCGGCCCAATTCACAATCGTTCGAAATTCGTGTGGAGAATTCCCAGGTATGCAGATTTCCTCACAATATTTTCCTTAACTGATCCCATGATCCCATATCCTAGTACTCCTATGAATACATACATAATTTTAAAATGTCAGATATGGATGCTCTTGGGGCTGAATTTGAACCTGAGACTACAATTTTGGCAGTTTATACTCCTAATTAAGTCAACGCTAGTCTCAAATAAAATGCTATTCGAGAAGTCCAAACATAAGAACCAAATAATTATAACACTAAAAGAGATGCAAAACTCACCTGTAACGACATTCAATTGAAACAGCTGCTGGCAAAACATTTGATTCCGGATCATGTTCGAAATTTGCCTTTTTCATCAGCTCAATCCATTTTATCGAATAGTCAGCTTGTTCATGTTGTAGAAAATCAATTACATAACTTCGAGCGTGTGGTTTCAAAGACGATTCTATCGTAGTTTGTGTAGACTTCCATCCAGGAGAGAACAATTCAATTGAACTTGTTTCATCGGGGCATATTTCCCTTGAGCGTGAAGTATCCCTAGCTTCATATATGAAAAATCTATTGGGTGTAAGGCAAAACGACGAGGAAGAGGAGAGTTCATATCCTGGTACTTTTACATACAAATATCTACCTTGTACGGGGGTGGCATCATCTCCTCCAGGTTCTATAAGCCATGGTCTATGAACACATGCAACTTCTGCCCGTACACTTTCAGATATTACATTTCTATCCCCAACAATCTCTGGAGCAATAAGAGTTTGCCTTTTGTCATACAGCCGTATCTCTCCACTGCTTCCTCTAAGACGTCGTTCGCCCCAACCTGAAGAGCATATAGTTTCATCTCCAGGTCCAGTAGAGACAAATTTATATTCCCCTTCAAAAGTAAAATCATCATAATCTTCCGTGATATTCATCATAGTAACAGTAAAATTAACTTCTATTACTGGTGCAGTTAACGTATGTATATTCAATGGTTCAGAACGATTAGTACAAATACAATCCCTTTGTATTGGCACACCTTCCCAGGGAAACTCTGTGATAATAATTTGCGCAAATCCCTCTCCGCCAATTGTTCTTTTGGCAGGCCTATCGCATTTCCACCGATTTGTACGGCTGTCTTTGTGTGTACCACAGTGTTTGTTGCCAAAATAAGTGTTTGTGAAAGTCAATTGAACTCTCTCGCCTTGTTTTGCTTCAAATCTGAGAACAATGGGCAACTTAATGTTAAACATCGTTTAAAATTAGTGTTTTAATTATAAATTAGATTTTAAAACTACCTTACCGTAAAACACAAGTAAGGTTTTGCGCACCTCCTCTTCCATAATAAAATATAGCCCTTGGAGCTTGGAATCTTCCAGAATAAGTTGAAGTGGATTTGAAAATTCTATCGCATGCTGATTGAGAGTCAGTTAGTGGTTGACCTTGCTCACTGACATCAACAAATTCGTAACGTAGGACAAATGAGACTGGATATAATGCCGATCCCTGTCGAAGTTCCTATAAAAATACAATTAATAAACAAAGTGTAAAGTATTTACCAATAAAAATAACATACACTATTTTATTAATATTACTAATAATTAATCTGGATAAACTGTAAACTTTCTAAACAGTAAGGTTTAGTAAATTAATAGGCTTGAATACTATTCCAAAGAACGTAACTTAGTTGATCAATTTGCATAAGATAATTACAAAGTATCCGTTGGGCCGACGGGAAAACATTTTTGCGTGTTTAAGACGGCATATCTCAAAGGTTGCTTTATCGTGGAGCGAGGCTGCGTGGTGTAGTAAAACTTCAAATATTTAGTTAGGAACTTGCTTCAGTCCTTCCTACGTTGAATTTAATATTGAATAATAAAGCAGTTCTCAACTAGTGACTTTAACAAGTTGCTTAAGACCAGGTTTCCTATATTAACCAACGAGTATTCCACTTGCAGAACAGTCGCGTGGAATATTAATAATTAGGTCGCTGTTTTTTTTAATTTCACTTCATTATTTCTATTTAGGTTTGTGTTTGTTTGAATCATCCATATTTCACTTAAAACAAAGTTTGATGTAAATAATGAGATTTTAATTAATTTAACACAATTGTAAGATCATTATCATAATATTGTTACTGATAATACAATTTTAATAATGGAAAAAGTGCTCTGGCAACTAAGTTAATAAAATAAATGAAAGCATTGATATCAATATGTTAAATAAAGCTGTTATTCCATTTGCTGGACATAAAAACTTATGAAAGTTCTTTTATCATGTTACCGAGAAAGTAAAAAGAGTTCATTTCGATAAAAATGAAGCACAACATGAAAAAGCACTAAAGAAAATTCTAAAACAAGTTTCTGACAACCAATCTCAGTTTTTTCACCGCAAGCTTAGACGTGGTTCATTCAGCACTCCAGCACTTGGCAATATCGCGACAACACTAAAGCATTTCATCACGGGAGAAGAGAGCTGGTTGCACGTGCCCACTGCATTATTCACTATGGCAAATGCAACGGCGACGCTACGCGCGTGACTTATCTACCCGGCTCCCGACGAATGTTTCACCGGGCAGAAAGATCTCTGTCCCAGGGGAACGGACTGGAAGAGGCCAGGGAAGTGCAGTGATGTGTATTATTTTATGATTATGATGCATTTTCGAAGGGCCAGACTCACCATCATCAGCCACTTTATGATTCTACATGTATGTATGTTTGAGTTAAAAAACATAAAAAAGTTATAGTTATGTTAAAGTTAAAAAAATTACAGTAAGTTATAAAAATATTGATAACTTTTCTATTAGTGGTGACATAAGAGCTCTAAAATCTGGGGTAACCAGATTTATTCGAGACTGGATCCCCATAGGAAGTTAATGTCGGGGTACAGTACCAGTCGTAATAACAAAGCCGAAAGTTTTAGCAGCCTGCTTGAATTCCTGCTGCAGCCTGTTGTTATGGCGACCCCGTATCGGAATAGGATAGAGGACAAGCATAAACCTGGTTCTAAAAAGGCTCAAAAATCTTACCAATACATATTCACAAATAAATAGCGGTCACACGTTCTAAAGCACCGTTTAGAATACAAAGAAATGCCCCATATAACCTACACTGTGGCTGGAAATAAAATTTTCGTAGCCCTCTCGGCTCCAGTTATTACGGCCGAAGCGTGTGTACGTGATACGTTCACTATAGCTTTTACTAAATTCATGACCATTCCGATGTCACATTCAGAGGCTATATGTTCCGTGGTGCTCTGTTGAAAAATTCCACTCTGTGACATTCTGCTGCTGCATACGTGAGTACACGCCGAAATGGAAGTTAAATATTTGCTACTGTAATTAGCTCGGCTTCGGCACTGAGATTGTTTGTACAAGGTTTGAGTTTAAATCTAACGTGAGTATCTTTTGTAATTACATTGACACTAAAGTTATAATTAATACGAATGAAATTTGCGGAATGGATAATTAGGAAACGTAATCCTACTTAAAATTCTGTCTTCAATTTGTATGTTTAGTTTGCTTAGTTATTTGTTTTAGAAAGTAAGATTTTATACAGCCGATCTCTCTCTTGGAAATGTAGAACGGAATAATTATTAAAATTACCTAAATATTTTTATCATACCTACATCATATTTTAAAGGACGACTGATTCTTATATTAAATTTATTATTTATTATTTTAAATCACTTATAGCCGTTGTTATGCAGATATTACATAGATACTAATAAAACGAATAAAGAAGATTTTTACTTTGCAATTTTTACTTTTTGCATTGTCGTAATCATAAATGTATCTAGTATTAACCAACTCCAAAATGTAGATTCTATATTTACCTGAAGGATTGTAAGCGCTGATCCGGTAGTGATGTAGCTTTCGGAAGGTGCGCAAGGCCGGGTAGCTCTGGTCGCATTCGATAACAGAGCGTGGTCGCAAAGCCGAGGTGACTCCTCTCGACAAAACGATCCCAAGAGAGACTTCTTATCACTCATTTCCAACTATTAAGAAAAATCATAGGACACCATTTATCGGATTCATGAGACATGTTGTTTCTATTGTAAAGATATACATACATACTTAAGGTCACGCTTGAATCCCCGAAAGGGTAGGCAGGAGCGTACTAGCGAACTAGAACACCCACATTTCGCCGAGCTTAGTTCCATCCCTGATGTGATAGGGGGCCAAAATATCGCCATATCGGGCACAAATTCCAGACTCCGGGCTGATACTGAAAAATTCAATATCACTTTGCTCGACCCGAGGATCGAACCCGAGACCTCAGAATGATAGTCGTACCTCACACGCAATATCACTACGCCACCGAGGCAGTCAAAGATACATATATTTAGTATGACTTCAGTGTGTATGTTGAATTCAGAAACTTTTCTAAAATAATACATATTAGGTCTCTATGTACAATAGTTATACTACAAAACAGATAAACTGTTGCGTAGTAAACATCAATATAATATACCCTAGATGCACAGTTCTTTGCATATATCGTCCTAAAAGTGGTCTCAGGAATAAAACAAAGAAAAAGATCACAAGTTCTAATTAAATCCAACACAAATATAACCTTATGCACGTGTTATAAAGTAGCTTTTTAAACGAAATGATCAAGTGTTCTTAAATTCGAATTTTCAAATTTAGAATTCTATCGGCGTCCAACTGTAGGGAAAAGGAGTGCTTAAGCACTTCTTTGCTGTCCCATTTTCCGAGCGTCAACTGTGCATCTAGGTAAATAATATATCGATGGTAGTAAAAGGTCAAAGTCGTACTTATTATCCATCCATTTATATATAGCTTTCCCTTTACCAAAATAGTTAGCAATTATAACTTGATAAGGATTCACTCTAATTAAGTTCGCTTAAACAATAACTGTTATTAATATTAAAAGCAGCTATCAAACTTTAATTAACTGTATCGTAATAGAAGACGTAGCATTATATAGAGACATATGTAAAATTCACAAACATACAAACTAGACTATCTTATGTGTCTCTAACAGAAATGAAACTGGTTTACAATTTAAAACAGAATCTTCGTCGCTTACTTAAGTTAATTTAACGAGTCAGACTGTATTTACAAAGTGTCTTGAAGCGTAAGGAACAGTTTTGCTTATTAAAGTGCCGACAAAAAATGGACTGAAACAGCTTAACCAATCTTAAAGGCAAAGCAAAGACGGGAACTCTGAATTTTATTGTGTTTCGTGGAAATTGCAGATAGATATTAGGTTATAATACTGACGAAAAAAAAATTATATCTAGAGGTACTGTATTAAAGTCTGAGTAATTATAAAATTAAATTATTTTGGCACTTTACAAAATCAAAAAGCAATGTTATTTCGTGTATCCGTCGTGATTATTCTCGCGATTTTAAATGTTTACATCAACATTAGGGCGACTTGCCTATTACTAATCTAGAGTTAACATTATCTCAATTTATCCTAAAACTTATTCCTATCTTAAAATTAAGATTTGGGATAAACAGAGATTAATCGCAAAGCTGAAATTGGCCCTTAGTCCAAGGATTGAGCTACAATAAAAAAAACAACAAAATTCGCGGGCTAGTCCAGCGGCCTGAGCAGGAAAATTTCTGACAACCGTAAATGTATTCGAACTCGATGCGCGTCTATGACATTTGTATGAAATATTAACCAAACATCATCAGTGCGCAGCGAACTCGAATAAATTTACATTTACATGACTTTATTAATCTAAGCATTTACATTAGTTTTTCATGTTCGGGCTACTGATCTTTCCCCTTAACGTGAACTGAAGCATCTTGAATGAATGAAACGAAACACCGCGCCGCACTGCAGTCGGTCGAGAACTCGATAAAAGTGCTCAGACACATTAAAGAAAATTAATGTTTTGCTGCCGACGTCAAGTAGGGAGCTTGAGGTAGTTGGCAAAGTGAAATGGCACGAATAAAGGCGGTGAAAGCGCCGCCCAATCCCACATCGCTTCATACTTGTCAATCGCCTTCGAAAGGAGTTTACCAATTCGTCAGTATTTTAACAGAGTTAAAAACTTAACGAACCAACTTTAAAATGTATCCGATCGTGAAATGTATATGAGAAATCATTTGAATTAACTCTATCGAAAACAAAAATAATCTTGAAAATCGATCCATATTAATATTTGGTGGAGATATCGGAGAGCAAATTTAAAAAAATACAGCGAATTGAGGACCTTCTCCTTTTTTTGAAGTTGGTCGAAGAAAGAGGTTCTCGATTCGGTCAGTTTTTTGGCTTTTTAACGGCCGATTTCAATAAACGATCTCAGCTTAGAGTGCAGATAGATCGTGATTATAAACCAATCAAATCAAATTATTTGACGGAGTCATGTTCAAACTGTGTTCTTATTGGCTAATTGTTTTAATCTATCTGCACATTCGAACTGAGATTGTTTATTGGAACCGGGCGTAAATATGTCACGTTATCTCCGGTAAGTGAAAATGATTTTACACGCTTTATTTCAAGTGTCTTTTTTGTTTGATAGAGCGTACGCTAAGGAAGCTCTCGTTTTGGTCAAGATCTAATAAAGAAGTGAGTATACTCCCAAAGACATTCAACAGTACATAGACGGAACATCAGCGCGAAACTTGTAATCCAAAAGTTGTGATCCCGTGGTCATGAGTCACTCAGTCGTATATGAAACATACGCGCACGAGGTCGTGCCATCGTAGTAATGTTTAGACAAAAATTGACTTACGCGATTCTTGAACATTCACAGAACATTCTAGATGTTGTAATCAGTGGTAAATGGCGTTACTGACGTTTGAGATCAATGTTTTAGTATAGAAACTTGCTTGATAACCCCTCTATAGTTTGTAATATTAATAATATTAGCCCTGTAATATTACTGTCCCACCGCTGAGCACGGGCCTCCTCTACTAATGAAAGGGGTTAGGCCTTAGTCTACCACGCTGGCTTAATGCGGGTTGGTAGACATCACAAACCTTTGAATTTCTTGGGGAGAAATCCTCGGGTATGCAGGTTTCCTCACGATGTTTTCCTTCACCGTTATAGCAAGCAATATTTCACAATGAAAACACACTTAACATAGAAAAGTCAGAGGTGTGTACTCCTTTTTTTGAGGTTGGTCTCGAACCTTCTACACTCGTCTCGGCAGTCCGTACCATTCCCAACGGAGCTATCGCTGCTATCTCCCTTAATAAACAACATCAAAGTAATGGTTATAACTTACCCCAACCAACCCCAAAAAAAAGGAGCACACACCTCTGACTTTTCTATGTTAAGTGTGTTTTCATTGTGAAATATCGCTTGCTATAACGGTGAAGGAAAAAACGTGAGGAAACTGCATACCCGAGGATTTCTCCAAAAGAAATTCGAAGGTATGTGAAGTCTACCAACCCGCATTAGGCCAGCGTGGTAGACTAAGGCCTAACCCCTTAAATTAGTAGAGGAAGTCCGTACCCAGCAGTGGGACAGTAATATTACAGGGCTAATATTATTATTATTAAGGGTAAGTAATGGTTATAACTTTGATGTTGTTTCCCTTAATAACAGATAACTTAATAAAATGACCAACCGGTATTTTTTTTTAAATCGGAGTCTGTTATTAAGTTATTTATGTTATTATGTTTTGAATCTATTAAGTTTTATTTCCACCTAAACTATACATCATCACCCCAAGCAACTGAATTTTTACCATTTAAATTCATGAAGTACGAAATTACATACAAACGGCGCGGTGCGTAGTTATTGTCATGCGATACCCGATAACAATTTAAATGTTTTATTTTTATTGCTTGAGTGCCAAGAACTGTTTCCAATAAGTGGGAAAGTTAGACAATAACGGCACTTCACTTTAAATTTAGTGACTATTTTCCACGCAAATTAATGTTATCGCAACATACATTTTATTGTTTCACATACCGCATCTGTGGCAGGATGCGTAGGAATAATTTTGACAATCGAAATCGTGTCGAAATTGCTCCGTACTATATGTAGCTCGGCCATGAGTTTTTTGATATTTTTCGCTACCGAGTACGTAAAATATTTTTTGTGAAAAACATCTATATTCTCGTAACCGCTAGAGACGTTCGGATGTTTGTCACACAGATATTTTGTGTAGTCGTTAGCGAGAAATTACAAAGTTACTGATGACGTCTTGTTAAAATTTCAAAAACGCGCATCGAGCTCGATTCGAATTACATTCAAAATTATTCTTGTTATCCAGAGATTTAATATGACTAACTATGAAAGTTTGGTTGTATCTGTATTATAAAACTTTCAAATATGTATGAAAGTTCTTATAATTATTATATTGCTTTGAATGCTAGCTACGTATCATAAGGAACATAACATAACATCACATAAGCTCACGCCTGTATCCCAGAAACACACAAATTTCAGACTCCGGGCTGATATGGAAAAATCCAATATCACTTTGCCCGACCCGGGGATCGAACCCGAGACCTCAGAACCGTAGTCGTACCGAAATACCACCACGCCACCGAGGCAGTCTCATAAGGAAATATACATAAATTGCGTAATTTGATTATTGGGTAGGTACCTACATAAAATAAAAAAACCCCATCATTCATTCAGCATATAATTACCTATCAGTAATTTCCATATTAGGAAGTCACATAAAAGAGGGGACGCAGTATTAAATCATAATGATTACCTTCCTGTCGAGGTCGGCGTCGGGAGCTGCTCCGTCCCAAATCGTCAATTGAGACGAACAGTCCTTTTGCTGATCGAAGCCGGCGGGCTCCGTACCAGCCGAGTGATATTTCACAAACGATACCCATACTATTTCATTGGGCCGACCCTGAAATAATAAATCTTTTTAATATCAGCGAAAATAGAATATGTGGAATGATGGATGACATTCATTATTGGTTCACGCCTGTATCTTCGAAACGGTAGGCAGAGACGAACTAGTGAATTAGAACACCCATATTTCGTCGAGCTCATTTCCGTCCCAGATGATGGGGGCAAGCATATCTGACTCAAATTCCAGACACCAAGCTCTTCTTCTACCTGCCCTTATCCCACCTTAGTGTGGGGTCGGCGCAACACACCTTTTCAAACATGTTGCAAAATGGATTTGGCTTTGGTTTTTACGACCGACCGCCTGCCCGACCCCTCTGAGGGATCCAGTCCCGGGAAATTTGAAATTAGTAAATTCACTTTGCCCAACCTGGGAATCGAACCCAGGACCTTACGGTCCACAGCCCATATGTGCTGCCACTAAGCCAAGGACGCAACAATACTCCAAGTTGATACTGAGAAGAAAACCCTAATAGCACTACCCGACCCGGGATCGAACCCGAGACCTCAGTTCGGTAGTCGTACCGTGCACGCAACATAACTACGCCACCGAGGCAGTCTAATCCACTGTGGCAAGATGAATAACGTAGAGTAAATAGTGATGCGGAAACAGTAAATCATCATCATCATCATCATCATCATCATCAGCCACAGGACGTCCACTGCTGGACATAGGCCTCCCCCAAAGATTTCCAGATCGACCTGTTGGAAGCGGCCTGCCAGTAAATACAAATGGAAAATTTTAAACCACTTTAAAACGGAAGTTTATGAATAACGCGATATTGTGCAGCTGAGAAAATAAATAAGCAACAAGAGCTATGAAAATAGTGGAACGTGCTTAATTTCAGCAACTTTATGTAACGAAGTGTATCGTTACAATGTATTTTAGGCATTCAAACGAGAAATAGAAAATTCGAACCCCCAAGCATAACTCGCGAGACTATAGTAGATATTAGATATGGAATAACGTCAAAGGCGGTTGATTTTTAAAGGGTAGTGAGTTCGGCTAACATCGGGCTAACGCTGAGATCTATAGGCGACTAAGTCTGAGTCAAAGAAACGATGAGGATCTCGATGAGGATTTGGAATTTTTAAATCGAACTTTGACTTAGTACGAGTCATTTTGTACAAGAAAATCTTTGCTTAGTCTGTATTTCAGTCTGTTTTTCTTGTAAAAAATGGTTCGGACATCCTTACATTTGGAACTGTCATATTTTTATTGGCGACCTGTCTACAATCTAGCCCTTATTGAGGCTTACTTCGATGATTAGAGTTTAGACTTATCATTAGATGTCTGTAAAGGTAAAAGTACTAGTAATTTCGATAAAAGTTTACGAATAAATGGCGACTGGCTAGCCACTATATTTAAGTTCATCTCATTCATCCAATAATAGCGAACGTATTGTTAAAAAGGCCCTTTTACTGGTTCTATTATGACTCGCGGTGCTGTTACTAATGCGTGGACAACTAAAAGGATGTCAATTGTTAAGCCGGACAAACACTGCTAATCTTATAATAAAAGATACAATAGTATATTCAATATGAGAGTCATTGAACTGTAAATCTGAATGAAATGAAATATTGGCTATGTCCCATTATTAGTAACAGTAGAAGCTATTTTGTATCAGTAACTGTGTATGTATACAACACCCAACGAAATAATCAGTTAGTAAAAGTTATTGCGTTATAGAAAATTAGCAAATCGTAACGCACTAAATCAAAAACTTTGGTGCGTTAATTATATTTAAACAATAATTTATAACTATTTACGATACCAAGAATATTTTGTTCATGGATTAATTAATAAAAATGCATTACAATAACACATGGAAATAAAATCATACGTGGAAAAATTAATCTGGAATAAAAATCATACCTGGAATTAAAATCATACCTGGAATAAAATCATACCTGGAAATAATAGACGCACGACGTGTTAGGCGGTAGGGAGTGACGTGGATTCCGTAACACGCCGCTGGTCTTGTCCGAGGAACGAAGCACGAATCGACACCTGCCGTCCGCGCGCACGTACGAATGCGAATCCTTGTCCACGTACAGCACCTGCGCAAATATATCAATAATCGGTAATGGTTCGACGTTCGAGCTGTGAAATTGGATTTTATTTGTTGTTGGAATGAGATCGAAAAGGAAATCTTTAACAATATTTATAGATTTATTACTTTTACGATAAAGTGTAGTCACGATCGTTGTTCTAGAAATGTAAACGAATATGTAATTACTCATATATAAAGAAATGGCCCATATTTCAATAACCAGATTTTTATCTGAAGGATGTTTTTCGAGCTCTGACTTTTTGACTTGGATGTTTCGTACATTATCTGTCGAAACATTGATATTATTCCCCAAATAAAAATTATCTAAACATTAAAAATATTTGAAAGAGACAGAAAAAGTAAGGTTTATTTATATCATACCATTCAGGACAGGCAACAACTTGACTGTCTCGGTGGCGTGGTATTTCAGTACGACTACGGTTCTGAGGTCTCGAGTTCGATCTCCGGGTCGGACAAAGTGATATTGGATTTTTCCATATCAGCCCGGAGTCTGGAATTTGTGCCCAATATGGCGATAGGCTCGCCCCCTATCACATCTGGGACGGAACTAAGCTCGGCGAAATGTGGGTGTTCTAGTGCGCCTCTGCCTACCCCTCCGGGGATACAGGCGTGAGCTTATATTATGTTATGTAATTTTTTTTTGCGCAAAATCTATCGTGTTTGATATAACTAATTATTCCATGATTGTTTTGTAATAAGCATACCTTATATATGTTATAGTTATCTAATAAGGCCAGAATTAACAGATTCAAAAAACAATGAAAAGGGAATAATAGACATTAACATTTCTGAAACAATGAATATAATATTCTTTAAGAAACTATTGTTCCGAAACATTACCTGGACTTCAAGCTCGAAACCCGGCAGATAGCTCAGCGGCACGGGGTGGAACGGATTATCATATGGAGACGTATGGAATTCCAATAACATATTCGGACCGCGGCTCACTATATCCGGAACGGTATCTCCCCCGCATAGTCGAACTAATACTGGTGAATCTCGAGTAGGTCCGTCCCACACTGTCAGATAGTCTTGAACGACGTTGCATTGGTCCCATATCCTAAAACAAGGTTTAAAAATAGTACCAGCTTTGGAGAAGCGGCCAAAATAAAAATTAATAATAACACCCAACAGTCATACACATAGTTTCCCACACTAGGTATAACCCGTATCGTGGGTATCAGAAAGTATAAGGGACTTACGGTCCCATAACACAGACCCGAAACAAATATCTGTGGGTCACACAAATATTGGTCTCAGTGCGGGAATCGAACCCACGGTCTCTCGTTTCACGGATTTCATTGCTCCACGGAGACTGCCAAACGTTTGATACACAAATATTTAATTTGGATGAGGGTCATGTGATTGCCGTTTATTAATGCAATGAAATAGGTCGAGCAATTCACTCGCCTGATGGTGAGTGACACGACTATTGCAAGTTTAAAAACATAACTGACCGACTTCCAACTTGATCCGATCGTGAATTGATTGATTCAAATTTATATGGGGCCACCCTTGAAATCAGCTATATCCAACACAAAAAGAATTTTGAAAATCAGTCCACATTTGGCGGAGATATCGCGTAACATACATAAAAATACAGACGAATTGAGGACCTTCTCCTTTTGGAAGTCGGTCGAAAAGTAGCAACAACACCCGCACTTTAATAAAAAAAGCACTGTATTGTGCTCGTCACCCTGAGACATTCGATGTTTAGTCTCATTAAGCCCAGTAGCTAATTACACTGGCTACAATGTACTTCAAACTGGAGCATAACGTTTCTTGCACAATGCTGCTGCCGTAGAAAGATATTGAGGTGATACCTACCAAGACGAGGTATCGCAACTACTATATTATTTATAGTAATTGTGAGAACAAGTCTCGTATTTTTCAATACCTAAGACGCAAGTTCATATTTTAATAGGAGTCATGGTCAGTGCTATGAACTATTACTATTCATCACAATGACGGCTGTGACGAAGACTCATCGATATATCTAATAATCTTATCATTGTATAATATTACTACATCACCAGCTACTTATATTTTTTTTATGACATTGTCGTGATTTAAAAAACGATTTATATTATTTCTATATTATCCATGTTGCTACCTAAATACCCCGGATTGTCTATGCTTTGACAGGCTCTACATCTTAAATTACTTGAAGATTTTATCAAAATAATAAATAAATAACACCCAATTGTCACCAGTCCTGACCCCACACTAGTATCTGGAACTATGACACTCTGGGTGTCATAACACCTAGGCCGGAAACACATATTTGTGGGCCACACAAACATTTGGCTCCGTGCGGGGATCGAACCTGGGGCCTCTGGCTTCACAGCCGGCTACTCTGATAATGTGGACATTTATATTGACAGCCAAACGAATACTGATTTCTTAAGTTAACACGAATGTTATACATTGTAATAAAACTCTTTTTACGGATTCTATCATGATTTGGTTTTATTTTTTGCCAGACGAATGTTTGTATGGACTACAGATATTTGTTTCGGGTCTGAGTGTGAGACCGAAAGGCTCTCGTAGTTCCTGATACCCACGATATACGACTCGTATCTTACTGTGAGGTCAGAATTATGGGTGAGACTGTTGAGTGTTATTATCTATTTAGTTCGTACTAATAACAACACACAACATTGATTTATATGTATAGTTGTATTATATCCTAAATGTTAAATAGTTTACAAGTAAATAAATAAATCACATTGATCTATCTTTGTTTAATAATTATCTTTAGAAAAACAAAATACACATTACGACACAGTATTTTATAAATAACAGTAACTTTGAACATTAAAAAGTGACTTAACCTATTGTCAACAAAATAATTATAACTTTACGTACACCCAACAATTTTAAAATGCGCTGATATAGTACAGAACGACTACTGCGGCCATGTAGAAATTAACTAAGCTTGAGAGTCCGAAGGCGATGCCTCGGGCAGGCGGTGGAAGTGGTTGCACAGCATACACTATGGTATACAACACTCGACCAGCTGTGAAGACCCGAAATAGAATAGTTGCCCACGCCGCAGCCGGACCAGTCGTCAGATACAAAGCGCCGAGCACCCAAAACGCAGGAATGTTCTCCAAATCGTTGAGGTGGGCGCGTCTCACGCGCTCCACGTCAGGGTCGTCGTACTTTACTTTTCCTTTCCTCGCTAAAGCGTCCTCTTCGTTGGCGAACACTTTCTTAGCCATCCGCGCTCGCATTGTTAACATGCCCATAGCGAACAGTTTAAACGCCAGAATTGCAGAGTATAGGATGTATGATTGCACTGCCGGGTTTGTTAATTCTATCGACACCATTTTTGTAAGATGATTTAGTCACGCCGTAATGTATTCGTCTCGGTAGTCACCGACTGAATGTTGTATACGAGGCGAGATAAGTGTGGGGACTGTTAATATATATGCTAGATAGAGACGAGTACCGCTCGGACAGCGCAAATTTTTATTATCATCATGACGTTGCAGTTTCTCGGTCATGATGACGATGTTATTTTACTATAATTTGTATTCCTTGTTACATCACTCTATATTAGGTGTCCGCGCACGTTATTGTTCTATGATTATACATGATCATTAACAAAACATTTTTATCGAGCTTATCAATTTTTCTTGCACAATTTATTTTATTTTTGTGTAACATCAACCATTTCGTAATAAGTTAAACTGCATGCTCAGGTACTAGTGCCATTGGATTTTTATACCTATAAAGTGATATTTTAGCATCCATATACATTTTGACAGCCTCCGTAGCGCAGTGTGCGAGTAGCCGGCTGTGACGCGAGAGGCCGCAGGTTCGATTCCCGCATTGAGACAAATGTTTCTGTGACCCACGGATATTTGTTTTAAGTCTGGGTGTTTTGAGACCGACAGTCTCTCATAGTTTCTGATACCTACGATATAGATTAAACCTAGGACTAGGTTTGTGACTGTTGGGTGTATTTATATATTTACACATATACTCGAATATCAAACTTGGGTAAAAAACAGGTTCAAAACGCCTACACTAGGAGGACAGCCGCATACATCATTGTGTGAACCGTGTAAATAATTCTGCAACCTATGAATAGATAGAACAGAAGGGTGGCCCGGTTAGCGACAGATCAAGTGGTTGGAGTCAATACAAGATCCAAAACGTAGCAATGTTTCCTAAGGGCGACTTGCACCACTATTACTAACCTACAGTTAATGTACTTCATGTAATTACAGATAATATATGACGAGATTTAATGAATTACATGTAATGAATTAAATGTCATTCATATATTTCTTTTTCAATTTAACTTGAGGTTAGGACTAACTGTAGGTTAGTAATAGTGGTGCAAGTTGCCCTTAATCGTTGAGATAGGCGCGTCCAAGCCACTCCACTCCACTGCATTCATTGACCTTCAGTTTTCCTAACAAAACATTCTCGTATGGGATTAACATACACGCCTTTGATAGCACGTTTGATAGTAGATAACGACGTAAGCGACAGAGAACAAATATCATTGAATGAACTATTTAACCTTGCACTAATGTCTTGCTAAATAATACCACCCATATATTATCTTTGTAATACTACTTTTGCACGACAAATGCACGACGAAGTAATGCGCGAAAATTGTAATTCGCGGTCAGTATAACAAATACTTTTTCGAATAAAATAATAAATATAGTGTTATATAAACATGTTAGCCATTTTATACAACCGAATACAGTAATAAAGTGCATAGTTTTGAACTGCAGCGTTGCCAAAATGTATTTCAAAATATTGTTGGAACACTAATGCGAAAGTTTTAATCCCAGCATACATTACACTCCGCTCAAACTTAAACGAAGTAGAAAAACGAAGTATGTGAAAATATATTTAATAATAAATTTCATTACTTTTAGAGAACTGTACTTAGCCCGTAATAATATCATATGCATTTGTAAACGCGTATAAATAGTATTTTATGTTTATGTGGTGATATAGAAACTAAGCTCGGCGAAATGTGGGTGTACTAGTTCGCTAGTGCACCTCTGCCTACCCCTTCGGGGATTCAGGCGTGAGCTTATGTTATAGAAATCTTCATTGTAGACCATACATAGAATGTCAGTAATATAATCCACTTCAACCTGCCCTTATACCACCTTAATGTTGGGTCATGTTGCAGAAATGCTTTAGCTTAGTTTACGACCGGCTGCCTGCCTGACATCAACGCCCCTTCTGGGATATCCAGTCCCGGGCAAATCAAATTAAAAAAATCGCTTGGCCCGTTCTGGGAATCGAAACTAGGACCTTCAGGTCCACAGCCCATATATGCTGCCACTAGACCAAGCAAGTGACACACAGTTATATAGCCCACAATATCAAAATAGTCGCTATATGTAATTTAAGCTTGGATCTTTGTACAAGAATTATATTATTATTCATGTAATTTAAAGCTGATTTTTCGCTTGGTTGGTTTCGTTCTAGTTTCTGCTACGTAACAAACATAATGTAAATATGCACAAAAGATTTCTGTGTTCCGTGGTGTTAATGTGTAATATAAACAAAAATAGACCGCTTCCAACAGGTCGGTCTGGAAATCTTTGGGGGAGGCCTATGTTCAGCAATGGACGTCCTATGGCTGATGATGATGATGATGATGATAAACAAAAATATAATATGGTTGCAAAATAATACCTACGCATTACTTATTTCTTTCTCATATCAGCAGGTCGAAATTCACATTCGTCGAAACATTATCTAAGAAACGCCACAACGCGACGTTGCGATCGACGACGAGATCCCGCAGCGCACATCGTTGAGATCGACGGAACGTTCAACGTTGTTGGGTACTTGGGTCTTAGAGAATACCATTTTCCATACATTTATGTCAAACGCCTCGCTCGAGAGAGCTAGTTCGCATAAGCGCCGTCATCACGCATAGCGCTAGTGCGTGCGCTTTTTACCTTGCTGAATACAAAAATGACAACATCGTTGCCGCAACGTTGCCACAACGTTATTTTCACAAATGAAACCTTAGAGAATCGACCTGCAGATAAGCATGATTTTAGTCATGAGTGGTGGTGCCACGCTGTTGACAGTTATGTCTACATCAAGAATGGACAGGCTCGACCGTTTGGTACCACTGTGTCAAAGAAATTTGACTTAAAGCTTCGGTGAGTGAGATTTCCGCGCGGATTTCTCAATCCCTTAGGCTGGCAACGCACTCATGACTATTTTTGTCTCTTGGCTGTATGCGTATGGGCGGTGTAGATCACTTACCATCAGGTGACCCATGAGGTCGTTTGCCAGTCTCTGCTATAAAAAATAAGCTAACTGTGAATTTCAGAATTCGACGTAAATGCGTTATGAAAAAATATAGTAATCTTTGGAATATTAAAAGCATAGGTTCCTACAATTTTATCTGTACCTAATGTTCTTTGAACAAAAAAGTAATTTAATACTTACTTTAAAACACGTTGACTGCGGTCATACTTCACTATTTGATCTTTGATATGTATTTTATGACTGTTCGTCTGTCTTACTGCTAGTAGAACATGTTTATCTGCCGGTATCTGAAAAAGAACATCCTTTTGAAACTGTACTTTAAACTGATTTTAATTAAGTCGTATATTGTGTTCCGAAATGTTTTCTGGTATACGTTCGCATGTAATTTTCAACCTTATACGAATAAAGCTAAGAATAATTTTTCAGTACCATTCGAAATAATACGTGCAAATTAATTATGTAAGGGTAACTTTAGCAGTTGGGTGTAAATTTTGCATTAAATATTAATTTAAAGAGCTACATTAACCACGAACATCCATTTAACAGCGCTATATAAGGATATTTATATTAACTTTAAAAGCTATTTAGTTATTTTTATAATATAATGTGATTTTTTATTACAAAATTTACTGATAATTATGTATTCTTAGTATTGAATACAAATAAAACGTGTTCAGTGACATAATATGCATAAAAGTCGACTGCTAAAACGATTCAGCCTCAATTTGATTACAAGAGTTCAGAGGTGACTTAATCACTTTTTATAATAATCACAAGTTTAAAAACTTAACGGACTGACTTCAAATCCGATCGTGACCAAACAAATAAAAAAAAAATACAGACGAATTGAGGTCCTTCTTTTTTGAAGTCGGTCGATACTTAAGATTCACAATTATTTAAAGTTGTTTTATTTTCTTCAAATAATATCAATATATTCAATATATTAATTTCATCTAAACTTGTTAGAATAATGTTATTTTTAACCAACAAAAGATGCAAATTATTCTCGACAAGTTAGCATTCGATCGCAAATTACTTTCCTAGTACGGCGGCGCCTTAACATACATGAGGAATAACCACAGCCCACTTGAATAATTCGTCAGAGCGTGCTGAAATGTACAGTTGGTAGTTCTGGCTGCGACCCAAAATACTGTGACGTCCCTAAATCACACATTTCCGCAAAGCTTTAATAACGAAAAATAGTTTCTTGAAATTATTAATTTGGACTGCCTCGGTGACTTGTATTTTGGTATGATTACCGGTCTGAGGTCTCAGGTTCGATTTCCGGGTCGGGCCAAGAGATATTGGGTTTTTCGTATCAGCTCGGAGTCTGGAATTTGTGCCCGTTGTGGCGATAGGTTCGCCCCCTATCACATCTGGAACGGAACTAAGCTCGGCGAAATTTGGGTGTTCTAGTTCACTAGTGCGGCTCTGCCTACCTCTCCGGAGATACAGACGTTAGCCTGTTTGTATGAAATAATTAATAGATCAATTTTATTTTTAAGGTCATTATCTAAAGATATATTCCAAGTAGTTAACATTACATTTGAATAATTTATGACCTGAATACCGGCACTAAGTCATTCATAAATTATAATATTAAAGATTATAATATGTTCGGTGAAGTATGAAATTGTTGGGGCTTT
This sequence comes from Clanis bilineata, assembly GCA_036417725.1. Lineage (NCBI taxonomy): Eukaryota > Metazoa > Arthropoda > Insecta > Lepidoptera > Sphingidae > Clanis > Clanis bilineata. Next base: position 7,601,552 of record CM071144.1, on the reverse strand, counting down.
CTGAATTTAGATTAATGCAGATATATTTTAGCGGTAAACTTAGTAAAAAACCTATATAAAATTAAATATTCCAAAATTTCACATTCACATGATTATTTGGCATCCTGGATTTTGGATGTGATGTGTACGGGCTGTGGACCGGGAGGTCCTGGCTTCGATTCTCAGGTCGTGCAAAGCAAATTTACTAATTTAATTTGCCCGGGACTGGATCCCTCATAGGGGGTTGACGTCAGGCAGGCGGCTGGTCGTAAAAACTTAGCCAAATCCTATCTGCAACATGCTTAAAAAAGTGTGTTGCGCCGACCCCACATTAAGGTGAGATAACGGCAGGTAGAAAGAAAGAAGATTTTGGATGTGAAATACCTGGACTCCCGATTCCGAGTTCGACTCACAAATCGAGGACCAGTGTTCCTCTAACACCATTTTCCAGATGCGCCAATGGGGTTGACGCCAAACAGGCGGTCGTAATACTAAGCCGAATCCTTTCTACAACATGCTTGAAAATGTTGCGCCGACCCCACATTGGAGTTGGATCCTTGTATGTAGAAATATTATTAGGTATTAGAAAATATACGGAAAGTTTAACACATCAAAGCAAAGTACAATTGTGTTATGAGAACTTAGCTTATAACGATATGATGCCCCTATCTCCATTCTTACTATTTGTATGAAGAGTGTAAGCAAAAGTTTTCAGTAAAACTGAACTAGTGCTCAAAACTTACACCAGTTACACATGAGATACCATAATCTTAGTTATATAAGTGTAACTAGTTTTATAAGTGTAACGATGTTGTGCACATTGCTTTTTTGTCTACGTAACTTAATCGTTTTATTTTGTTATTTCCATTTATTTTCTTCACACTTTCAAATCGTCGATTTAAACTCGGTTCGTTTTATTATGTTTAGTGTTTGCGATTTTTATATTATATGATATTTATGTATTACAAATTTATGCCATTTGGCATAACTTGTGTATTTGGGAAATACCAACCCTTACCAACTATGCCGACCCTGGATGTATATTAAAGGAACGATATGCTACTCATATATTTGAAAAGCAGATTATATTAGATATTCAATGTCAAAAACTGAGTATTGAATTGAGTAAAGATAGGAATACATAACTACGGTTGCACGTAACTCAATATCTCAGGATGATAATTACTTCTTGCTTTATTCGCTTTGCCCGACCAGCCCGCCTAGCATGCGCGCCATGAGATATCCCAATAATCGGCTGTCGAAATGTTGTCTACCTGTTGTCTACAATATTGTATGGAAATAAACGAGGACGCATGTTAGTGTCCGTAGACAAATAGGGAAAACCGGTTATAACAGGACAAAAAGCGTAGACAAAATGTTCTCGTGGTGCGCATGCTAAGCGGTCTTGGTATCGAACCCAGGACCTCCCGGTCCCGGCGCATATATGCTGCCACTAGACCAAGAAGGCGACTCCGGATGGTAATTACTAATTAAAATACTTATATTTCTACTTACTTTAGTATGCTCAATGCGGTATGTACAAGTGGCGTTCCGTGGGTACACGCCGGGGAAGTTCGGCGATTGTATCCGGCAGGCTCTCAGGTCACAATCGCTAAGTATGCGGTCGCAGTAGGTGCCGACGACTTTCTCCCCCCTCCACGCCCCTACGGTCGCGTTCCCGTACCGCAGCCGAGCTTCACTGCGTCTCAGAAACTTGTACGCCAACTTGAAGTCGAAATTGTATCCAACACCCTACAAACAAATAGGGTTGTCAGAACAAATAGCTGAAGACAAATGAAAGTGCGCTCATTATCTCTTCCCGGAAGTTACGTGGTATGACCTGACAGATGACTTCTCATATAGATTTTAACAACGCTTGTGCGATGTGGCCCTTAACTGATTAGGATTTTATAACTTAAAATATAATACATACATACATAAGCTCACGCCTGTATCCCCAAAGGGGTAGGCAGAGGCGCACTAGCGAACTGGAACACCCACATTTCGCCGAGGTTAGTTCCCTCTCAGATGTGTTGGGGGGCGAACCTATCGCCATATCGGGCACAAATTCCAGACTCCGGGCTGATACTGAAACATCCAATATCACTTTGCCCGATTCGGGTATCGAACCCGACACCCCAGCACCATGGTCGCACCGCGCACGTAATACCACTACGCTACCAAGATAGTCAAAATATAATATTTATTTCATATACATCTTTTTGTCTTATGTACACTTTTATGAAATGAAATGGTACGTTTTAGCAATCATCAATTTCCACAATTCAAAGTATCTCTCTGTTGTTCTTGTGTAACCGGGCTTATTATGACCGGCCCAGAGATTAATTGTATAGTCCTGGGTACTAATTCGTAAAAAAAAACAAAGATTGCCGAAGACCATAACCGCATAATTCGTAGAAGATAATTTTCTAATTCACAAACCTTCCGAACCAAAATCCTAAAATATCAATCCCGGCAGTTATCATTTGAAATTCCATTATTAAATTATTTTATTAAGCCCGTAATAACATTAATTACTGTAATTGTGCGATGGTTTTATCCCGCACGGTCCCTAGAGGGCGTCCGTAATCGTCGCTTAATTAATTGATCGAAAGTTCAACCCTTGGTGCACATAATATGGCTGCTAAAAGCAGATAAAGGAAAGGCGGTGAACCGTGAAAGCGGGGCGATGTGAAATATTAGTCAAGTCGTAGGCGAAAACATGTAGTTAGTTACGTCACGTCAGAAAACACAAAGGGATGCTTAGTAAGTGACTCTTAATGAAGATAAATACCGTTGTTCATTTATAAGGATTAACTTTGCTCGGCAAAAACTCTAATTAAACATGTCACGTCACGATGTTAACAGCTCGCATATCAAATTGCGTACGTGTGCTTGGATAAAGCGGCTCACTCAGTTTTGGTAGAACCCTTTTCTATACAAAAATTAATTTACATTAACTGTTCATTTTAATTAAGGTAACATATTACATGCTACAATGAAAGTTATGCGTTTCAGCAAGCTTTGCTAAACTGACTTTAAAGAGCAGGAGGTTTTTAATTCGTTTCCATATTTCCGTATTCTGGTCTTCACTAAACATCTGATTATGGAATATGGGGGAAATAAAAAAGTATGTTACATAGACTCACAGCTGTATCCCCGAAGTAGTAAGCAGAGGCGAACTACAGAGTTAGAACATCCATTTTTCGCCGAGCCTATTTCCGTCCCAAATATTATGGGGGGCGAGCCCTTCGTCATATCGAGGACAAATAGCTCCGAGCTGATACTGAATAGTAAAACCCAATATCACTTTGCCCAAACCGGAGTTCAAACCCGAGACCTCGGGACGGTGGTCGTACTGTGCACATACACACATATAGAGGCAGTTTTTTGTGTCTAAAAAGTATTTGAGACACAAAAAGAATACATAACTGTTACTGTAGAAGGCACGCCGTACTTATACTTCTAGGTGTTTTTATTTAATTTGTGTATTATTAAAAATAATAATCCTATCATGACGTATTCAATCACAATCACATATTAAGGGCCACTTGAAGCTCCGCGAAAAATCCCTATTTATCCCAAATCTTTTTTTTTTTTTTTTTTTTTTTATAGCAGAGATTGGAGCAAACGAGCAGATGGGTCACCTGATGTTAAGTGATCTCCACCGCCCATAGACACCCAAGACAAAAAAAAATCATGGGCGCGTTGCCAACCTAAAAGGAGGGAATGGAAGGGGAGGGAAGGGGATTGGGAACGGGAGTGGGGAAATGGGCCACCGGAAATCTCACTCACCGAACGAAACGCGACAGCAAGCTGCCACTTTACGTCGGTTTTCTGTGAGACAGTGGTATCTAACCGGTCGAGCCGGCCATCCGTGCTATAGACGTTACTGTCTACAGCGTGGCTCTACCACCTTAAAAAATCTTGATTTAAAGCTAAGAGTGAGCTGCAGGATAAACCGAGTTTAGGTTTAATTCTACATTAATAATAGCGCTGCAAGACGCAATAAGTGTATTGTATTAAAACTCGTCCGGATCCTATAATTTATATAGTTGTCATGATGAGTCATGACGGAATATCAGATAGTCTGTTATCAGAAAGATTAGGACACGTTTGTATTGTTACAACTTACACGCAATGGACACAATATTTTATGCTCGCGAACAATAGTTATCTAATTCTAACGATCATAATAACATTGTAATGACATAATACTTTATCGTCACTGGATATTTTTGTATATTATAAATAAGTGAAGAGGAATGACATAAATCTTTATATAGCATATGTTCAGCAGTGGACGTCCTATGGCTGATGATGATGATGAATGAGATAAAGAGTCTTTACACTTGTTATATGTGAGTTGCGGTCAATTGACAGAAACGTAATGCTCAAATTCTATGTACCGAACAGACTTTCTAGTAGTATACATATATATATATATATATATATATATATATATATATATATATATATATATATATATATATATATATATATATATATATATATATATATATATATATATATATATATATATATATATATATATATATATATATGTGTCTTTGAATTAAATAGATAGATAAAAATATGGATATAAAGATACCCACTCTCATTATGAATAATTAATAGAATATGTTTTATATTCAATACATACATTATCACACTTTTTACACAACTGAATAACATATATGTCGTCATGATCGTAAAATAATGTCGGTTCTGAAAAAAAAACGAAATTCATATTTATTATATTTGGATACTACACTGCTTAAATATATTATAACTAGGTAAATTAAAAAAATCTACGTATTTTAGATATATGCCAATTTTCATAACTACAGATTTAGAATTAAAAAAGTTATGTTAAGAAAACGAACACTTAAAAGTAAAAAATAACAACAATGTCTTACTTTCTTTGGAGTCGGTGCTGAAGCCGAAGCAGATTAAATGAAAAGGTACCGAAATTGATGTTATTTTTTACTTTTAAGTGTTTGTTTTTGAAGTCGGTTGTCAGTTTTTGTTAAACTTTAATTATTATTTATCTATTTTTAGTATAATATCGAAAGAATTATCCACCAACTCCTAATAGTTAAGGAGTTATATTTTTCATCATCACCTCAGCAACATGACATGATGAGTAGCAGACGGAAATATCTGAATAGTTTTAGGAAATATATAAAACACACTATGGGTCCCTATAAAATTTGAGGGTTGCCCTCGATTTTTCTAGAATCCCATCATCAGATCCCGACTTGGTGCCAATGAGACCACCTGGGAAGGATACCGTTTTAAACAAAAAAAGAATTTCTCGAATCGGCCCAGGCGTCTTCGAGTAATAGTAAACATACATTAAAAAAAATCCGACGAATTATGAACCTCCTTTTTTGAAGTCTGTTAAAACAAATTATTTGAAATGGTGCCCTGTAAAGATTAATATTTTTCAGATCCGTCACTGTTCTACGACTATGACGGTGTGTAAAGTAAAAACCCGTAAAACTCGCTATTCGCAGTAGCTTTTCGAGATTTTCCAGCACATTCGTAGTCCATATAGTTACTTTGCATCGCATCTCTTGTTACTTCATTCTGTTTTGAATACACTCAACTGAGTGCTATCGCAAATTCAGCAAATATTTTCCCAAACCCATAAAAGAATTTACATTGGACACATATACATGATGTGGGTATATAGCAAAGAGATAATTGACAGCCTCCGTGGCGTAGCGGGCGAGTAGCCGGCTGTGAAGCGAGAGGCCGTGGGTTCGATTCCCGCACCGAAACAAATGTTTGTATGACTTACAGATATTTGTTTCGGGTCTGGGTGTTGTGAAACCGAAGGTCTCTCGTAGTTTCTGATACACACGATACAGGTTTTACCTAGTGTGGGATCAGGACTATGTATGTGACTATTGGGTGTATTTGTGTATTTATATGGATAGAAGGAGAGAAAATATAACTCCGCACCAGGATCTTTTTTTTATCCGAGCATGGAAATGTGATGACATTACCTGATGAAAAAGTGTAGTGCAGTCCAAAAAACCAGTGAACACCGACATTCAATGACTTTATCGGTAGTCACCAAAATCATGCAGGTCTATTTAAGACATTTTGACTACCTCTGCGGCGTAACTAAGCACGGCGAAATGTGGATGTTCTAGTACGCTCGTGTGCCTCTAGAGGCCTACCCCTCGGTGATACAAGCGTCAGCTTATGTATGTATGCATCAATCAGGTACTTCACCCAGTATAATAGATTTCAAATAACGCCCCTCAGAGGCGACTCGGCCACCAGCCGCCGAGCGGTTAATGTAAAATGCTTTATTATTAATAATAGACAGCCTCCGTGGCGCAGTGGGCGAGTAACCGGCTGTGAAGCGAGAGGCCACGGTTCGATTCCCGTATTGAGACAAATATTTGTGTGGCCCACAGATATTTGTTTCAAGTCTGGGTGTTGTGAGACCGAAAGTCTCATACTCTCTGACACCCACGACACAGGTTATTACCCCATACCTAGTATGGGGTCAGGACTAGGTGTGTGACTGTTGGGTGTATTTATTTATTTATTTATATTTATAGGGCCGCTTCCAACAGGCATACAAAGGACATTATATTTTAAAATTCTAACCTGTTGGCTTAGCCTGTCCAACCGCAGCGTCATGTTGATAGAATCCGACTCGCTAAAGTAGACGGTGTACCCCCATGCTGAGCCGCACCACTGTCCCATGGGTGGCGACGGGCTCTGCTCCACGATGGTCATGTGACCATCCGGACACCCATCAGATGTGAATGACACGAACTTCCCCACAGTAAACGTGTCAAACGTCAGCTGAAACAAAATCAATAATACAATCACAGGTTACAATGTTTACTTGCGAACTGTAGCACGAATGACTTTCGAACACGTATTCGAATCGATCAACGAATGCGGTACGGCTTAAAGGAATTTATTTTCAACCTACTTCAAAAGAAGGAGATTCTCCACTTGTCACATTTTTTTATACTTATCGCTATTTCTCCCAAATGTGGCCCTTATTACTATTTCAATTAAGATCGGATAGTTTTTATACTTGTGATTATAGAGGTATTTAGCCTTATTCAAATATTCTGTGATAAAATAAATGTGTTGAACGACTACTACGCTCGATTCGAATGCGTGTTCGAAAGTTATTCACGCTACGGTCTCAGAATTTATAAGCAGTAAATCTGAGGCAACTTTGTATGTAATTTGTTCGTTTGTTGACGATGGATTTCCGTAGAAATAACTGATTTGTAGTTTGTCATCCCTGTAAGTGTACGATAAACATAGTGATTGTTGGCGTAAATCAATGATTGGTATCCATGGAATTTAGTACAGTGTGTCTAGTGCGAGTTTGTTTAACTTTTAAACACGAGGACTTTAACGAGACGTACGATCGAATCTGTGATGCCAGCTCCGATAATTAAAAATCTGTAGGTTTAACTAAAAAAAAATTTACATCAACTTAAAAAAAACCCGTAGGTATACATACAGTTTTGTGTTTTGTGCTTTGTGTTTTGTACTTTGTACTTTGTGTGCTTTATGTTGTAAATTAATAAATTCCGCAAAATTTAGTAGATTTATGAATATATTAGGTCTGGCAATCATTTCTAACAAAATGATAGCTACGTTATCGCGATCGAATTCGTAAAAATACTCGCACAAACTCGCACTCTAGTGTGTCTACACACAGTACTGAGTTATACTTGTGTATGTGTGTACAATTTTCTTCATAATAATTGTTCGTACAGTGAGGAACTCACTGAGGTTGTAGTAGTGAATTAATTAATAAATAAGAATTATTATTGATCTAAATGCTATAACAAATATTCTATTATAACGAAACAAGGCTTAAATCGATATTCTTCTCCCATTCCACGAAGACAGCCACGAAGGGTGACGATATCTACTAACCATCATAATATTGCTCTTTTCCTCCTCTGCCTTTAGGCAATTTAAAAAAAACTCATCAAGATTGTATTGTAGACAAAAATAAATATTTCATAAAATCTAAGAAAAAATCTCAAAGATTATTGAAATCATTAAAAAGTTCGGCGTAATTGTATCTGAATCATCCCCATTAAATAATATAATAACTCAAACGAAGCGTGGGTTTTTAATGAGGAGCTCGTTTATCGATACTTTTTTCCTTGACAGCTATTATGCGTATGTTAAACAGAAAGCGACGTGAAAGCGTAAAAAGCGGCCCAACAAAATTGTAGTCTAACACACTTCTATTTCGCATGTAACATGATTCAAGCTACTACATGGGACATAATACAATAAAGTGACCATTTATTTATTTAAAGCGGAACATCCTTGTCCTCGTCATATCTTTGGTCTACTGGCAGTATATGTATAAGGATTATGGATCGGGAGGTACTAGGTTTGGCTATTAATATTTTACCATTTTACGTACGGAAACAGTAGGACAGAAATTTTAAAAGCGATAATATTCCGCTCAATGTCTGCGTATGGTCACATTACTTATACATTACAAAATAAAAACGCCTCGCCACGTTATTGCTTCGCTACTTCTTTGTCAAGGGCTTTATATAAATACAAGGAGGAAAAATGACAAAAGATAGACACCCAGAGTACGCGTTCGCAACAATCGAAGGGGTTCAGATGTCGAATCATTAAGAATATACAAAAATAGTATCTTTGTATACCGCTTGATTGACGACGAAAATATGGGTATATGCTTTGATCTGTATCGCTGGGTTTAAGGAGGCTTGTTACCAAGTAATTGGCTACCAAATTGCTATCGGAGTATACGTAACAGGAATGTGAAATGAAACCATATTATATCGAAAGCTGATTGTGTAATTCATCAAAGAGTTTTAATATTACTAACTATAGAGGGGCTATCAGGTTTTTTAATTGACGTCAATAACGCCATCTATCACTTATTACAATGCGAGCGCGCTAATTACAATTAACACCCTAGAATGTTCTGTGAATATTTAGAATCACGTAAGACAATTTTATTGTCTAAACATTATTACGCTGGCACGACCTTACGTATGTTTTAAATACGACTGAGTGACTTATGACGATGAGGTAACAACTTTGGATCACAAGTTTTGTCCTGTTGTCCCATCTATATACTTTTTGATGTCTTTGAATGTCACATGTGAGTTAAAGAACATGTAGGCGTCGTAGCGTAATTACTTCATTGGAAATATCACTAGGTAGAAAGATGTTGCCAGTTTAATAGGTAACTCTTACGTCAATGCTGCCACGTAATAGAATGAGAAAGGAAATAATAAAATATACTAGATGTCAAGGTTTATATTGGATCAATTTGGTCGTGCGACGATGATGATTGATGACGGATAGTTAAGAATCCCCTGAGTGACCATATTTATTGACGCGGAAATGATTTGAATCAGTGGAAATCATTAAATTGTAACTAAAGCATAATAAATAAATACTTAAAAGTCGCTAATAATATAATTTTTTGCTCTCTTTGGTGCCAAGGCTGGGGAAAATGAATTGACATAGATGCATTTAGTACCAACAATGTTATTATTATAGACTTTGGAAGTTTTTAGTTATTATTAAAGTTTATTTTTGCTTTCAATATCAGTAACAATTGTAAAATGTAACCATAACATTTTAGTAGTAGGAACAAGCATTAGAAGTTTTACGTATGGAAGAATTATAAGAATAGCCGAATAAAATCTTATATAACTGCCTGCCCTTATCCCACCTTAATGTAGGGGCGGCACAACACACTTTTTCAAGCATGCAGAATAGATTTGGCTTAGTTTTTACGACCGGCTGGCTGCCTGCCCGACGTCAACCCTCTTCGGGATCCAGTCCCGGGGAAATTAAATGAGAAAATTGGCTTTGCCCGACCTGGGAATCGAACCCAGGAGCTCACGGTCCACAGTCCATATATGCTGAATAGCCGAATGAAATGTAATGTAAATTTATTAGAACTAGTCTTTAGCCTCATGTTTTTTCACACACACATACACACATATAACCTCACGCGTGTATCCCCGAAGGGGTAGGCAGAGGGGCACTAGCCAACGAGTACACCCACATTTCGCCGAGCTTAGTTCCGTCCCAGATGTGATAGGGGGCGAGCATATCGCCATATCGGGCACAAATTCCAGACTCTTGGCTGATATGGAAACATTCAATATCACTCTGCCCGACCCGGGGATTGAACCCGAAACCTCAGAACCTTTAGTCGTGCCGAAATACAACTACGCCACCGAGACAGTCAATTGATTTTCCAATACTTATTTATAACATTTACAATCTACACCACCCTTGTGATTACAGGTTGTTACTGACATGACAACGTTCGACAGAAGGTACGTGTTAGGGGGGAAACTGACGACTGTATTATTACTGACCTGTATAATGTCACCGTAATTGCCACCCATGGCGGTGAAATTTAGATGGCATATGAACGGGAGATGGTCTTCTCTAGGTCGCCTCACTTCAAGCTCGTAGGTACGTCCCACATCGCCCATATAAGTCCTGTTGCAGGCTGCGGACAAATTATAAAAAAATATATAATCTATATATAATAATAAATTAAAAACTTAATAGACCGACTTCCAATTTTCCGATCGTTGCACGACCAAATTTATATGGGACCACCCTTGAAATAAGCTCTATCGAACACAAAAAGAATTTTGATAATCGGTCCACATTTGGCGGAGATACCGAGTAACATACATAAAAAAAATACAGACGAATTGAGGACCTCCTCCTTTTGTGGAAGTCGGTCGAAAATTCTCAATCATCAATACTGCGGCCTGAGCAGGAAAATTTCTGACAACCGTAAATGTATTCGAACTCGATGCGCGTCTATGAAATTTGTATGAAATATTAACCAAACGTTATCAGTGCGCAGCGAACTCGAATACATTTACATTTACATTAGTTTTTCGTGCTCGGCCTACTTATAATAAGAATGTAAATTTTGCATTACATAGATTTGCAGAAAAACGAATTGTGTATATTTTTTTTATTATTATTTTCTTAGGCAGTGCTTTGGATCTACTTTTAGTTTTGCATTCGGAAACACCATGGACCGTCTTAAATTAATATCCTAGATACAAGCAGCAATACGTGATGATTATTTTATTTATTTCTAAAATCAAAACAACGTTCTCTATCTCATATCTCTATTTATTTAGCGACACAGTATTACTATTTCTGAGGTCCACGCGAATGTAGTCGCGAGTAAAGCTAGTTAAATAAATAATAAATCACTCATTCAGTAGTCATTCATAATAAATATTATTAAAACATATCTTTACGTCTCCTATATATTATGATCTAGAGCCATTATCATGGTATTTGAAAATAATATTATGATTAAAGAACATTTATCCACAATAAACACAACTAATAGTCTATAGAGGTATATTATTATAATCTTGAGCCATTATCATGATATTTCAAAATAATATTATGATTAACGAACATTTATCCATAATCAAAACACAACTAATAGTTACATTAAAATATAACCAAGGTAAATAAAGCCGTCAAAGCGAAGCAGAACATCCCAAAATTATGCAAGTCATAATAAATTCCCTCATACCTGTATTGTTAATCCTTTCAAAACAAAAATAGGGAAATGAGAAGGAAAAAGATTTTAACAAAGCGGAGCTCACAAAGGCCGGCCATATTTACGATCTTAAAAAATGCCTTTTGTCTGTTCCAACATAAGACAAGTGTAGGCTATTAATTTGGCTCTATTGTGTGCGTTAATAAACATGTTTTGTTTAGTATAATTTATTAAGGCGAGGCTTCCGACTGGGAAATGTAAACAGCACGTGAAAACAGCGGTCGTATGTCAGGAGGGACAAGGTAAGGCTTGGCCGCATTTTGATTTTAGTGTTGGGTTTTAACCCCCGACAAAAAAGAGGGATGTTGTAAGTTTATTGTGGGTATCTGTCTGTGGCATCGTAGCTCTTACACTGATTTAACGTTTTTCATTTAGTTTTTTTAAGGTTTGTTCCAATGTTATTCCACAGTCTTTTTAACTGCCTTTTTTGAGTAGATTGTAGAAAAGACTCGGCTTAATTTTTACAACCAGCCCTCAACCTGACATACTAACAATTATCAACCCCTCCATAAGAAAATTAAGGACTTTGCATGACTACGAAAACGTGAAGCATGCCTAATACATATATGAGAAACCAAAATGGCGACTTGGGGAAAGAAAGAACCTTACTGGGAACTTACCTTAACCTACTTAAAGAATCTTATATATCTTATATTATAGCATATAGACACCTTCTTCACATTCCGAAATTAGTATAAATATAATATAATAAAATCAATAAAATATTTATACTTTATTTAAATCTTATGACACGGCGTCAACTTACATGTAAATAGAACACGAAACTAAAATGACGGAACCGGCTTCAAAGTAAACACCCTTTTGCCAAGTCATCTTATTCCATGACTTATTATCATTTATGCCAAGTCCTTATTCTTTTCTTTTGTAGATGAAAAGCTCATTGCCTGAGTTGGGATTCGAACTTTGATCCATAGCCTTTGAGCCATTTCATCCTTTGATCCTTTGAACTTTGATCCATAGTCTAGTAGCAATGTATACACATTGCTACTAGACCAAGAAACCAATGGTTTTAGTCCACGGTAGGTTTAGATTTTTAACCAATTTCATATATGGTAGAAATTTGTATAATTTTAATTAAAAACACATATTGTATGTATGTGGTAAATACAGAGAAGAAATTATTACATGAAACACATTTGGGAATACATTTCTATTCCACAGTAATATGTCATCAACTTAGTATAGACGAATTCTAAATGGATCCGCTATTTGTACATAAACTAAAGGATCTGAATACGGAACGGCGCGAACAAAAGTGTTTACTCAGCGAACATAATTGAGGCATCAAAGACACTGTTAGGTGCCGGCGAAGTTTTCTCTAAATGTGAACCGAATTGTTCAGAGTTCTGCGACATTACTAAGCGTTTACGATATAATGACGTCATTGGCGTTTCATTTACGAGTCTCAATCGCTATTCAAATTTCAAAGCAATAGGGTTTCCGTAGATTAATTAAAGGAAATATTAAAATATATTGAAAGGGAAAATTGAATGAAAAAGTATTTTCCGGGTTGTTATAGAATTAAGGATTTTGTAAAATAAATAATGTTCAACGATTTTATTTCCTGCTAAAGAAAAATATAATCAAGGTTTAAAATTCGCCTTTTTAAAATTACACTGTAAAATTAGTGACTTTATAGAGGTTTCAGCAGTGGACGTCCTGTAGCTGATGATGATGATGATGATAGAGGTTTATCTATGGTTCCTTGTTGCCTTCTTGGTCTAGTGGCAGTGTATATGGGCTGTGAACCGGGTTGTCCTGGGTTCAATTGTCAGGTCGAGCAAAGCGATTTTACTAATTTGATTTACTAGGGACTGGATCCCCTAGAAGGGGGCTGACATCAGGCAAGCACTCGGTCGTTAAAACTAAGCCAAATACTTTCTACAACATTTTTAAAAAGTGTGTTGCGCCGACCCCACTTTGCGGTGGGATAAGAACAGATAGAAAGAAAAAGAAAATGCTCAAGTTCAGGCGAAGTGATAACGTCTCGTACCTTAATGGATCTTAGCACTAAGCCGGAACAAAATTCGAGAAAAATAAAGATATTCTAACTGAGAAGCCAGAGCCGTCGAAAACAAATTAGAACATGCAAGTCAAGAAAATGTTCGTATAATACAAAGCGTGTGCTAAAACCATAGCTCCTGTCGACATGGGGACACGTGTGTCGGGTGTTGCACTAATTATGTGCAAACTCGTCGGGAGTTGACGCGGTAGACGCATTAGTAAAATGGAAGTTTATTCTGCCGCTTACCCGAGCACCAGCTTCCTTTAGTGCAGCGAAATATTTCCCGCGGCGTTATTACGAGTGCGGATGTGTTAATGTTTGCTTCTTGAAAAATAAGCTTTATATGTAAAAGTGGCATAATATAATTATAGAATGAATTATATTTTAATATTGTTGTTAAAATGTCCATTCAATGCCGACTGCACAACGATCTTAAAATCGTATTTAATAAAAAATAATCAGACATATACAAATGTAAAAAAATCAAATTACTATATTAATTTACAAGCAAATTTTCTTACGAATTGAAGTTCTGGCGACATGTTACACAATAGCTCGACCATGAGTTTTTTTTACATTTCTCGATAGCGACAACATTAAATAATGATATGAAAACCATCAATTTGTCATAGAAATATTTTACGGTTTTTACGTAGTCGCTAGCGAGAAACTACTACTACTGGACCGTAAAGCAAAACTTGTTGTGATATATTTTCTCCAAAAAAACTTGACTTGAATAAAATGAATTCCGTGACGACGAAAATTTTGTGGTTACTATATGAGTATATAATATAACTTTTGACACGTTCTGAAACTAAATTTCAAATTCCAAATATATAAAAATATGCTGTAAATAAAGTATTGACTAATTATTGTGTTATAAATAAGTTGATTTACCTAATTATTTTGTGTTATATTTTATTGTATTTTACTTGTCATAAGAACTTTTTATTAGCCTACGTGATTAATAAATCATTTCATTTAATTTCAAAATGAGATAAAAAATCGGCACCGTAGTTATCTATTACAACTATCAATATAATATACCCTAGATGCAAACTTCTCTGCAAATATCCTCTTAAAAAGTGGTCTCAGGAATGAAACAAAGAAAAAGATAACAAGTTCTAATTAAATCAATCATTAAACCATAATAATATAATATACACCGTGGTTGTCTATTACACCGATAATAAAACAAATAAATGACCACCTTGAGCCAGTTTAGCTGAGCGTAAAATGCACCCGAATAAGGAAACACATGAGCATCTTCCCGTAAAGGTTTCCGTGACTAATGACAGTCCATTTTGTAAACACCGCTACGGTAGACTTAACACCTTATTAAATGGAACGTGGGTTTTTTTGTTAATTGTAGCTATATTTCGGCTTAATGACCACCTATGTGGCAGCGATAAAAGCTAAAGCTCGTTTTCAGCGGTCGCTTGTAATTAAAGAAGGTTTATTGTTCGGCCAGAGTCTTTGAGTGGCCGCTATTTAGAATTTCGCATGTGAATATGAAATTTTATGCGCATAATGCCAGCTTCGCGGTTGTGTCTGCGGTTTTATTATAAGTTTGTTACAAATGAAAATATAATTGTTACCTCAACAAATGCAGCTGCAGTTACGAGTTCTCTTTTCGCGTTTCTATTATAATGTATACCTGGACTGTTATGAAATATATTCTTCCTGCCTTTATTTCACTTCAATGTGGGGTCGGCGCAACACACTTTATTAAGCATGTCGCAGAGAGGATTTGGCTTGTTTTATACGACCGGCTGCATGCCTGACGCCAAACCCCTTTCTGAGGGATCAAGTCGCGGATCAATTGTGTTATAAATACACCTCCTAACTGCCTCGGTGGCGTGGTTGTATTTCGGTACGACTACCGTCCTGAGGTTTTGGGTTTGATCCCCGGGTCGGGGAAAGTGATATTGGATTTTTCCATCAGCCCGGAGTCTGGAATTTGTGCCCGATATGGCGATAGGCTCGCCCCCTATCATTTGGGACGGAACTAAGCTCGGCGAAATGTGGGTGTACTAGTTAGTGCGCCTCTGCCTACCCCTTCGGGGATACAAGCCTAAGCTTATGTTATTATATTATGCTTTCCGACCTGGAAATCGAACCCAGGATCCGTTCCCAGCCCATATATGCTGCCAATAGACCAAAGAGACAAAAAAAAGTAAATTTTAATTTGATATTTGCAACTATCTACTCCTCTCTCTAGTCTCTCTACTAGTCGCCTCCTTGGTCTAGTGGAATCATGTATAGGCTGTGGACCGGGAGGTCCTGGGTTCGATTCCCAAGTCGGGCAAAGCAAATTTTCTAATTTAATTTGCCTGGGACTGGATCCCTCGTGGGGGGTTGATGTCAAGCAGACGGCCGGTCGTAAAAACTAAGCCAAATCCTATTTGCAACATGCTTGAAAAAGTATGTTGCGCCGATCCCACATTAAGGTGAGATAAGGGCAGGTAGAAGAAGAAGATTTACACCTATCTACTCCCGAGAGGTTCCTAGTTTCTACGTGCCTATCTACTTCTACTAGTATAAAGGTAGAACTAAAGCATTGTTCCTACGTCTCTAGATAGTAGCATAGCAAACTATTGAGGTCAACATCTCAGATATTGGAGCACCGCTTCGAGCAAGAAGTAATGTCATAAAACTAAGTTCCTGGCAGATGGGAGAACTTAGTTTACATTACTTATCATCGGAATATGAGCGCATAGAAAGCTAACTGCATTTTAGTATATAGCACAAATAGCACACTGAAGATAAAAAAGCTTTCGGAAGCGTTTGATTTAGGGCTAATTTTTAACCAACTTCAAGTAGTAAAGGTTTTAAATTCATAATATAATATGCAGACCGATATCCAAAATTCTTTACGTTTAATATAACATGTTCCAAGGATGGTCCATATACTAAGATAATTTAAAAGTAGATACATTTTGAAGTCGGTTTTAAGCTTTTAAACTTGTGATTATTCAATAGGTAATAACACGATAAAAATCTAACTAGAAAAACTGCTCCTTATTGAATATAATATTGACTGTGAATTAATGATAAAGATAGATAATAATATCTCCAAAGCTTCCCAGTTGATATGTGGCTGAAGAATAAAGAGTTGAAAAGAGAGGTTTATTTCATACTATAGGCAGAATTTTTACCAAAGTGGCTTACTAGGCCTTCTTTTTGTAAACATACAATAATCACAAGTTTAAAAACTTAACAGACCTACTTCAAATCCGATCGCGACCAAATTTATATGTGACCACTGACCACCCTTGAAATAAGCTCTATCGAACACAAAAATTTTGAAGATCGGTCCACATTTGGCGGAGATATAGCGTAACATACATAAAAAATACTGACGAAAACAGGACCTTCTCTTGTTTGGAAGTCGGTAGATAACGTAAAACTCCAGCACTATAATATTTTTAGTCACCTTTTCTTAGAAACATGTCGTTTATTCCCTTAAGTACCCTGAAGGTTATTGAATATTGTACGTAATACTGAAACACTCGTGAGAGTAAAATGATATCCGTAATATATATTTCCAATCTTTATTTTTTTCTTATTTATTACTGAATGTATTCGAGACTGTAGAGAATTCGCGTATAAGTTTTAAGCTGTGGTTTCAAATATTGAATGGAAAGGTACATTTTGTATCATATTTCGAACAAATATCACGAATACGTTATCCAAAGATATTCTAGCTGCTGCCTGTTTTTTTTATTGTCATATAAATTATTATTCTTCGCTTATTCTGACAGCCTCCGTGTGACAAATGTCTGTGTGGCTCACAGATATTTGTTTCGGGTCTGGATGTTGTAAGACCGAAAGTCTCTCGTAGTTCCCGATGCCCACGACACAAGACTCGATTTTAGTGTAGGGTCAGGACTATGTGTGTGACTGTTGGGTGTATTCTTAATCTAATCTTAATCATTCTTATTGCTGGGGAAATAAAGATGTGTAAAGTGTCATATTACTATGAGAGTTAACATCATAATATTTCTCAGGGTCCTTCGTTATTCAAACTACGGGTGGTGTTAATACTGTAAATACTGTTCATGAATTACGGTGGATGTATTCTTAGGCCATAGACAGGCGGACTGCATTTCAACTGCACTCCCACTGAAAATTTTCAGTTTGAATGCAGTTCTTAAGTGGTAGAGCCACGCTGTAGACAGTAACGTTTACAGCATAAATGGGCCTGCTCGACCGGTTTGATACCACCGTCTCACATAAAACCGACGTAAAATGACAGCTTGCCGTCACGTTTCGTTCGGTGAGTGAGATTTACGGTGGCCCATTTGCCCCTTCCTTTCCCAATAACTTTTTCTCTCCCCTTCCATTTCTTCCTTTTAGGTTGGCAACGCACTCAAGATTCTTTTTGTGTCTTGGGTGTCTATGGGCGGTGGAGATCACTTACCATCAGGTGACCCATCTGCTTGTTTGATGACTGCTGCTGCAGTCTCTGAAAAAAAAACGAATGTGTTCGTCCAACTGCATTTAAACTACAAAATAACTCTAGGTTTAGTTTAAATTCAAAAAGAAAATAATAGAAAGAGTGATTAAACTAGACGTCGATGATACGAAGTTGTGAGATAATAAGAAGTTAACGCCCTCTGCGGACTCACGATGCAGCGACGTCCTAAGAGACGGACTGTGAAAACTCTATAATCTAGTTCATTCAAACCCCTTTGTAGATACAAGCCTTTTGTGTAAGACAATTATCGCCAGGATACTTTAGCAAAAACGTATTTCGTGGGAAATGAGGACGTGGGACCGAGACGGAATAAAGTATGTTTTAGTTAAGGATTTATTACGCGGGCTGAGATATTGTCTTGGCTAATATTAAACACGAAAGTTACACTGGTTGTTTACTCGCAAATCACTGTGTAAGTGATATATTAGCGAGAATGTATCGTAAACATAATGAGCAAATAAAGAAGTTTGTTGATTGTTAGATTGAGTTTATCTTCAATAGTTAAGTTAGATATTCTATCGTATGTTGCCATTTATAACAAATAATTTCATAAATCTAAATAATTATGTTGTTATAAACCTATTCATCATCATCATCATCATTATCAGCCACAGGACGTCCACTGCTGGACATAACCTATTATAACAACATAATATCATAAATCATAAAACAAGCGACGTCTCATTTTGTTTATAGTTTTTTTAAGAAAGAAAAAAAGAAAGCAGGTAAACCTGACCGAAAACATAGAATCATCAACATCTTTTTTCACTGAAATAAAACTATTCTTACGGATTCTATCACGATTAGGTTTTAATTATTATTCCCGACGTTTCGAAGGCTTTGCAGTCTTCGTTGTCACGGGTCAGACAATAGTTTTATTTCAATGTATAATATTCACGTAAACTTAAGAAATCAGTATCTTTTTGCACATTTCGCAGATTGTGGCGGTATAAAAAATATATAGGCGTTGTAAAAACCTCTTTATTTTTTAATTAATTGAAAAAAACCTTTGCTAAATAAGCAAAGCCAAATTATGGATTACACTATATTCAGAAGGACTTCATATATAATCACAAGTTTAAAAACTTTACGGACCGACTTCAAGATTTATCTGGTCGTTTATATGGGACCCCCCTTGGAATGAGCTCTATCGGACAAAAAATAATCTTGAAAATCGGTCCACATTTGGCGAAGATATCGCGTAACATACATAAAAAATACAGATGAATCGAGGACCTTCTCTTTTTTTGAAGTCGGTTAATAAGGACTCATGACGTTCGGTTCAAGTTTCAATATCTCCACCAAATGTGGACCGATTTTCAAAATTATTTTTGTATTCGATAGAGCTGATTTCAAGGGTGGTCCCATATACATTTGGTAACGATCGGATTTGAAGTCGGTCTGTTAAGTTTCTAAACTTGTAATTATGTGCAAGCCGTGTTCGCCTTTCATTGTAACGGCATTTAGCTTAAGTAATCTTTTTGTCATATATTTTTTAAATTGTATTGAGATTATGTACGTTACGTTGGCGTTACTAAATAAATAAATAACATTATTCGTAATCATGCCTCAGGACTTTAAATCAGCCATTTTCTAATAATATCATGTGAGATAATACTAAAACAAAACAATCGTAGACCAGACACATTAAAAATTATAATGAAATACCACAAATACCGAGACAGACTGGCCGGCCTCACGTAAATCCATAAACATCCATTGTAATATGTTTTGGCGGTCTCCGCGCATAACTCCCCGGGATGAATATTACATAAAAGCCGAAGGAAGCCAACTCTGTCCATCGCTGACACAGCCACTCGGTTGCCACGAGTATATGGGGCCATAAAATATAGCCTCGATGTTTTGCAACGCTACATAGTTTAAGTTTTAACTTTACTTATTGATTCAATTATGTATGTAAATAGCTGTTGCCAGGAATAAAAATGTATACTTGTAATGTCGACTTCTTGGTCTAGTGGCAGCATATATACAGGAATAGGCTGTGGACCGGGAAGTCTTAGGTTCGATTTCCAGGTCGGGCAAATCGGATTTTATAATTTGATTTACCCAGGACTGGACCCCTCAAGGAGTTGAGGTCAGGCATGCAGCCAGTCGTAAAAACTAAGCCAAATCCTTTCTGCAACATGCTTGAAAAAGTTTGTTGAGGCGTCCCCATATTAAAGTAAAATAAGGGCAGGTGATCGGGAAGGACATAGGCCTACTTTTTCAAGCATGTTGCAGAAAGGATTTGCCATATTTGTTTTACGACCGGCTGCCTATCTGATGTCAACCCCTCTATAATAGACTATTATCTATGTCTGTGCCAAATTTTATCCAGATCTGTTTAGCTGTTCTGGCGTAATTGAATAACACCCATCCAATCAGACTTTCGTATTTATAATAATAGTAACATACGGTAGTGTAAAATAAAACATATGGTTGTGTTTAAAAGTCGATTTTTCAATAGCATAGACTGCCTCGGTGTCGTAATTGTATTACGTACGCGGTACGACTACCGTCCTGAGCTCTCGGGTTCGATTCCCGGGTTGAGCAAAGTAATAATGTGTTTCCTACTCAGTATTAACCTAGAGTCTGGAATTTGAGCTCGAAATTGTGATAGTCTCGCCTCCCATTGCATATGGGGCGGAAATTAGCGCGAAATGTGAGTGGTTTAGTTCGCTTTTGCCTACCCCTTCGGGTATACAAAGGTAAGTTTATGTATGTAACTTCTACAATAAGCTAGATAACTTTATTCTGAGAGATAATTTTGCTGCTGTGAAAGATGTTTCAAACATTAAACCTTAAAAGTCAAAACTTAAATATTGTGTTGACGTTAACCTATTCTCCAAATAAGTTATCTGGCCATTGAAAAATCGTCCCTAAATAATGTAACCCATTTCTTATTAATATTTACAATTACATAGCATTTATCAGTCTTAATATGAACATGCAAACTAAAAAATCCCATCGGGACTTGTTAAGTAATAGAGATTACACTGCCTACTTGCCTTCTAGTCAAAGAATAAAATGAAACATACTCATCACGTACAAGATTTGAGAGTAAAGTTTTCTATTACACTCGTATTTCGTGGCCCGCATCCTCGGCGTCCCACGGTACCATTTTTTGTAACAGATGTCAGCTAACCGTGAAGGGAAGACATATTAAAAATGCGTTTGAATGACCTAAAAATCTCAAAGGACTTGAGCTGTCCTTTTTCCTTTGTAAATAACATTTTTCTTGACAACAAAATGATATTGTTCATCTTCTGAGAGCAAAGGCGTAAAATAACTGAAGTGACATTTGAATAATATTCCTCTCTCGCTTCTAGTCTCTACATAATTTAGTTTTATATTGCACTCTTTTATATTTCTTTGCGCATTATTTTACATCTAAGTGAATCTAAGTGTTAAATGCATTTAGAAATACATAATATACCAGAAATATAAAGTAATAAATAAACAAAATATAAATCCAACAGTCACACACATAGTCTTAATCTAAGATACGAGTCTTGTGTCGTAGGTATTAGGGGGCCTAATTTGTAAAACGAAATATTTCATTTCGGCCATTTTGCTATTCTATGTGGCCATCGTGTCCGACCGATATCCGTGCTATATGTTTCGTTTCGGAGAATGCTATGCTGTAAACCGTTTGACAGCCCACTCTTCGGTATTTGACAATACTTAGAGCCGAAACAGATATAAGGACTTTTTGTGAAAAAAACGCAAAATTGTGACTTCCACGGATGTATTTTTGTATAATAATAATAATAATATTAGCCCTGTAATATTACTGTCCCACTGCTGGGCACGGGCCTCCTCTACTAATGAGAGGGGTTAGGCCTTAGTATAGTAAGTATTTTTGTATATTACACTGTATTTAACTTTTAATAAATGAATATCGAATCTATTTTCATATTATTGGACAAACATCTATAGAAAAGAAATGGACTTATAAAATTCGTCGTTGCCTAATTATTAGTAGAGAATTCACATCCACGGATGTGACAATATTGGTGATATTGTCACTTCCATGGATATGATTAGTGATCACACTATCTTTGTAAAGAAAAAAAAAATAAGTGTCTAATCTAATATAATTCTAAGTAAATACTTTAACATTTGTGGCATACTTCCCTAAGTAAATACTTTATGTCACATAATTATTTTCTCTTTTAGATAGTGTAATCACAACCAAGGAAGTGACAATTGTGCGTTGTTTTCAACCGACTTCCAAAAAGGAGAAGGTCCTTAATTCGTCTGTATTTATTTATGTATGTTACGCGATATCTCCGCCAAATGTAAAATGATCTCCAAAATTATTTTTGTGTTCGATAGAGCTTCTTTCAAGAGTGGTCCCATATAAATTTGGACACGATCGGATTTGAAGTCGGTCTGTTAAGTTTTTAACTATTTTTACGGATTCATCACGATTTATTTAAATTTTTAAGTCAAAGTCAGTCCGACCCGTGATAGAATCCGTAAAAATAGTTTCATTTCAATGTATAACATTCGCGTAAACTTAAGAAATCAAATGAGAATTGTCCATAAATAGAACAGTAAATATATTAATACTTACGTGTACAGGATTTGGGCTCGTCGCTTTTATCACCACAATCATCTTCACCGTTGCAGTACTTATCCAGTGATATACACTGTCCAGTGTCGCACAGTAACTCGCTCAGTCTACAAGGAGCAGAGTCCACATTCCTAGTAAACTTCACTTTATTCACCATATCAGGCTCCGAGTCTATACTGTCATCGTTCAGAAACTCGTCACTTAAGTCTTGAGGGCTACACAGCTTGAGCGATAACAACACTATTATGAATAGAAAAGTCCTATTATTGGCCACATCTTGATAATTCTTTACGATACACATCTTCGTAGGTACCGTATTGTGGAGCGATTTTGGTCACAACATCTCGGAGAGTGGTGTTGTGTACCTGTAACAAGGAAAAATAAATGAATCTCTTTCATCAGATTTTAATTTGATAGCCTCCGTGGCGCAGTGGGCGAGTAGAAGGCTGTGAAGCGAGAGACCGCGGGTTCGATTCACGCATTGAGACAAATGTTTGTGGGTCCATAGATTTTTGTTTCAAGTGTGGGTGTTGTGAGACCAAAAGTATCTCATAGTTTCTGACACCCACAATACATGTTTAAGCCTTGCTCTGAATGTTCAGCAACTGCAGACTTCGTAGAGCGCCGGTGTTTCACGTCAGCCATATATGGACAAACAAAACGGAATATAGAGACAATATAACACAAAAAGAACATATAGCTGACGTGAAACACCGATACTCTACGAAGTCTGCAGTTGCTGAACATTCAGAGAAAGGGTCCAAACAATATCTTAGATTTGATAAACCACAAATCCTCGCAAAAGAACACCGATTCCTCCCAAGGATGATACGCGAAGCTATTGAAATTAAAAATCCTAATTTCAATAGACAAGATGGTTGAAATCCGATCACGTGGGAAATTGATGTTTTTATAGAAATTAATTTACGTAGTCGCTAACAAGGAATGTCAAAAAACTCACGGTCAAGCTATTGATACATATTACAAAGTTACCAAAGCTGTCATAAAAAATATATTGGTATTGCTGGTGCCTATAACATCTTTGTCAGCTATGGAAAAAAATTAATGGGAGCCACTTGTATTAATACCACATTCACCAATTACTAAGTTTCTTTGTCTCGGTGACCTATAACCCTTTACATTACATTTTCATTTATAAATTGTAGTAGTTGTTAATAATTATTTCCATTCACCTGTCTTGATCGCACATACATATGGGGTCCACATGAGACTTTTTAAACATGTTTCAGAAATAATAGATATATACATACATACATATATACATAAGCTCACGCCTGGATCCCTGAAGGGGTAGGCAGAGGCACACTAGCCAACTAATACACCCACATTTCGCCGAGCTTAGTTCCGTCCCAGATATGATAGGGGGCGAGAAATGTCAAATAATAGATATTTAATTATAAATAACAGATATTTCTTTATCGCACACCAAAAAAAAACGACTGAAAAAATAATAATAATATAATAGTAAAGTAGAATAGACAAAGTGTAAACAGCGGCCTGAGCAGGAAAATTTCTGACAACTGTAAATGTATTCGAACTCGATGCGCGTCTATGAAATTTGTATGAAATATTAACCAAACGTCATCAGTGCGCAGCGAACTCGAATACATTTACATTTACATTAGTTTTTCGTGCTCGGGCTACAGTAGGCGGTATTATCACTTAAAGCAATCTCAACCAGACACTTTCTAATAATTACTATTAATGGGATAATGAATAATTAATTATTAAAAATCAAAATAAGGCTTATTAATTTTAAGATTCGTTCGGCTGCTTGGATGATGTCGCCACCCTCTGTGGAATGTGTGTTGGATGTGTTGTTATAGTATTTATATTAGATATGTAGAAATTTAAAGAAGTATAAATATTACTTCACTCATCATCAGCAGCAACCACAAGGAATCCATCTAGCCACCTTTAAGTGGAAGCCTTTGCACACCAGTGGAATGATATGGGCTAATAAGATAAGAAAATGAGAAAAATCATCATTATCTGTGGCTACAGGACGTCCACTGCTGAGCATAGGCCTCTCTCAAATATTTAGAAGAAGAATATTACTTCAAAATTAATTTTATGTCCTAACGCTCAAGGCTTAATAAATTGAATAAAATTTCAGACGATGTGTCCTTGCCTTGATTGTTTGAGTATATAGTCTGAGATAAAACAATATCCAGACAAGTGCTCACTTATTCAAGTTTCAATAACTTTTTGTTCGAGTCCTTACTTGCGAGATATCTTCCAACTTTTTCCTTGTCCCCTTTCATTTTATCCATTATGTGTATGAAGGTGTCCTAGATCGTATGTTCGACAAAAGAATGGATTTGTTTGTATGAGTTTCCATATCCCCAGACTGTCTTTGTCGGAGAAGCATCTATGAGTAATTCAGTAGTTATTTTATTGATTTTATTGAAGACCAAACGTATTTTGGTTTAGAGCTTTATGTTCAATAGACACTCAATATAGCGATATTTGATTACTCAAAATGGTCTCATGCACTTTGTTATGTATGATAGTTATTTTATTGAAGACCAAGTATAATTTGGTTAAGAGCTTTATGTTCAATAAAGACTAGTAAAATATAGTGATATTTTATTACTCCTAATGGTCTCATACACTTTGTTATGTATCATAACTAATCATAACTTTGAACGATATTGTAAACGGATAGCAGGCTGTGAAACGAGAAGCTGTGGGTTCGATTCCTGCACCGTTGTATGTTTGTGTGGCGTATATATATTTGTTTCGGGTGTGGGTGATGTGGGACCGTAAGTCCCCCGTAGTTCCTGATCCTTAATACAGGTTGAAGCTAGTATGTGGTCAGGACTGTGTGTGTGTGACTGTTGGTGTATTTATTGCTATATAAATAACATCGAGTGAGTTTAATGAAACATCAGAAATGTCCTTCAATTATCATTCAGTTTAATATATTTTAACAAAAACTTAATATCAATAATTTCGTATTATCTGTGGAGTCGATGACGATGCTGATTCTAAAATTGGAAATGCAATGACTGAATAAGCAAGCTTCAAATGCCGACTAAGGGCACACACCCCTGACTAGTGAAAGTTAATTGTTAATTATCGCTTGGATTAAAAGAAAACATTGAAGAATCTTAAGTATATGAGAATTCTCCAAATGTTTCAAATGTAGAAGTCTACCAATCCGCATTGTTCCAAATGGTGGTCTAACGCCCGAATGAAACGCTACTCAACTTTAACGCCTTCTTACATTGATTGTCGCCATACAATTCTGTCAAATAAGGCGGCCTTAAAAGACATAAGGATACAATACACATTAAGTGTATGAGCATTCGGCGGTAAGGCTTATGAAGTAAGGCTGAGTAATGGAGGGCTATTCTGCCGTCCTATCACTAAAGTGCCTTTGAGAAAAAAAAACTAATTTTGACATGTCGCTAAAAAACGTGGAAAATATGGTCCCTAGAGATTTCATCGACTTATTTTTAATATTAAAATAAATAAAAGGTCCATTGAAATATAATAGCTACAGTCTAAATCTCGAAGGATAATATTGTCCATGCTTTTTGGCGACATCTCAAAATTAGTTTTTTTTTTACTTAACGTCATTTTAACATGGTTCTGCCACACCGCCGCATGATATGCATTCCTTACTTCATTACCCCAGGCTAGAATATACAAGCCAATCAAGCACCAATATCAATATTAATGGCGTTAAGCAAATAACTAAATCAATTTGAGAAGTGTCATGTCAAAGGCTTTTGCAACGTTTAATCCAATGCCAGTCGCATCCAATTGTTCTACGCGAGCTAAGTCTATCCATCTAGATGATTGGATAAATCGGGATTTGCTCAACAAAGCGATTTAAATTAAGGGTCCCTAGCACGAACTACCTTCGAATGAGTATTCGAATCAGGTATCTGCGGGCTTAGCCAAGTGGCTTATGCGCTAGTCGAATAAAATAGTCGAATATAAATGTATATAGATGTATATATAGCGTGCTCTTATGTCATTCCAATACATTTACTATTTCTATTCGCATAAGCCACTTGGCTAAGCCCACTGAATTTGTAAGAATTATGTAATAATTAAAATAAAAGCGGTAAGCGCGTAGGTTATTAGACTATAAAATTATAAGAAACTAAGAACCGATGAGGGATCATTTAGTCATCATCATCACCAGCCACAGAACGTCCACTGTTGGACACAGGTTGATCTGAAAATCTTTAGAAGAAGCCTATGTCCAGTAATGGGCGTCTTGTGGATAATTTAACGCTAAATGAAAAACAATTATCAAAATGTTATAATAATTACTTGCTATGTAACTTATATTATTAGTTTATTATTGTCCTCCACATACACTCAAGTTTTCTTTCTTTCCACTTTCCCTTATCGCACTCCAATGTAGAGTCGGCACTCGGCGTACACTTTTCTAAGCATCTAAACGTTTTTCCAACGAATAATAATACTTAATATAAACAAATAAATAAGTAACTAAAATCAGCAAATGACTGCCT
Source organism: Clanis bilineata (assembly GCA_036417725.1). Taxonomy (NCBI): domain Eukaryota; kingdom Metazoa; phylum Arthropoda; class Insecta; order Lepidoptera; family Sphingidae; genus Clanis; species Clanis bilineata. The sequence continues at coordinate 7,574,351 of CM071144.1, read as the reverse complement.
CGGTGGCGTGGTGGCATTTCGGTACGACTACGGTTCTGAGGTCTCGGGTTCGATCCCCGGGTCGGGCAAAGTGATATTGGATTTTTCCATATCAGTCCGGAGTCTGGAATTTGTGCCCGATATGGCGATAGGCTCGCCCCCTATCACATCTGGGACGGAACTAAGCTCGGCGAAATGTGGGTGTTCTAGTTCGCTAGTGCGCCTCTGCCTACCCCTTCGGGGATACCGGCGTGAGCTTATGTTATGTTATGTATGTTATGTAAAATCAGCAAAGAATTATACAACGCCGTACTAAAAATCATATTACAAAATTCCTGTAACGCCTTATATAGAGTACCTACACGCTAGATTCCCGCAACCCGCAACCCTAAAAACTTAATGCCGGCGAATGCACACTCAGAGCTCGTAAATCAGCCTCATGCAATACGTATATTAAATTTCTTTGCCTAGGAACAATCTAGCCTTCAGGTGCGCAATATAATTTATGGTTGCCACACATGTCGGTGGAAGTATTGCCCTACTTATTGAGGGCTGATCGCGCCTTCACACTTGCCGTTTTATCGCATTCCTGTCGTGATTTGTCCTTTGTTTCACTTACGGGAGATTGTGAATATTTGTTCCAGTAAATATGGATGTAAACAAAGTGAGGGATTATAGGATTTCTTTGTGAATTGTGTCGGTCTAAGCAAACGAGATTTTACGAACGTTTTACATTTGTACGCGAAATTGAAAATATGTTTAGGGTAGCCAAAACTCTACATTTAGGCAAAAATAAAAATACAATTCGTAAATCCCATCGGGAGAGAAAAACGGTCCGACTCTGGTAAATTCTGTCTTGTGTGAATTGAGTCTCTTGTTAATTTTATGCCGTAAAAACTAAATCGAATCTTATCTGCGATATGCTTGAAAAGTTGGATTGCGACACTACAGTAGAATGGAATAACGGCAGGTATCATTTTCGGACTTTGATCTCATATAACCACACTACTCTCATTGCTACTCGTGACCACGGACGTAAAAAAAGAAGGACATCATCTCGCCTATACTTAAACGGACGCCACAGAGAAGCCACGCAAGCAATCGCGCCTGTACGAAAGTGCCCTACGCACACACGCCATTACGTTTCGATAGATCGAATGGACCAAAAATCACTTTCCATGTTCCTAGCGCTCGGTCCATCTTTTTCTTTACTTTCGTATTCGTAACTAACTTCTGAGCAGCCATTATCTCTGCCGCTCAACACTTAACTATACTTAATACCCACAGACATGTCACTTAATACCTATTATCAAGTGCAGTATCTTTCTTTCTGCCTAGCGTTATCCCCGCCTTATGCCAGAGCCTTCGCTTCCACTTCACCCGGTTTTGCGCGAAGTGTTCGTAGCATAGTCGCTTTTTTAAGCGACCTAATACTAAATCATACATAAGTATCTATAACAGCAGGGTTACCACCACCTCTTATAGCAGTATTATTATAATCGTTCTTCGTTTGTTTTGTATGGGAATCGGTACAAGTAAGATGATAATAATACTGCTATAAGAGGTGGTGGTAACACCCCTGAACTGCACGGACCACAAAATAAAACATGGAGGAGGTGTCTTTATACTTCAGTCACGTCTACCTTTGATGTTTTACTTTTTAGTACTTAATGCATAAATATTATAATTTCAACAAAATTCTAAAATACGAGCTCCTTAAAGGTTTCGGTTCTTTTGATCTTAACACTTTTAAGAATTTACAATGTTTAATAAAATATCGGGTTCCAAAATAAACCCTGCTATTAATATTTTGTTTCAATACCTCTTTGAAGGTTCAGCGCTTTGGAATTTGGATGTTTAAATTGGGCGCACGTCTTTTCCTTTGTTGGGTTTCAAATCGCAGAACACTGTTAGAACTCTAATAATAGAAGTTACTGCTTCGGTAGCGTAGTTGTATTTTCGACCGACTTCCAAAAAGGAGAAGGTCCTCAATTCGACTGTTTTTTGCGACCGACTTAAAAAAAAAGGAGGCGCTACTCAATTCGTCTTTATTTTTTGCAACCGAATTCAAAAAAGGGGATGTCCTCAATTCGCCCCTATTTTCGACCGACTTCCATAAAAGGAGGAGGTTCTCAATTCGTCGGTATTTTTTTTATGTATGTTACTCGATATCTTCGCTAAATGTTGACCGATTTTCAATTTTTGTTTTCGATAGAGCTTATTTCAAGGGTGGTCCCATATAAATTTGGTCACGATCGGTAAATTGGAAGACGGTCAGTTAAGTTTTTAAACTTGTGATTATTTGCGACCGTCTTCAAAAAGAAGGAGGTCCTCAAGTCGTCTGATTTTTTTATGTATGTTACTCGATATCTCCGCCAAATGTGACCGATTTTCAAGATTCTTTTCATGTTCGATAGAGCTTATTCTAGGGGTGGTTTCTAGGGGTTCCTATATAAATTTGGTCACGATCAGATTAGTTTTCAAGTCGGTCCGTTAATTTTTTTAAACTTGTGATTATAGTAGGTACGACTACCATCCGTTATCATTTACGTTGTGTTATATCTTTCTTTCTACCTGCCCTTATCCCACCTTAATGTGGGGTCGGCGCAACACACTTTTTCAAGCATATTGCAGAAAGGATTTGGCTTAGTTTTCACGACTGCCTGCGGCTGCCTGCCTGACGTCAACCCCTTTTAAGGGATCCAGTCCCGGGCAAATTAAATTAGTAAATTCACTTTGCCCGACCTGAGAATCGAACCCAGGACCTCCCGATCCCCAGCCCATATATGCTGCCACTAAACCATGGAGACGACTAAAACATTATGCTATATAATATAATTTATTTTGTACGAGGAATATCATCTCCTTGGCAACGCATGTAGGCTGTAGAACTGAAGGTCTTGGATTCGATTCCCAAGTCGAAACGTGGATTTTTCAAATACTATGAGTGCTTGTAACTGCCTCCAGAGAGGGTTGACGTCAGGCAGCTGGATCTAAAAAAGTAAGGCAAATCTTTTCTGTAACATTCTTGTGCTGACGGACCCCACATTAAAGTGGGATAGGCCAGGTAAAAAGAAAGATTTGTAAGAGGAAGACCGCGTTAGAAATCTTATACTTACGAATGAAGCAAATACAAATTTTGATAAGCGGCCTTAATCCTACGCTCCCATCGGCTACGAGTACAAATGTAAATTTCCTTCATTTTAATCCTTTCCCTAAATCGCAGACACAAATCTTGATTTCAATCTTGACATTTTGATTAGTATAACTTGAGCTTGGTTTTAGAAAACGATAATATTTTTCTCAAGGTTCTCTAAGGTTTATTTAAAATTCTAAGGTTAATGTTAAAAAAAATAGTCAATCTTGTGTCCGCGAACAGTGGACATACCGGTACGTTTAAGGACTTTAGAATCGCATATTTTTTTTAAATTACACCAGAGATACCCCAGACGCAAATCTATACTGAAATACTTCACTTCGTATATTTAAAAAAAAATTGAGACGCATATTTATGCAATGAAAGTATGCATTTTCTTTTTGTTTATAAAAATAGTCAACAAGATAATTATTAAAAATTATTAATTTTTATTCATAGGATTACGACAAACTTTCAAGATATTACAAACATTTTTACTATACAAAAACTGTCCGAACCGAAATAATTCAGTGTCATGACGAGAACAAGTCCCTGCTATGTTTACCAGGCCATTCATCCATCTAGTGCAGTCTCGTAGTCTCCGACGGGCGTCATTGTAAAACGCGCCTTATAATTTACTGCAAAAATTCTTGGGATTTATAGATCAAGCCATAGAGTTCAAGCTATTATTGTTAGTGATCAGAGATGTCTGAGTTTGTTTATATTCTTCACTAGTTTTCGTATAGAGATGGTTGAAGTCAGGCAGGCAGCCGGTCGTAAAACTAAAGCCATAATATGCTAACTGGACATGAATGAACACAAATAAACATTGGACGTACGGACGGATGAACAGACAGACTGTAATAAAACTATTTTTACGGATTCTATCACGATTTGTTTTTAATTTTTATGCCTGACGTTTCGAAAGCTTCGTGGTCACGGATCGAAACGTCGGGCATAAAAATTAAAAACAAACCGTGATAGAATCCGTAAAAATAGTTTTATTTCAATGAATAACATTCGCGTAAACATAAGAAATCATTACAGACAGACTGTTTTTACCATTTAGATTCGGAACTCAAAAATGTGAGTTACGCCAAATGGCATCAGACTAGGATAAGGGGATGAGTGAGGGAGAACTTTCGAATAGAGCTAAACAAGTAACACGATGGCGGAAGAAGCAGCTAATTTAACTATTTCGTTAATCTATCTTCATCATTAATTCTAAAACAATTATTTCTACACTTTCATACCAAGGACATAACTCGTGCATGACGTGTATACGTTGATAAGTCGACTTGCTAATTCGTACGAAATCATGCAACTTGCCTAATTGCTGCATTAAATTTTAATTCATCACAATATAAGTTAGTTACCAGTTTTGTATAATACCGTAAGTTGATTTGATTACTTATTCACGGCATGCACGGAAATATGTTGCCTTGAGCATTTTCAAGAAATACTAATTCGGCTAAAATTGTGTATCGCTATGGCAACTAATTATAAGCATTTAGATATGCGTGCTAAGTAAATACTTATTTGAATTATGTAGCTTAATTCGAAGGCCTTTAATTAAATGGCGGCTTTAATTATAATACTGGTTCAGTTCAATGAGTTAGGCGTTTTACGCGTTCGCGTCGTATAAACGGAAAATTATACAACCAAGGTCGCGGAATGAACGGTTTAAAAAAACGCTAAAGCTCGCTTTATAAACTTTATGAAAAAATCCATATTTGTTTGTGGTTACACCGAACATGTGTATCGAAAATATTATATTAAGAAGACAGTCATAGTGAATTGCTATATCTATTGTCACCTTTTATGTCATAAGGAGCATTAATATTTTATTTAAAAAGGAGCATACCAATTTATTATAAATTCAACGTTAGGGAAATGTAAGTTGATATCCAAACTCATTGAAATATCCAAAAACTATCTTGTAGAAAATATGCAAGATCAGTAGCCCGAGCACAAAAAACTAATGTAAATGTATTCGAGTTCGCTGCGCACTGATGACGTTTGGTTAATATTTCATACAAATTTAATAGACGCGCATCGAGTTCGAATACATTTACGGGTGTCAGAAATTTTCCTGCTCGGGCCTCAGGTTAATGATCTGAAGGACTATGAAAATTCAAAGAAAACATTTCATAAAAGAGAATCCAATTAACCATTTATAAGAAAATTGCATTACATTTTTAAAGATTGTTGTACATCCCACCAGCTTCACGCGAATGCATACATTTCCAGGGATCCTATAAACAAAGCAAACGCCTACACAAAGTCACGGTTCACCTATCTCTACATCAGCTGTCTGCGAGAATAAGTAGACGTAACAAAAATAGAAATATAATAATTATAAATATATCGTATTTTAAGATAACTTTTTATTAAGTTAAGCAACGATTGACTTATAATAAGAATCGTAATTTTGATGAATCTAAAGCACTAGGTATCTAGAAACAATATTCCTAATAGCCTGCTTAGTTATTAAATTTAGGAAAAATGAAATGTTATCGCTTCTACACAAAGTTGAAACGAAACAAGTATTCATGGTAGTAAGTATTCAAAGTAACATAACATAATATAAGCTCACGCCTGTATCCCCGAAGGGGTAGGCGCATTAGCAAACTAGAACACCCACATTTCGCCAAACTTAGTTCCGTCCCAGATGTGTACGTATTCAAAGTACCATCAAAATAACAATCAGCAAATATAATTCATAAAACTACAAACAGATAGAGACGATGCGGATACTGTTGTTTCGCGCCATATTAATAACAGAGGCGCATTGCACAACATTTTGGAAGTCACCACAACTGTGACACAGCAACATGCAAATGAAGCTAAAAGCGAATTTGTGTTACCGAATGCAAAGCGCTTACAAAGGGTTTAAATTTGCAATTCCATTATAAAACGCGATGCAGATGATACGTCGAAATGTAAAACCGATGGAATAGTTTGACGGTTTAACGAGAGCACATATCCACACTTGAGTTTCGAGGACAGCTATGCTCGTACTGCGTTCAATTGGACTAAAAGTACTAAATTGACAGTAAAGGTGTTTACTGCTCTTCGTTTTATGTTCGTGTTGCTTACTTTTATTATAATTTGAGTGAAATCCAAGGTACAGTTACCTCAGAAACAACGTAATGCACTGGACCAACTTAACATAATATAACTAAAGTAAAATTAGACACATTTTTCTCCACAAGAATTTCGAAGGTATGTGAAGTCTACCAACCCGCATTAGGCCATCGTGGTAGACTAAGGCCTAACCCCTCTCACTAGTAGAGGAGGCCCGTGCCCAGCAGTGGGACAGTAATATTACAGGGCTAATATTATTATTATTATTTAAAATTAGACATAAAATGAGTCGCCTATACACTACTTTGAAATAGGATTTTAGATTAGTTAAGAAAGGAATGCATTTGATTAAAGAACCAATTTCGTACATTGGATATTAGTCGTTGAAACAGACTGAACTATAAATATGACAAAGTATTCTTGTAGCAGAAACAAGAAATCTTATTGTTAAGAAGGTAATATAAAGAAACCATCTATAACATAAAATACAATATCAAAACGTAGAATAAAGAGGTAATATAATTCAATAATAGATCTATCTGTACCCAAACAGACAATAAACAGGATAAAGGAAGATGTTCATCCGATAAGCTAAACTGAAAATATTGCCGTTAAAAAAATACAAATTGGGTCATTGATCCACGCGGTCCACGCAGAGACAAGACAATTTGTTGGACAGTGATAAATTAATGAGTAAATAGGCGTTGATAATGATCTGAAGCAAAAACTGTGCCCCCTCCTGACAAATGAAGACGATGGGGAAACAACTGTGCTATTTAAATATCTCACTTAAGGCAAACAAATGGACTTATGGCATTTAAAAAGATAAGATGTCCGTATTTATAGGTGAAGTCGGTTAAGTCATTGTTTGGCTTCAAGGAAGGAGCAGTGTTAATTCTAGATTCGGGATGATCACTCGTAATCTTTCTTAGATCCTATGGCAAATGTTATCATCAATTTTACTAAAAATATTAATAAATTTCAGGTTACCCTAATTCTTGATATAGCAATAGGTTTTCCCACTAACATATTTGGAACAAAAAACTTGAGCTTCAGCGAGATGTGTTTATTCAACTTCGCCTATGCTTACCCCTTTAAGGTCATAAGCGTGCTATAATGTATGGTACCATTATCATTAAGATCATCTGCCATTTCCATCAACGATTGATTGATCTTTTAATTCCAGGTCTGTGGAATTGATAAAAAATTTAAAAACAGATTCTTATGAGCAAATAATATTACTAAGTACATGGTGGATATAAAACCGCATTTCAGTCACTAAAATAAAAAATAGCCAACTAATTAATGTTATGAAATTCACCTAGTCAACTCGCTGTATAATAATTTTATAGTACATAAATAGCGTGCAATGATCACTCTGAAACTGTAGTGGCGTGGTTTTGTATAATATCATGCAACAATTATGAAAACATTTCAGTTCAAAATGGCTACTTAAAAATCCTATTTATTTTGCAATTATTGTGGAGTTACATGAAACTGGTTTTAATTAAACATTAAGTGAAAACAATTGTTGTGAACTGCAGATATTTATTTTAAATTACACTGGATAACTGGTGATTTTATGAGGTATTATAACGATAAGTATAAAAATAAATAATATTAGTCCTGTAATATTACTGTCCCACAGCTGGGCACGAGCCTCTTGTACAAATGAGAGGGGTTAGGCCTTAGTCTATGACGCTGGCCTAATGAAAAACCTTTTCAACAATTCTTGTGAAGAATTTTCTCAGGTATACTGGTTTCCTCACGAAGTTTTCTTTCACCGAAAAGCAAGCACCGATAATTCATACTTAACATAGAAAATGTCAGAGGTGTATGCTCTTTTTGGGGTTGGTCTCGAACCTCCGACACTCCTCTTGGCAGTCCGTACCATTCCCAACAGAGCTATCGCTGCTTCTATAACCATAAGTACTTAGCCACAATTGTTATAGTTACGGATATATTCATTTTAGTTTATGTTAATAAATTTTTTTATTAAAAATGTAATACAGTTAAGAATATCTTAGGCAGTCGAATAATAAGTGGGTTAAGCCAAGTCCACCACGCTGACCTAATCTCTGAAAATATATCTGGAGAACTGGAAAGATGGAATTATGTAGATAAAAGCAAGCGGAAAATCAAAATGAAAAGCACAAGGTAGGTTCCCCGAGGGCTGAATTTGAATCTGCGACCATGATTTCTGCAATACATTCTAGAACCAATATTGCTTCAAATCAAAGCTGTAATTACTACTGCTACATAAGCTAATTCAACTGGAAATATACCGACGATATCAAATAATTGATCAAATAACACTCATCCTAGACAACACAACACGACACAAAACTGAGAAAGCAATTAAATGTTCCTTAAATATAAGTTTAACATAAATACAGATCTGATGGGATTGGACCAAACTGGTGAGCCAGATGTGAAACGTCACCAATGAAATATTAGTCCTATTGTTCAAGCTGCTAAGCTTGCTTTCGGTAATGACAAAAACGGCGGGAAGCGCGGAAATTCGGAGCAGTCTCATCATTTCGCCGGGAAACGTTTCATATACGTTAAAATGTTAAATTCAGATCGAGATATAAAAATCCGAGCCGGGTTTCCATTCATGGCTCCAATTAAAAACGGTTAGACTGGGTCGGGACATCGCCCGAGGCTTTTAACGTGAACGCACCGTGTAAAAGCAAGAATGGAATCAATTTGCAGAGTTGGTTATTATTGGCGTATTTTTACTGAGCAGATTTTTTAAGGATGAGCCTATGTATGTTTTTTTGTCCGAGCACGGCAAAGTATTATATAATACTTCATGGTAGATACCGTCCAATTGGAAAATATCACCAACTACCGATAGACCATGTATCGATCGGAAACTACCAGTATTCTTTTACTTTTTTGGTACCCAGTAGTTGGCTCTTACCTTAGGATCAGGGGGGTTACCACAAGTTCTTATAGCAGTATTATTATAATTTAACTTGTACCGATTCCAATATAAAACAAATGAAGAACGATTATAATAATACTGCTATAAGAGGTGGTGGTAACCCTGCAGAGGATCGAGCATGAACTAATTTTAGCAATTGAATCCGAATCGATTAATGGGTTGAAGATGTTTATATAACATTTCCTACAAATGTCATAAGCATCATGTCATCTCCGATCCCTATTCAAATTGGATAGTCCAAATAACTTGTGATCAGTGAAGTGAACATATATAATTTGGCCCACAGAAATCTGCCACCTGACGACATACAGTTGATATTATAATTTAAACCACTGTACTTATCATCAGTACTCTTATTACGAGTTTAATTTTCGTTTCCTTCATATATCTACAGCCCCATTTGCGGAAACTACAACAAACTAAAATACAGGAAAACGAAAACTATAATCATTCTCGAGAATTAAAAACTATCAAAACTAGAGGTATCTAGTACTAAAGATACAGGTAAACTTAGTCGTGTCAGAATAAATAAAAAATCTTGCCGAAATATACTTCGCTTAAATCCGACTTGCTTCTCAGATAGAGCAGATTTAATTAGTAATTTGACTAACCATGATTCTATTCAGTCGGATCAAATGCCTGCGATAGATAACATAATCTTCACGCTTCTACAACTTTCTTTGACATTTACTATAATATCAATTTCACGAACGACGGACCATGCCAGGACTAATATTAATTTCGGTTCAATAATACTTGAAAATAAGCAGTGACAGCTCCGTTGAATGTGGTACGGACTGCGTGATGGAATTGGCTTAACCCTCATTATTCAACTACCTAAGATATTCTTAACTGTATTACATTTTTAATTATTTTTTTATTAACATAAACTAAAATAAATATATCCATAACTATAATAACAATTGTGGCTAAGTACTTATAGTGATATAAGCAGCGATAGCTCAGTTGGGAATGGTACGGACTGCCAAGACAAGTGTCGGTGGTTCGTGACCAACCCCAAAAAGGAGCACATACCTCTGACTTTTCTATGTTAAATGTGTCTTCATTATAAATATCGCTTGCTATAATAATGAAGGAAAACATACCCGAGAACTTCTTAAGAGCGCTTTAGCAAAATCTTTCCGCTCAAGTTTAGGTATTTTATGACAGCGCTGCACCTGTGTGCGTCGCACACATGCCCGAGTTGCAATCCGGCACGTAAACTCAATGTATACTTGGATTGAAAAATCTTGATCCTTAGTAGTTAGTAGTTAGAAAAATAAACTTCAATGTCGGGTCGACGCATCATATTTATACACGCTTTATTTCAAGCATGTTGCTGAAAGGTGCTTTCTAACTGTTTGTTGTACTCAGTCTGGGTAGTCATGCTCGTTTAAATGTGTATGTTAGCGATGCCTATAGGCACAATAAATAAATAAATTGCATAATTTATTTGCCTTGCCCTTCGGAAATAATAATAAAACGTCTGTAACCTCTTTGATCTAGTGATAGCGTAAATACACGCTTTGTTTCAAGCATGTTGCTGAAAGGTGCTTTCTAACTGATTGTTGTACTCAGTCTGGGTAGTCATGCTCGTTTAAATGTGTATGTTAGCGATGCCTATAGGCACAATAAATAAATAAATTGCATAATTTATTTGCCTTGCCCTTCGGAAATAATAATAAAACGTCTGTAACCTCTTTGATCTAGTGATAGCGTAAATAGGCTGTGAACCAGGAGGTCCTGGTATAGATTTTCAAGTCAGACGTGTATTGTTCTAGCAAGATTTACCGGGAATTAGATCCGCAACAGAGATAAGAATGTTTTTTCCGAGCCAGACAAACTAATCGGTGGACCAAAATCGTTTGCAAATTTGAAACATGAACATAATTAAAACTAGAAATGATACAAATGATTCCTTCGACGTAACAAACATCTATGTTTTTTTAATGATGTCTCGTCGTCGGGAATCTAGTAAACATCTATGCAAGTCTTTGAAAACTCTCTGACACATGCTGCCGGTGATTTTTTCGTGGATGTTTTATTTTAATCGGGATATTGTCGTCGGTTTCTTAGATATACACAACTTTTCAGGTATCCCCACACGAAAAATTCGCAAGGTACGGGCCGGGCTCCTCAGAGACAATGGAATATCTTGTAGTTGGTATTGCCGGAGCCACCGAACGCTTATGTTTCTTACGAAAATTTCAACCTCCCAAATGTTCTATTTGCTCCTTGTTGAACGTAGCCGCCTTCTTTAATATTCGGTATGGGAACAATTGGTTTGAACTTCTTGTTGGGTCAAGTTTTAATTAAATTAAGACTCACACCGGGTAATCAATATTCAATTCTACACAAGCGTCGTCTAGTAATGTAGGAGTTGTTGTTTTTGTTAAATTTGATACCTGACTCACAGAAAACCGACGTAAAGTAGCAGTTTGCTATTGCGTTTAGTTCGTTGAGTGAGATCTCTGGTAGCGCAATTCCCTCGTCCCTTTCCCAATCCCTATTCCCCTCCTTTTAGCTTAGCAACGATCCTATGTTTCTTTTCGTGTAATCGTTTTTCATATTTCGTCTGGGCACAGAGGACAACAGGCAGTATTTTGGAACACAGGCAGTGTTCCACAAGTTCCAAAATATATTTAAAAAAAATTGCTGTTACTAAAGTATTGACTATTTTATATTAACCTAAAAATATATATACCTAAGGTTGATTTATATAATTGTTTTGTGTTATATTTTATTACTAGCTTTTGCCCGCGGCTTCGCACGCGTATTTTGTTGGGCCAACGGTAAAGGTTTTGATTTATCGATCAGCCATGTCGTTGTAGTCTAAATATTCTACAACGGGGCGACCCAGATATCGATTTTGAAGTCAATTGGCCCAAAAACAAAGAAAAACAAAATGGCGGCCAATTTTGTCAGTTTTTACATCGGTTTCGTCGTTTGGAACCACGGGATGACCCAGATATCGATTTTAAAGTCAATCGGCCCAACACAAAAAAAAAACAAAATGGCGGCCAATTTTGTCAGTTTTGACATCTGTTCCGTCCTTTAGAACCACGGGGTGACCCAGATATCGATTTTGAAAGCAATCGGCCTAAAAACAAAGATAAACAAAATGGCGGTCACTTTTGACAGTTTTGACATTGGTTGCGTCGTTTCGAACCACGGAGAGACCCAGATATCGATTTTGAAGTCAATCAGCCCAGAAACAAAGAAAAACAACATGGCGGTCAGTTTTGACATTGGTGGCGTCGTTTGGAACCACGGGGTGGCCCAGATATCGATTTTGAAGTCAATTGGCCCAAAAACAAAGAAAAACAAAATGGCGGTCACTTTTTACATTTTTACCGCGGATCACTTAACGACTTTAAAATGGTTCAGAATTCGTAAAATATTCAATATGACAGAAAATATGGTAACGCCATCTATTGATAAACTTAAAAATCACTTTCAGGCTTTATAGAACTCCCAACAATCGCACACATGATACAAAAATGGCCTCCTCATAGTCAAAGAACTCGTTTCAGTGGCCGTAAGTTGTCACTAGTAACGGTAACACACAATGATCAATGACTTTTGTATTCAGGCACTGAGGTATTTTTCACGGGAAGACCTCAAAAACATAATTTGCCGAATGCTATCCAGTCGAACTGAATTTGATGATTGACCTCTTTCAAAATTGAACCTGTTTAGGTAGATACCCCATGTAATAGACATTTTTCTATATCCAGAGTTTCCTATACTAATTTTGGAGTGTGCACAACATGAAAATTCGACATGATCATCGTCTTATGCATGTTCATTTTAAGACCCCTAGTTGGATCAGTTGGGAATATTATATTACCTAAAAAGAGTACCCATATACTGTTACATTTTATACTCCAGAGGGGGGTTAATGTCAAGCAATTTTTCGTAAAAACAAAGCCTTTCTGCAACATCATTGAAAAAGTGTGTTATGTTGAGCCCACGTGGTCGCTGCCGTGAGATAAGGACAGGCAGAAAGAAAGATATCACATTCTAAATTCTATTCAGTTGCTATCGCTTAATTCATTACAATCAATCATAATCATGAGATGAATAATTTAAATCAGAACAAAATCCAATTATGTAATTCAATAAAAAAATAAATAAATAAAAATGTAGTCAGAGACAATCTCAAAACATGAATACAAACAAAAATCGTCTAATATCAAGTCGAGTATGGGCGCGCTATAATTACTACAAATAATTGAAAATTTCGTAATTCGAACAACTGAAAATGACGAAAAAATGCGATACGTCCTCACTCCGAGACCGCTCAGCGCGGTGTGACTTGACTGTTCAAATGGCTGGCTATTTATTCGCTGTTTATATCGATTTTTGCTATGGTTTCAAAAACATATTTTGGATATTATATCAAATAATTTGGCCCTCATATTTTTTTCTATAAAAGCCAAGATATTAAACTTTATTATGCGATATTTTTTATTTTCATGTGTAGTTTATATTGCGCAAAATAAATTATGATTTCAGACGCAGTTTTCAAAATTGTGTTTGTTTTAAAAGCTATTTTATTGACGTTTTTGTATAAAACGTGAAAAAAATACAATAGCCACCACGGATAAGAAGATATTCTTGTTGTGTGTGCATCAATTGTGTGTCATAATATTAATGTATCGTTTCTCAAAAAGTTATCAAAAGTCACTAAAAAGTAACATTTTCGAAAACACCTCTTCAAGTACACGGAATCATAAGGTTTTGTCTTATTTAATGAAAATGTTAATATGTACACCACGTCCGGAATGAAATGACCTTCAAAATGCATATGTTTTTAGGATTTGTTTGGTACAAAAATTTTCAGCGAGACACTTTCAAAAGTCAAGCAAAAACGTCGAATTCACTGAAAAGCGCGAAAGCCCTCTTGTATGTGAACTCTACCAACCCGCATTAGGCCAGCGTGGTAGACTAAGGCCTACCCCCACTAATTAATAGAAGAGGCCCGTGCCCATATGTGATATGAATATCACAGGGCGTATATTAATTATGGTATTTATTTTTATCAGACTTGAAATCCACAACGTTCGGTATGTTAATAACTGAGTACTATTAAAACGATGCAATGATATAATCAAAACTCGTTTGCACTTAATCTGAAAAATTCTTTAGGTAATGAAACTTCATAAATACGAAAATACGGCGAAACAATGTAGATTTTACCTAGTTACCCACTGCCGCCATCCGGTTGTTAACTACGAAATGCGAGCCAAGTTTTTGGCACAGGCTCAAAACTTGTCTATACTGAAAAAAGTACGACGCGACGAGCAAACTTTCCTCGAAAATGTCAAATGGATAATCAATGTACATTTTTTGTATTTACATTATAATTTCCCTTGCCTCCTTATTCGTGACATTTGTTCGAAATATCATATAAAATGTACCTTTTAATTTAATATCCTATAAATATGCCTGGGTGGCGTGGTTGTATTTCAGTACGACTACCGTCCTGAGGTCTCCGGTTCGATCCCTGGGGCGGGCAAAGTGATATTGGATTTTTCCATATCAGCCCGGAGTCTGAAATTTGTGCCCGATTTGGCGATAGGCTCGCCCCCTATCACATCTGGGACGGAACTAAGCTCGGCGAGATGTGTGTGTTCTAGTTCGCTAGTGCGCCTCTGTCACCCGTTCGGGGATACAGGCCTGAGTTTATGTATGTATGTATGAACATTATAATTTCAAACTTTACTTTCATATAATTCTTTATTATTACAGGGAATTTCGGTCATAGGGTTTTGTTTTTGTTTTAATTTATATTTCTGATATAACTCGGTCGCATTCATTACCTAAATACTCTGCATTATCTGCATACATGTGGATATGTAAGTAAAATGGGAATAGGTTATGTTATGTTATGTTATGTGTTATTATGTACGAAGGATTCTTTCTTTATAAGAAATAGCTTCATAATACAGAATAACGTTTAATCTTAAGACAACACTTTAATACGATATTAAATGAAGAAAGCATAAAAGAAGATCTACGCCTTGCTTACAATAGTACTCTGGTGTCAAAGGACAGAATCCTATCGCATTGGTTTATCTTAGCGTTCTGCTAGATGTCTCAACCAAAGCGTGTCTTGGCTATTAGGACAATTAATAGGCTATGTACTAATTGCCACTCGGGCCAGATAGGTTGGCAACCACGGAGTAGGTCTTAATGTGACTGGCGGCCCTCAAAGGATTAAGTTTCATGCATCGGCATTTTAGGATGATTGCAATGTAATCAGTAAATGTCTTCTGCACTCGTTTTTCTCGTAAAATTACACAAAAATACATACGCAAAACAACGATTGTAGCTGTCTCCTGCTCGTAGAACAATGGACCATAGATAAAAAATACATGGGGCATTTCACGTCAAGCGGGCAACGAAAAAAAAGTGAGGTTCTGAAATTCGTTCATATTTTGCTTATTTATACTTTTAGAGGGTATGAACGTGTACACAAAATATTTTTTTTATAAAAGGTTTAATTGTCAAATTATGGCCTTCTAAAATATTGACCTCACCGGTGTAAGGGTTCCTTTGTGAGGTATTTTGCGTATTGAAGTAATTTATAATAAAATAATAAATGTAATGTTTTGGGTAGTATATTTAATGGACTTTTTGATTTTTTCAACCGATTCGAAATTTAAATTTTTTATCACCTTTTAAACCGGAAATAAAGATTTCAAAACCACATTTTAATCGTTTGGACCACAACATTCTTAATATTTTTTATTCGAAAATAAAGCTTGACATACACAGATTCTACCACAAAAATTTTAAATGGGGTGCTACACTCGTTTAGGAATTATATCAATTCGAGTACGTACATGTCGTACTGATCGAGGTACCTGACGCTTGCAATAGTCGGCTATTTAGCGTAAAAAAGAATACACACAGTAAAATTCCTTTGAAGTCACCTTTTTATGCATGATTATAATATTTAAAGTAAATTTTATATTGATAACCGACTGATCCTGAAGGAGGATAATGTTTTTCAAGTATAGGTTTGTGTTTAAGTATGTCAATTTCTTCCGCATGCTCTACAGCCCAAACGGCTTGACGAATTTTAACACATGATATATCATTTCATTCGTCTCAGTAGTGGGAGTAAAATAAAATATAATAAAATTTCGACAGTGTTGCTATTTGACAAAAAGTGTTGCGAGTTTACAATAACGATATAATAATAAAAAAACTTTTTTATTCTCCTTTTTCATTTTAATGCGCAGGCGCAGCAACTGAATATTATATCCTGTATTACTCCCACTACTTAGACGAATGAAATGACATCTCATATGTTAAAATCCGTCAAGCCGTTTGGGCTATAGAGCGTGCGAAAGAAATTGCCGTACATAAATACAAACCTATACCCGAAAAATATTATCCTCCTTCAGGATCAGTCGGTTATTAATATAAAATTAACTGTAAATATTATAATCATGCATAAAAAGGTGACTTCAAAGGAATTTTACTGTGTGTATTATTTTTTACGCAAAATAGCCGACTATTGCAAGCGTCAGGTACCTTGATCAGTACGACATGTACGTACTCGAATTGATATAATTCCTAAACGAATGTAGCACCCCATTTAAATTTTTTATGGTAGAATCTGTGTATGTCAAGCTTTATTTTCGAATAAAAAATATTAAGAATGTTGTGGTCCAAACGATTAAAATTTCGTTTTGAAATCTTTATTTCCGGTTTAAAAGGTGACAAAAAATTTAAATTTCGTATCGGTTGAAAAAATCCAAAATTCTATTAAATTTACTACCCAAAACACTACATTTTTTATTTTATTATAAATTACTTCAATACGCAAAATACCTCCCAAAGGAACCCTTACACCGGTGAGGTCAATATTTTAGAAGGCCATAATTTGACAATTAAACCTTTTAAAAAAAAATATTTTGTGTACACGTTCATACCCTCTAGAAGTATAAATAAGCAAAATATAAACGAATTTTAGAACCTCACTTTTTTTTCGTTGCCCGCTTGACGTGAAATGCCCCACATGTTTTGTGTAGGTGTTTTGTGCAGGAGACGCGGCTTTACATACGAACAGAATATTTATTCATTTTAAATCATCTAAACTCTTTCGTACAAGCACGCGTCAAAGTGTCTCCTTGCACAACATTACCTAAACATTGCTTAAGGTTGCCGCTTTGACTATTATAATATATTCTCCGTTATTCTGATTATGTCATTCTTTTGTTCACAAACTCTATTTTGCAATCCCAAGATTAAAAACTTAACAGCGGCCTGATCAGGAAAATTTCTGACAACCGTAAATGTATTCGAACTCGATGCGCGTCTATGAAATTTGTATGAAATATTAACCAAACGTCATCAGTGCGCAGCGAACTCGAATACATTGACATTTACATTAGTTTTTCGTGCTCGGGCTACTGACCGACTTCCAACTTGATCCTATCGTGACCAAATGTATACGGAAATAAGCTCTATCAAACACAAACAGAATTATGAAAATCGATCCACATATGGCGGAAATATCGCGTATCATACATAAAAATACAGACGAATTGTGGACCTTCTCGTTTTTGAAAGTCGGTCGAAAATTATGTTATTAATTATTTCGCTGCAATCGCTGCATGCAGGCCGCTTCCAACAGGTCGATCTGGAAATCTTTGGGGGAGTCTATTTTGAGCAGAGGTCGTCCTATGGCTGATGATGATGATGATTACTCGCCCAAAACTATCAAACATTATTATTTACGGATTTATATTATAAGCACACAATAGATGGATTAGTACGATAAATAGTATAAATCATACTTCAGCAGCCCGAGCACGAAAAACTAATGTAAATGTAAATGTATTCGAGTTCGCTGCGCACTGATGACGTTTGGTTAATATTTCATACAAATTTCATAGACGCGCATCGAGCTGAAATACATTTACGGTTGTCAGAAATTTTCCTGCTCAGGCCGCAGTATTTAAAGGAACGTAGGACTTGACATTTTCTAAAGTATTTATCCATCTTCTGAGCAAATATATCAATAACAATAAATCATTATATGAAGCTGCAGTATTCCAATAACAAACAAACAAAACTAATTTCTTAAGTTTACGTGAATATTATACATTGAAATAAAACTAATTTAAACTTTGAACTAAACAATACTCGGACTAAAACTAAAACAGGTAGGCAGATGTGCCGGCACGCTGTCACAAATTCACAATCCCACCCAATCCTAAGTGATAGTTGCTGTCGTACGTATTCTATTATTAGAGTGTGCAATTAATTATATCCTCTTATACGGGGCCTTACAACTTGGAAGTGGCACAAACAATTCCTGTATATTAATGCTGTCCATTATTCAGAGACGGCCGCAGATGAAACCGTCGGTCGCGTCGGACGTCGGGCGTAAAACATTCTTCAAATATATTCATTTTGTCTCGTTACCGAGTTGCAAAACTCGGCTTCATTGTTTCTGAAACTTGACTGGTTGGAGCTGGGCAGTAAAATTATTTTAAGTTGTCACTATTTATATATAGTATAGTGATTAATTTAAAGATACTCTAGGCATCTTTGGGGGAGGACTATGTCTAGCAGTGGAAGTCCTATGGTTGATGATGATGATGATGATAAAGGCACTCTAAAATTTGAGTATCCTTTTTTATGAGATTCACTGACTGCCTCGGCGGCGTGGTGGTATTTCGGTACGACTACGGTTCTGAGGTCTCGGGTTCGATCCCCGGGTCGGGCAAAGTGATATTGGATTTTTCCTTATCGGCCCGGAGTCTGGAATTTGTGCCCGATATGGCGATAGGCTCGCCCCCTATCACATCTGGGACGGAACTAAGCTCGGCGAAACGTGGGTGTACTAGTTCGCTAGTGCGCCTCTGCCTACCCCTTCGGGGATACAGGCGTGAGCTTATGTTATGTTATGTTATAGTGATTAATTTAAAGGCACTCTAGGCATCTTTGGGGGAGGCCTAAGTCTAGCAGTGGAAGTCCTATGGTTGATGATGATGAAAAATCGAATCATCAACAAAATTGCTAAGACCTATTTCTATGAAGTCAGCCATAGTAATTTGAGCGTAATTCTATTGTAGTTTAAAGTGAAATTCCTATGGATATAATCTAGCTTGTAAATTAAACTGGGACCTCTAGAACTTACGCAATAAAATGCCTTTATGTCGTAAATACATGTATTTTCTTGACCTCGCTTCTTGACATAATTAATTCTTACAATGTCACTTCAAAGGTCGTCAAGTGTTTCTTAGAATACTTATTTTTAAAATGAATTTTAAAGAAATAAATAATTTCATAATCCTCGCTCTTTTCTTTTTATCCCAACACATTTCTGAAGATTTAGTACTTAAGTTTTAAAGAATTTTAAGTTTTTTCGTAAGATTAATATAAGGCTTACAATAATACACATTTTGATGACCACTTATTGTAATACTATTTCTAGGCCGCGGTTCTACTCGCATAGAAAATTTTGATTATTTCATTGGATTCTTCTCTTTCGTAAGTATAGGTACCGTGAAAATGTAAATAAAAATTTGTTAGGCGCCCTAAACGACTTCCATTTTCTTTTTGGTCTTATCAAATGTTTTTTATATGGTTTTTTAATACAAAAGGCAGTTTATGTTTCTTTCCTTTCAAGATTAACCCCCAACCTCAAACGCTACACACCTTAACGGCTACTTCTTCTTTTTACAAAAAATGGCTTCCACGCATTTGCAATGATTCTGCCAATTTTAAAGTTGAATCGCACCTAGGTTAAAATTACAGATAATGATCGACTAAAAAGAGAGATAAATGTTAAATGGTCCAACAATTCGATAACACTTAATTTTGTGGTTTTAGTGTATAGGGGACGACACCTTTGGACAACATAAAATAAATAATAAACACACCCAACAGTCACACACCTAGTCCTGACCCCACACTAGGTATAATCTGTATCGTGGGTATCAGAAACTATGAGAGACTTTCAGTCTCACATCACCCAGACTTGAAACAAATATCTGTGGGCCACACAAACATTTGTCTCAATGGGGGATTCGAACCCGCGGCCTCTCGCTTCACAGCCGGCTACTCGCCCGCTGCGCCACGGAAGCTGTCGGCTGAGGCTGAAAACTAAGAAATGTTATTTTTAGAGTTTATAATGTAAATATATATATTAGGCAGATAAAGGTTACCAAAAGACTAATAGTAATGTATTAAAAAAATGTTATAAAGAAATATTATTAACATTAATAAATCTGTTCAACAAACTAAGAAATGTAGGAGATTCCAAAGTAGAAGGAAATTTAAATTTATAGGGCGGGCTAAAACGGCTACTTACATGTTTTGCGACATAAACTTGTGACAGATAAAGTGACCTTAAATGACATAAGAGGACTTTAAATTTTGAGTTGCGTTTCAGTAATCAACCGTTAGTCTTTATAAAATGTAGGAAACGTTACGATTTAATGTCTCTTTACAGCTGTACCCAAAAGTTTCTTCGTTAAATTCGCTTCCGATAGTATTGGCATGCAAATTTCCTAAATGCCTCAACGTCCGGCCTCTCGGGAGCAAACTACCGTCTGCATCCAAGTTAAATCCCTAATGTAGGCCAATCTCGGCACAAATAACTTTTCAGACGGGATATATCGCGATATTCCGTGTTCAGATTCAATAACAGGCCAACACTAGTCCTAAATATTATATTGAATGCTCTTTATGTGGAAGTATATGTAGTTGTCACGTTTGAGTGTTTATTTCATATATCATTTATTTCATTTCAATGCCGATTAATGTAACAGCGGCCTGCGAGCTTAGTCAATTGGCTTAAGCGCTAATCGAATAGAATAGTAGAATAGAATTAATGTATGGGAATGACATAGGATACGCTATATGCAGCGTAATCTATTCAAATCAAATCAAATTAAAATATTTATTGAATCCATGAAATGTTACTACATTATTTAGATTCCGTCAAGTTCCTCTACCGCCAGTTCGGAAGGCCGTTTCGCCAGAGAAGAACGGGCAAGAAACTCTGGCGTTGCTCTTTTAAATGCCAGTTGATAATAAATGCTTATAAAGAACCATATACAAAAAAATATATATAAATTAGAGCAGCTAAACCACCAAGAAAATACATACAAACGAATTTTTGTAGTAATAATTGTGTATCAATGATTGCAACCTGATTTGTATGAAATAAAAATTTCTAAAAATATTATATTATATTCTATTATATTTTTTTATTCTATTATTTTATTATATTATTTTTTTTATTATATTCTATTCGATTAGCGCATAAGCCACTTGTCTAAGCCCGCAGGAGCAGGAATATTTTTGACAATCGAATTCATATCGAACTCAGTGCACTGCACTCATGTGCCTTCGCAATAGGGACAGAAAGGAACACCGCGGGGTTTAGTCGGTAGGACGGTGTGTGCCCGTGAATCCAACATACCTCCGAGAGACTCGGAGAGATCTCTAAACAGATTCCCCGTGCAAAAAAAAATAGATACCTATGTTAATTAAATTCCACACGAACTAAGTCGCGGGCAGCAGCTGGTCCTACTATAAAACTATAATTTCTTTCTAAATCCCTTCAAACTGCTAACAAAAATGACTCCGAGTCCATTCATTTTAGGGGTGAGTGCTTATCTGTTGAGCTCGTAAACCTGTTTTATCTAGGCTTTGCAGCACATCAACAAAAATAAACTATGCTATTTGTCACCGTTAATGGATGGATATAATACTAGTTTTAGCTCGAGGCCTTCGGACTTCTGACAGCCATTTTGTGATAAAAAAATTATACAAATACACAAAGTTTTCTAGACAATGACGGAGTATCAGTAAATCGTTTCTAACGCTGTCAAAGTTTTCTATATCTAAGAGCAGTGGCATGAAGTCCATAAAAATACAAAGATACTAGCAATGTCTATCTTGGCAATTATGATAATGATATGATGATACAAAATTAAAGAACTGAAGAAATGACTTTAACAATTATTTGTACACCTCAATTTCAATGCCTATCACGTCACTATCCGGCGGCTTGTTGTAGTCGTTAATTTTGAAAATCTGTCCATATTTGGTGGAGATATCGCGTAACATACATAAAAAAAATACAGAAGAATTGAGGACCTCCTCCTTTTTGAAAGTTGGTCGAAAAATAAAGTTTGAAATTACTTATTCTTCTTTTAAAACATCTAATGACTTCAATTGATTGGTTTATTTTCGCAATCTCCCTGCACACTAGGATTGACATTTATTACGACCGGCCCACTCCAGTCCATGAACTAATTTTGATATATGGATATGTAAATATTTAATCCCAAAAGCGCCAAGCCTTGTAAAGTAAAGTAAAAATACTTTATCCCATTGAATTTAATCCGGAACCCGCGTCACCGAGATCATTTGCCGTCCATTTTCCTTGTAATGAAGAGTTTCTCTAAGTTGTTACTCCCAATTCGCTACGGTATGTTAGGCAAAGTAGAAAAGTACACTGGATTCATTTTTTGCCCCCATTCCAAGTAAAATGTCCTTCCGGATTTGATTTTCTTTGTCTTTCTATTTATGAAACTTCGTCGCAATTTCTTGTTATATCCTTTTATAATTTCTTTTATGTTCTATTTAACAATAGTGAATGTTCTAGTAGACTACTTCGGTGGTGTAGTGGTATTGCGTGCGCGGTACTACTATCGTTCTGAGGTCTCTGGTTCGATCCCGGGTTGGGCAAAGTGATATTGGATTTTTCAGTATAAGGCCGGAGTCTGGAATTTGTGCCCGATATGGGGATACGCTCGCTATCACATCTGGGACGGAAATAATAGGCGTGAACTTTTCGCTTGTATCCCCCAAAATGGTAAGCAGAGGCGCACTAGCGAGCTAGAACACTCAAATTTCGCTAAGCTTAGTTGAGTCCCAAATGTGATAGGGAGTGAGCCTATCGCCATATCGGGCACAAACTTCAGACTCCGGGTGATATTGAAAAATTCAGTATCAATATAAATTTGCCTGACCAGGAGACCTCAGGACAATATTCGTACCGCGCACGCCATACCACTACGCCACCGAGGCAATCTCTTTAATAATTTATAAAATCACTTTGACACCTTAAAAGCTAAATATAATTATAAGAGGAGATATAGGTAAAAAAACCGAAGATCCTCAGAGGAGAGGCCTATTGCCTATAGAAAAAGCCTTTATACAGCAAACAGGTTGATAATAATGATAAAACCAAAGTTATTAAAAAACATTTAACTATAATTCAAACACACGCAACATTCCAACGATCAATCAACGGCGATGCGGTTACAAAAAGAGGGAAGTAAAATGTACGAAGGATTTTTTCCAACAAACTCTATAAGACTGTATAAAATTAATGATCCTTCAGTCTGTTCCAACTTTATAATAATCTCTTCAATGCGCAATCGTGCATCTAGCCACATGATCCAAATTACACGGAGGTCGAGAAAAATAGAACGTTTCTCATCAGGAAACTTTTAGGAACTTTGGGACGTCGTATACGATTACACGCTCGTTTTTATACTATTATGTAATATGGTCTCGGAAACTGCTCTTCAAAAAAATTGCCTAGAGTTGTTCTTGAAAGATTATCTCGAATTATAAATGTATTATAAATTCTCCCTCCTTTTCTCAATCCCTTCCCTCTCCTTCCATTCTCTCCTTTTAGGTTAGGTTTAGGTTGGCAACGCACCCATGATTCTTTTTGTGTCTTGGGTGTCTATGGGCGTTGGAGATCACTAACCATCAGGTGACCCATCTGCGTGTTTGCCAGTCTTTGCTATAAAAAAAATCTTACAAACAGAAAGTTAATTCATACACTAGATTACATACTAAATTCCAGAAGCACTGGCCGCACTATTACTGAACCACATTTACCGCACGCTACGATACTAAACTACAAGGCCCTTATTATTAAACCACAGAGAAAATGT
Organism: Clanis bilineata; assembly: GCA_036417725.1. Classification (NCBI taxonomy): domain Eukaryota; kingdom Metazoa; phylum Arthropoda; class Insecta; order Lepidoptera; family Sphingidae; genus Clanis; species Clanis bilineata. The sequence continues at coordinate 7,550,245 of CM071144.1, read as the reverse complement.
ATTGCGTCCTTCGTCAGATATGTCTTGTATAACACAGCTTAAAAGGAAGCGAGATACCAAAATAATAGGTGTACGTACCCTGACTATAAAGATAAGGCCCTCCCATTCCGTTACGTTCGTTGACCACCACAGTTGACGTTATTCTACGTGAAAGATAAAAGTTAGGTCGAAAATATTTAGAGCATCACATTTTCCTCTAACGATATGAACGTTAAATAAAATATAAGCCGTGTAAAAAACTTCCACGCGAATTAATATTGTGGGACTTGGAGTGAGTTGGTCGTAAACAATTTTCTAAGAAATTATGGATTGCCGAAGAGCGGTTTATCAATGCCCGGATAATAATAAAATATATCGTTTTAGTCTTATTTTTTATGAGGAAAAACAACTTCAATCTCTGGTATGGTTATCCGTTGTTACGTAACAACTGCTTATAGACGTAATTATTTTTTAAGTTCTATTGTGTCGGCTCACGCAACTAAGTAAATAATTAAGCAATTTGTATGTATAAACAGAACTATTATTGCGACAACGTACAGATGTGCCTTTTTGTGTTTTTTTTTTCTATGAAAAGCAGGCGTCAGTCAAAGAAGCTTTGTCCGATTTTACCCTGACTCAATGCTGAATACATATATGTTCTTTCGCACCAAATATGAATTATTGGCTGACTTATTTCTTTCCGATATTTTGTTAAAAAAAAAAAATAATAATAATTTATTAGCTACACTATATTTTTTTTTTTTTTTTTTTTTTTTATAGCAGAGATTGGCAAACGAGCAGATGGGTCACCTGATGGTAAGTGATCTCCACCACCCATAAACACCCAAGACACAAAAAGAATCATGGGTGCGTTGCCAACCTAAAAGGAGGGAATGGAAGGGGAGGGAAGGGGATTGGGAAAGGAAGTGGGAAAGAAATAGGCCACCAGAAATCTCACTCACCGAACGAAACGCGACAGCAAGCTGTCACTTTACGTCGGTTTTCTGTGAGACAGTGGTATCTAACCGGTCGAGCCGGCCCATTCGTGCTATAGACGTTACTGTCTACAGCGTGGCTCTACCACTTTAAAATATATATTTACCTATTTGTAATCGTCGAATTATTTGTTTTTGCTGTAGTAGATACTAGATAGTACTATGATAATTATTATACTAAACCATATCGATAAAACTATAACTATATAAAAACAACTCCACAATACTAACAAGTATCGATAAATCTGGGACATAAAGCATCGAAACCTAATAACGTGTACCGTACTGTGTTCAAAGCGTTAGAGCTTGTATAAAGAAGCAAAACGACAGAAAATAAATACAGCAGTCTCTTTAGTTTATATTTCAAACGAAGCGAGCACGATTACGTCGATTACCAAACAAACAACATTAAAAAAGTAAGAAGCGAAACATTGAAGGAAACATGAAACCCACAATTTTCGCAACAAACAGAATATGTTGGACACGCTTCACTTGCTCCAGGCAGCATTGTATTTTGTCCGCGGCCATCATTGTGTTTTCGAGCATTTGTTTCCTTACGAAACGGCAGTTAGGGATATTTATTGGATGAACTTGTGGCGTGACGCCACTTTTTAGCCAATTGTAGCCATTTTTGTACCGCTGTTCCGCGACACTGTAACATATCGAACGTAATAAAAGTTTCGATGGCGATATCAATCCCCTCCCGAAATCACTTTTCTATTTTTATTCTAGTTTGCACTCGGAAGTTTTGTTGAAAAACGATATAACTTTCACGGATGTATAAAAAAGAAGGACACCATCTCGCCTTTAGTTAAACGAACACCACAGAGAAGCCACGCACCCAAACGCGCCTGTACAAAAGTACTACGCACACATTAATAATCATAACACGCTCAGTCGCCGTCATTACGAGTCTATAGATCGATTGGGCAGAAGACCCTGCTTCACTTTCAATGTTCCTAGCACTCCGTCCATCTTTTTTTTACGTCCGTGGTAACTTTGTTATTTTTGCTTTCCATCTGGATAGCCGTGTCCAAAGTAAATCAAAATCGTGTACAGGAAAAGTTAAATATTCGCTATACAAAAATAACATAGATTTAACTACTGCGGCCCGAACACGAACATTTTTGACAATCGAATTCGTATCAAACTCGCTGCGCAGATGACGTTATATTTCATGCATTTTTCAGTGGTAGAGCAACGCTGTAGACAGTAACTACAGCACGAATGGGCCGAATCAACCGGTTTGATACCATAATAATATATATAATAATATCAGCCTTGTAATATTACTGTCCCACTGCTGGGCACGGGCGTCCTCTACTAATAAGAGGGGTTAGGCCTTAGACTTCCACGCTGGCCTAATGCGGGTTAGTAGACTTCACATAACTTCGAATTTCTTGAGGAGAATTTCTCGGGTATGCAGGTTTCCTCACGATATTTTCCTTCACCGTTATAGCAAGCGATAATTTACAATGAAAACATACTTAACATAGAAAAGTCAGAGGTGTGTGCTATTTTTTGACGTGGTCTCGAACCTCCGACACTCGTCTCAGCAATCCGTACCATTCCCAACAGAGCTGCTGTTTGATACCACTGTCTCACAGAAAAGCGACTTAAAGTGGCAGATTGCTATCGCATTTCATTCGGTGAATAAGATTTCCGGTGGCCCCTTTTCCCCTTTCCTTTTCCCAATCCCTTCCACCCCCCCCCCTTCCATTCCCTCCTTTTAGATTGGTAATGTTCCCATGATTATTCTTGTTTCTTGGGTGGATATTGGCGGAGACCACTTACCGTTAGGTGACCCATATACTCGTTTACCAGTCTCTGCTATAATAAAAAACATAGGGCATAGACGCGCATCGAGCTCGATACGAATTCGGTTTTCAAAATTCGTGCTCTCTAAAAGTTGTTTTATTTCCCTAATACCCAAATATAAATCATTTTACTACTATAATCTATCGCGGAAAGGGGTTTTCAATCATTATAATCCCACATACGCCCATTAAATCAGGGCGAACCGCCATCAAAAAATCTTATTAAAGTTTTATAACCCATCTTATGACGGACAGGACTTATGCAAATGAATGAAGGGTATTTGTGTGTCCTGGATTAAAGGGGCCGGGACGTCTCGGTCTGCTTTTACAGCGCCACATGGTGTCGAGGGCTTTTAAACAAAACAAGCAACCGGAGGGTTGACGGATAAGTAGATAAACATTTATATACATAGCCAGCCCGAATGTATACAACTGTACATAAACACACTTTGCACAAATACTTCTTTTTTGACACGGACGTTTAAAGAGGACACCGTCTAGAGTAGAGTTAGGGATCGTTCCCATACTACGTGATCCGTTCTGGTGGGAGGGGGTCTTCAAAATACCACGCTTGGTTGTGTCCCTGTGGGGACGTGGGGGCTTAGGTTTTTGTTACGTAGTCAATATCGTCTAGGGAAAATTCTGGTTTTCTTCGAGCCATATTCAAATATGCGCTTTTTAAACTCACAGGTGGCCATCATAATATTATATATTTTTTTTACTTTTCTTTGACATTTTAAAACCATGTTTATAAATTACTACGTGAAAACTAGAGGGTTCTTGGCTTATACTACGGGCGGTCACTGAGGGGAGGGGGGGTGTATAAAAATTTCAAAAAATAGGTCACGTAGTATGGGTACGTTCCCTTAAACGAACGCCAAAGATAAGCCACGCACACAAACGCGCCTCTACAAAAGTGCCCTACGCACACACCAATACTCAGTTGACACCATTACGTGTCGATAAATAGGATCGGCAGAAAACCCTGCTTCACTTTCAATGCCAAATGCTACGTCCTTTTTTTCCACGTCCGTGTTTTTTGAGGTAAAATTTATTTTTAACAAAGACAATATATCTTCAGCGACCCGCCCTTATCTGCCTCCGACGATTATCTGGCGAGCACTTGGCGCCACGGTTTAGATATTTTTAGCAACGCCTTTTGTGAGTATATCGCTTCTAATCTTCCCTTGCTTTCACGGTTTTGTTTTAGAAAACCTCCCTTGGGTTCGGGGCCGTTTCTTGCGTCACGGTGGCTGAAGTACATTATCTATGTCAATACTGTGAAATGGGAGAGCCATTTTGCGAACATTTTGGTATATTGCGTGTATCCTCAAAATAAGGACTCATGTGGGAACCATTACGCAGAGATTTCTACCCCACAAACAGGCCTTAATGTGGATATATCGTAACTCAGCAAAGTTAGACTATTTTTTACGGAAAGTGACTTTATCGGTGGGGTCTAGGTTTATTTTTTTATCGTAGATACGTTATGTTTAGACACTTAGGTATAATGAATTGCTATGGTTTTATGGTATCATATGATTCGTGTTTTACAAGTTGCTCTGTAAATGATTTTTAACAAATTGATGTAAACTAAAACAAAGTTTAAGTTTGCAGTTTATTATCATGATCGATTTATAATTGTAATACAATATTAACATCATAATTATGAATAGATTAGTACCATAAACATAATAATTCACGCCTGTATCCCCAAAGGGGTAAGCAGAGCTAAACTAAAACACCGACATTTCTTTATCTTCACATAATATGAAACGTGTAAAAAGTCTATCGCCAAACCGGCCACAGACTAATCTCGAACAATTAATCAATGATTTTTAAAAATGTAAACTCAAACAACAGATCCCTCTAAGTATATTACCGCTACATCTATAAGATGATTTTAAAAATGGGACAAATAACTTGAATACCTAATTAGTAAACAATGAAAATTTTCAATATTCAAATTAGGCAAACTAAATTATACACCATACAAAATGTTAAGGGACACATTATCTTTCATTTAAAACTTTATGTAATTAATGTAAATACAATAACGGTAGGCGGAACAGTACAATTTAATTATACCCACTAATTACCATGGTTTTGCTCCAAAGAGATTTAATATTATATAAATGTTGGGTGTATTTATTTATATAAATACACCCAACAGTCACACACCTAGTCCTGACCCCACACTAGGTATAACCTGTATCGTGAGTGTCAGAGACTATGAGAGACTTTCGGTCTCACAACACCCAGACTTGAAACAAATATCTGTGGGCCACACAAACATTTGTCTCAATGCGGGAATCGAACCCGCGGCCTCTCGCTTCACAGCCGACTACTCGCCCACTGCGCCACGGAGGCTGTCAATGGCATATGTTGAATGTCTTTGTTTTGCTCCCATTCAAAACAAATAATACTCAGTGTGATTGTGTTTCAGTTAATACTGTTTCCAACTGAATACTACAGACTGCTACTTACAGTTAAAGTAATCTAGTTTAATCCGGTACAAAGTAAGTGCTCCTAATACGTACACTATTTCACGTAGATAATTGCTTGGCGAGCGGGCTCGGATTAAGGCCGGTCGCAGCGCGAACATCCCTTTTAATTCTGGGACTTAAGTTGAAAATATTATTTTTTCTGTGAAAATTTAAATGTGACATGCGGCTTTGCGGACCGTTTCTGCGTTCATTCTGGTTTGAATCATTTTGGTTGATTATTCTTTTCCTTTTTAAAAGAATACGAGTGACGAGTTACTGTCTCGGTGGCGTTATTGTATTGCAGTACGACTACCGTCCTGACCGTCGTTCGATACCCAGGGTGGGCAAAGTGATACTGAGTTTTCGACCGGCTTCCAAAAAGGTGAAAGTCCTCATTCGTCTATATGTTTTTTTATGTATGGTACATGATATATCCGCTAAATGTAGACTTATTTTCATTTTCGGGTTCGATAGAGCTATCAAAGGCGGTCCCATATATATTTAGCCACGATTGGATCAAGTTGGAAGTCGGTCAGTTAAGTTTTTAAACATGTGATTATTTTATCCAGCATCAGCCTGGAGTCTGTTTGTGTTGATAGGCTCTCTTCCTAGTCCTATCACATCTCGGACGGAAATGAACTCGGTGAAATTTGGGTGTCTTAGTTCTCTAGTTCACCTCTGCCTACCCCTTCGGGGATACAGGCGTGAGACTTTATATGTGTGTATGTAGAATACGAGTGGAAAAGTATAAAAAATTATGTTTCTTATATGCTACGGTCACCAACCATAAGTTATGTTGAAATCAACACGTTATGAACTGCTTAAGTAAATAAAAATGTTTAATGGGTGTAAAAGAATCTGCAATCACTGATTTTAGTCTATAATGTTTTTTACAATATCTAATGCTATACATACATGTCTTCTATATCATAGTGGCATTCACAAATCGAGAAAAAAAAGTAAGTTGGCACTGAGCAGAAAATCCATAGAAGAATCATCCAAAGTAAATTTCACCAACTGATCTAATGTTAAAATCGTCTATATTTAAGATAAGACAAGAATAGACAAAGATTATGAAAGTATGCAACAACATTAACGAACACAACTTGTGTTATATTTATACATAACATAGATAAATAACTAACAAAATCGCAGATGGTCTAATAAACATAGAAAAAGGAGATTAAAGCACAATAGAAATACTCCACACCGAATATCCCCTATCCATTTATCTATGTTAAATTAAAATATCAATACGAGTGCCGAGAGACGGCAATCACTATTCATTCATCGTATTTAAAATTCAAATAAAGTTTTAACTTTCATCCACCCCAATTCACAGCGTTTGATTACTGCTTTGATTACAAAAGATCCCCTATTCGTTGCTGCTAGTGGGATAACACGGTCAGTTGATCGATATCCACCGCCCCGGGTGACAGGCGGTAGCTCGAATAACTTTCAACTACGTATTCGAATCGAATAAAAAAGTTCGCGTCGCGTTTCGTTCGGGGAGTGAGATTTCCGGAGGTCCATTGGCCCCCTCCCTTTCCCAATCCCTTTTCCCTGGCCTTCCATTCCCTTCTTTTAGGTTGGCAAAGCACCCATGATTCTTTTTGTGTCTTGGGTGTCTATGGGCGGTGGAGATCACTTACCATCAGGTGACCCATCGGCTAGTTTGCCAGTCTGTGCTATAAATTAAAAAAAAAACGTTGTCACTTTATCTCACCGCAGGCGTCCTACACTATAAATCGAAAGTATTTTATTAAGATGTACGCTAAGTTCCATTTTTCGATTATTATTTTGGTTTCAACAGTCAAATTAGTAGAAGAATATTGTGTTAATAATTTTCGCGCGTGTTCGGTTTTATTTAGCGAATTTTAATACTCATAAAAGCTTGTGGGCAGTTTGATGATTTGTTAAAAATACTTTTATTTTACCGCTATATCTTTTTGCTGCGACGTGTGGGTGCATCACCATTTCTGCCTACAAGATCCAAGCGTCAAGTTTTAATTTAATTACACACTGTATTGCATCTTCAACTAACAAAATGTTCCTATATATTTTACCAAAATTTAACAAACCAAAGTTAATATTTGGATTAAATTATTAAACTTTAACATGGATCGCGTGATTATTACATGTTGTAAAAGCGTTTTATTCAAACTGTTTACAACAACGAGACCTTCAAAGCTAAATCGTTTTATATTGAGATCTTAGGTCGGCGATTTCCTAATCAACTGCCCTTGAGAAGTTTCCGGAATTTAATAAACCTTATATGTTTTTATATTAATACTAGCTGACCCGGCGAACTTCATATCACCTAACAGTCGATTCTTTAATATTTTTTTTAATACTTATTCTCCTATTCGGGACGTATAAATATTGACAAATATTGACATTAATATTTATACGATACTAACGCCATTCAATTATTTTGCCTTCCCGGAACCTATCCACTAACACTTAAACATTATGGTATGGTATTAAAGTTCAAATTGACTTTTAATTCTAAAAAAATATTATCGAAATCGGTTCAGCTGCTCTCGAGTTTTGTTCTTAGCAACACATTCAGCGATTTATTTTTATATAATAGATTATAAACGCGAATGACTGCCTCGGTGTATTACAAACAATGTCATTATAATAACATTTTAAGGAACAAAGAAATTTACATTTCTCACATTACCAAATATACGAAAAATAATATTCCTAAATTTCATCGCGGACAAAAATGAATCCATAATCCGTATGGAAACGCGTGGCATTTCAAACTTGGAGACATCGATCTTCCAGTGAGAAGTCGCTTAGTAGGTCAACTAGTCGTGGATAGTACTAGGCACTAGCTAGGCATCCTAACTGTCGACGAATCGGATTTCAAGGGAATTTCGCGAAGGCAATTTAGGCATTAGCTGTTTCGGAGTGAAATCTTATCGAAATATGTACGGCATATTGGAAACTAATAATCAATATTGCGTATATCGTGTGATGTAAATTTAGCGTTTGAGAGCTTTAAGTGTATATAATTTGATTATGCTTTCAGAAACCGAATGGGTTTCTATTAATTACATTTACGACAAAGTTGGCGGTAGGCCAAATATGATTAGTCAATGTAATGACTACATTTTTTTTTCTTTTTTCTTTTGCAGAGTGGCAAACGAACAGGTGAGTCACCTTATAGTCAGTGATCTTTACCACCACTCATTTTACCAATAGGAAATAACCACAAAAAAAACTTAACGGACCTACTTAAAAACTTGTCTTATCGGGACGATATATATGGGACTACCCGCGGAATAAGTTCTATTGAACATAAAAATAATTTTGAAAACCCGTCTACATTTGGTGGAATTATCGCGTAACATACATACTGAGGAATCGAGGACCTTCGTTTTTTGCAGTCGATCGAAACATATAAATCTTAAAGGAAGGGCCGCCGTTTTGGGCCGGAAATAGTGACCGAACGAAACACAACAGCGAACTGTCACATTATGTTAGTTTTTCTGTATATATAGACATAGTAGTATAAGATAGTGGTATAACCCCAGTCGAGTCTGCCTATTTGTGTTGTTTATAGACATAACTATCTAGCTGGCTCTACCACTCTTTTCTGCATTCAGAGATACTAGATACACTACAGAATTGACATGCGTGTTTTGATAAAGTATGTCAGAAACTTAATAAAATTGCCTCGGCCCGGCATCAGCGGCCCTAGCAGGAATACTTTTGACAATCGAATTCGTATCCAGCTCGCTGTGCACTGAGGACATTTTGTTAATATTTTATACAAATTTCGAAGATGCGCATCAAGCTCGATATGAATTCGACTATCAAAAATATTCGTGCTATAGCCGCGGATCAGCACCACTTCGCCTCACTGACTTGTTCTTTAAGCAAACATTCTCACGGCGTCGTGGCGCGCCGCCCTACCGCCAGCCATGTACATAATCGGCTTATATTGTTCGTATAAAGGCCCTTCTCACATTATTCATGCTCCACTACAATTCTCTAGTATTTTCTAGTCCTTGCCTCCAGCCGCACTCACTGGATTATGTAACTTTGTATCTCGGGAATTTCTCATACATAAAGTACATAAATAGACTCACGCCTCTATCACCGAGGGGTAGGCAAAGGCAAACTAGCGAACTAGAACACCCACAAGTCGCCGCGCTCATTTACGTCCCAGATGTGGAGGCGAGCCCATCGCCGTTTCGAGCACAAATCCCAGACTCCGGGCTGATATTGAAAGACTCAATATCACTTTGCCAGACCCAGGGATCGAACCCGAGTCCTCAGGATGGTAGTCGTACAATAATACAATTTCGCCACCGAGGCAGTCATGGCAGCGAATTTCTCACAGGTTAATAATTATGTTCTACATAAGTCCATAATTCTATTAGTATAGTTAGTCTATAATATAGTTATTTTTCCTGATTTTAAAAATGTTTTTTTCTGACTTTTATATCAGAGAGTGATTACCAAGACACTGCACTTTATTTAGCTCATGGGAAAATTTTTTATAGAAACTATGGCCTCGCAATGTGTTTAATCATAGTAATCACTAGTTAGCAATAGTGCTTATTTAAATATAAAATAAAAAATATTAGCTGATCCGGCCACGCGTTGCTGTATTGCTTTATATAATATAATACCTACATAAATTTAATATAATACTGAACTACTGCCGTCAAAGTAATATCGTTAAATTCGCGATAAATAATCGAAATATAAACTATCTTATCTATCCTAAGACAAAACAAATCACACATAATACTTTTTTTATATATATACAGAGACTGGCAAACGAGTAAGTGATCTAAACCACCCAAGACACTAAAAGAATCATGCGTGCGTTGCCAACATAAAAGGAGGTAAATAGGGATTGAAAAATAAAGGAGGGGAATTGGGCCACCGGCTATCCGAACGAAATGCGACAGCGAGCTGCCACTTTACGTCAGTTTTCTGTCAGGCAGTTTTATCAAACCGGTCGAGCCGACCCATTCGTGTTGTATATATGTAACTTTCTACAGCGTGGCTCTACCATTCAAAGTTATTCATAGGGCGCTTATGTAATTTTGGAATTCATCACTGACAAATCCCATGACAGTTATTTTTTATAAACATGGTTTAAAACAATTTAAAACCCCGAACGAATTCCAACAGCAATTAACAAATCTAAATTCAATGAAACCTGACCCGACGCAGTTTGAATTAACGCTAATGTCGTACATTATTTTCGTTTTTACAAACGCGATATCTATAACATGAAGCCATTTTGGCTATAATCACATATCTGTATGCAAATCTCAATGGACACCGGGACCGTTTCAGAGGTTTAATTGCGTAACGGATGGATATTCGCACTCATAACAGAGGGGGAAATTATATCTTTATTAATAACTGCCCTCGTTTCCCTACACCGGTAATTTTATTAGCACTCGTTCGTTTGTTATTTATTGTGTTGCGAGATATTATTTTGATTTTACACTCGTTTTTCTTGTTTGTGCCTTTAATGAGAATGAATGGGAGTTGTTTAATAAAGTAGAAACATAATAATATTTTTCTTAAACGCAATTGTGATTAAAAGACCACCTCCTTCGTTAGTGGTAACATTGTTTATGACTGTGGGTTGTCTGAACCTGGGTTTGAAACATTGATGTATCATTCGATTAGTTTGAATCATATGCCAGCTACGCGTTTTTTCTAACACGCTTTAGCTGATACTTTAAATCTCCCAGAGGGGATAGAATCTACGCAAGCACCCGGCCGGAAAAATTAAGCCAAATATCTCTGACAGAGCCGGAAGCAAAAGCTGGTCCTTCCTATATCTTCCTTTCCATAACTGAGACCAAATTTAAGAAGATAAATGAAATAAAACTATTTTATACGGATTCTTTCACGATTTGTTTTTATTTTTAGGCACGAGAGCTTTTTCAACGCAAATTAAAAAAAAATTTAAAAATGTCTCAACATATCTGTTCATATGAGTGCATATAAGGTTAATTTTCACATACCACCAAAAAATAAAACGCCGCGTTTTAAAAGCGCCGGCGTGTGAATGACTATACTAGAACTTATATGTTCCATTTGAACGATTATTTAACGGGCGTTAAAAAAAAACTCTCGTGCGAATGAGGCTTAAGGGGATAATGATGAATCTTTCTTCCTTACTATAGTTTTTTACCTAGAACCAAACTTTAAGAGGACCGTGATTATATTTTATAACCATTTTATTACTATGAACTATAAAACTTTTATGACAATAATTAACATAACATAACAATAATTCGTTTACTAAGACAATCGAGACATTCGTGTATTCCAAGAGAGTTTCATAAGTAGAGCATTCGAGAGCAAATTGAATTTCCCTCGTTTTCACGGAATAGTGAGAGGTTGACATTCGCCGACGACAATGATCACGTTTCCTGAAGCGTAATACATAAAAAGTCTTTACTTGACCACCTGGATTGAACTTAAAGTTTGGAAATCTATATAGAAATTTAAGGATGATTTTAAGTTATGTTTTAAAAGAGTGCGATGTGTACTACAAGACAGACTGATTGGTACATAGGATTTGCGAACTAAGTTTCCGTCAATTGACCGTAACTCACTATAGAAATCAGCGGGCTTAGCCAAGTGGCTTATGCGCTAGTCAAATAGAATAAATGAATGGGAATGACATAATAGTACGCTATATGCAGCGCACTCTTATGTCATTCCCATACATTTATTAAATTAGTCTGTTCTATTCGACTAGCGCATAAGCCACTTTTCTAAGCCCGCTGCTCTTTTCCTTAGCCGTCTAACATCAAACACTCGCTGTAATGTGACACAATTTTATTTCTAAGCACCTTGTCTAGTAGTATATAAAGAAGTTATTGATTATTTTATTGAAAACTCGTGTCCACAGCATCAATATTAAAATTCCTCCTTTCTACCTTCCCTTATCCCGCCTTAATGTGATGTCGGCGAAACACACTTTTTCAATGTTGTAGAAAGGATTTGGCTTAGTTTTATGACATTTTGTCTCATGGGCTACGGGCATGGCTGATCACGGGCCAGCTCTACTAATAAGAGGCGCAGATATTTTGTTCGTCAAGGTGACACAATACCAACGAAATTATTTTGTAGAACTTTTTAGTATGCGTTTAAGTACTACATTCACTTTGCCGTGAAAATAACACGATATTTTAAATAATAGAACCGATTATAAAGTCTAAATGTAAAATTAGGGACGCTTTCAACAAAAGAGTAATTTTGATAGAACTTCTTAAACCTCAAAATTCTTAAGAACAGCAACAATAGGGCACAAAATTGTTGTTAAATTGCTAGGCATTGTCTGGAGCTAGGCCGCTTAAGGTGGCAACGTAGGTCTTTTATGTTTGAAAGTATTATACATTTTCAAGCATAAGGTGCTGCAGACTACAGAGGTGGTAGCGCCAATCTCTTACGTGGAGGTATTCGAATCGATTTACGTAACATTTTGTATTCAAATTCGTTAAGCAATCTGAACTCATTTCGACTTCATACTCAAAGGCTATATATGCCACGCCCTCAGATGTGCAAACGCAATAATATTTTCTTTTCACGTCTCTGCCAGTGATTAGTACAAAAATACTGGGCTTATTAGGGCTGGGTTATTATTTTCAATAGGTAACAGTAAAACTACTATATGACAAAATAAGAAAAAATAGTATATAAAAAAATCGTCTCCTTGGTCTAGTGGCAGCATATATGGGCTGAGGATCACGAGGTCGTTCGATTCCCAGGTCGGGTAAAGCGAATTTTATAATTTAACATTAACATTAACATAAGCTCACGCCTGTATCCCCGAAGGGGTAGGCAGAGGCGCACTAGCGAACTAGAACACCCACATTTCGCCGAGCTTAGTTCCGTCCCAGATGTGATAGGGGGCGAGCCTATCGCCATATCGAGCACAAATTCCAGACTCCGGGCTGATATGAAAAAATTCAATATCACTTTGCCCGACCCGGGGATCGAACCCGAGACCTCAGAACCGTAGTCGTACCGAAATACCACCACGCCACGGAGGCAGTCAGGCAGATTTTATAATTTAATTTGCCCAGATATAGATCCCTCAAAGGGGCTTGACGTCAGGCAGGAAGCCGATCATAAAAACTAAGTCAAATCCTTTCTGCAACATGCTTGAAAAAGTGTGTTGCGCCGACCACACATTAATGTGGGATCAGGGCAGGTAGAAAGAAAAAGTATATAAAAATCGTATTACGTCTGTTTCTATCCCCCTATCACATCTGGGATGAAACTGAGCTCGGCGAAGTGTGGGTGTTCTAGTTGGCTAGTTTCTTTTCGTCTTCGGGGATACAGGCGTGGGCCTATGTATGTATTACACGAGTACACTTAGTTCATTACTATAAATACATACATACATACATAAGCTCACGCCTGTATCCCCGAAGGGGTAGGCAGAGGCGCACTAGCGAACTAGAACACCCACATTTCGCCGAGCTTAGTTCCGTCCCAGATGTGATAGGGGGCGAGCCTATCGCCATACCGGGCACAAATTCCAGACTCCGGACTGATATGGAAAAATACAATATCACTTTGCCCGACCCGGGGATCGAACCCGAAACCTCAGGACCCTAGTCGTACCGAAATACCACCACGCCACCGAGGCAGTGATTACTATAAATGAACCTGCTAAAACTATTATAGTTCCAATAACTGTTACAAACCTAAACAATAACACATCCCTGCTGCGACAGTTGTAAAGTCGTTTTCAAACACTAAATAAGCTGTATTGTTTTCGTACTGGAGTGTGCCAATACAATTTTACCAACAGATTTGGCAACACGCTGTATCATCAATATGTTCACCGCATTATCATAACATCCTATAATCGTACACAATACGAGGTTATAACCTAACTCAGAGGCCCGAGCATGAATATTTTCGACAATCGAATTCGTATCGAGATCGTGGTGCACTGCGGGTTTAGACAAGTGGCTAGTCGAATAGAATATTTAAATAGAATAAATGTATGGGAATGACATTCGACTATTCTATTCAACTAGCGCATAAGCCACTTGTCTAAGCCCGCTGATGACATTTGGTTAAGGGAACGTACCCATATTACGTGACCCGTTCAGGGGTGGGGATGGGGGCCTTCAAAATACCACGCTTGGTCACAGTTTGGTTGTTTTACGTTTTCGTTATGTTGTCAATATCCTCTAGGGAAATCTCGTGCTTTTACAAGCTATTTCAATTATGGCGCAGCGTTTAGCATTCTTTAGTCACAAGTGGCAAAACATCATAATATTTAGTTTTTTTAACATTTCTTCGACAAAAAGTGATTTAAAACCATAATTATTTATAAATTACTACGTGAAAACTAGAGGGGGTGGGGGCTTGGCATATACCGAGGGGGGTGGAGGAGTATAAAAATGGTAAATAATGGGTCACGTAATATGGGTAAGTTTCCTTAAATTTCATACAAATTTGATAGATGCGCATTCGAATTCGTTTATCAAAAATATTCCTGCTAGGGCCGCAGATATTCTGTTATTAGTTTTAGGCTCGTATTACAAAACAATATTTAAGCATTAATTTTGTAGCATTTTAGCATGTAAAAACTAGCTTTACATGATTGCCTCGATAATACGTACAACTACCGTCTTTTTAGGTATACCATCTAAACGAGTTAGAAAAATTGCTTTACGCGCTCTGAAATTGGAACCTAAGACTGAATCCATATATCATTAGCGGATTGTCATTCTTCAATACGACCATTGAATCTTTATTTCGGGGCTTCCAAGTTCACAGCCCATATACCCTGCCACTAGATCAAAGCGGCGATATTTGGCAGTCTAAATAAAGATAATATAAGTAAAAGCCACGTTTTATTGTACTATTTTTTTAAGTCCTTGTGGAGAAAACATCGGAAGAAAACTCATCAACACAAAAATTCTAAATGTTGCTAATCGCTATTGATTGGTTCATAACAAAACCTTATTGCAAAAATGTAGGTTATTTGAATAGATCACGATAGTTAATAGCTTGTATAATATTAGACTGGAAAGTTCCAATTACCCTAGTTAAAGCATTCACATAACTGTACTTTATAGTATAAGAATAATTGCTGGTATTAAGTTGACTTGTATAAGGCAGTTTTTAATCCATAAAACGGACTGGTATTACTTATTTTTTATTAGAAGGTATAGGTAGAGGTTAGTCGCCTCCTTGGTCTAGTGGCAGCACGTATGGGCTGTGGGCCGGGAGGTCCTGGGTTTGATTCCCAGGTCGGGCAAAGCAAATTTTCTAATTTAATTTGCCTGGGACTGGATCCCTCACAGGGGGTTGACGTCAGGCAGGCGGCCGGTCGTAAAAACTAAGACAAATCCTTTTATTGCAGATGCAACATGCTTAAAAAAAGTATGTTGCGCCGACCCCACATAAGGTGAGATAAGGGCAGGTAGAAGAAGAAGAAGGTATAGGTAGAGGTTAACTGTTCATTCACGATTCACAGAGCTTATTCTTTTTTTATCCAGGCACTGCAAAGTGACTACATCTGATAGTAAGCGGAGTGCAGTCCAAAAATCTAGCGACCACTGACAAACAATGGGTTTATCAATGGTCGCCAGAATGATGCCGGCTTATTTATGCTTCTTAACACTCCGAAGCCGAAGACGGAAGAAGCTAATCGAGGGTCTTGCGACAAGACAGGAATGTAGGTAACCCATACCCACCTCAACCAACGTTCATGTTATGTGGTGATTACGAGTACATGTGACATTAGATGTTAAGTCTCATAACGCTCTATCCATCGACTACCAACATGAATTACACAGCATATCGACAAGTGTACATCCCTACATATAATAGAGGGTTGTGTTAACAAACCTACGAGCACAATACACCGGCGGACTCGACAGAGGCACCATACACTATCCGCATCGGCGCTATGACATTTTCCGTTCACAATGGAGTTACGTTCGCCGCGTCAAACAATGAAGCCAGTCAATCGCGGTATCGCTGCTTTTGCAAACAAGAGTAGGGCCAGTATATATTCTGATTTACAGATATATTGTCAAATTCAACAAACAGTTCCTTAGTTGGAATATAGGGAAGTATTTTCGTTTGATGAAATGCGG
Source organism: Clanis bilineata (assembly GCA_036417725.1). Classification (NCBI taxonomy): domain Eukaryota; kingdom Metazoa; phylum Arthropoda; class Insecta; order Lepidoptera; family Sphingidae; genus Clanis; species Clanis bilineata. The sequence continues at coordinate 7,533,842 of CM071144.1, read as the reverse complement.
AGACTGTTCTACGAATTTTATGCCGCAACCCAGTTTTTAGTAAATTTAGTTTTGCACTAAAAAAATGTTCTTGGAATCAAATAACACGTTTTAAAATAAGTGTAAAATATGTCAACAGTCTATTAGATCGAGAAACCGTGGCTTAATCAGAGTATTTATTTTTCTACCTACCCTTATTCCACTCCAGTGTGGAGTCCAACACAATTTTTATTTCCAATATTTTTTATTATTGGAAAGCATTTAACTTTTTTTTATGTTACCCGATAACTCCGCCAAATGTGCACCGATTTCCAAGATTGTTTTTGTGTTCGATAGAGCTTTTTCGAAGGGTGGTCCTATATGATTTTGGTCAAGATCGGATAAGTTTTGAAGTCAGTCCGTTCAGTTTTTAAACTTGTTAATTCTTTTCTTTTTTTATTATTGGAAAGGATTTTTTTACGAACAGCAGCCTGCATGACTTCAATTCCTTTTAGGGGTTGCAGTTGAGGCAAATCGTGTCATAAAAATAACCATGCTGAAGTTCGTTGCCTAAACCAGAGACCATACATGAACTAAACCATGGAAGCGACAGCTATACAAGGAAGCGATGCAATAATTGACATATTTTTTGCATTTTCTATTATTATTGAACCATTTTGCAATGTAAGGTAAAACGACACGCAACCGGTTTTAAAAACTAAGCCAAATCCTTTCTGTAACATCCTTGAAAAAGTGAATTGTGTTTGTGTGTCGACCCCACCCCCACTTGAGGTGGGATAAAGGTATATGTTAAGTCTAAAATTAATTACGTTCTTTGTGTTCAAATGTGAATTTTAATTATAACATTGTTTCATTGTATGAGTTTCTTTGCCCTGATTTTCAATGCAAAAAGTGTAAACGTGAACAAAAACCATGGATTCATTACATAAATCTTTAAAGAACCCAGTTAAACTCACCTTGTATGGAACAAAGCCAGTCGCTGTATTGTTTACATTTATTTTTAAATATAACTTTTTACGTTCATATCATCAATATAATATACCCTAGATGCACAGTTCTTTGCAAATATCCTCCTAAAAAGTGGTCTTTGGAATAAAACAAAGAAAAAGATCACAAGTTCTCATTAAATCAACACAAATATAACCCTATGCGCGTGTTATAAAGTAGCTTTTTAAACGAAATGAGCAAGCGTTCTTAAATTTGAAATTTGACATTTAGAATTCTATCGGCGTCCAACTGTAGGCAAAAGGAGTGCTTAAGCACTCGTTTGCTGTCCCATCTTCCGAGCGTCAACTGTGCATCTAGGTAAATAATATATCGATGGTTCATATGGATTCCAACGGCTTACTTCTGACTTCGCCCCTTAGTACCCGTAGAATGAGTGTTTTTAATTTGTCTCTTGAAAACAATGATAGTTTTTACGTTCAGCGTATTTTTTTTAGTTCCAAGTAGTATTCGCAAGTGACGCTGGTAGTCAAATGTATGTAAATAAAGCGTATAAAAACGAAATTGCCTCGAAGTTTTCGAGAATTATCAAAACTAACTCCGACTAGGGGTACTGATCGAGTCTGATCAACCAACTGATTTTTTAAGTTTACGCGAATGCTATTCATTGAAATAAAACTATTTTTTTTAAATAAAAATAAAAATCTTTATTAATCACGTAGGCATATAAAAGCACTTATGACATGTCAAAAAAAGCATAATTTAGATTTAAGTATTTCTTATAATATTATTATATTATAGAATGCTATGAATTTGGAATGAGGGAGGCAGGTTATACAGTTAGAAAAATAGGGTCCTATGGGGAAAGGGGAATGGAGAGGTTTGTGGACCGTGGAAAGAGAACGGGATGTGGCAGTTACGCCGACAGGGAAGCGACGGGAATTAATAGGAGTTGGTGGGATTGGATGAAAATACTACAGAGCCCTATCCTAGCTAACCTACCTTTTACGGATTCTATCACGATTTGGTTTTAATTTTTATTCCCGACGTTTCGAAGGCTTTGCAGTCTTCGTGGTCACGGGATGGACCAGTCTAGGGTGGTCTGTCCAACCCGTGACCACGAAGACTGCAAAGCCTTCTTTTTTTTTATAGCAGAGATTGGCAAACGAGCAGATGGGTCACCTGATGGTAAGTGATCTCCACCACCCATAGACACCCAAGACACAAAAAGAATCATGGGTGCTTTGCCAACCTAAAAGCAGGGAATGAAAGGGGAGGAAAAAGGGATTGGGAAAAGGAGTGGGGAAATGGGCCACCGGAAATCTCACTCACCGAACGAAACGCGACAGCAAGCTGCCACTTTACGTCGGTTTTCTGTGAGACAGTGGTATCAAACCGGTCGAGCGGCCCATTCGTGCCATAGACGTTACTGTCTACAGCCTGGCTCTACCACTCAGAGAAATCGTGATAGAATCCGTAAAAATAGTTTTATTTCAATCTGATCAACCTGTTATTCTAACGCTGGACCCCCGGTCCACTACCCATATACACTACCAGTTAACAAAGGACTAACTTAACAAAGAACAAACTAACATACACAGTAAATAAAATCCCTCTACACTACGACATTATGGTCACCCTACTCTACCGTCATACCGAATACTGTCGGAACTTGAAGATAGAAGTAGTTTCAAGTTGTGTTATGTAGATATCAACAAAGTTTACTATCGAATCTGTCAATCTTTAATGTTCCGTGTAATCAATTTTGGCACAGGGTACCTGATGTGATTTGTCGTCAGGCGATACTCTCACACCACAACCTTTTGTGACACAGCAAAACAATCGAATTCGAATATGGATATATTCATATAGTCAAAAATACCTTTCTTTCTTTCTACCTGCCCTTATCCCACCATAATATGAGGTTGGCGCAACATACTTTTTACCATGAACCCATCAATCAATCATCACCCCCGTCTGGAGATGCCAGTCTCGGGCAAATTAAATTCGATAAATTGCTATTCCAGACCTGGAAATCGAACTCAGGACCTCCCGGTCCACAATTATTGTTTTGTCAGATAAAGTTAGAGTTATAGTAACAAGCCATGGTGTACGAACGATTTTTATAGTTCTAAAAACATATTCAAAACTTGTTTGTTGCTGTTCCGGTTTGAATACCCGGGTTAGGCAAAGAATATTGGGTTTTCTATTCAATAATAGCCCGGAGTCTGGAATTTGTGCCTGATATGGCGATTAGGCCATCACATATCCATATGAGTTTGGCGAATTGTGGGTGTTTCCGTTTTCTAGTTCGCCGCTGCCTACTCTTTCAGGGATATAAGTGTGACAACATATAGGTAATTTATAACTATCCCACGCCCATCTCCGCAAAGGACTAAGTAACTAAAACACCCACTGTTCCTCGAACCTGCCTCCGTTCTGTGATGTCAAAGAGGGCGAGCCTATCGTTATGCCATAAATTCCAATCGCAGGAAAATGTGTGATTTTTCTTGGAAAAGCATAAAACAAAGAAAAATATTGTTTTACCGCGGTGGTGTAGTTGTATTAGGGTACGACTACAATCGGGCAAACAATATTTGAATTTGACTACCTCCGTGGCGCTGTGGGCGAGTAGCCGGCGGTGAAGCGAGAAGCCGCGGGTTCGATGTGAGACAGATATGAACTCGGCCAAATGTGTGTGTTCTAGCTCACTAGTTCGTCTGTGCCTACGCCTTCGGGGATACAGGCGTTATATTTATATCACCCAAGAAGTGGTTGGCTTCAGGAAGCTGGTTGTAATAACTGAAGCCGAATACTTTCTGCAGAATGCTAGAAAGTATGTAAAAATAATAATGGGATGACATAAAGCCAGGTGGAAAAAGAAAATCCATTACATGTATATCACAGAGTCCCAGCTCAATACGAATTTGTAAGCAACTCATTCCCTCTCATAGACTGCATTCAAACCTTTTAAACCCCATCTCCCCAAGCGTCTAACGTTCGATTCTCCAGTACACAATATTTCTATAAGCCCTAAGCAATAAAAGCAAAATAAACAAATAAGCATTATAACTATAAGTAAATTAACGAATGAATTAAACCAAAAAGTAATAACTATTAATTACTCATAACATAACATAACATAAGCTCACGCCTGTATCCCCGAAGGGGCACGCAGAGGCGCACTAGTGAACTAGTACACCCACATTTCGCCGAGCTTAGTTCCGTCCCAGATGTGATGCGAGCCTATCGCCATATCGGGCACAAATTCCAGACTCCGGGCTGATATGGAAAAATCCAATATCACTTTGCCCGACCCGGGGATGGAACCCGAGACCTCAGAACCGTAGTCGTACCGAAATACCACCACGCCACGGAGGCAGTCATTAATTACTCAGTATATAAAAAAAATAAATGCTATAAACATAAACATCATTTTAAAGCACATCTAATAATAATTAAATCTCAATTTTCATTTAGCAGAGGATTACATGAAATCAAATTAACAATTTCAATAAACACACAAAAAATCTTACTTAAATAATCACAAGTTTAAAAACTTAAGACCGACTTCAAATCCGAAACCAAATTTATATGGGACCACCTTCGAAATAAGCTCTATCGAACACAAAAATGTTTTGAAATTTGGTCCACATTCGGCGGAGATATAGCGTAACGTATAAAAAAAATACAGACGAATTGAGGACCTTCTCATTTTTTGGAGTCGGTCGATAACAAAATCTAATCTAATCTAGATTAAAATCCGTTAAATAAACTCCATGCTGATTACTAAAGGAGGAAAAAGAACTACAAGGAAGGAAAAGTGTTACTGACTTGCGTAATCCAAATAAAAAAGGATCACCTGCTCAATGTACCGAAAGCAAAAGGCTGCGATGTGTGAAAAGGTTAATGAGGATGAAAATTTAGTAGGAAACAGAGGAAAACTATATAACTGTTAGTTACGTACACAAAAAATATATTACCTCAGCGGTGATTAAAGGTAGTCCGCAACACAAACTCCATGATGGCACTCGATACTGAATAAAATTAATTCAATAGTCTGATATTAATTAATTTACACAGCACAACAGCTCACATAACAGTACGCCAAAACTACTGTCGGCGTTTATTTTTACACAGTACGTGGTCTCAGATCAGCTAAACGCAACACTACTTAACTGTCCCAATTTGTAACTGTCATAATGTTCAAAAAGTTACATTTCAATGAGTCCATAAAGACCGTCTGGTCCCATATTGCCTCCGGTGTTACGAGTGGATATCACAAAGACTCGCTTTATTCACATCTAACAAAAAATAACAAAACTCCGCGATCCGTCGCCGGTTCTATTGTCCGATGTGGGGGGGCTGCGTAGTAACTGCTACGGCGTAGTCGCGTCGTAGTGCCGCTACGGCCGGATCGCCACTGGCGGGGGCTACGGAGTCCCGGACCGATCACTCACACATACACAACGAGCTCGCGAACCTATCGCAACAGGGTGTCTCACGCACACCATTAAGCCGGTTACAACGACCCTATGAGAGCAAGCGGGAAAGTAACATTTTTGGGCTTGTAAATGATGTACACACTAATGGTGATTTACTCGCACACGTACGCCCGCCGTGCTACTTCCTTGCACACAGATGCGAATTAAACTTGTAATCCCTAACGATAATTTCAATTTTAAGATTTGTTTTATAGCAAACTGACGGTAACCGTTTTGTACAGTTGATTGATTAGGTCAGAGTTCCGAACAATGGATATCGACTGGGGAATTCTCACAACATTTCTGTACAAAAAGATACGAGTAATGCGAATTTGGCTTGTTAGTTATATTATCTCGTCATGTTTTGTTTACGGTTTTTGTATATTGAGAATATTTCGAGTTCAAAACACGTATGAAACGGCAAAAAGTGAACACATGTCGACGAATTTCCGCGGAGGTATACATATAACATACAACAATGTAACCTAACATCCGATTGTTTGTATGTGACACTCGGGAAATGAAAAATGTTGGATACCGGATGAAAATATATAACAGGAATAACAACTATATTGTAAACATGAACAATATACGAATAAAATTCAAAATATATCCTGACATAAAGATTAATGTATTCAAAGTAGATCGTCGACCGACTTCCAAAAAGGAGAAGGTCCTCAATTCGTCTGTATTTTTTTATGTATGTTCCCCGATATTTCCGCCAAATGTGTATCGATTTCAAGATTATTTTTGATACGACTAACGTCTTGAGGTCTCGGGTTCGATCCTCGGGTCGAGCAAACTGATATTGAAGTTTTCTATTTAGTATCACACTGGAGTCTGGAATTTATGCCCGATATGGCGATAGGTTCGCCCGCTATCGCACCGGGACGAAACTAAGCTCCGCGAAATATGGGTGTTCTAGTTCGCTAATGCATCTGCCTACTTCTTCGGGGATAAAGGCGTGAGCTTATGTTATATTATGTAAATAAGGATTTAGTACTAGCTTTGTAACTCTAAGCTTCAAAGGAATTTAATAAACACTTTTAATAAGGCGTCATAGCTTTCTATTGAACATAAGAAACTAAATTAAATAATTGCTCCTTACTAAAGCAAATAACTGCGTGCAAACTCCGAGTTTATTGATTTGGTGTAATTAAACTTGCGCAAAACGAGACGGGCAACTTTGTTAATAATGTTTTGTATATCCCGGAGGCTCCAACGAATGATTGAAGAGAAAATTTGTTTACGATTTACTGTACGTAACAGCTACTCAGTCACCCGAGTTGAGAAGAGACCGGAGATACATTGTATTGTCAAAGTTGCCGTGGAAATGTAGGTATCAAACTTAAGTGAAAAGTTTTCATTGAAGATGTCGCAATTAATTTTCGATAAAATTTAACTCGTTAACGTCAGAAAATTACAGTCTCGGTACTAATTGAAATGTACGAAAGTTTTTTCATTAATAATGTTGACGGGAGTGTTAATAAAACTAGTTATTGTGGAACACCTTTTGATGTATCAATACTCTACTTACTGCACTGTTTATTTCGTAAGCTGTATAGTAATAGCTATGTGTCGCGTGGAAGTTTACTTTTCGGGATAAAAAGCCTATGTGTTAATGCAATTTCATCAAAATTGGTCCAGCCGTTTGAGCGTAAAGTGGCAATAAACATACAAACACACTCACAAACTTTCGCCTTTATAATAGATATTAGTATGATTTACAGCAGTAGCATATAATATGTTCTGACCGGCTTACGTTTGTAAACATATCAAGTACGTGTCATGGATTTTTCCTTAGACAATTAATGAACATATTCAACCCTCACAACGATTTCACTGTGAATACTATAGACATAAAAACATTACCCTCTTTCCAAGGCAGTTGGATTATAAGTATTTCTATACAAATATTTTATTGGGACAACTTCGCTGACATAATATGAGAAGACAGAAGCGCTACTGTCAATAAATTATACAGATTATTATATTTTCCTAAAACACACACACACGCGCGCACAAACACATCCTCATACCCACACGCGCACAAACATACCCACGCACACACACACATACTACCTAAAAAAATTGTCAAAAAATAGTGTAATTATTATGTTATTAATTTATTGTTATGAAAGAGCGGCGTCTCCTAACACAGGGCCAATATGCTTAAATGGAGGCTTATGCGATCAAACTTTGCAACAGAATTGTTTGTTAAATAAAATATAGATTTTTATTATTGATGTATTTTTTATTTAATGAAAATTTGTGTTTATTATTCTCCTTTGTCATGTCCTTCCGTTACATCATTTGGAATTGAATGGGCATGATTTTTACATTTTATTTATATGCTGTGAAGTTTATACTTTTATCTCGAATAATTTTTGTTTGAGATCTAATTTTGTTGCTTTGACAGATGTTTCATACATTCTCAAAAGGTCAAAATTATTCTCCAAAAAAGTTATCTGATTGAAAATCAATCAAACAACAGTACTTATCTAAGTTCTTCATCAAAGCAACAAGTCTAAAGGAGGTTTAAATTAAATAAAATCTATACAGTATTTTAGCATTTTACAGACATTAAAACTTTCACAGCATGTACACAAAAGTAATAAAATTAAAGCTTAAGAATTTTAAACTTTAAATCTCATGAATCCAAACTCGTTAAAGGTTTTTGAATAAGACTTAAGCCTGTTTGTGAAAAGGTTTAAATGAAAAAAAATAGGACACATAACAATTTTTCTTTTGTTATTGATAAATATACTTATAAAGATCAAATTGAATTGGAATTTGTGCCCGATATGGCGATAGGCTCGCCCCCTATCACATCTGGGACGGAACTAAGCTCGGCGAAATGTGGGTGTTCTAGTTCGTTAGTGCACCTCTGCCTACCCCTTCGGGGATACAGGCGTGAGCTTAAGTTATGTTATGTTATAAAGATCAAATAAATGTAAGGGATATGTTTTTGTTAAAAGAATAATTCATTCTGAATAAGTAAAGGTTTATTAAATCTTATAACCTTCGACTACAATAGACTAAATTTTGCTCCCGGCTTCACCCGCTTAATTAACGTATCCTATCTGTCCTATAATGTGTGCCACAACTGAATTCGTTATAATTCATTTGAACACATCAACCATGAAAATTCACAAAATTAAATTTCATCTAAGAGTTAGTATTGTAAATCGCCTCCTTGGTCTAGTGGCAGTATGTATAGGCTGTGGACCGGGAGTTCCTGGGTTCGATTCCCAGGTCATGAAAAGTAAAAATTTTGTAATATAATTTACCCGGGATTAGATCCCCGTATAAGGGGTTGACGTCAGGCAGGCGGCCGGTCGTAAAAACTAAGCTAAATAATTTCTGCGACATGCTTAAAAACGTGTGTTGCGCCGACCCCACATTAAGGTGGGATAAGGGCAGGTAGAAAAAAATTGTTTTGGTTGAGTAATCATCATCATTAGCCATAGGCAGCCACTGCTGAACATCCTCCAATCATTTCCAGATCGGTCTCTTGTATCCGTAAGTAGCCTGCAAGTCAGTATTGTAAGGGTGAGACTCGAAATAACCAACATTTAATTATGGCGACTGAAGATCGCCACAATAAAAGCAATTTTGATAAGTTAAATGTCCAAGTGACTATTAGAGACAATTTTCAGATCAATTTTGTGGAAAGGCTACAATAAAACTATATGGGTGTACGGTACGGTCTATTCACCATTTGGAAGCGGGCATTAGCGGGCGATCATTCTTTCTGCGTCGCACTTACGGACCGATTCCAAGTATTTCGAAGGCTACTAACAAAGATATATAGAGTAATGCGAAATAGCGGCGCCTGCAATCAAGTGCACTTTTAGTTTTCTTTGTATTTAATAGTCCAAGAAGAGAACGATATCGTCATCTTGAATTTATCTTGTGTGATCTCTAATATTTATATTTTGGTGCGTTTGTGCGTGATCGTGTAACTTTCTTTATGAATAATGAAGGTTATAATCACACCATAAATTAATATAATTTTGATACAGTATATAACTTTCAAACTCCTTTATATTTAGACCTGCATATTGAGTTTTTTCAATATCAGCCCGGTGTCTCTAATTTGTATATTTGTAATTTATGGGGGGAGGCCTATGTTCAGCAGTGGACGTCCTATGGCTAATGATGCTGATGATGGCGGTAGTAGTAAGATCGGCGAAATGTGGGTGTTCTAGTTCGCCTCTGCCTATTCTTTCGTGGATACAGGCGTGATAATTATGTTATATGCTCTATATAGACTACTCTGTCTGTAACACGGTACTAGTGGCGAAGGTTGAAAATTTACCAAAAGTCAGCCGGTGTTGCATTCTCTTGTAATTAATACCTGTCTATAAAACCGAAAATCTAGTAAAAGTAAACTGTTGGGAAACCTGTAATATGGACCCTGTACTACTGTAAGACATATCTAGCAACTTCATTGTACATCTACGATCCTACCTAAAGGAAACGACCCGAGAGGGAATGTGGAAAACTGTTAAGACAGGAAGCATGGAGCGTAACAGGCATGTGACTGCTTGAATGGTAGAGAGTAAGTACCAAGTCTCTCATCGGTATTTCATTTACCTCTTTATTGGTGAGGAAATGATTCGTGACGAAAATCAAAGGCAGAGGAATGCGGAGAAAATTCACTTTCCAAGTAAACTCTGCGTTTTAACGTCTATGCGACCGCTTTGCTTTCCACTCTTATCGCTGTAGGTATCTGTTCTGTAACTACTAAAATATAATATTAAATAATAGAATATAATAAAATATTCATCCACAGAAGAAATATATTAAATTTGGAAGAATAAAAGAAAACATTTATTGCTGGTACAATACTCAACATGAAACAACTTCAAATAGAAAAAAATGCATATTTTAATAAATATTGCACCAACAAAGGTACCTCTCATTCAGCTACATGTTGCAGTACCACTATCTTTGCAGTAGATACCGCAACGTTGATTTAATAATGCAGTCGCATTAAAATACCCAGACACGTAATCCTAACATAAAAGAAAAAGAATTAAATAAAAAATTTTAAGCATTAAGGCCGTTATTTCTTCGTGTACACTGTGTAAGCAACTTGGAATTACCTTTAAAGTACGTATTAAACAAAAGGTAATCTACAAAGTGCACGCTAGGTGCTGGACTAAAACGTTCAATGTCGAAGAGAGACGGCGATCAGAGTTTTACGAAGCCAGCTTAAGATATTGAGGCTATCGAAAGGCCCTTTGATACTTCCAACTGGCGGAAATTTAATTTAATCGTATGTTCTCTTTTGCTAAACGATCTCTTTATGCCATAACATATGGGTTCCGTAAAGGATTTTGAACTTGTATTTGATCATTTCTAACATATGATTTATTACAGTTTAAACATTTTGGATTTTTCTTTCATTCGCAAAATAGTTTGATGCTATGGAGCTATACATTTGAAACTTTATATTCTTACAACTCTATTTTTACTGATTTCTTAAGTTTACGCGAATGTTATACATTGAAATAAAACTATTTTTACGGATTCTATCACGATTTTTTTTTTTAAATATACCCGACGTTTCGAAGGCTTTGCAGTCTTCGTGATCACGGGTCAGATCGTTAAAAATAGTTTTATTTCAACTATATTTATATTTTTCATTTCAAAAGATCTTTAATGTGTTACTTTTTATTTATTAAGTACCTAGTCATTAAGGGCTACTTGCAGCCGTGCACATACATCGTCCTGACCTCACACTAAGATTACTAAGATTAGTCTTATGTCGTGGGTATCAGGAATTACGAGAGACTTTCGGTCTCACAATACCCCGACCTGAAACAAATATCTGTAGGTCATACAAACATTTGCCTCAGTGCGGGAATCGATCGCGCGGCCTGTCGTTTCACAGCCAGCTACTCCACTGCGCTACGGCAATCAATGTCATGAATGAACAATTATGAATGAAATATGAAATTGAAAAATATTTATTTCCATAACCAATAATTACACACAATTAAACAGTATTTGGAGTTTCCTTTTAAGCATGTAAATATGCTTGTGTTAGGAGGCTGAATGTCATTTTCTTACACTTGAGAAACACTATAATTAGATTTTTCTAGAAAGCATCAATTAAAATTTATGTTTATTGTTATATAAATATTTTACCATGATTTATTTGCACTTGAAAGTGATTATGCATTGTGACTCAATGGTCGCAAAATATAAAGTAAACTTAACTACTTTAATTTTACAAAACTAATGAAAAATCTATTCACGCAGAACCATGAAAAAAATACCTAACAATAAAAGCGACATAACTTATCGATATATCAGACGTTGGAATTCAATATAACAAAATACTTTTTACAGAAATAGAACACATAATTATCTTTTTACGGTTCGTAGAATAATTCATGCGATCGTGTATTCGTGTCTAATGAAACGTCAAACTTTAATTACCTAATTAGTATCTTTATCGAACTCTAAGAAATTGGTAAAATATTTTCATAAAATTCTCTCAGTATACATTATAAATTTATTTATTTATATTTTCTCATGAGTATTGTGGACATTAGTACCACGACGAAAATAGAGAAAGATAGACAGATAAAAAGGGGTTGTTAGGATCGTGTAAAGTAGGAAACCCATAATCAAGTGCGACTGCGATTAAAACACGCTTAATGAGTCTCATACATACATACATACATACATAAGCTCACGCCTGTATCCCAGAAGGGGTAGGCAGAGGCGCACTAGCGAACTAGAACACCCACATTTCGCCGAGCTTAGTTCCGTCCCAGATGTGATAGGGGGCGAACCTATCGCCATATCGGGCACAAATTCCAGACTCCGGACTGATGTGGAAAAATCCAATATCACTTTGCCCGACCCGGGGATCGAACCGGAGAACTCAGGACGGTAGTCGTACCGAAATACAACCACGCCACCAAGGCAGTTAAAATAAATAAACTGTAAAATCACAGCCTACACACAATTTCAATGTGGACTGCAAAATTTCCACATCATATAGCACACCCATATATCTGGTGTATCTTAACGTGAAACTAAACTACTAAAACTTAACTATTACCTGAGCGTAATGCTCGAAATCTTAGCACTTTGCGAGAATTATGATGCAATATAAGCTACTGTATATTAACAGTTGATTCTAACGGAGATTTAACTTTTTAATCCTAAAAAGGACTTGTGGTATCTAAAAATAAAAACTGCCTTCTTCCTATATGTATATCTCGAAGGTATATGAAACGTATCTGCTGATTTATTACTGGAAAATTGGAACCTAAAGATTCGGTCGCATAATTATTATACGAATATTTTGTAATGAGCAGTTAATTATCAGCTTAGAGTATCTCCACTAAGAATATATGTTGAAATATTAGAATAGTCATATAAAACAACACATATTAATAATAAACAAAACTTAAACCCAACTTCTTAAAGTAAAAAATATTTTTTTTAAAATATTATTAATATTATAGCTTCTCCAAAATTATATTACACCAACTATGAACAATACTCTTTCGAACAAAACATCATCCAAATTGGTCGTCGCTTTTCTGCCAGCATGCTGTAGGATAAATAATCACAAGTTTAAAAACTTAATAGACCGACTTTAAATCCGATCGTGACCAAATTTACATGGGACCACCCTTGAAATAAGCTCTAACAAATACAAAAATAATTTCAAAATTCGGTCCACATTTAGCGGAGATATCGCGTGACATACATAAAAACAAACAAATACAGACGAATTGAGGACCTTCTCTTTTTGGAAGTCAGTCGAAAACTGTTCATAGTTTCTCACGATGTTTTCTTTCATCGATGAACTCTTTCTTATATTCTGTACGTAGTAACATTGAAAAACAAGTATTAATAAATAATTAACCTTCTTGCCAGAGAATCCTGCTCTAAGTTAAATGTACAACGCTAATGAATGTTGTTAATGTCGTGGTGTATTCAACCTTATAAGCGGAGTTTAAATTGATTATGTTGTTGAATTGATTTTATTCACTGTTTTTTATTCACGTAACAGTAACTAAAACGTGCTGATTGGACATGTTATAAATACATCCTGTCCAAAAAATTATATGCTTAAAATTTATCATCTTTAACAATCACATGGTTGATACTTTAAAAAATCAGGATAAAAGATAATATAATTAGGTATGTTAAACAAAGACTTCTATGTATTTACTAGACAAGCTGTTTCGAAGTAAAATTGTGGTACATGACAGCGAGTGTTTGATGTTTCACGGCTAAGGAAAAGTGCAGATTTCTCTAGTGAGTTGAGGTCGATTAACAGAGACTTAGTGCGCATATTCTATGTACCGAACAGCCTATTAGTATACATAGAAGTCTTTGATATGAAATCACTTATGTATTTCAGATAACCTATTAGCAAACATATATTTACTCCGCTTAAATTAAACTGAAACGATGACATATAGTTTTGTACCAAAAATGGTTACTATTGATTTTCGTTGATCGTGAAACAAAATGCAAGTTGAGTTTATGAATCATGTAATAAAATATACTTTTTTTTTAATCTTTATTTATTTAGGGGTTTTTATCCATAAGGATATGTCAACCCCATTGTACCTTATTACAAAATTACAAAGAGATGAATGCTACAACCTTATTTAAGAAAATAAAACTACTACAAAAGGGTTATGCTAAATATTTGATGTTATTACTGGATACAATTTATTAGCTGACATAATCTTTTAGCTACCTTTGATTTTGGACTTTACAAAATACTTTGTATTAGACCCAAGTCCAAGTAAAATATACTTGCAAATTATTTATTAGAGGTTTATCCATTGTATCGTTGGTGTCAGCTAAATATCAACGACAGCAAGAAAGATTTATTATGTTTCGCAAGAAATACTAAGGAATAAGTTTCGTTGCAGTCGACAAACCGATAACTTCAGCCAGGGCCGGGAATCTGTATTTAAGAGCCTTTAATCTGTCTACCGTTTGTGCCAGGCCACGACTTCTGTGAAAAAGATATTTATAAGCCAGTTTTATAAACAAAACTGTCGTCTCCATGAATAGTTTGAAATGTAAAGCTTCAGTCTGCGTCTTTGCCTTTGTTAATTATTCGCTTGAAATGTTTTGACTTAATATTTTAAGTCCCTTTTCTGATTTATAAACAAATCCTAGGTGTTTAAATAAACGTTACGTTTTTCTTCTTTAATCAGATTGTTTTCTGAACTCCAACTGTAATAAACATAAACATTAGATAAGCTTACGCCTGTATCCTCGAAAGGGGTAGGCAGAGGCGCTCTAGCGAACTAGAACACCCACATTTCGCCGAGCTCAGTCCCGTCTCATATGTGATAGGGAGCTAAGCTATACCATATAGGACACAAATTCCAGGCTCTGAAAATCCAATATCACTTAGCCAGACCCGGGGATCGAACCCGACCCCTTGATGATAGTCGTCCAACTATAAAATTATGTGATTTGTTAGTTTTTATATTACGATGATACGCCTGTATCCCTGTAAGGGCTGCAGCCACAGCCCTATTCCTAAATGATCAAGGCTATTTTTCTCTTCTTTCTTGTTCCCCAGCACGACTTATTCATGGAAATAGATCCCTAAGCTATAGTAATTTACAAATAATTCAAGCGCTAATACATTCCGTGGAAAAATAATCTATGAAGTGCATGATTTCGGGTTAGTTCCCAAACTGTGACTTTGTCTCGGCCGCCAGTAAAATACTCCGTACTGCAGCCCGAGCAGGAAAATTTTTGATAACCGTAAATGTATTCGTGCTCGATGCGCGTCTATGAAATTTGTATGAAATATTAATCAAATGTCATCAGTGCGCAGCGAGTTTACATTTACATTAGTTTTTCGTGCTCGGGCTACTGGTCTCTCGCCGATCTACAGACGTGTCTCCTGCTTGTAATATATTTTTCTTGAAAAGTACACAAAAATCTATACACACTAATGTTTTTGCTAGTGGTCGGATATTCATATCTGTCCGGATGGTGGCCACCGTATATATGGTGTTAAAACCTGTCACAGTGACCCACACTCCTTGTGTGGATCGCGTTCCCAGATCAGCTAGTGTACATCGGTTTCTCTCGAAGGACTTGCCATAATTCGATAGTTGGTTCGGGCGGGTATGGCGGTACATTTCTGTGTCTACAGCAGTCATTCGCCTGTCTTGTCGCAAGCTCCCGGATTTGCTTTTTCCCTCTTAGGAACGTGAAGAAATATAAATAGATGCCAGTCTATTTTCGATTCCGATTAATACCGATAAAACCATTCTTTATTGATGGTTGTTGGATGGTTACTTTATACTTGAAATTAAACTATTTTTACGGATTATACGATTTATTATTATACTTTTATATTATATTTTATACGATTATACGATTATACGGGTCAGAGTCTGACCCGTGACCACGAAGGCTGCAAAGCTTTCGAAACGTCGGGCATAAAAATTAAAACCAAATCGTGATATAATCCGTAAAAATAGTTTAATTTCAATGAATAACATTCACGTAAACCTAAGAAATCATTACTTTATACTTGGATAAAAATATGTTGCTGTTTGTTTATGTTGCACCTTGCCTGCTGTTCATGGACCAATGTACCATAGACAAAATGTGTAGCGAAACCATGCCATGTGTAAGTGTTTTGTGTAGTGTTTCGATAAAACATAAGCAGGAGGAGACGCGCCATAAGTGTTACAACAATCTTAGGCCTCATTCGCACGCTTTTTCAATGCGCGTTAAAAAAGCGTTGTAATGCAACAAATTAGTTCCAGTATAATTATTCAAACTCCGGCGCTTTTGAAACGTTACATTTTGGGCGGTATATAGAATATACATTATTAGAAATAAGATAATAATGATTTTCAAGCAATCATAAGAACAGACATATTAGGACGCTTTTTTAACGCACGTTGAAAAAGCTCGCGTGCAAATGAGGGCTTACACACAAAAATGCGCTATTGTTGCTTCGTTAATGCTGATGAGTTTAGCTAGAACCGAATGCAATCTCAGAGGTTTCCACAACAATCGACAACAATACGACTTTACTCAGGGAGCTAGTTCGACAACTGAGCAATTCGAGTACCCACCAACTTAACTAACCTCAAAGACATACAATAGAGCAAACTTCATACAATATTCGAATCTACTAAGTACTTGAGCCACATAATAGTAATTTAACTCGTATCAGAAATAAGTGTCTTAGGGCGACTTGTAGCGCTGTTACTAATCTAGAGTTAGACCTAGACTTGATTTATCTCACAACTCACTCCTATCTTTAAACCAAGATTTGGGATAAACAGGGATTTATCACGGAGATGCAAGTGGCCCTTAGAGTCCACCAGACTTTTAATGATGATTAAATATTTAATTTTATACTAATACAGTCTTATTTTTCGATTAATTAGTTTAATTATTAGTATCGCTTAAATTACGTTATCTCAAACGGCATTTGGCATTTTATGGCCACGTTTTGAGTACACCATGTAAATCGGTCGTAAGAGTCTGGCCCACATTATCCCAGGGATGCATTCCCGTGAACGACCCAAAAAGTACTGACTGGACGTTTTGGAGAGGATATAATAGCCAATGGTCTCACTGTGGAGGATGTTCAAGGCCTGGCGAATTGAAAACGCTAAAGTAGAAAGGCGGACAATAACGCCAGGCAGAAAGAAAGACCTATTATTTTCCCTACCAATTCCAATTCAGACCAACATTATAACAATAAATATATATGTATCTTTTTTTCGTTGGTAACATTTGCAGCCCCTTTTCCTATGGCAACAAGTCATAATAGTTACCCTTTAGAACATAAGCATTTTTCCGCTAAAACACACTCGGAGCCCTTTTGGTAACAAAAAGGACAATCAACATCGGGCTACCGGACGCCATGCGTGAAAGTTCGACTTTGATGAAATGCTTTCATATCTCTAGGCCTAATAGGCGAAAGTATTTGAGAAAACAAATGAATATTCCATTTGTCTCATGAATGATTATGTACAATTTTATTTTTATGGTCACATTAATTATCCCATTCCTTACATAAATCTTTTTAGTTGACAACATTTTAGAGTAATATTATTTATTTCTTATTATGCTTTTTCGGATCAGTCGTTTACTAAATAAGTCTTATCTGTATTTGTTACTAAATTCCTGAAAGAAGTTTTCCAACCTTATGCTATTTTTTATCTGTAGGTAGTATAATTATAGCAGAGACTAACAAACGAACACCTGGTGAGGCCTCATGAAAACCAAAAGAATCATGGGTGCTTTACCATTCTTTAATGAAGCGATTAGACATTGGGGAAAGTGGATTGGATTTTATGTACAATGCCTTCGTCTTATGACTCATGATCTCATAAACTGTAAATAAATATGACGTACAGAAATGTTAATATATAGCACTTTACTTTAAAATATTTAAGCGCTGCTTATCTTTAACCATAGGTTGTCCCTTTCATTTTTAAACAATGTAACGCAAGGAAAAAATTGACAGGCTATTCTTAGCGAAAAGATAAGCGAAAATGTTTTAAAGGTAAAGCCCATAATATTTAATACATAATTAATTCATTATGAACATATAACTTTATGTTCAAAATGAATTTATTACTTACATTAATATACTTTCATAATATAATAGTTGGGTTTTATAACAAACCTATTGATAATATAACGGTATCTACTACCGTGATATTCTAATGTAGCCATTATAGCTTAATGGCTATTAATTTAATCAGATTTTAGATTAAGCGTATTTAATACAAATAAAGCATTTTACTAAACCATCGCTCACGTATTTTAATTGCCATATAAGTCCAACAAAACCTCAAGAACACAGACTGTAATTTTAGTTTTTAAACTCATAAAAAGTCTAGAAACTTTAACAATTAGGAGTTAATTGATATATTTTTTCTAATTCTAATTAAATATTTTCACGCACCTCAGTGGATGAAATATTTGATTATAATCAATATAAGAGTGTGGTCCCCTATTGGTCTAGTGGCAAGTTATATGAATTGTGGACCGGGAGGTCCTGGGTTGGAAACCCAGACCAGATAAAGTTTTTCTAACACGACGTGCCTGGGACTGGATCCCCCAAAGGTATTGATGTTAGACAGGCAGCCGACTGTAAAAAGTAAACCAAATTCTTTCAACCCCCATTTGAGTAGGATAGGAGCAGTTGTATAATTCAACCTCAGTATATTGTTTAAAGCAGCAATAGCTCAGTTGGGAATGGTACGGACTGCCGAAACGAGTGTCGGAGGTTCAAGACTAACACAAAAAAGGAGCATACACCTTTGACTTTTCTATAGAAAGAAAAACATATATTAGGTGTTATATGTTAAGTGTGTGTTCATTGTGAATTATCACTTGCTATATCGGTAAAGGAAAACATCGTGAGGAAACCTGCATACCTGAAAATTTCTCCACAAGGATTTCAAAGGTATGTAAAGTCTACCAACCTTTATTAGGCCAGCGTGGTAGACTAATGCCTAACCCCTCTCATTAGTAGAGGAGGCCTGTGCTCAGCAGTGGGACAGTAATATTACAGGGCTAATATGATTATATTATTATTATAATGTCTAAATCATGTTATTATTAAACCATCGTATCTTAAATAAATAAAAGACGGAGCTTTACCTGATTTTAAATATCTACATTAAAAACACGAGTTATAAATTAAATCCTCATACATTTCAAATCGTACCAATGTAAATATTGTTTCCACAAATTATCATAAAGGACCCGAACGATAACCTTCGCTGAATAATAAAAATGCGAATAATTATTCTTTAATCAAACGCCAAATATTCCGGGCTCGACTCGTCGAATTTGGAAAACGTAGATGGAAAACGATTTTAGCAACGGAATCTCGAACTTTTTATAAGATCAAGCTAAGTCATTGGTAGAAAATGAAAAAGACACCCCGTTACGATTTCCATTAACAGGGGATGGGAATGCGCCGAATGCCCGGGGCTCCAATAAATCAATCTATACGTAGACAGACCGCTCCGAAATCTAACTCAGAACACCGTATTAAATTGTGCTCGGTACATGACTGAGTTTTAAAGCTGATGTTGTAAGCATGTCAATGATACTAGTCCGATAAAGTTTTATCTTTTAGGGCTTATTTTCAATAGTCACATATTTTTATCTGAGAGTTAATGTTGTTATTTTGACAAAATGTTGACGCCTTTATTCTCCTTTATTGGGTTATTAAAAAAAATCCTCATTTTTTTAAAATAATAATTACTCTGTATTTTTACCTCAGTCCGGTGGCAGCGTATATAAACTATGAAAACTGCTATGTCTGACCCGGGTAACGAACCCAAGGTCAGACACAGCAGTTTTTCTAAAACGATTTACGCGAGAATGTATCTTTCAGAGGATTTCGACGTCAGACAGGCAGGTGGTCATACAAATCCAGCAGAATTATTTATGCGATATAAAAAAGTGTGATGTGCCGACTGAAGTCTTACAATGCTACCTGAAAGAAAATGCCTTTACCTCTAGAATATAAGGCAACAAAAGTATATAAGGTATATATAATGCCCGAATTGTTAATTTCAAGCACTTATTACAGTACTCGAAGTGTCATACTTTAAATATCAACTGCTGAACTTAAACAGACTGTCTTATAGGTTCTCTTTGGATACACGAAAATTCTAAACACGCAATTCCCATTCACAAAGCAGCTGGTAATAAAAATGTAGCGTACAGTAATTCGACACTGTGTCAATCACGTTGCAGTAGTAAAATTCAACGTAAAACTTACTAAAGTTTGCAGTGTACCTGACGTGCTCGTTCTGTGAATTTGCTTTCGTCTCACGTACGAAGACACTTGCAGCCCTGTTCGACCAATCACCGACAACGTCTGAGACAAGAATACGTTAAAGGAAACCCTATTCGGTATTAAATTTTTACCAGTACATTTCCTTTAATAGGTTGAAAGCGACTGGTGAAGATATACACGGTTGCAGTAGATATTCTGGAATGTATTAAATTCGTTGTTAGCTTTGTTTTTACTATTGTAAATAAAATAAAAGTGAAAAAATATTTGTTAAAGCAAGCTTTTATCTGAGATAATGAACTACAAAGTTAAAAATAAATTCTAGTAAGTATTTAGCGTGTAGGTACTTACCTAGAGGTATATTCTTAAAAGCTTGAGGCACTACCTTTTACAAGTTACAGGTTAGGTACTGACTATACTTCGGTGCCTCAAACTTTTAAGAAGACGTATAGTATTGCGTATATACATATAAATAAGTAGTAGAATTAAGTAAGTACCTACACGCCAAATACTAGAATTTATTTTTTACTTTTTAGTTCATTATCCCAGATAAAAGCTTGCTTTTACAAATATTTTTTTTAATTTTCATTTATTTTTAACTTTTTAGTAGGTAAGTATTTTAGAGTAGGCGTGATGTTTTATTTTTTTTTATTCATTTATCAGCCACATAATGTTCATTTTTTTACTTAGGCCTCCTCCAAAGATTTATAGACCGGTATTTGGAAGCGGTCTGCACCCAGCGACCTTTATCAGCCACTATACGGACCTTAAAACCAATATCTCTTATTTGCAATTTCTTATCCAGAAAGAGCACTCTATAACAGCGAAATTTGTGCGGCATAAATATTCCCAAGTTGCCAGTTTTTTCGTTCCCAAATTCGGTAAACTAAGAAGGAAGAGCAATAATTCAATATTTCATACCGTAAGCTTCTTTACCGCCTTTGGTATTTCATCTTATCTACTGGAGTTGACCGTGATGAATATAATTTATGAATAGATAATACTTTTGAATATAAGTAGAGATTTATCAATATCATTTTGTGGTAAATTCTACTACCTAAGCTAAGCATACTGTTATCTTTTTTCCCACCTACATTTTCCACTACAATGCGCGGTCAGCGCAATAACTTTTAATGGTGTTTCAGAAAAGATTCGACTTGGTTTTTGTGACCGGCTGCCTGCCATTTACCTAACATTTACCCCTTACAAGGGGTCCAATCCCAAGCAAACTGTCTTAGAAAAATACCATTGCCCGACCTAAGATTCAAATCCAGGACCTCAAGACCAAGGTCACAGCTAAGTATACTTTAATCAAGATATTAAAATAAAAGTTTAACTGCAGAAAGACATTTAGTCTCGATAGCAGGTGTCAGGCGTCAGATGTCTCACGTTAAAATACTCACTTTGTTAACTTTTTTCAATTTCACATAAAGCACTTTTATAAATTGATCTTATACCTTCGAGACAACGCATTAAACAAATCTTCAGTTGTTTTACAATAAATACTTTTTTTAAGTACATGGCAGAAACTTAGTTTAACACTGAATTAAGTAAATTGACATAAATCAAAATGTATTTCATTTTTAGCACCTATATTTACTATGATTTTATTATTGTAGCACTTAAATGTATATTTTTTATTTTATTGGTGGTTTTTAATTAAGAGATTATTTTATTTCGTTTTTATTTTATTGGTGGTTTTTAATCAGGTGGTGATTTTAATTACCTTTTTTTTAATCAATGCTTAAATTCATTGTTGTAGCACTTAAATGTATATTTTTTATTTTATTGGTGGTTTTTAATCAAGAGATGATTTTATTTCGTTTTTATTTTATTGGTGGTTTTTAATCAGGTGGTGATTTTAATTAGCTAATCAATGCTTAAATTGAATAACCATCTGTAAGGATATAGAAATACATTCTCTAGCCTATTGTTTCAATGAATATGACCGTTTGCTATGTTATTTTACAGTGCATTTTTTGTGCAGTGGACTTTAGAATGCTCTGTAAACAAGTGTTACATTAATGAAGCGAAGGTAAAACATAACATAAGCTCACGTCTGTATCCCCGAAGGTGTTGGCAGAAGCGAACTAGTACAACCACATTTCGCCGAGCTTAGTTCCGTCCCAGATGTGATAGAATGCGAGCCTATCGCCATATCGAATTGATATCATTGGAAAAATCCAATAACACTTTGCCCGACCCGGGGATCGAACCCGAGTCGTACCAAAATGCAACCACGCCACCGAGGCAGTTGAGGCAGCGAAGGCTAAATTGCTGTTTAATGAAGTAGGTGCCCATTTCTATAAGTAACTTCACACCTCACGGTTAACTTATCGTCTATTTCTTTTTAAATATATATACCGGTAGACGAACAGAGAGTACTTATAATTAAATCGCGACAACCGTGATACATAAATTATACGTCCCGGTGAACCTGTCGTGGGTCGATACTTCGATACTAGAAGTATACAATGACAGTAGTAAGTAGGGGTCATTAATCGACTTAATAATACAAACTGGTGACGTAGTGCGATTACCTTCCTGAGATTTCTCATATCTGGGAGGAAAATATGCTCGGTGAAATGTGGGTGTTCGCTAGATACAGGCCTGACCCTATGTACATATGTATGTATGTGTATGAAATAAACAAAACGCTGTCAATATGATTAGTTTATTTTCAGGTATATTACAAAATGTTAGCAGATTTTGATACTAATTTTTAGTGATCCGAAGCCAAATGGTAAAAAACGGAACCCTTATAGTATAGCTTTATCCGTCCGTTTATCTCAGAGACTATTAGTACGAGAGACCTGTAATTTGGCATATCAAACACACCGACAAAGTCGTAAAATAAAATCATATTTTTTTTAGAGTTCACCTACACGTGAAGTGGGGTTTTTATTTCATCGACTATCCCACGCTGTGGGATATTGTTGGATAAGACATTCAAAAAAATTGATGATTTGCTAAAATAATTTTTCGTTCCAAGAATTAATTTCCGAAGTTAAGCTTTAAAGTGCTAATTTTTGTGAGAGTTGGGTGTAGAGTCGAGTAGTAGCATATACAATGAATTTAAAAGGAAAACTATCACGGCTAAGCAGGCTTTACAAGATAATGAGTAATGGACGACTAAAGCAAAAAGGAAAATTTCGTACAAATTCTACTGAACATCACTTAGAGGCAGTTGTTAACAATGTTAAACAGATAGTAAATATGAATATGAACCATATACTTAAAATGATGTCCAATAAAATTATATTTAGGTAACAGTCGACAGCCTCTGTGGCGCAGTGGGCGAGTAGTCGGTTGTGAAGCGAGAGGCCGCGGGTCCGATTCCCGCATTGAGACAAATATTTGTGTGGCCCACAGATATTTGTTTCAAGTCTGGGTGTTTTGAGACCGAAAGTCCCTCATAGTCTCTGACATTCACGATACAGGTTATACCTAGTGTGGGGTCAGGACTAGGTGTGTGACTGTTGGGTGTATTTATTATTTAAAAAAGTCCTTTCTTCGAAACCCTTTACAGTGCGTATGGTATGGTGCGTCAGGTATGCAGAATGCACTTAGCTGGATTTTACTTCTAAATTATTATAAAGTTGAATTTAAACTATTTTTACGGATTATATCACAATTTGGTTTTAATTTTTATGCCCGACGTTTCGAAAGCTTTGCAGCCTTTGTGGTCACGGGTCAGTCTTACCAGTCGACTGCAAAGCTTTCGAAACGTCGGGCATAAAAATTAAAACCAAATCGTGATATAATCCGTAAAAATAGTTTAATTTCAATGAATAACATTCACGTAAACCTAAGAAATCAGTACTATAAAGTTACTATCATACGTTAAAACCGATGCGATTTCGATGTTTGCCGACATCACTTAAAACTTTAAGCCCGGTTAAGTGGCCAAATATAACATTTTTGTTAGCACAATAAAATGCCAAAACAAACATCAAGTTAATATTTCCCTCATAAAGTCTGACATTGTGGATTTTTTACTGTTATATTTTATACGTACTTTGCAGAATTTAAGCGGCACGAAAATCGAAAGACGCCGAATAAGCACCCAAACAGATGTGAACAGAGATGAAAAAAGTTTCCCAAATTGGGAATGGGAGATGATTACAGTACACAGAATGGAGTTGCGGCGTTATTATGAACTCCCCTTTGTACTGATTCCGAATGTTTCCCTTTAGAACATCGACAAAGTTTATGGCTTAGCCCAGAATTGTTATACCTACACAAAAAAGTTTAATTTACGGGGAATCTTGTAATTTTGTTGTATTGTACTTTTCTTTTTCATTCAGAAGCGAGTTGGGTTTATTATAGATTTGCATGTCTATTGAGATTAGGAAAATCATTTCTTCAACATTTCTTTTAAATATACTAAGTTATTGAAGTTTTTGAGCTGGCCTTATATTGGAACTATATTTGAATAAAAGTTATGTACTGGCTTTGTTGTTAACAACGAATTGAGTGGTAGAATCACGCTGCAGACAATAATGTCTACATCACGAATGGGCCGGCTTGAACGGTTTAATGCCACTGTCTCACAGAAAACCGATGTAAAGTGGCAGCTCGCTGTTGCGTTTCGTTCATTCGGCCTTCCCAGTGGGTCAATTCCCCCTCCCTTCCCAATCTCTATTGATCTCCTTTTGGTTAGCAACACACCCATGATACATGTTTTAGGTGTAATTTGCTAGTTTGCCAGTATCTGCAATAAAAAAAGAAACCAAAGCATAATAAAAATAATGATTCATTTTCAAAATGTATATATTTACTTTTTTATAGCAGTACTGACCAATAAGCTGGTGGTTTACCTGATGGTAAGTTATATCCACCGCCCATAGACACCCAAGACACAAAAAGAATCATGCTTACGTTGCTAACCAAAAAGGAGGGTAATTTTTATTGATCAATGTTTTTCCATTTCCAGCGGCCTGAGCAGTAAAAATTCTGACAACCGTGAATGTATTTCAGCTCGTTGCGCGTCTATGAAATTTGTATAAAATATTAACCAAACGTCATCAGTGCGCAGCGAACTCGAATACATTTACATTTACATTAGTTTTTCGTGCTCAAGCTGCAGTAATGAATTTTTTTTAGCTTGTTTTACAGTACCTAGTACGTTGCATTCCTATATCCAATTTATTCAGACTTTGCAAAGTCACATGTCTTGTATGACAATTCTCATTTCCGTGTTTATTTCCGTTGAGTTGGTAAAAATAATTTCGCCGCCGACAGCCGCCGTCTGCGTTGACATAATACGAGTAAGATGCAGACAAAATGTATAAAGAGAAATAACTTGATATACCGGTTGTTTCATAAACTTGGTACCAATAACAATTCTATGTACAGGGAGAACGAATTAAGGCGAAATGGTAGATAAAGTTATAAAATAAAATTTTACTTAATTTTTTAAATTAATTATTACTTATGGGGATTTTAAAATCGGAATGTGATCTGTAAATCGTTACAATTAGCATAGAAAAGCTTGTAGGAAAGGTGGTTTGCAAATGTGCTGTAGCTTACCAAATGCGACAGAACACTTTTTTGACACAAATTCAAGTTTCCATTATTCAAAAACTATGAGCCTTACGAAATTTAAACTCGCTAAATTACTAGCCGTCCCGTCTTTAAGTGTCACTATTAATTATACCAACTTTATGAAACATCCTGTATACGCTAAATGGTTAAATTAAATATTTGGATTGATTTGCTTCGATTCTTTAACAATGTTTGTTTCCGTTCCATACAATAATCGTGGGCGGTGGACATCACCATCAGGGATTATTGTGTATGACAAATTCATCTTGCCCCTTACTTATAAAAATATTTAAGCGCTGCTTATCTTTAACCATAGATTGTCCCTTTCATTTTTATACAATGTAACGTAAGGAAAAATGTGACAGGCTATTCTTAGCAAAAAGATATTCGAAAATGTTTTTATAAGTAAGGCTCCTCATTTTTAAGTAGTATAATATGAGATAACATACAGAACATTTTTCCTTACGAATTGCATTACGTTACCGTGACACGAACGATCTTTATGGATCATTATCCATAGCCCAGGCGACTTACCTGCTCGTTAGCCTATTAAAAACACATAAGGAAGGACATAAGCTCACGCCTGTATCCCTGAAGGGGTAGGCAGAGGCGCACTAGCGAAATAGTACACTCACATTTCGCCAAAGGAACGGCCTTTCTAAATAGCAGCGATAGCTCAGTTGAGAATGATATGGAGAGCCGCAGGTTCGAAACCAACCCAAAAAGAAGCATACACCTCTGACTTTTCTATGTTAAGTGTGTTTTCATTGTGAAATATCACTTGCTATAACGGTGAAGGAAAACATCATGAGGAAACCTGCATACCTGAGAATATCTCCACAATAATTTCAAAGGTATGTAAAGTACCATCCCGCATTAGACTAGCATAGTAGACTAAGGCCTAAGCCCTCTCATTAGTAGATGAGGCCCGTGTCCAGCACTGGGACAGTACTATTTCAGGGCTATTAAGATATGAGCCTTTCTCATACTATTATAGCCTATAAGGTAGGTATTAGGGATACTAAATTCCATAATATGATAATGATTTCTTAGGTTTACGCGAATGTTATTCACTGAAATAAAACTATTTTTACGAATTCTATCAGGAGTCAGTCCAACCCGAAGGCTGCAAAGCTTTCGAAACGTCGGGCATAAAAATTAAAACTAAATCGTGATGGTATCCGTAAAAATAGTTTTATTTCAATACAATAATATGACTAAGATTTCGATCTTAAACGTTTTTAGTAGAACTTAAAGTCCGGGGTTCTTAGGTTCGATTCCTAGATTAGGCAAAACGGTTTTTCAAACGCTATTTTCCCCTAGAGTGGATTGACATCAGTAAAATACTAAAGGCAGTAATTTCATAAAAAAGTAAGCCGAATAATTTCTGCAATATTATTGAAAATTGTATTGCATCAACCCGACATTAGACTCATTGGGGATAAAGGCAGGTAGAAAGAAATAGTTAAACTCATATATGTATCTCAAAATTCCATGTTGAACAGCTCTCCAAAGAAGCTAAATTAATTCAATAATAATACGCCTCGGGCTTGAAACCAAGTAGCTGGTGTAACATTGGAAAGCTGACACAAATTAATCGTATTTACTTCGACATGATTACCTGACATGAATATTCATGAAGCTTCAATAATATTCTTCAGTACAGTAACAGCTTTATACTTAGAGTAATTGCTTCACGAAGGATTGTCTAATATAATGATACTGAACATTTCCAAATTACAAAGTTAAAATTGATAGAATATTTTTTTACAATATTTTTAATTAGTACTAACTTGATTGCCTCGGTGGCGTGGTGGTATTTCGGTACGACTACAGTCCTGAGGTCTCGGGTTCGATCACCGGGTCGGGCAAAGTGACATTGGATTTTTCCATATCAGCCCGGAGTCTGGAATTTGTGCCCGATAGGGCGATAGGCTCGCCCCTTATCACATCTGGGACGGAACTAAGCTCGGCGAAATGTGGGTGTTCTAGTTTGCTAGTGCGCCTCTGCCTACCCCTTCGGGGATACAGGCGTGAGCTTATGCACTAATCGACCGATTTCAAAAAAGGAGAAGGTTCTCAATTCTTTTTTTAAGTATATTACGCAAAAAAGGAGAAGGTCCTCAAGTCATCTATTTTTGTGTTCTTTCCAATATTTTAAAACTAATCGACCGACTTCAAAGAAGGAGAAGGTTCTCAATTTTTTTTTTAAAGTATGTTAGGCAACATAGGAGAAGGTCCTCAATTCTTTTTTTAAGTATATTACGCAAAAAAGGAGAAGGTCCTCAATTCATCTATTTTTGTGTTCTTTCCAATATTTTAAAACTAATCGACCGACTTCAAAGAAGGAGAAGGTTCTCAATTCTTTTTTTAAGTATATTACGCAAAAAAGGAGAAGGTCCTCAATTCATCTATTTTTGTGTTCTTTCCAATATTTTAAAACTAATCGACCGACTTCAAAGAAGGAGAAGGTTCTCAATTCTTTTTTTAAAGTATGTTACGCAACATAGGGAAGGTCCTCAATTCTTTTTTTAAGTATATTACGCAAAAAAGGAGAAGGTCCTCAATTCATCTATTTTTGTGTTCTTTCCAATATTTTAAAACTAATCGACCGACTTCAAAGAAGGAGAAGGTTCTCAATTCTTTTTTTAAAGTATGTTACGCAACATAGGAGAAGGTCCTCAATTCTTTTTTTAAGTATATTACGCAAAAAAGGAGAAGGTCCTCAATTCATCTATTTTTGTGTTCTTTCCAATATTTTAAAACTAATCGACCGACTTCAAAGAAGGAGAAGGTTCTCAATTCTTTTTTTAAAGTATGTTACGCAACATAGGAGAAAGTCCTCAATTCTTTTTTTAAGTATATTACGCAATAAAGGAGAAGGTCCTCAATTCATCTATTTTTGTGTTCTTTCCAATATTTTAAAACTAATCGACCGACTTCAAAGAAGGAGAAGGTTCTCAATTCTTTTTTTAAGTATATTACGCAAAAAAGGAGAAGGTCCTCAATTCATCTATTTTTGTGTTCTTTCCAATATTTTAAAACTAATCGACCGACTTCAAAGAAGGAGAAGGTTCTCAATTCTTTTTTTAAAGTATGTTACGCAACATAGGAGAAGGTCCTCAATTCTTTTTTTAAGTATATTACGCAAAAAAGGAGAAGGTCCTCAATTCATCTATTTTTGTGTTCTTTCCAATATTTTAAAACTAATCGACCGACTTCAAAGAAGGAGAAGGTTCTCAATTCTTTTTTTAAAGTATGTTACGCAACATAGGAGAAGGTCCTCAATTCATCTATTTTTGTGTTCTTTCCAATATTTTAAAACTAATCGACCGACTTCAAAGAAGGAGAAGGTTCTCAATTTTTTTTTTAAAGTATGTTACGCAACATAGGAGAAGGTCCTCAATTCGTCTGTTTTTTGTGTTTTTGGCTTTTCAAGATTATTTTTGTGTTCGATAGAGCTTGTTTCAAGAGTGGTCCCATACAAATTTGGTCACGATCGGATCCATTTTGAAGTCGGTCCGTTAAGTTTTTAAACTTGTGATTAGTTGTGATTATTTTACTTAAAGTAATTGGTTCACGAAGGATTTTCTAATATAATGATGCTAAACATTTTCATCAAATTACAAAGTTAAAATTGATAGAATTTTTTTGCAATATTTTTAATTAAAACTAATTGAGAAATCTGAACTTGGCACAAAATTACGGGCGTTGTTCAGAAAATTACAAGACCATATTACACAAAGGATTCGGTTCGTGCTGAGGAGTAATATTAAAATTATTTAATGAAAATTTATCGCTAGTTAATGCATCTTGCGTTCGTATCAAATTATAATTTACATTCAATATCTTATATTCTTATAACTGTTTCCCGTGACTGCGTCCGCGTGGAAATTTATTTTCCGCCATATTTTTTTCTAAAATCAAAGTAGTCTAAGTAACTTCTGATTGATCTGATGATACGTAAGTTATGTATGTAGATTTCAAATAATTGCAGTATGCTGAATATTTAAAATATTGTTGAACCAATGCCAAGTTGCTGGTTTTGCTAGTGGTAGGATATTCGTATCCGATCGGATGGCGACCACCGTACACATAGTACTAAAACCTACCATAGTGCATTCACTATGGTAGGTTTTAGTACTATGTGTACGGTGGTCGCCAATCGTTACAATTAGCATAGGAATATAATATATAATGCATCTGAAGGGGCTTGCGGCATTACTTGATGGTTGGTCGAGACGGGTATGGGGACGTCCCTATATCCGCGTCGGTCATCCGCCTGTCTTATCGCAAGCCCCTCGATTTTGTTACCTCTTCGGATTCGAAGTGTGAAGAAGCATAAATAGGCCGGCGTGATTCTGGCGTCCACTCATAAACCCATTATTTGTCAGTGATCGCTACTTTTTTTGGACTAGTGTCTGATGATGGTAGCGTAGTACTGCATATCATGTGCATTGTAGTCTCTTTGCCGTGCCCAATAAAAAAAAAATCTTATACAATGCAAAAACCTTTAAGTGTACGTAATGAAACGTAGACTGAAGTGACTGAACCAAACACTTAAACAAAATGTACACAATTTTAAATTACTAACTTTTATTACTTAAACACCCGAAAAGTTGGCAAATATAAAACAAAACTCCATAAGCTTAACATTTTTAAGAGAATTTCAAGTTAAGTTTGTTAATTACTTTAAATACTTAAATATTTAAAAACAAACAACTAAACAAAGTTCTAAAGTAAAGCCCGTTACTAATTTTCTAGATATTCCAAAACAAAAAGGAGACTTGAAATTGTGTTAAGTGTTGTTCTTTTGTAATTATCACTATATCGCAAAGAAGTTTTAAACTAAATATTTCTAAATTTTTTTCTTTATGAAATTTAAGAATAGGCTCATAACATAGGCTCACACCTGTATCCCCGAAGGCGTAGGCAGAGGTGCACTAGCGAACTAGAATTCATTCAGAAACATTTCGCCGAGGTTAGTACCGTCCCAGATGCGATAGGGGGCTCACCTAGCGCCATATTGATCACAAATTACAGACTCCGGGCTGATATGGAAAAATCCAATATCACTTTGCCCGACCCGGGGATCGAACCCGAGGCCTCAGAATGGTAGTCGAACCGAAATACGACCACGCCACCGAGGCAGTCTTGAAGGAAATTTTAGGAATATGAGATAAAAATTACGTTCCATTTCATCATCATCAATAACCACCGGACGTCTACTGCTGGACATAGGCCTCACCCAAAAATTTCGAGATCGGCCTGTTGGAAGCGGCCTTCTTAATCTTCTTAATATTTGACTCGTTTGACATCTCCCATTTCTATCCCTGAAAACTAGTCTATGAAAATAATTGGACCGTGTTGTGCAGAAATGATCCAAGCCACATTTCTTTTTTACATCAATATGGTTTATAATGGCTTAGACTTTAGAATCATGTTGGCATCAATAAAAAATGTGGGTTGGATCATTTCTGCACAACACGGTCCAATTAGTCGTAAAATAAGTACTTTCTACCTGCCCTTATCCCGTCTTAATGTGGGATCGGCGCAATACACTTTTTAAAGCATGTTGCAGAAAAGAATTGGCTTAGTTTTTACAACCAGCTGTCTGCCTGCCGTCAACCCCCTGGGGATCCAGCCCCGGGTGAATAGTGTTAGAAAAACACCTCGCCTAAGCTAGGATTCGAACCCATGACCTCACGGTCAACAGAACAGCCCATATAATTGCCACTAGGTCAAAGAGGCAACAATAAGTAATATAATCGTCTGACGCATGACCACGAAGGCTGCAAAGCTTTCGAAACGTCGGGTATAAAAATTAAAACCAAATCGTGATATAATCCGTAAAAATAGTTTCATTTCAATACTATAATAGTTATTCATCAACGAAATTATATTTCACGTAGTTCTGCCGCGTTAGTAAATCACTCGTAATAGCCGAGCGGTGAAATTGAATATGTCCAACAGTTTTTACTCATTTAAAACGGATGGCCACAATTACCTCTATTAATTTGCGTGGTGAGGTGTGTCCGATAAATGCCAGCTTAATAATATTGGGGCGAGAAGCGGAGGGTTGGGAGGGGAGGGCTGTCAAATTTCATGCGCCCGAGCTCTAGGAATGGTCTTTTACCCCGACGGTACGGACAGGTAATATGGGTCACACAAATGTTTTGTAATTTAGAAGAAATTTCTGGCTTATGCTTGGCATGGCGTTGTTTGACTAAATCGCACTTTTGAGTGGTAAAACCACAATGTGAGTAGTATGGTCTAAAGAACGAATGTGTCGGTTTAACCGGTTTGATACCACGGTCTCATGGCGCGTACACACCAACCGAATGAAGGCGAAAGAATGTTCGCAAAAGACCAGCGGCGATGGAGACCGAACGTTTCCAATCATTCGCGAATCTTCGCTGTCGCATTCACACAAACAAACCTTCGCTGTTGTATAGAAAACCGATGTAAAGGGGCAGCTTGCTGTTGTTTCGTTCGATGAATGAGTTTTCCAGTTGCCCAAATCCCTCTTTTCCTTCCCAATCCCTATTGCCCTCATTTATGGTTGACAACGTACTCATGATTCTTTCGGTATCGTTGTCTGTGGACGGTAGAGATCACTTACCAACAGGTGACTCATTTCTCGTTAGGCAGTCTCTGCTATAAAACAAATTTAAAGCTCTTTAGACCTTAAATATTACATTACTGTAATAAACTCTTAACATATTTTTTAAACCTCTATTATACTGTCATAAAAGGATAATACTCGTAATAAGAAAGTATGTGTTTTCTACATAAATCATTTGAAGAAACATTGCAAACACTTACATTTTATTGCCATCACAAAAAAGATCTTAAATTTTTAAGGCCGTTTTCGCTCGTCGATTCATTTTGTTAACTTGTTTACTATTTATTCTGATGAGTATTTTCATTTTGATGCTAAACAAACTTAATACATTTATCAACGTTGTAGTTTTTTACTAATACATTAATATAATATATTTTATGTTGCTTTGACTTGTAAGATTAATGTTTATATATGCCTCATTTTGGGCGGTATACGCTAAAAGTTTTAAAATACTAGGTAGACTCTAGAAGCCCATTTCAACCAAAATCCCTTTTCCTACCCCTTCCATTCTCTCCTTTTAGGTTGGCAACGCATCCATGATTCTTCTTATGTCTTGGGTGTCTATGGGCGGTGGAGATCACTTACCATCAGGTGACCCACCTGCTCGTTTGCCAGTAAAAAAAAACACAAAAAAATATAATAATAATAATTTAATGTCACGGGATTTCTGCTTTATTCGTACGAAATCGATACTAGTTGTGAAACTAATCGCAGTTGTACTCAAGCGTACCAAATGCATTCCAGCAGACAGCGGCCATCGCGTCGGTGGCTCGCTTTATCTTATCCATACAGTGGCTGATAAGAAGCTTACGAGGCGAACTTAATAAGAGATGACGTGACCCATCAGCCCAAATGAGAATAAGCCTTTTGTTCTACAAAACATGGCTTCGTTTAGATTATACGTGGACGGGTCAGTGGGTGGTCAGAACCAGTTTATGCATGATGCTCTCAGCTTTTTGGGTATAAAGTGCAAAACGTGGATGTTACAATGCTACGTGCCGTGTTTTTAAACTTACAAGAGTGTTTTGAATGCAACATACTTGCGGAATTCGTTGATCGTTTCGTTGTTTGTATACGTTGATAATGCGGATATCCAATGCGGATAAATAAATTAGATAATATAATACTAAGGAAAAAATTTGCATCAATCAAGATGTAGTAAGGACTGATAGAAAAATAATGTTAAACGCCACGTAAATAAACCTAATACATTTTTGTGCAACGATCATTGAAACCTTGAAGATAATTTTAATTTCTAGAGCCTAAACTATAAACCTATTTTTTTTCAAACAAAAAATATGAGGAGCGTAAAGTATGCTCAAAACAAGTAATTACGATGTATTTTTGATTCGCCTTTAATGTGTATTGCGACGATGCGGGGACTTCCTCATCATTTAATTCCAAGGTTAAAATAATAAACATGATACTTACCTTCGTATACGCAAGAATG